>WOXC01005212.1:815000-1468335 GCA_011680675.1 Gymnobelideus leadbeateri | reverse complement strand
GTCTTTGGAGTATAAGGTACACACATGTAAGGAAGATGGTCTATTACATTAAATACTCGAGCTCTCTCACCTTCTCAAGGGGCCACACATTTTCCTGAATACTATTCTGTAATCTCTGGCACTTTGTTATTAAAACTGGGTCCCTTGTTTCTCACTGCCACCTCCAAGGGGAACTGCAGAGGAGGCAGATTCCTGGAATGTCCCTAGACCCTTCCCTTAATGAAGGTATATGATATTCAAGACAACATAAGTCTCCTCAGTTAAATCTTGATTTTACTGTGAGATTAAGTGCAGTATAACAAAAAGAGAGCAAATTCCAGGGTCAGGAGTCCTGAGTTCAAATCTCATTCTCACTATTGTGTCACCTTATTTGTATAAAGGAGATTGAATTAAATGCTCTCTAAGGCGCTTTGCAATTCAAGATCTATGTTCCTGTGTGTTAGTTTCCTCCTCTAAGCATTAGCCCCAAAGATTCAGCCAAGGTTCCTTGACTAAGCCTCCCCTCGACTAAATGGGAGAGGAGCAGAGCTCACCTAGATGCTTTTCTGTGGCTGTGAAATCCTGTTGCAGGTTGTTACAGAAAGAAGAAAGTCTGCAGAGTTAAAATGGCACAAGTTGCTAATTAGCCAAGAAGCGGATTGCAACTTTCAACACTTTATTTCCAATCATTTCCCAGTCACGTTTGGGGTCCTCTCTCAGGCAAGAGTCTCAGAAAAAAAAAAAAATAGGAGGAACGTATTCATATTGTGAGAAATTGCAGCCATGTATGTCCCTATTCCCTGGCGTCCTCAGCAGATTGAGGCCTGTAGAGACAGGACCCTGCCTGGGAAGGAGCATCAGAAGATGCTTCACACTCTTGCCCGTCTAAGCATGCAGGCTTCTTTGTGTGGATGGGAACCATACAAATTTATCCTCAAATTTACTTATGAAATAGATAATATATCACTGTCACAAGACCCCAAAGTAGCAGAAAAAAATCATAGTTAACAGCTATACTATGCTTTACAGTTAAAAAGGATTATATATACATACATACATACATACATATAACATACATACACATAATACATTATTTGATTCAATTCAACAAATATTTATTCAGTTCCCACTCTGTGTGAAATGGTGGCAGCATGGCACAGTAGATAATCAGCCTAAGAGTGGGGAAGCCCTGAATTCAAATCCTGCCTTTGACACATACTCGCTATGGGGTCCCCTTGATTCTCTTTTTTTTTCTTTTGGAGGGGAAGGCAAGGCAATTGGGGTTAAGTGACACTTTCTCACTATGGGATCCTCTTGATTCTCAATGTCTCCAGGCAAATCTCTAAGATTGTAAGTTTCAGAATAGGTGCAGATCTGCATTGGTGGAGGGTGTTTCCATAAAATGAATTCCACAGATCAGTGAGATCTCAGGCCCAGACCCCATTGTCTGTCCTTATTTTAAATAAACAAACAAACAAACAAACAAATAAATAAATAAATAAGTAGCTAAATGAATAAACAAATAAATAAATAAATAGATGAATGAATGCATGAATGAATGAATAAATAAATAAATAAATAAATAAAAACAACACTAGGCACTAGGAATACAAATAACCCCTGCCCTCAAGGTGTTTACATCGGGATGGGTGGGGGAGTTAATTAATTCAATATACATTAATTAAGCATCCATGAAGTTAGTGACAGTGTGGTACAGTAAACAGAGAGGTGGCCTTAGAGCCAGGAAAACAAGTCCCACTTTTGACCCCTATGGGCTCTGTAGCCCTGGGCTAATCACTGGACCTCCCACCACTCTCAGGCAACTGTCTGAGATGACAGGTTGCAAAGAAGGTGCCAATGTGCACTGGTCAATGGAGTTTCCTCATATGGGAAGAGCTCATACACATGGAATCACAATGTTCCATCCCCTAGCTCTGCGTGCCAAGTGCTGTCCTCTGGAGATAAAAAGGAAGAAAAGAAAAGGAGACAACCCCTGCCCTCATGGAGCAAACAACTGCTAAAAACACATGCATGTGTGAGGGTACACGCATGCGCCCCCCTCCCCGCCACACACACACAGACTCCGAGGTCATTTGGGGAGAGAGGGAGGGCACTACTAGTTGGATGAATTTGGAAAGGCTTCATGTAAAAGGTGATGAGTCTTGCTTTTTAAAAAAATTTTTGGAGAGGGGAATGCAGGGCAATTGGGGTTAAGTGACTTGCCCAAGGTTACACAGCTAGTAAGTGTTAAGTGTCTGAGGCCAGATTTAAACTCAGGTCCTCCTAACTCCAGTGCTCTATTAACTGTGCCACCTAGCTGCACCAAAGTTGGTGAGTCTTGAAGGATACCAAGGACCCTAAGAAGCAGAGGTAAGGAGGGAGGGAGACAGCTGATGTAAAGTCACACACAAGAGATGAAGGACCATGCAAGAGGGATAGGAAGATTTGTTTGACTCTAACATAGAATATGGGAAGTGAAGTAATGGATAATAAGGATGCTACAAATCAAGAATTTGGTTTATTGTTTTATTGATTATCTAGACTTAAGAATGTAACAAGAGGGGTGGCTAGGTGGCCCAGTGAATAGAGCACCGGCCCTGGAGTCAGAAGGACCTGAGTTCAAATCCAGCCTCAGACACTTAACACTTACTAGCTGTGGAATCTTGGGCAAGTCACTTAACCCCAATTGCCCCTCCAAAAAGCAAAAAAAAAAAAAAAAAAAAGTTAAAAATATAAAAAAAGTAACAAGTAATTATTAAAATGCAGATTAAATTTAAAAATGTGTTACTACCAAATTGTGGGGGGAGGGGGTATCGAAGAGGAACTGATTGTTAAACATTTATAAGCACAACCATAAGATTATAAAAGGATTTAAAAGGCAAATAGAGGGTTTTATATTTGATTCTGTATATGACAAGGAGCTATTAGAGGGTACTAAGTAGAGGGGTGACATGGTCAGATCTGCACTTGATGAAAATATCTTTGGCAATTGTGCAGAGGAGAGCTTGAAGTGAGGAGAGAGGACATAGCAAGAATAATTAGCAGGCCAGCTATCACAATAGCCTAGGTGAACTTTGGTGAGGCCTGAATTAGGGTGGTCACTTTGGGAGTGGAAGGAAGGGGACAGATACAAGATATATTTTAGAGGTAGAAATGCCAAGATCTGGCAGCTGATTTGCAAACAACTGAAAATAGCATAGATAAGTAAACAGAAAAAAAGAAATCAAAGCTATTTGAGGAGCAGCAGAGAGAACTAACAGCCGGGAGAATTAAGTCCTGCATCTCGTTTAGTCCTTACAACCATCCTGTGACATAAGCAATGCAAACATTATTGTCCCTATTTTACAAAAGAGGAAACTGAGACTTGGAAAGATCATTGAGTGACTGACTAGTCACATGACTAGTAAGTGACTAACTTAGGATTTGAACCCAGGCCTTCTAATGACAGGTGCAGCCTTCTTCCATTCTAGCAGTCTGTTTGCAATTCCTGAAGCTACTCACTCACATGCAAGATACTTCTCTCTCTGAAAACTGACTTAATATATTAGATTCATTCCAATATTTTATTCTGATGTCAAACATTTGAGGATGGTTCATTAGTATGCAAAGGTGAGAGGTCTGACCCATAAGGCAGGCAGGCACTCTGAGAGGTGATTTCAGAAGCAAGATTAAGTTGGGAGGGATTCATCTTAACCAAGGTTTAGAAGTCAGTCTATGACTGTACTAAAGGTATGTCTGTGTGTATTGAACAGAGAAAGGCTACTTGGGTCCTATAGGTATCAGGACAATAACTCTTAATAATAGTTATCATAATATCTAGAATTTATATAGCAGTTTGAAGTATATAAAGTATTTTGTGTCATGTGATCTCATCTGGTCCCCATGGCAACCCTGGTGAATGCTATTATCATGTCCATTTTACAAATAAAGAAAGTAAGGCAAAGATAATTAAGCAGCTTGCCTGGGGTCACAGCTAATGAAGGTTTGATTAAACTCAGGTCCTCCTGACTCAGTCCAGTACTTTAAGCACTGTAGCACCTAGGCACCTCCTTTGCCTTGTCCCACTCGTCTCTGACTGTGTGGTGACTTATAGCACAGTCAATCTCCACACCAGCTGAACCTCTTCATGGTCAAGTCAGAGGATTCATAGAAGAGTCTCTAGGCTTATCCCATCATGCAGCCTCTGGTAGCTAATTAACTTACTAAACTAGAGCCGTTCTTGAAAAACAAAAAGAAATGGATCATTGGAAAACGCTTCTTGTCCAGAATAGAAGATGACAGGGGGTTGTCTCCAGTCATCCTTATCTATATCTGGCCACTGGACCCAGATGGCTCTGGAGGAAAAAGTGAGGTTGTAGACTTAGCACAGCTCACCCTCTCTTAAATCCAATTTGCATTCAAGTCATGGCATCACCTTCCTGATGTCATGCTCCTCTTAGAGAAAGAAGGACAAACAGATTGGACAAAGAGACTGGGAATCAATTCAGTGCAACTATACCCTAGGACCAAGGAATGAGCACAGTTGGATGATCTGGATTTGAATTCTTACTGGGCACTTACTCCCTATATCACTTTAGGTAACTCATTTTTTTTTTAAAGCAATTGGGGTTAAGTAACTTGCTCAAGGTTACACGACTAGTCATTATTTATGCGTGGGTGCTCATTTTCTGAGGTCGGATCTGATCTCGGGTCATCCCAACTCCGAGGCTGGTGCTCTTACTCACTGCGCCACCTAGCCGCCCCTTTAGGGCAATTGGGGTTAAGTAACTTGCCCAAGGTTACACGGCTAGGTTTTAGGTAACTCATTTAACATCCCTGTCCCTCAGTTCTTTCCTCTATAAAATGAAGGGTATGGTTCAACTACATGATTTCTCAGGTCCCTTCTGGACCTAAAGTTACTCTTTGGTGAATGAGATAAGTTGTTTTCACGGACAAGCATCACCTAGTTTATTTTTTTTAATAGTATATTTGATCAACTTATATTGGGTGGGAAAGACACCAAAACTGTAATGGTTGGTTCTTATGCTCCTAGTATATTTTAAGTTGCATAAAGAAAGGGGCTATGCCTTGGTTAAAGTTTCATTCCCCACTGTTCTGCACACAGTAGGTGTTTACTAGTGGATGATGAAGAGAGAACTAGTTAGAGCTCTGCTAGAGAAGCAAAGTCTGGGTTTAAATCCTATCTCCTTCACATGCTGGCTATAGAGCCCTGGGCAAGTCTCTTAACCTATCAATGCCCTAAGCAGCTCTCTAAGGTTGTACATTGTAAAGCAACTGAGCTGCTGGAGTGGGTTTCCTCATATGGAAATTTGCTATATCCATCCGTCTATCTATCTATCTATCTATCTATCTATCTATCTATCTATCTATCTATCCATCTATCCATATAAATATCTATCTATCCATCTAGATATCTATCTATCTAAATAGCTATCTATCCATCTATGTATCTACGTATCTATATATCTATGTATCTATATATCTATCTATGTATCTATCTATGTATCTATCTATCTATCTACCTATAATTCCATCTATGCACCTGTCAGTCTGTCTATTTTTCTATCTATCTATCTATCTATCTATCTGGTAACTTTATTGCTCTGCCTTTCAGGTCCCTTGTATATAAAATGAAGGGGGTGGATTAAATGGCTTTTAAGGTCCTTGCTGGACCTGAATTTCTGAACCTATGACCCTACCCACTGAACTCCTGATGTCCATCTTTATCACTTCAAGATTCTAGTCTAATTCAATTCAATTCAAGAAGCATTTATTAAGTACCTAATAAGCCAGAATCCCAATGATGTTTAATGCACTGTACTTATGGCATTAAAGCTCTGGAAAGAAAGAATACTAATAAGTGAGATGCCCCTCATGCTCCCAGAATTTACACACTGTGGAAGAAGATGCATGGCACACAATGCCTTCACATTCAGACATACCTAGGACCGAGGCCTGTGCCTTCCCTTTATCCATCTCTGCCAGAGATTATCATACAGACACACACACAAACTCAATTACCTGCTCCACAGAATAAAATAGAGTAAAGAAAGGACTCTATAAGCCAAGGGAAACAGTAAGCCAAGTGATCATTTATTTCATCAGGGAATATATTAAAACATAAAATGATTAATGATAATATCAGTGGAGGCCATAAGTGAAACATCTGATCCTGGCTTTTGCAGTTCACCAGCCAAAGCAGTTTGGGAAAATCCTGAAAATGTAGATCTCAGTCAAGTAGAATTGTTAGGAAGCCTGGATGGGGGATGAAGGGATGCGGGGGGGGGGCGGGAATCTCATTTTTCAGGTTGTTAGAAAATTTCCTATTTAATGAAGAGTGGAAGAAGCAACTCCCCCCGCCTTCACTAAAAATCACCTCTCTCCTAACCTGAGTTGGAATTTGTAGAGAGATACAATGCCTGAATTTAGACATTTTTGCAGTGAGGATATCTCTCTGGCTCTAAACTTTCTGACCTAGCAGATAATAGTAATATCAGCTGACATTTACATATTACTTTAGGGCTCACAAAAAGCTTTGCATCTATTATGTGAAAAGTACTTTGACTCTGGAGACAGAGGGTCTGCATTCCATTTTTACTTCAGAAACTTACCTCTTGTGTGAACACAAGCAAGTCATTTAGATTCCTTGGACCTCCATTTTCTCGTCTGTAGAATGGGACAAATGAATTAGATGACCTCCGAAGTCTCTTCCAGATCTTCCTCTATTTTCCTATGTCATTTAAGCCTAACATCAATCCTCTGAGGTAGCTAGGACATGCATTACTGTTCTCTTTTCATGGAGGAAGAAAACGAGTTGTGGAGAAGTTAGATGACTTGCCTATAGCCACAGAGCTAATAAGCCTCAGGGGAGATCTGAACCCAAATCTTCCTATCTGCAACTTCTGGGCTCTATCTGCTGCATTATGCAACAGAGGCATAGGAGCTATTTTATTTTATTTTTTAAAGTGGACCAAACATTTATTCCAGTCTATATCTAAACCTTGTTGTTCAGAAATGTGGTCAGAATATTATCTCATTTGATTCTTACAGCAATCCTGTGAAGTAAATGCTATTTTTATTCCCATGTTACAGATGAGGATAGTGAGCTTGAGAAAGGTTAATTGACTTGTTTGGGGTCACACAACTAGTAAGTGTTTAAGGCAGGATTTAAACTCAGGACTCCCTGTCTCCACACACATGTCACTGAAAGGCTCCCTTTTACCATATTGCACTAACTCTAGTTCCAAGGAAATTCTTCCTTATACTGAGCCCAAATTTACTTCTAAGTAATTTTTCTCCATTTCTCCCCTTTCTGTCATTTGGGGCCACATGGAAATCTCTTTTACTTTCTATATGACAGTCTTTCAGATATTTGGTGGAGTACAATTGAGAAAACTAATTGTATCCCCCCCAAATCTTTTCTTCTTCAGCCTAAATGCCCCTATCTCCTTCAGCTATTTCTCAAATGGCACAATTTCCAGCTCCCTCACCATCCCAGTGACCCTCTTCTTCAGCAATATCCCTCTTCAAATCTGCCACTGAACCCGATGCTTAAAATGAGGTCTGACCAGGGCAAAGCACAGTGGGGGCAACGTTACCCTCATTCTGAGCACTAGACTTCCGATAGAGCTTGAGATCCCATTAGCTGCTCCACCAGAGTATTGGCTCAACTATAACTTCCAGGTCTTTTTTTATGTGAACTGCTGTGAAATCTGAACCTGGAGTTATGCAGTCGATAGCTTTTATTCAAAGTGTGATAGTTGACATTTAACAGAGATAAATGTACTCTTGTTAGTCTTCAGCCTCCTAGGATTGTCCGCTAGAAGAGTCCAGATAGATCATAGTTCAGCCTCTCATTTTACAAAGGAGGAAACTGAGACCCAGAGGAGTTAAGTGACTTGTCCAATACCGCACAGTTGGTAAATGTCAGTATATGGATTTCAGCCAGATTCTCTGACTCTAAAGCCTGAATTCTTCCTTTTATCCCATCTTTTTTCCCTTCCAAGTTTTATTATTATTATTATTATTATTATTATTATTATAGCTCGTCATTCTACTTTATAACTATTTTGAAATCCTGTCCTACTTTGTATTTTAAATCTCTAGGAACACTTGGTAAGCATCTTCCTGATTCTCATGCTATTTTTAAGATTGTAATGGAAATATGTTGACTGAAAGATGCTAATCACAGGTAGTTTAGGAATTAGTTGAATGACAACAAACCAAGTGGAAATAAAGGGGATTCCTATTGATGGAGGTGAAAGAGTTTAAAGGGACCAGGTTATATGAATGTTATGGAATATTTCTATTCAGTAAGAAATTGGGATTATGAAGAAGCTAGAAACCTGGGAAGAATTGCATAAACTAGGGGAGAGCTCTTTAGGTATAACCAAGTAAAGAACATACACCACAATTATGACAAAATGTAGACAGACAGATGACTAAAAAAATAAATAAACTCTCAGTAATGGAAAAAGCCAATAGAGGTCCAATCACAGGACTATTGGTACAACATTGGTTTCTGTGACCCGCAGATATGGTTTCTGTGTTCTGTGTTAATTATTTTCCATTATTGCATGTAAGTATTCAATATAAAGGGGGTGTAATAACCTGGAAAGAAATAACTGCTGGTAAAGATGGGGACTATTTTGGAGAAAACTGGGAAAACTTTAATGAACTGATGAAGAATAAAGTGAGTGGGGGCAGCTAGGTGGTGCAGTAAATAGAGCACTGGGTCTGGAGTCAGAAGGACCTGAGTTCAAATGTGGCCTCAGACACTTAACACTTACTAGTTGTGTGACCTTGGGCAAGTCACTTAACCCCAATTGCCCTGCCTTACCCCCTCAGAAAAAAAGAATCAAGTGAGTAGAATCAGAGTAATTTATACAGTATTCTAAAAATTTTGAAAGACAAGAACTCTGAGCAATACGATGACCAATTGTGTTTCCAGAAGATTAATGATGAAGAATGCTACCTGCCTCATGACAGAAAGATGATGGGCTTGAGAGGCAGAGTGAGGACATGACCAACATGGGAATTTGTTCAGTTTAACCATGCATGTTTACTAAAAGGGTTTGTTTTCCTCAGTACAGCTGATTCCCCCCTCCAATGGGGAGGGAAGGTAGAAGAGAAAATGAATGCTTGTTAATTAAAAAAAATTCTTTCACAAAACTCTTTTTAGAAAAAGACTATATAGTTGGCATGTTTTCCCAATTTGTAGACATTGAATCAGGGGGAAGAGTAAGGGGAAGGAGAGAGCAGCCATTTTGGATGATATTGTAAAAAGGATTATTATTCAAGTAAGAATTGAGCTAGATAGCCTCAGAGGTCCGTTTCATATTTGAGATCCCAGTAATTGAGAAAAGTGTTGAGCTGGACACAACTATAGAGAGAGTTCTATGTTATACCTCTAGAGACCTCTCTCTAGGTTGCTATAGATACCATACATGTTCTATATACCACTGTTCATCCAGGAACAAATTTGTCTACCTATGCTCTCATCTAGGTCCCATTTCCCCAAAAGGGTAATGTAAGAGACTTTGTCAAATACCTGGTTGAAATTAAGAGACTGTGTCTGAGGTATTCCTTTGACATTCTCATCTTCTGACTTATAACATTCTCCTCCCCTCCTCCCTCCACTCCAAGTATGTCCACTTTGTGTTCTCCCCATCACCCATCTCTCACAGAGATAAAGGACAGTCCATAAGTTCCCATAGTCACCTGTTTTATTTTCTAACAGGTTCCAAGAAATTCTTTCTCATAGATAAGCTTAATTTGTTATATTGTAGGTCTTTTTCCAGTTCATGCATTAACACTAATTACCAGGGTTTGAACATAAGGCAGATAGCCATGGAGGATTTAGAAATGGTGTAAACCTTAGAACTCAGAGATAACCTCCTCATTTAATACTGAGGAAACTAGGAAGGGTCAAAGGCTTAATGATTTGCTCTATTCAATTTGATAAAATTTTAAGTGCTTACCATGAGTAAAGCCTTTTGCCAGGTGGTGGGGACACATTGATGAAATGGAACATAATTCTACCCTCAAAGGGGTGGTAATTTTTAAAAATAATTTCATTGATAACTTGTTATCACATCAGCTCTGTTTCCTAATATCTCCTCCTCCCCATCTCTCCCAGAGAGTTGTTCCTAATAATAAAGAATAAAAAAGAGGGGAAAATGTAATTCAGAAAAATTAGCCAATATATGAACAATGTGCAAATACTATATGACTATTCCATACTCATAGTTCTCCCCACCCCCCCCCACCCCCACTTCTGCAAAGAATGGAGGAAGGTCCTCTTCTTCAGGGAAAACTTTGGTCATTAGCAACAACATTCAGTTTTAGTTTTATTGCCTTTGGGTTTTTTCCCATTTCCATTATTTTCATTATAATCATTGTATATACTTCTTTCTTGGTTCTTCTAACTACTTTCCAACAATTCATCTTATAGACCATTTATTTGGGAGGCAGAATTGTACATGGAAAGGGCTTGGGATTTGGAATTAGGGGACCTAAATTCTAATCCCAGCTCTTCTAGCTGCTAGCTGAGTGAACTTGAGCAAGTCACTTCACTTGTAGACCTCAGTTTTCCTATCTGTAAAATGAAGGGATTGGACTCAATGATCTCTAGTTTCCCTTCCAATTTTAAATTTGTGAGCCTGTGAGTTCCCCATGCTTCAAAGAGGTTATAATCCAAGTAGTATAGATGACAAGTACATAGATGAGTATTCCACAATATGATAGTGGAACCAGATCCTACCAAAGGAGCCTAAGAAAATATATATTTTAAATTGTATTTATTTTATTTTTAATTTATGAAATAAAATGAGCATTTCTATAACATAGTAGAATAACAAAAAAGATGATTGCACGTGAACCTGGAAATCTATTGTGAGCATTTTGCTTATTCCTTTTAAATGTATAATGAATTTATTATGTAAATTTCTTTTTTCTTTTTCTCTCCCTCCAGCCCTAGAGATGGCTACCATTAGACACAAATATATATGTATGTATGCATGTATGTGTATATATAGCATGTGTGTGTGTTTGTGTAAAATCATTCTATACACATTTTTTTCTCAATACTGGATTTATTGCCTTCTCTGGAGGCCTTGTGGCAGATAGTTGATCCAGGCCTTCAGAGATGGGGGCTCTTTCCCTCAGGCTCTTCCATGTAACTAATGGCTGATAAAGATGTTCAGGGATGGGGGCTCTTCGATGTGCAGATACCTGAGTCAGACTTTCAGAAATGGGGGCTCTTCCATGTAATATAGATTGAGGCCTTCAGGGATGAGGGCTCTTCCATGGGGCAGATAGCTGATCAGGGCCTTCAGGGGTAGAGGCTCTTCCATGTGGCTAATAGTTGATCGAGGTCTTCAGGGAGGGGGCTCTTCCACATGTCTAAACATACTTTTATTTATCAGTTCTTTCTCTGAATGAAAGAGAAGATTCCACTTCCATCTGAGGAGACAGGAAAAGGCTTCATAGCCATAGCAATACAAGAAATGGGCGTTATTGGAAAGAGGAATTTTAACAGTCAGAGAAGTTGGCATGTATCTTCTCTCCATGGGTGATGGACTGAATGGACATTGACATGAACAGGAAAGGATGGGGTAGGGAAGAACCAATCTAGTTACAGCAAACATCAGCCTTTCCAAGAATCAGAGAATTTCAGAATTGGAAGAAGCCTCAAGGCATCATTTCATCCAGGTCATACCTTAACAGATGCTGCCCCCACCCCATACACATATACACACATATACACACATGCACACACATATACACACACATACACACACATACACACACATATACACATACACACATATACATACATACCATGCCAGAATAGTATTTATCCAACTTTTGCTTGAAGGCCTCCATTAAGAGGGAAACCAATAGCCTCCCATTTCATTCCACTTTTGGAAAGCTCCAAATGTTAAGAACTTTTTCCTTATATCAAACTAAAATGTGTTGCCTGCAACTTCTACCGATTGTTTTCAGTTCTACCCTTGGAAAACCAAAAAGAAAAACTTATCCCTCTTCCAAATACTCTGAGAGCTATCATTTCCTACCTGCAAGTCTTCAGTTCTCTGGAATAAGCTCCACCTCTAGGTCCTTGACCATTCTAATGACCTCTTCTGGACTAGGTCTTATTCACCAAAGGAAGAAATATGCTCCCTAAAATATGTGCCCAGACATAAGATCAATATTCTAGATACAGTATGAACAGAGTAGAGAAGAGCAGGACTATCCTTAGCCTAGCCTTGGATCACTTTGGCACAAAGCTGGAGACAGAAGCAGGACATGGGTGGGGGGGGAGGAGCAGCTAATTACATTCCCTTTCAGTTTTGTTTTAAACTGAATCATTCAAATTCTTTAAGCATTAGTGAGATTATATTACATGAAAACTAGTTGTGGGGAAGAAAGTGCAAGAGACATTGCCATGCAAGTGGTAGATTGTTGTTGTTGTTACTGATCATCCTTGTAAGTCTCAGCTGAGCCCCTTCCGTGCCTTTCTCCTTTTAGGGAATCCAGGACTGGGGCAAGGTTGTAGGATAGGGACAGTCTGGTGTATGGAACATGCATGTTCTAATGATACTCTTCTAGTCTCTTTCCTATCTCAGCTCATTCTGAAGAACAGTGTCACTTAGTGGATTGCCAGATGACATCAGTCAGTAAGACCTGGCTTCATGTGCTATCTCTGACAAAGTACTTCAAGGCTAGTAAATCACTTAACCTCTCACAGCTATAGGCTCCTCTCTAAGACTATATTCACACAGCAGCTGCTCATCTACATTGAAAGAAGAGTTTCCTTAATGAGAATTCTTTATACAAATGAATTCAATGGTGAGTACAAAAAATAAAATAAAATGTGACTGATCTCCCCAGGACCTCAGAACTTATCCATAGGACTTCCCTATTTTCAAAAACCCAAGGGCAGGGGCCAGTAGGAAATGGCCATTGTGCATTAAAGATCAGAAGGCCCAGAGAGGTGCACTGACTGAAGGCATGCAAAGTCAATGGCATTTAATGAATTAATGCCTGGCAAAGACATGTGCTCTTTGGTCCCTGCCCCCCCTGCCCCTGTCCCAGTAACCAGATTATTCTTGTATCTTGAAGCTCCATCTATGTCCATTTTCCTTCTCTTTATTTTAATTGTTTTTCTTTGCATTCTTACGAGTGGCATAAATTCATTTCCAGGTTAGTTGTTTTTTTCATTGGGAAGTCACATTATTAAATCCCTTGTCTGTTTCTATTTTCATTTCAATCTTTCTTCAAAATGGAAAAAAAAAGATTTAAAAGAGAAGGCAAGAGAGCTCTTGTAGTTTAGATTCTCATCATTTCCTTAATGAAATAAGGAAAGGCTTGCTGACACACAACTTCATTGCTCCTGGGCTGTGGCCTCTGGGGCCATGTATGTGCTGGGCACCACATTGCTTCTTTCCTGCTCTGTCTTCCAGGGCTTCTGGGCAGCATCACTCTCTCTGTTTCTCCCTCTAGACCCTCGCTATCTGTAGCCACACACCAGCAGCTCCCACCGGAGCCCTAGCTCCTAGACAATGGAGGCAGCTGGAGAGAAGCTACCATCAATTCACCCTCTTTTAGACTGAAATCTCCGTGAGGCCAGGAAGTATATCTTCATCATGTCTCTTTCTTGGAAGCTCCGGACACAAAAGCCTGCTCCCAGTAGAACACTCAGTTATTGCTTCTGAAATAGAATAAAAAGTGGTTTTGTGACTTTGGTTATTATTCAAGCATAAATTAGACTCTCTGGGGCAACAAAATAAGGACTGAGGAGGCCTTGAGTAACCTGAGATTCAATGACATTAATTCATTTTAAAAAATGTATTAAATGCCTACTATATGCAGATCATTGTAGGATGAATTGGAGTTGATGTACCATTTAGATGAAACAAAGACTCTGCCTTCTCAAAGCTCACACTCTTGGTGGGGGCATATGAATGACCATAAAGTAAAAAAAAATGACTTGCTAAGGATAGTAGAGAAATAGAAATCATTGGAGATCAGGTCTGAGGAGGCAGGTTTACCAACAAGGGGGATCAGGGAGGTAGTGTCCCTTGTGTTAGACATTAAAAACAAACAAAATCCAAGAGTTCTATAAGCAAAGATGAGGAAGGAGAAAAGAGAGTGAAAAAGGTACCCCACAGGTCATCTAGTCTGACCCCTGCATTCTTTAGATAAGGATCCTGAGGCCCAGGCACATTGAACATCTCTTCCCTAGTCACACCAGTGGTAAAAGTCAGAGCTTGAATTCAAACCCAGGTCCTCTGACTTTAAATCTATCATATAACTAAGGTCTGAAGGGGAAGATCTTTATAATTAAAGAGGATAAAGAAAGATTTCATGAAGGAGAAAGCATTTGAATTGAGTTTTAAAGGATGAATAGATATTTAATCAACAAAAATCAAGAACACTGTCTATATAAGGAATAATTCCAGCAAAGTCAGGAAGAGAGACAAGTACACATTATGTTCAGAGATCAAGGAAAGCCCAGTTTGTCAGCTGCATGACCAGTTTGAGTGAAATAATTTTAAATAAGGCTAGAAAAGTAGGAGGGCACCAGATTGTAAAGGACATTGAATGCTAAGTAAAACAGTTTGAACTTTAAACTTTGAGTGAATGAACATATGCATTGGTCAGTCAAGATTACATATACATGTACACATAGATAAATGTGGGCATACATACACATATACATACACACTTTGTACATATATGTATGCACAGATACATGCATATATATATATATATATATGCATGTGTATATACTTTGTTTTTTTTAAGGTGGGAAATGCCATGATCAGATCCATGCAGAAAGAAAATCAATAGTACAAAGAGACAAAGGAGAATAAATTGTAGATCCCAAGATCCATTAGGACAGATATGATCTCAAGCATAGCATTGAGAATCCATGGAACCACCATGATTTCTCTCCTTTTTTCAGGATCCAAGTTCACTTGCCCAATGGATTGAGAAGCCCTTGAAGGGAGAAGCTGTAGAAACCACGTCCCACCATCTTGCAAACTAATCCTTAGCAGTCATAGACATGTTTTCCAGAGACAATGGGTGAGCTCAGGGTCCTCTTCCATTGAGGCCCCAGCATTCACTGATCTTCCTAACCAAAGGGATTGGTAGTGAGCATCTCTAGCTGTTAGCAAGGTTCTGAAGAGGGTGATGGGTTTCTTCTCCAGTTGTGGACGTGGTGTCTATTGGGTGCACCAGGGGGAGCTGTGGTGCAATGTTAGTGCTGTCCTTTCCTGGGTTCCAATAGGTTCTTTATGCCTTAACCAGGAGCTGTAGGTTGCTCTGACTGCTAGGACAAAGTTTTGCCCAGACTAGTTTTCCAGCAATAAAGGACTATACTTTCAAAAGTCTCTGTGTCCCATGTCTATTATCAATCATGATTCAACAGTTCTCTTGGGTTTGCTGAGCTTCCTTAGAGGTTAGTTAAAAAGATTCTCCATTTCTCTTAGAGTATGAGGAGTAGGGTGTAAGGAAAGGAATCCTTGGATCTGGGTTCAAGTTCTGATTTGATCCCACCTCCCTGTAACTCTGGGCAACTTATTCCCTTTTGTATACAGGCCTGTAAAATGAAGGGGTTATACTAAACGATTTCTACGTTCTTTTCCTTAGGTCCCCCAAACTCTACAAGTCTTCAAGTTTCCTTGGGTGTTTATAAGGCTCCCCCAAATTTGGCAAGGCTCTCAGATGTTTACATGTTACCATGGCTGCTTGGTAAGGCTCCTCAGTTGGTCTTGCCCCATCCCTAACTGAATACTTCTTAGAAATTTATAGTCAGGGACTTGGAAGCTGGGATCTAACCTTCTAACCTTTCTCTGGTGTCTTTGACTATGCTTCCCTCCCTGGCATCTGCCTTTCCTTTCTGAGAATAGCTTATGTCTTCCAAGATTCCTTCACCCCTCCCACCCCAGATGGCCAAGGGAGTGTAACTGATATGCCAGCTCAGCTCCCCAGCCCAAGAGAAAGCAGGCAAAGGCATAAGCTCACTTCTACACCATCCCAAGGAAGCTTCACAGAAACCTTCAGTCTACAGTTTTGGAGGGACATCTTGGTAGGCAGTGGTTGCAGAAGCCTGGTAGCTCAGTGGGAAAGAAGATCTAAGTCAGATTTGCTGCAGCTTCCCCCTCAACCTTTATTTATTTATTTATTGGCTGACCCCAGCTAGCTAGTGGAATGGAAGCAGAGCTGGGAAGGTCTGCTCAGCAGCATCTGGGTAGGCCCCAGTGCCTGCCTTGCAGCCACTAAACTGGAGGAATTCTGCCATCGATCTGGAGAAGCACTTGAGAGAATGGGAGTAATAGGGCAGTAAAGATTACAATATATCATTGGGCTCCATCAGGCTCTGCTGCTGGCCTGGATAGATCAGAGCTGCATTAAGATCATTAGAGCCTGCCAGAGGCTGATATGAACAGACTCATCCAGCTGGATGAAGGGGAGGAGCAGCTGATTTTTTTTTAAATCCCTTCTACAAGCCAAGACAAATGGATTTGAATTTCTAACCGGCTGTGAGCTGCTGTCAGTGAACATCCCCCACTCCCCACCTTCAATCCCTTGCATCAAGGGAAGGGTCCCTGCCTCCTGCAGTGGGAAAGAATGGTTTCCATCACAGAGCTAGAACATGAGGGAAGGGAAGTGGATGAGGTGGAGAGGAAGGAAGAACTGGGGTAGGACAACAGCTTGCTACCTGTTCAATAGACAGACTGACAGTTTCAGAAAGCTAAAAGGGAGAGCTAGTGCTGTCCTCATTCCAGCACTGTCTGAAAGGATTAGAAAGACTTTAAATCACTAACCTTTGGCATTTGCTGCTGTATGCCTTCCCTTTCATCCCTGGATTTAAAAGCACCTTAGAGGCATTAATTAGCTGCAGGCATTCTAGTGGTCTCAAGTTTTTACCCACAAAGATAGGTTGCAAGATTCTTTAACTAAAGAATCACGTCTAGATCAGGAACAAAAAGAGGAAGGGAGTCAGAGGATTTGAACCCCAGCTTTACTACTTAACATCCGTATGCATTTCCCTTCCCTTGGCCTCAGGTTCTCGATCTATAAAGTGAGAAGGTAGGGCTAGAGTCTTAGGTGGCACATTGGCTAGAGAGCTGAACCTGGAGTCAGAAAGACCTGAGTTCAAATTTCATCCCAGGCACTCACTATCTGTGTGACCTTGGGCAAGTCTCTTAACTTCTGCTTGCCTCAGTTTCCTCATTTATAAAAGGGAGATAATAATAGCAGCCACATCCCAGAGTTATTGTGAGGATCAAATGAGGTAATAACTGTAAAGCACTTAGCACCATGTTTGTAAGTGCTATATGAAGGTTAGCTAGTATTATTATCTTTCAAATTCTAATCCACATATATGCATATGTAAACTCTAATTTCCATATACACGTGTGTCCAGGTCACTATGTCATGATACCTATACACACATGTAAATGCACATATGCATATGCACACAGTGCATATATACACACATGTGCATATACATGTGTGCATTCATACATGCATGTGTATTGTGTAAATATGTGTGTTTACATATGACCATATATACATACATATATGAGTATATGTGTACGTGTGTGTGTGTTTGTGTGTCAGATGGGAGGGGCCACAAACTAGGCAGCTCTGTGGATAGACCCCTGGGCTTGTAGTCAGGAAGACTGGTCTCCCCTAGTTTACATCCAGCGCTAGACACTTCCTGGGCAAGTCACCTAACAGTCTTTGCCTCAGGTCCTCATCTGCAAAATGAGAAGAAGGAAGCAGCAGGCCATTCCTTATCTTTGCCAAGGAAATCCCAGTGGGGTCAGCCAGAGCTGCACGCACGGCAATGCTCTAACAGCGACAACATGGACACATACACACACACACACACACACACACATACACATGCACACACACGCACACACACATGCACACACACGGACGCACACATGCACACGCATGCACACACTCACACATGCACGCACACATGCACACACACGCACGCGCGTGACTTCTTCTTTCCTCCCTTTTCTCGGATTCCTTTTGTGTGTTGTCTTCCTCCGCTAGATGGTAAATTCCTAAAGAGCAGGGCCTATCTTTCTTTTTCATCTTTTTATCCCCAGTGCTTAGCACAGTGTCAGCCATGTAGTAGGTACTTGACAAATTATTTTGGAATATACACGTATGTATATTTACATACACATATTGACTATATATCAGACAAACATGTGTATGCCTATGTGCATACATGCATGTGTGTATATGTATACATACACACATGTGTATTTTGTATGCGTAGGCAGAATGTAGTGATGTCTAACCAGCTTTGGATGCATACAGGATGTACAATTCTGGGCAATTCACAAAAACTCCTGGTCCCCTTGGTATCTAAGTAATCATTTGGAGAGCAGGTGCTGACCTAATGTGGTAGATGGTGATCAAAGCTCCACCATTTGCTTACTCCCAGTTGGACTCTGGACAGGTCACTTCACTACTGGGCCTATTTTCCCTAGTGGAAAAAGAGGAGTCTGACCTCAATGACCTCTATCTCTTCCAGCTATAGATCTATGATTGTTTGAATCTTTTTTACCCTTTCAACAAGACCATAACCATTGGCTTCCTCCTTTCCCTCCATCTTCAACAGCTCTTTTCCATCTTGCTTTCCTCAGTGGGTATAATAGAGGCAACAGGGCTTCTATGGTACATTTTCCTCTGCCCCTATGCCCGAAGTAATTTCCATGATAATGCCTGTGGATGAAAATCACTAATACCCTCTGTTTCTGGTCAGATAACCAGGGACCAAGAAGCTTGATCAGTGTCCAGTTAAACATGACTTTTCTCTGGCTCCAGGCCACAGGGAAGGCCACATTTCTACTCTCAGACCAATCTTGTGCTCCCATGACTAAGGCTGGCTCCATAAAACACTAGCTGAATTGTAAGGATGTGAGAAATTCAAACCCATTTTTGAAAATGCAAACATATTTTAATTTATTGAAGGCTGAAATCTAGGCAGAACATATTATTTAAGGAAACAGTTGGTTTAACAAGTTTGCAATCTGCAAATTGGGTGAAAGGGCACTTCTGATACCTCTATAAAGTGTCTAGTGTGAAGAATCAACCACTGCTTTGTTATGTTACTATAAATCTTGCATCTTTTTTCTCCGATGCCCAGTCATAAATCTGCTAACTATTTGAGTCTGCCTTATCCTCCTAGAGAAAAGGTAGACTCTGGAAAATTAGCACTGTGATTACTGAGGGACTAGCAAAACACGAAGGCAGCCAGGTGGCTTCGTGAATAAAACACTGGGCCTGGAGTAATGAGGATCTGAGTTCAAACCTATCTTTAGACACCGGCCATGTGACCCTGAGCAAGTTATTTAACCTCTGTTTGCTTTAATCTACTGGACAAGGAAATGGAAAACCACTCCAATATCTTTACCAAGAAAACCTCATATAGGGTCAGCATGACTGAGCAACAAGGGAAATAACAGGTGCTGTACACAGCTCTGGCACCCCTTTTAGGATGACTAAAGGACATTTCCTCTTCTTTAAAACAAGGGAGCTGAACTAGATGGTGTCTGAGGTCTTTCCCTATCCTGATCGGATAAGGATGCTTCATTCCCTTCTACCTCTGATACTCTATGTCTGATATTCTAAGGTTCCTTGCAAGTTTTGTGTTCTAAGTTCCCTTTCTGCTATGACATTCTCTCTTTTCTGTTCTTGGCTCCCTTCCCATTCTGACATCTTGTGTTCTAAAGTTTTTTTCCAAATTTGACGCTCTGTGTTCAATACTCTAACGTCATTGCCCTCCTCCCATCTCCCATCCCCTCTAGTCTAGCTTCTATGAGCCTCGATCTGGGAAGAACATATTGGGCAATATTTATACACAAGTAACCATACCCAGATCTACAGAACATGGTATAGTTTTGGAACATGAAAGTAGTTTTGTCACATGATTGTCTTTTCTCTTAGAGGGAGTCTTTCTCTGTGACTGGAGAATTTCAGGTAAAGTATTACCATAAAGTACATTGCAGCTTTTTCTTCATTTGATAGCTTGATTCATAAGGCCAAGGCTTACCACTCTGGGCCGCGATTGGAACTCTGACCTACACACAAACACACATACACATACACACATTACACGGCAAATTCCAAAGAAGCCATAGAATGTATTGTGATCACAGGACACTGTCCAGTGCAGATCCAACTATTATACTTTTCTCTTTTTCTTCAAGAGGCCGTCTAAACTCATAGGATCTGGAGTTGGAAGAACCGGACATCATCTAATCACACTCAGCTTATAGATATGGAAGCTGAGGCTCAAAGATGTTTAAAAAATGACTTTTCCAGGGTCACATGGGTAACAAAACAGAGATTCAAAAACTATTCTGAGTTTAGATTCACTCCTCTTTTCAGTCTGTCCATAATACTGAAAGGAGATCCACCCTCTCTGTGGACCAGTGAAGATTACCCGTTTAGTTTGCTGGAAGGAATGTTCTGATAATTTGTGATTATCAGTTTTTTTTAAACATAATACTTCATAAGCCATTACATAAAACACTAATTATTCAATATTATCCACCAGCTGGGTCTCATACTAATTAAATTAAGGCTGGAAACTACTAACATCATTGATTAATAGTCCAAAGTAAAGTACATCAGTAATACTTAGGCTACATTTTCTGGGAGAAATTTAAAGGAAAAAATAAACATCCCAGTCCTCCCCTCAGGAGCCCAACTCGCTCTAATCACTGGCATTCTCACCTGGGGGGCCCATGGCTGGTGGACCCTGCTCTGTGCTCTCTGTCCTGATACCATGGGTGGGGCAGATCTGAGGTAGAGACTGGGTTATCATTAGTTCTCTCTTGACCTTTACCGCAGCAAGTGCCTGATTGCCTTCAAAGGTGAGCAGAGACTGGGATAGAGATATAAACACACACAGACACAAACACACACACACACACACACACACACTCATGCACGCACATGCACATACACACGTGATGACCAGAAGACCCAATACTGGAGGTTTCTAGAGATTATGTTTCATCCTCTGCCTCTGAATCCTGGAAAGCAATAGCTAGTTGAGGACAAAATGTTCCTCTTCATCATCTTTGCCCTCACCACCTTCACTATCACTATGTGGTGGCACAGTGGATAGAGCCTTGGGTCCTGGAGTCAAGAAGATCTGAGATCAAATTCAGCCTCAGACACTTAATAATTATGTGAGTCTGAACCAGTCACTTAATATCTCTTTGCCTCAGTTTCCCAAACTCTAAAATAGGTAGATAATAACACTCACTTTCCAGGGTTATTGTTTGGATCAACTGAGATAATATTTGCAAAGCATTTAGCACGGTGCCTGGAACAGTTATGTCTGACTTTTTGTGATCCCACATACCATATGATGCCAACACTGTCTATGAGGTTTTCTTGGCAAAGGTACTGGAATGATTTGCCATTTCCTTCTCTAGTGGATTAAGACAAACAGGGTTAAGTGACTTGCCTAGGGTCATGCAGCTAGTAAATATCTGAGAGGGGATTTGAACTCAGGTCTTCCTGACTCAAGGGTCAGCACTCTCCACTGTGTCACCTGGATGCTACATCATCTATCCAATTACAAAAAGAACTTATTTTACTTACAAACACTATAGTGTTCAACATATTTAATTTAAAGGGATAAAAGCAGAGTAGGGACTTAACACAAAACTGTTTCACATAATCCTCAAATCAGAAAGTTGGAGGGAGTTCAGCAGCCATCTGGTCCATCTCATACATGAAAGGAATCCCCATTTTAACATAATAGTTAACAACAATAATAATAGCTAGCATCCACATAACTCTTTGCAAAACATTTTACAGAAATTACTTCATTTGATCCTGACAACCACCCTGGGAGTTAGGTACTTTTATTGTCCCTACTTTGTAGATGAGGAAACTGAGACGGACAGAGATTAAATGAGTTACCCAGAGTCATACATCTAATAAGTGTATGAGACCAGATTTGAACCCATTTTCCTGACTCCCAGCCCAGCGCTATGTCCATTGCGCCACCTAACTGCCTGAATATACCTGACGTGTCCAGCCTCTGCTTGAAGATCTCCAAGGAGGGGGACCCCATCACCTTCCTAGGTAGCCCATTCCACTGTCAGAAAGCTCTAATTGTTATGATATTTTTCCTTACATCAACCCTAAATCTGCCTCTTTGTCATTTTCACCCAATGAATGCTCTTATTTCAGGCCTCCAGGACCAAATGGAACAAATGGTCCCTCTTTCATATGACACTTCAAATACTTAGAAGCACCTACCATGTCTCCCTGAGTCTTCTTTCTCCTGGTCAGGTGTCCTCAATTTCTTCAACCATGGCTCACATATTTCTATCTGAACTCCATCAAAAAGATAAGAATGAGAGAGCATCAACAATAATGGTAACTGACATTAACACTTTGAGCATCACAAGGGTCAGGTAAGGTGACATGATGGAGAGTAGTTGGACCTGGAGTTGGGAAGACCTGAGTTCAAATGTGGCCTCAGACACTTACTGTGTCACCTTTACCCTGAAAATCACTTAACTCTGTTTGCCTCCATTTCCTTATCTGTAAAATGAGCTGGAGAAGGAAATGGTAAACTGCTCTAGTATCTTTGCCAAGAAAACTCCAAAATGAGGTCACAAAGAATCAGACATGACTGAATCACCAAACATTCCCAATCCTACATAGACTGAGGGAAGCCACCTTTCTTTTCTGAGCCTCATCTTCTCCATCTGTACAATAGGGAGTTGGATTAGATGCTCTTTGGGATCCTTTCTAGATTCCTCATGGCTTCTGGGATTCTGGGATTCTGACCAAAGCTACACTACCTCCTTCTACCACCATCTTATGTAGCTTCTCATTCTTTAGGGATCTGATTGAGGAGATTTGGAAAGCTACAAATTCTTAGAAGATGTAGGTTCAAAGAATCCTGGAGGTTCTGGGGAGCAGGGTGAAGTGGGGATGGGAATAAAATAATTAATGCCTCTTTCTACCAGATTAATCTATATGTGTATGTATGTATGTATGTATGTATGTATGTATGTATGTATGTATGTATATATATATGTCTGTGTGTGTGTGTGTGTGTGATTGACCAACTTACAAAGACAATTAATGTGCAAAGGTACTGACTGAAGGAACCATCATCATAATCCTCATCATCAGTTGTCCTGAAACATATTTTCATTATTTATTGAGATCCTACTATGCTTAATAGTACTCACCAAGAAAAGAAGAAAAGTAGACACAGTTTTGATTTGACAAATTGGAACTCCTTGAGAGCAAGTTTTGTTTTTCTATCTCAGGTGCCTAGTGCAAAGCCTGGTCCATAGAGACAGTGAGGTGGCACAAAGAGTGGAATCAAAGATATCCGATTGTCTTAGTTTCCTCATTGATACATAGAGAGAATAATAACACTATAACAATATTAATGATTATTATTTTTATATTTTATACAAATATTCCTATTTTTAATATTTATACACATATTCCTGTTTTTAATATTTAAAAATATTCCTATTTTTAATATTTTAAAAATATTCCTATTTTTAATATTTTAAAAATATGCCTATTTTAATATTTTATAAAATTATTCATATTTTTATATTTTATAAAAATATTCATATTTTTTATATTTTATAAAAATATTCATATTTTTATAAAAATACTTATATTTTATATTTATTTTATTATAGTTAGTATAATAATAAATGTAATAACATTATTAATAATAATGACAGCAACCCAGTGTTATAGTGAAGATCAAGTGAGATATTAGTAAAGGGCTTTGCAAACTTTAAAGTGCTATAAAATGCTGACTGTTATTGCTATTGGCTGTTGATTGATTGAGAAACTATGTGGCATGGAAAGAAGTTGGCACTTGTAGTCAGAAAGACCTGAGTTCAATTCTGCCTTAGGCATTTACCGGCTGTGTGGCCTTGGGCAAGTCACTTAAACTCTGCTTCAATTTCTTCATCTGAAAAATGAGAATAATAACATCTTTCTCACAAGGATTGTTATGAAGCTCAGATGAAAATCTTATAACATTATACAAATGCTGGCTATTATCATCATCACCGTCATTAGCTTGTTGATTGGATTAAGCAGATGCTTGCTTACTGTTAGGAATGTAATTGATGATCTTTTTTTTTTTTTTTTTGGCATCACAGTAATTTCTAAGATACATCATTCCCCCATTCCTTCTTCCCTACTCCCTCTTGGAATTAAATCCTCCATCACATCAAAACAAAACAAAACAAAACAAAACATTTGTACCAAAACAGCCAGAGCTAACATATACAACCTTCTTCTACCAACATCCCCTGCCCCTAGGCTGAGAGGAGAAAGGTGCATTTCTAAATGGTGATTTCTAATCAGCTCCACCCAGTCAGTCTTAGCTGAAGGATGAAGCAGGCAGAATCTAGCCAAGCATTTTTCCTTAACATAATAAGCCTGTGTATTTAGTCAGGTTCTTCTTACTCACAGACAGGAACAAGACCCAAATGTACTTTGAAGGGATTATGAGCTGTGCTTGATGTTGAAAAAAAAAATTCCACCAGGGTACTTCCTAGTGCCAACACCACCAAGAGCTACTGGGAACAGGTCAGACATTGGTGTAGCTGGGCCAAAGTTGCCAGGTCCTGACTCAGAGTTCCCAGTTCACATATATCAACCCTATAGAGCAGGGGGTGAAGGTTTTAACCTTTTCTGTGTGTATATTCTAGACCCCTCTGGCAGTTTTGTGTAGTATATAGATTCCTTCTCAGAATAAATTTTTATTGAAAAAAAAAACTGAAGAAAACACATAGAATTACAAAAGAAAACAATTCTATTAAGTATAGTTATCAAAATATTTTTTTAAAGTTTGTGAGATCTAAGTTAAAAAACCTAGCTATAAAGAATTTTATCCATACTCCTTCCTCCCAGCCCCATGAGTATTCAAGGGGGAGATCAAGGCCTAGGGAAGGGAAATTGCTTCCCTAAAATCATGAAAAGCTGAGAATAGAGCCAGGGCCAATAAATTGTCAGGCCTTTAAGCTCTCTGCAATGTCTCAGACTCCCATGCACATTATGAAAGGATGCATTTTCTCTGACAAAACTGTAGTCAGAAATATGTGCACAAGTTTGACAAGTTGGCTTTTCTCATTTCCAAGTTAGGAAGGCTTGGGAAGACATTCAAGCATCCCTGAACTATTCAATAATTGGAAGAGCTGATAATGACATTGCAATACCGAAGACCTGAGACTGATGGCCTTGCAGCCCTCTCCCACCTCCAAATCCAGTGAGAGGCAGCATGATACAGTAGAAAGATGGCTGACTCTGGAATGAGAAGACTCGAGTTCAAATTCCAACACTGACACCAGCTGTGTGTGATCATGGACAAGTCACTTAAACTTCCTCAACTGCAGTTTTCTTATATGTCAAATGAGAGGGTTGGATCTGATAACCTCTAAAGTGCCTTCCAACTCTAAATCTGTGATTCTCTGACCTCCCTGGGCCTCAGTTTCCTAATCTATAAAGGGATGACATTGAATTAGGTCACTTAGGTCTCTTCTTGTTCTAGAAATCTCTAGAAACACACAGGATTTGGAGTCAAAGAGCCTGAATTATCAGCATCCTGCCTCAGCCACCCGTGAATTTTGTGACTGATCAAATCACTTGTCCTTTCTGGGACTCAGTTTCCTCATCTGTAAAATGTGAGAGATGGTCTAGATGAGTGATAAGGCCCCTCTGGCTTTAAATCTGCATGAGTTCATGATCCTATAAAAAGGTCTAATCTGCCATCCCTATTGTCCACTCTTTTCCTCACTGACTCCCCCTCTCAGGCCCCAGGCACTAGCCACTACATTTAATGGACATCCTTACTCACACTCAATATTTGCTTTCTGATCCATTGGGTTTATAAAATGCTTGCATGAATTAAAATGAGAAATTTAAAAACAAACGGAGAAATGCTTAGCTGCTAAGCTCTGACATGTACTTTAAATAAGTAAATGGGGGAGGGGGAAAGGCTAAATTGGCTGATGCATCCCACCTATCATTGAATTATCATTTGCTCTCAAGCCGTTTACCTTTAAACCCAGCTGGTGCCAACCTGGCCAGTGCATTTCTCCCCAGCTAAACTAACAAAGCACTTATTTGTTATCCAGGGAGCTCCCTCTAATAGACTTCCAGTGAAATAATATTTGCTTTCCATGCCTACTTTGAATCCCACTCACTTTGTTAAAATGATTGCCTCTGGCTGTCTCTGCTGGTCTAATCTAATAGTTTCTAGTTTGTACAAGCAAAGCGCTTTCAGCCAACTATATAAATAACTTAGAGAGAAGAAGACACTTTTACAGCGCTCTGGGCCGGGTGCTATAGGACATGACAGATTCCTGAAAGACTCCTCAGTGAAGCTCATCTGGGAACCTCTGTCAGCTGACTATGAGCAATTACAATATTGTATTTGGGCTGAAAGGGCTGTCTGTCTTCCTACAAAAAGGCTAACAAGAAAACTAATTCCTGGCTGATTTTTCTTGTGTAGGAAAGGGATCTAAGTGCCTTCTCTCCCTTCTGCTCAGCTCCCGCTCCCTTGCCAAGCCAGCAGAAGGCCCCAGTTTAATACACAGAATTGGTGGGGGGAGAAATGAGGGAGGGGCCATGGAGTTGGAATGATTTTCTCTGGAAACTATACAGGCTTCATGCTATGCTGGAGGTCAGCTTACTGCACGGGATTTGGAACCAGGGCAACCAGGGTTTGAGTCCCAGCTTTGCTACTTGGGTGACCTTAGTCACATCTATGTCCTTGGGCCTCAGTTTCCTTTTCTTAAAATGAAAGGATTATACTAGATGGTCTCCATGGCCCAACTTAGCTCCAAGTCAATGAGTCTATACTTTTCCCAGGACTTTGTTCCCTCATAGAATGAACCCCAAACAGGGTGGTGCAGAGGCAAGGGACCCTGGGTTCCAGACCCCACCTTTGCTACCTGCTAACTAGACACATCATTTCTTTCCTTTTACTCTCAGTTTCTCCTCATGTAAAATGAGAACATTGGTTGCGATCATCCCTCAATTCCCTTCCAGGTCTGAAGTCTACAAATGCTAACGGCTGGTTTACCCCCAGCTCCTCTAGGACAATGACCCCCCACCTCCACGGGCTGGTTAATTGAGCCCCAGTGGTGAGATATCCTTGGAGCACTTTTCTGTGCTATCAGCTCCCAGGGTCCTACTGGCTTGAGGCACAGGTCAGGATTGTCTGCTGCTCTCACTAGTGAAATCTGAAGAGCAGCCTCTCAGGGTTTTTAGCCTGCCTCTACCCTTGAGAATCCCTACTTTTATTCAAGACTGCTTGAAGTGCTCAAGTGCTACTTGTAGATGAAACCTTTCCTACCTTATTGACTGGTAATACTTTCCCTCCAAGTCAGCATCGCCCCCAACACATAGCCTTGTATCAATTTTGTATATAGCTAAAAGTGTATATGTTATCTCTCCTGACATACTGTAAGATCCCTGAGACAGGGACTCTTAGTTTTTACCTTTGTATACCTGGGTTCATAGCATCATGCTGTGTACATAGTAGGTGCTTAATTTACACTGGTTGATTGATTGATTGTTGATCCTACTATCTCTGACAACCATCTCTTCAAATCCCCTGCACTGAAGCTTGAAAAATTCATTCTTTTGATATGAGGTATAGTCTCTTAAAATGCAAATGGATCTGGGGTGGGGTAGAGGGAGAATACTTTTGATTCAGGTTAGCAGCCATTTAGAAAGTGCCTACTATGTGCTGGGGCGGGGAGCATCCTATATACTCAGGATGACATTCTCTTCTCTCAAAAATTTTTCTATTTAGTAAGGCAACATTAAGCTTACAGGGACTAAGGACCTTGGAGATCATCTAAGTCCTCATGGTCTCCCTTTAAAGATGAAAAAAACCAAGGGCCTAATTTTGGAAGAAATTTCATCAAGGTCACATGGGCAGGCCAAGCCAAGGCAAAATTCAAACCCAGGTCTTTTGGATCCAAATCCAGATCTAAACTTCAAGTAACTATAATACAAATTAGAGTATGATTGATTGTGTAGGAGAGAACAGGTGGAGTAACTCCAGAAAGTCAAGGGGGAGGAGTCACCTGGAGCAGAAGGCATCTAAGAATTAAAATGGAGTCAGATTACAGAAGACTTGGAATGACAAACTGAGGAGATTGCTTCTTAATTCTGTGGGCAACTGAGTCACTAAAGGCTTTTAAGTAAGGGGAGTGAAATAAATAGACCAGTGCCTTCATGAGATTATAATGAGCCTCATTATTAATGCCTTAGCATAGTCCTGGGGGGGTCAGGGCAGGGGGCGAGAGGAGAAAAAAAAAGCCTTTATTAAGTGCCTACCATGTGCGCTGCCCTATGCTACCACTTTGCCAATATTATCTCATGTGATCTTCTTCCACCAGGAGATATTTACTTTATCATCCATACCACTGCCAAGTGTTTCTGAGCACCTGCTGTTTGCATAGCACCATGCTGAGGCTGGAAAGACAGAAATAAGAAAGGAGGTCCTTGTCTGGGAAGAACTTATGTTCTATTTGTGAAGATAACATAGGATGTGCACACATATCAAAAAAATTGCAAGCATTGCCTTGTATTGTTAAGTGTAAACTTAGAGGCAGAGCCATTAAGTACTGTGAAATCCAATCTGGAAAATGATAATGAGGAAACACACCAAGATGGGAATGTGCATGTTGGGTTTTTGGGAAAGCACATAGATCAGTATAATTCACAACCTCTCAGCATTTATACAGGGCAATTGTGGGAAAACAGGATATAAGGGAGTAGTCTGGAGTCAGACTTTGAGTTCTAGGCTAGGGGCATGGCTTCTATGGTTAGGATAAAGAGAGACACTGGAAGTTTGGGAGTAAAACAGTACCATGATGAAAAGAGTGGCTGGAAGATTGGTCTGGTCCCATTTAGAGCAGAGATTCTGAACCTAAGGACTTCAGAATTCTCCACTCCCACCCCCACCCCCCACTCCAGCCCCTGCCCTTTCCACAGAGAAGAGATATAAGGAGGACCCATGAATTTGGATGGGGAAAAATACATACATATACACATACATACATACATACATACATACATACATACATATATATATTCTCTCTCTTTTTTTTTTTTTTGGAGTGGGGCAGGGTAGGGCAATTGGGGTTAAGTGACTTGCCCAAGGTCACATGGCTAGTTTTTTGTGTTAAGTGTCTGAGGCTGTATTTGAACTCAGGTCCTCCTGACTCCAGGGCTGGTGCTCTGTTCCCTCCTCCACCAAATATATCTTTATTTGGTGGTGCTCAAATATCTTTATTTTCACAAACACTTGGTTTCCTTTGATAGTTTTTATGTTTTATTTTATGTTTATTGTGTTTATAAAAAAAAAAACATTCTGAGAAGATATTCATAGGTCTACCTAGATGCCAAAGAGTCCGTGACCCATATCCACACAAAAAATTAACAACCTGTGATGCACAGTTAAGGAGGAGAAGAGACAGAAGGTTGGTAGACTGGTTAGGAGGTTGTTCAAATAGGCCAATTCTGAACTAGGGTTGGGGCAGTGGGAATGGAAGAGAGGTGAGAGATGTGGGAAATCTCTTATAGGAAGAATCACTAAGACTTGGTGATTGACTGGATATATGGGGGGAGGAGAGGAAGAAGTCAGAGATGACTCAGAGGTTTTGAGCCTGAGGGGCTGAAGGTTGCAGATGAAACCTGCAGGAGTTTCAACATTCTACCTCTCTTTCCACGTCTGTCTCTATGATTTACTTTCTTAACTAGGCAGGTAGGTCAAAATATTTACATCATTGTTTTCCCAACATGTGATAGAATATTTTTCTATACCAAAAAAAATTTCTTTCTGATGCATTAATTTTTGAGGTCCTCATTACCAACACCCCTTGCCTTTGTTTGATCAACTTTTACTAAGGTATATAGGGCAATATCCCCCTTCCATAAATTTCAATATTAGGGGAGAGAGAGAGAGAGAGAGAGAGAGAGAGAGAGAGAGAGAGAGAGAGAGAGAGAGAGAGAAAGATAGATAGCAGATAGAGGCGGGTGTGTTGTGTGTAGAGAGACAGAGATATAAGAAGAAAAACAAAAGAGAGTAGAACGTAGGATTATTTCTCTCTGGAGCATGGTGCTACAAAAGGATAATTCAGATTCAGTAATGAATAGACAAAAGTTTCCAAATGGTCGGTACCTTGAAAACTACCATGGCTAGCCTAAACCACCTTCCCTGGGGGCATTCCACACATACAGGGTCAGCAAATTAGCCCAATTGTTTTATTAATAGTGGGATCTCAGAACTATATGACTCTATTGGAACTTAGACACTATTTAATCCAACACCCTCATTTTACAGATGAGAAGATTGAGACCCATGGAGAGAGCAAAGAAAAAACTTCCTTATGGTCCTTTGCTGTTTTGTCATATCTGACTCTTCATGACCCCACTTGGGGTTTTTCTTGGCAAAGATACTAGAGTGGTTTGCATTTCCTTCTCCAGTTCATTTTACAGGTGAGGAAACTGAGGTAAACAGGGTTAAGGGACTTGCCCAGGGTCACACAACTAGTAAGGGTCTGGGGCCGGATTTGAACTCAGTTCTTCCTGATTCCAGGCCCAGCATTCTAACCACTGTGCTGCCTAGCTGCCGTCCTCATAGTCATACCGCTAGCAGAACAGGGATTTGAGGCTGGGTCCTGAGCCATGCATCTGTGTAAACATTGCTGAGAAACAAGATGGCACTTGGGCAGAATTCCCACAGAAATGTGGTACATTAGGAAGACTGGTAAAAATGCTGACTTAAGGAATAACAGGCACATTAGCAAACCAGTTAGCCATTGCCCAGAGAGCTTCAGTGTTATGGAACATTTCAAATAGATATCCCTGCATCTTAAAAAGTCATCTCAACCTTGATTTTCTTTACTAAGGACCATGGACTTGGAAATACTGTGATGCACAGTCAATATTTTAACAGGGACTATATGAATACAGGCCCAGTTCTGAAGGATATAGTGGAATTAGCACCAAACCTAGATTTATATCCTGACTCTGCTATTTATTCCCTATGTGAACGTGGGTAAGTCATAGAGCATAGGGTTATCGAATCCTTGATTTACTCTAGAGCAGACTTTAGAGACCACTGTGTCCAGCTCTCTCATTTTACCAATAAGGAAACTGAGGCACAGAGAGGCTAAGTGATTTGCCTAAGGTCATACAACTAGAAAATGTCAAGGGCAGGATTTGGCCCCAAGTCTTCCTGATACCATACCTCTATTGCTTTGCCTCTATGGGCCTCAGATCTGATCAATAAAGTGGTTGGACTGGATGATCTCTAAAGCATTTTTTGACTCTAAGTCTGTGATCCTGTTGTCCATTCTGGAAGCTGAAAAATAACTGTGAATAGTTTAAATGGAAAGTCCTTAAAGACTGGAGTGGTGTAATGGTCCAAAGGGCAGAAGCCACATCCCTTAACAGGCTGAGCACTACAAGGTTAGGTCTGGCCAGGACTTTTCCTCATTCCCAGAAGTGCGTTAAGCTCCGTTTCTTGGAATTCCATCACACACTCCATCAGTTAATCAATCTATGACTTCCAGCCAGGGCTATGAGGTCACTCCCCAGACTTCAGGCTGCCTTTGAGTGGCCCTCTGTCACCTCAGAGATGATGGAAAATCGCAATGGGTCAGTCCTGTGCAAGGGTGTGGTTCCTGAGCCTGCAGCAGGAAGATGGAGCTTTGATGAGTCCTGATTCCAGACTTTAGACTTGAAAGTGAGACAATCATAGTATCTACAACTAGAAGAGACTTGAGAGATCATTTCATTCAAACCCATCATTTTATGGGGGAGAAAACTAAGATCCATAGAGGTCAAGGGATTTGCAGTACTGTATAGGGTATAGGGGATTGATGGAGAGCATTCCCTGATTAATTTGATGATTTGTTGGGATTTTGATCATATCTCCCTGAAAGGAACATTTGCCAGCTCTGGAATGAGCAGATCTTAGTTTGATTCTGGTCTTTGGCACATTAACTAAGTTACCTTGGGTAAGTCATTAAACTTCCCTGGGCTTTGCTTTATTCATCTACCCTAAATCCCCCACCTAGATGCATTTGCACAGTTCCCTCTCCTCATGTCCACTCCTCTGCCCCCATTCCTTTAACACATTTGTTTCCTCAATCCTGTCTTTTGGAATCCCTCATTTCCTTCAGTTTCAGCTCAAAGTGCCATCTGTAAATGAAGCCTTCTTAATGATCCTTCCCCTCCCCTGCTAGTACTGTTCTCCCTCCCCAAAACTACCTTGAATCCATATATATATATATATATATATATATATATATATATATATATATATATATATATATATATATATATATATATGTGTGTGTGTGTGTGTGTGTGTGTGCACTTGTGTGTGACTGTGTGTGTTTGTGACTGTGTGTATGTCTGTCTGTCTGTATAGATTTCATTTATATTTGTATCCATGTACATCTCAATTAGAATGTAAGCCCCTTGAGGGCAGGATTTGTTTCACTTCTGTCTTTGCCTCCTCAGTGCTTAGCACAGTGCCTGGCACATAGTAGGCATTTAATAAATTCTTGTTTATTGGCTGGAAAATGAAGGAGGGGTTTGAACCAAATGGCATTTTGAGATATCTTTCTGCTGAATTATGAGATCTCCCCCACATGTGGCATAGGGGTATCATCGGGTGGTTTACAGGGAGCCAGAACAGATATCCCTAGCCTCTTCTCTCCTCCATCCTCCAAGGGAGATGGAATTCCTGCTAGGAAGGGAAGCAGAAAATTGGAGCCAGAGGCCATTCTGTTCTCTTCAGAGAGAGGGGATATCAGGCTAGAATTGTATCTATCTGTTCCCTTAAATATTATTAGCAGATAGAGTTTTCAGGTTCAAGCTATTTGGGAGTGAGAAAGATTTTCCCAAGTAGTGAAATTCCCATGATCACTATTTCATTAATTGGAGGAAGAACCCAAGTTTCATATCTACAACTTGATAACTTCCTCTTTAATATTGATTCCACAATAAATACATACAGAAATTAACCAAGAAATTCACTTTTCCAAATTGGTAGAAAAACAGAAATCAGAGGAAGTATATATAGGAAAATATGTACCAGACAATCCAGAGTGAAGGAGCTCACCCAGTTGGAGTAAGGTAACTCAACTCAACTTAGAAAAGAGTTTTCCCAAAATCTCTAGTGTAGTGAACTTGAGACAGGAGCCTGATGCTTCTCTTATGTCAGTTTCTTCTCAAAATCTTTGGCTCCAGCAAGCTAAAGTGGGGTTGGTATCAACCATCTTCTCTCTCAAAGATGAAAGTCAGAAGGTCTCAAAGCAACAGTGGAATCTGAAGAGATTTGAAGAAACTTCCAAAGACACTCAAACCTTGAAGAAAACTGAAGACACCTAAGAGCCTGCTCCCTCATTCTAGTCACCTCTGCCCAGCCCCTCAGAAAATTTAGGATATTGATCTCCAACAATGAGAAGAGAGTCCCATACCAATGGGCTTTGGAATTGTGGTTACATTGATCATTGGGTTTATCAGGAAACTTATTGATCAGACCCCCTACAATTTATGAGTTGCAGCTTTGGGATTTAAACTCTGGTCCTTAGACCTCATGTAAAGTGAGTACCCTATCTAATGTACTACAAAGCTTTCCTCCCTGCAGATCTGCCCAGATTGGTTCACTCTGAGCTTCAAATATTCCATGACCTGGGGAAGGGGAAATGAATAGGCAGGTCCATACATACTGATGAAAGTTGATGTTGGGGAATGGACTGTCATGGTGGAGAAAACAGTGAAATGGGATATTTTTTAAAAGAATAGGATAGAAGCACAACATTTTAGGGCTGTAAAGAATCTGAGAGATCAGATTAATTCCTTTCCTTTATTGATGAGACAACTGACGTCCACAGTGAGAAAGATTCTCCCAAGGAAATAGTTGGGGAGTGGCAGAGCAAAGATGGCACACAGGCCTTCTGAGTCTCTCTTGAGTGCTCTTTCCACTGCACTGATCAAGAAAAGATCCTGGGATTCACTTCTAACAAGATGCCAGAATAATGACCTTTGATGATGACTTCTTTCCAATTCAAAAGCCCTGTCAGAGCTTTGCCCAATAACATACCCAAACTTTTTTGGAGGGGGGAAGGCAGGGCAATTGGGGCTAAGCAACTTGCCCAATGTCACACAGCTAGTAAGTATTAAGTGTCTGAGCTCAGATTTGACACTCACAGTCCAGCTCAAGTCCCATGTCCTCCAAGAAGCCTTGTCTGATCACTTTCTCCTTTAAAATGCTGCAACATTGGAATTAAGTGCCCATGGTGTGGGATCAACTTTCTCTTGTCTTGTCTTGTTCTCTTATGGTTTCATTTGTATGGCCTACATAATAAGTTCATGGAGGGGAGAAATGGCATCTCTTTTTTCTATTTCCTTAGAACAATTCTGTGCACACAATGGGTCCTCAATAAAAACTTCTTTGCTAATTAAGTGATGAAGAAAGGGCACAGAATCTTTGGGAATGTCAGTGGAAGCAGAGGGGGTCATCTGTCACTGGTGGAGTTGCAATAGAGATTCTATGACTGGAATAGTTAAGTTAAGCAGACTACACTGGTTACCATAACATTAAGGAAAGCAAGTTGGTGAGGAAGAACCAAATGAAGATAAATTGCATACATCTGACATGTTTTCTCTCTAAATTTCCTGTGCTTACTATTCTTCTCCATTATTCCAAGTCTCTTCTCATCGACTTCAAAGCTTTCCCCACCTTTGTCTCTGCCTCTGTTTCAGAACAAGGTGAACTGCCCTCCCACCCCACCCCCCGGGACCCACCCAAGTATTGCTTCATATGTCAGTGCTCCTCTGGCCACCTGTGCCAGGTGGAGGTTCCAGTCGTCCGTCATGAGCCATGTGTCTTGGTCCCACCACCCAGGCAGTGTTAAAAGTCAAGATAGCTTGAGAAGGAGAAATGGGAAATGCCTGGAGGCACATGCTCTGAGAAGGTATTAGAGAGTGATGGGAACTCCCCTGTATACCTCAGAAATGATGTAGTTGACATATATCTGTGGGAACACCAGCTGCCCCCAGGGATATGCCTGTTTTTGCTTTCATGAGTGCTCTGCCCTTCCCCTAGTCCCCAGTTCTCTCTCCTGGGAACTCTCCCACCCATCCTAGCTAAGGAACCTTGGACTTACTCTCATACTGACTAGTCTCAGTTTCCCTCATGTGTTAAATAAGTCTGAAAATAATTCTACAGAGTAATTGTAAACAAAATGCTTGTAAACCCTAAATCACTATGAAACTTAAAGCACTAATTATTATCAGTCATTATTCTATAATTGGGCCAAAGTCTAAGTGGGGGTAGATAGGTGAGAAGGTTGAAAATTCTGAGGGAGGATGCTGATGGGGAATAGGAGAGGACAGAAATCTTACCTCAGTGTTTGCCCAGGAATGTATATTGATGGCTCCAGCCTGAGCCCAAGGGAGAGAATCTGACTCCTTTCTGAATGTCCTCTGCTCTTCTCTCACCTAAACTTCAATCCTTAGGGCAGGGATTCCCAATATTTTCTGGTGTGTGGACCCCTTGGCTTTCAATAAACTTTCCCATACCGCTAATTCTATAGGATAGGAAATAGCTTCTAGAGTCTACCACATACATAAGAAATATAATGAAAGATATAAATTATTATTACTAGGATAATATTGCTATTTGACAAATATTCTGCATACCTTCTTGACAAGCTCCTCATGACCCCCCTCGTCCTCTGGCTCTAAGGGTTCCTGTACCCACCATCCCATAGCATTTTTGAAACTACAGTTTGCTTGTCCCTTCTCTTCAGATAGAAGGGTCTATGGAAATGAGTTTGTACTCTGCCTGATGGATTTATGGAAATTGTCACTTGACAGCTTGCAGAGCTGGTTTTTGTGCTTACATCTCCCTGGAGAAATGGTGATCTGAGTCAGGGTAGATCTGCTTTGGGAGGTGTCTTCATGCTGGCTGCCTTAAGGCCACAGCTACAGACCAGACCTTCCCTTGCCCACACCCGGCAAAGAGAGACTGGCTGTAAAGTAAACATCTGGGTCCCTATCTGGAACAAAATAATGAAAACATCTGGCTTACTGCTTTTTCTGACACTGAAAGAGATCACATGTGGAGAGGGGATGGACAGGGAAATCAAGGGTGGAGTCTTGATGGGGAGAAAGAAGGTGGAAATCAAAGACCTTTGAGGTTCCTTCCTTCTAGATATTCTTCCTAGATATTATAGTTCCTTCCTAGAGATACTCTGATCATAATGTAGTATTAAAATACTATGTTTACAGAACCAGACCTTGGAAATTCAGAGGAAAGAATTATAGTACCTGGAGCTAATATGATGGAGGCAGCCCAGGGGGAGGAAAGAACACTGGGCTTTGAATCTGAGAACCTGCATTCAAATCCTAGCTCAGAACCCCTACCTTTAGTAGTCAGGAAGGGGAAAAGGAGCCATCAAAAGAAAAAGAGGACACTAATGCACTCTTGGTGGAGTTATGAACTTGTCCCACCATTCTGGAGAATAATTCAGAAATATCCTCAAAGTGCTGTAAAACTGAGTATGCCCTTTGACCCAGCAATACCACTACTGGTTCTAAACTCAGAAAGAGACCTACATGTACAAAAATATGTATAGCAGTTATTTATTTATTTTTTTGTGGTGGTCATGAGTTAGAAATTGAAGAGATGAACATCAATTGGGAAATGGCTGAACAAGTTATGGTATATGTGGTATAAGAAATGGTGATGGGGATGGCTTCAGAAAAGCCCAGGAAGACATATATGAACTGATTAAGAGAAAAGTAAGCAGAATCAGGAGATTGTACATCACAGTAACAAAAATATTGTAACAATAATCAACTATGAAAGACTTAGTTACTCTGATCCGATGACAATGATCAAAGGCAATTTCAAAGGACCATTGATGAAAAATGCTGTCCACTTCCAGAGAGAGAATTGATGAACTCTGAATGCAAATTGAAGTGTGATTTTTCAAGCTTTCTTTATTTTTCATGCCTTTAAAAATATGGCCAATATGAAAGTATTATTATATTTATCATATATTATTTGTAGTGCTTGTCATCTTAATGAATAGAAGAGGAGCTGGAGGGAGGGAAAGCATCTAGAATTTAAAATTCTAAATAATAAATTCTAAATAATTTCTAATTAAAAAAAGAAAGAGGGAAGGATTGGTCATAGAGTTAGAAGGAAACCCAGGGGAATGGCATTTAAAGCCACCTAGTCCCTGAAACATACAAACTCTCTCTCTCTCTCTCTCTCTCTCTCTCTCTCTCTCTCTCTCTCTCTCTCACACACACACACACACACACACACACACACACACACACACACACCTGAATATACACAGAACGTACAGCTTAAGAAACACAAAATCACAAGCAGAACCAGGACTTGAACCCAGGTCACCTGATTTCAGAGTCAGTCCTCTAGTTCCCTTGCAAGAACTCCAACCCTGAATTATGATGTTTAGAAGGTTGCTCTGTACTCCTTCTTTCCTTCCTTCCTTCCTTCCTTCCTTCCTTCCTTCCTTCCTTCCTTCCTTCCTTCCTTCCTTCCTTCCTTCTTTCCCTTCCTCCTTTCCTCCCTCCCTCCCTCTTTTCCTCCCTCCCTCCTTCCTCCCTCCCTCCCTCCTTCCTTCCTTTCTTCTTTCCTTCCTTCCTTTCCTTTTTCCTTCCATCCTTCCCTCCCTCCTTTCTTCCTTCCTTCCTTCTTTCCTGCTTCCTTCCTTCCTTTCTTCCTTCCTTCCTCTCCCTGTGTCTATCTCTGTCCCTGTGCCTGTGCCCATCTCACACACACACACACACACACACACACACACACACACACACACACACGTATACATACACATGCATATATATACACACATACATACATCCATAGATGTATATACATACACTACATACACACATGCACACTCATTCCCAAATTCCTGATGAAACCAGTTGTTCAGACTCCTTGCTTTCTAAGTCTGTGACTGCTTTTGCCTGGCTGACTAATTGCCAATTTCCTGCTCTGGAAGAAAGCTTGCCTCAGTGTAGGTACACCAGCCACGGGAGCAGGTGAGGGGAAGGCAGGGTAGCCCAGAGAGCAGTGGAAGGAGAGAGCTTCATCACTAGTGCAATCCCAGACCCAACTTGCCTTGAGGGCCTGCTCCTCTTCCCCATGTTCCCCACTCCCCTTCTGGGGCTTGGGTCTCTGTCATCTGCTGTTCAAGAGTAAGCTCCCATCTGGGTCCAAAGAGTCACATTTTTCTTGACTGTTGTTCTTCTAGAGCACCAAGTGAGTCACAATGCCCAAAGGCCCTTCTGGCCACCTACTGCTCTCTTCACATACCTTAGAAGAAGTTGGGGCTTTTTTGTTTGTTTGTTTGTTTTCCTTTCCTGAAATGGAAAAGTCCTCTCAAGCCAGGCAAAGAAGAACAGCAGGACCGGGCTCATTGGAGTAGAACAGAACTGAAAATAACCATGATTTGTTACATATTTGTCCCTAAGTCAGTGATAGGAAACAGAAAGAATTCTATATATGGAGTTAGAAGACAAGGGTTAAATCTCTGTTTTGCTCATGACTAGCAATATGATCTTGGGCAAATCCCTGGGCCTCAGTTTCCTCATCTGTAAAATGAGAGTATTGACCTGAATGGTCTCCAGAGTCCCCTCCCAGCTCTCGGTCCCGCAGTCCTAGACTTTGCTTGTTTCTCTGGGCTGCTTTGAGTTCCTCTTGCCCCTTCGCTGATCCTCTGTCAAACAGTTATCATTTCTAAACAGGGCCTGGGCGAATGACAGCCTCTTTCCTCGGGCCACAGCCTGCCGGAGTTGTGTACACTGGCCAGCGTACAACAGAAACTCAGCTTTGGCCTCCAGCAATGTCACACCCAGGGAGAGGAGCCTGCCAAGAGAAGGCCCTACTCCAGCTGTGGATGCTGAGAGAAGAGAGCTCTGAGATTGGCGCAGACACAGAACTGCTCCTGATGATAGGTGGACAGAAGGCTGGGAGACAGGGGGATATCCAGGAACTTGAGGTGTTTTTTTTTTTTCTGGTGTTCTTCCCTTGGTGGCTCTGATTCTCCTCTATGGTCTCCCCAGGAAAGAATTCAGGTGTCTTAACAGCTCACACAAAACCCAGGTCACTGTGAAACAGAGAAGGAGGCATACAAAAAAAAAAAAACAATCAGTCATTCAATAAACATATTAAGCACCTACTATGGTGCCTAAATATGATGTAAATTTATATTTATATATTTAAATAATATTTAATTGGCATATTTAATCAATAAACATTAATTAAGCACTGAGGATACAAAAGGAGGCAAAATATAATCCCTGTCCTCAAGGACAGTCTAATGGGACCAACTCACAGAACCAAAGGATTCAGGTGTAGATAGGATCTTAGCAGTCACCTAGGCCAACCCCTTCATTTTGCAAAATGTAAAGCTGAAGCCCAGGGAGGTAGAATAACAGTGTACTCAGTCCAGGTGCCACCTCCTACAGGAAGCCTTATCTTCCCAAGGATCTTCCTCTTAGATTTATTTTGTATAGTCTTAATTGTTTATAGGATATATCCCTCCCTCCCCCCGGCCAATAAGAAGTAAATTCTTTGAAGGCAGGGATTTGTTCAGTTCTTGTCTTTATATGCCCAGTGCCTTACACAGAGTAGACAGTTAATAAACACTGAATTAAACTGAGTTGTCCACAATAAGACACTGAGCTAGGATTAAAACCTAAGTTTTCTGACTCTTGACTGGCAGTATTGACTTCCTGGTGCACTTTTGTCTTGAACTTTTAAAAAGGGGCAGTACCAGTCTTAGGGTCATTCATTCCTAGGGACCTGTAACTATACACTGAGAAACCCTATAGAAAATGTTTCCAATATTTCCCAGCAAAAGGATTCCAAGAACCATCCAAACTTTTGTGACTTCTCTAAAGAGAACCATTGAATTGATAGAGCTTTTGCAATCTGCTGGAATTTAGGGGAAGATGCAAGCACTGGGGAGAGGCAAACCTAATCACTGCTGGTTTTTAAATACGGCTTCTGCAAAGTGGGGGCAGGGAGGGAGGAAGGGTGTCCCAGCATTATCTGTTATAAGCCCACAGGTTGAAACTTGTGATCAAGCCATGTTTGAATCCAATGGCAGAGGTAATCTGTGTTGCATAAATATCTCTCTGTGTGCAAGTAAACGTGATTGTTCAGAAGACTGCATATACAAACTTGCATGTATAGGGGACAGTTGGAGAAAGTGTCACATTCTGTTCCTGGTTGGACAACTGCCTTGCTGTGTAACCTCAGAGCAATCAAACCACCTAACTTCTCTTTTTTCAAAGAAGCTGATGGTGCAGTAGAGAGAGTATTAGACTTAGAATCAGGAAGACTTGAGTTCAAATCTGACCTCAGACACTTATCATCGTATGACCCTGGGCAAGTCACTTAACTTCTGTCTGCCTGAGTTTCAACAGTAAAATGGGACTAATAATAGCACCCAACTTGTAAGTTTACTATGAAGATCAAATGAGATAATATTTGTTAAAAAGCACTTGGGGGGGGGGGCAGCTAGGTGGCACAGTGAGTAGAGTGCCAGCCCTGGAGTCAGAAGGAACTGAGTTCGGATCCGGCCTCAGACACTTAAGCACACATAAACAAAAACCTAGCTGTGTGACCTTGGGCAAGTTACTTAACCCCAATTGCCCTCCAAAAAGGAAAAAAAAAGCACTTAGGACAGAGCCTGGCTTGTAGTAGGTAGTATATGAATGCTTATTCCATTCCCCCCTTAGTCTCCAATTTCATTCAATCAGTAAACATATATATTACATGCAAAGCACTTTCCTGGGCACTAGAGACTTAGAGGGGAAGGACACAGATCTTGCCTACTGGACGTCACAGTCCGGTGGAGGGCTGGGGTGGGTGGACAGAGAAGGACAAATGGGGAACGAGAGGATGCATATGGCATATACATAAGTAAGTATGATATACCTTGAATATGATGGCAAGCCATGATACAGTGGAAAGAATAGTAATTCTAGAGTCAGAAGCCTTGAGTTTGCATTCTACTTCTGATTCTTACCATCAAATGATTTTGAGCAAGTTCATTTAATCTCTCTAGGTTTCAGTTTTCCTATCCCTAAAATGAAGGTGTTGGATCAAATGGCCTCTCAGGTCCTTTCCAGTTCTAGATCAATAAAGCTTAAAGTACGACTACATGAGGAAAGGGCAGCTAGGTGGTGTAGTGGATGGAGTTATGGGCCTGGGGTCAGGAGAATTCATTTTCCTGAGTTCAAATCTAGCCTCAGACACTAACTAGCTGTGTGCCCCTAGACAAGTCACTTAACCCTGTTTGCCTCAGTTTCCTCATCTGTAATATGAGCTGGAGAAGGAAATGGCAAACCACTTTAGTATCTTTCCTAAGAAAACACCAAATTGGGTCATGAAGCATTAAACAGGACTGAACAACCTAAGAGGAATGGCAGAAATCATTTTCACCTGAGTAGGAGTGAGGGATCCAAAGAAGATTTCATGCAAAAACAAACATCTAAATTTCCTCTCAAAGGAAGAGAGAGACTTCAACTGGACAAATGGTTTTTATTAGCTTTAAAACACAAAACAAAACAAAATAATTAAACAAAAAAACCCACTAACCTCTAAAAAGCAAACAAATGGCATTTGTATAAACATAAGCCAGAGTTTTGAGGCTTTTACTTACACTTTTCCCAAATGGGGTACAGTGAAGTCACCATTTCTACACATCTCTCCCTTCCTCATGCCAACACAGTGGTAACCACCAGTGCCAATTCAGCAATAGCCACTGGCAAGAAAGACACACCCAAACTTTGCAACTCTCAGGGCCTGCACCTAATTTACATATAAATAGTCATAATTTTTTAATCAGAGGTAAATGCAGGCAGCCATTCTGTTTGCTTGTCCTTGTGCCTTCCTTTCTTGATAAAAGATGAAGGATGCCTTGTTCTTCATGTAGCACCAGAAATAAAACAGTCAATGCCACTTCCCCCATTCTGTTGAGTCCAGGAGATGTGAACCCTGATCTCCTCCTGCCTAGGCACAAAAAGTCTGCCACATGGTACCTCCTTCCAAAGGGACAAGAGAAAGGGAAGCACTATATTAAACAATGAGAAATACAAGTGGACTCACGTTCTGCACATTACTGATTTGACTCTTTAATGTGTTTTTTTTTCAATTGTTTGCTTTTTGTAAAACAATGTCATATCTCTGGATAAAGATCCATTTATGGGACTTCTTAGTAATACCTTTCTGCAGGAAACCTTCCTTGATCCCCTAAGTTCCCATCTTTCCCAGATGACCTTATATTTTATGAATATACTACATATACTGACAAAAATATATGGCATCTCTGCCAGTTGAATGTCATCCCCTTGAGGGCAGGGGCTATTTCACTTTGCCACATAATTAATTTTGATACTCAATCCTTTTTTTAACTTATACACATTTCTCAAAACTTGAGGACAATAAGGTTTTTTGTTTTTTTTTTTTGGAGGGCAATTGGGGTTAAGTAACTTGCCCAAGGCTACAAGGCTAGGTATTTATTTGGGTGTGCGTTAAGTGTCTGAGGTCCGGATCCAAACTCAGGTCCTTCTGACTCCAGGGCCGACGCTCTACTCACTGCGCCACCTAGCCACCCCGGACAATAAGGTTTTAAAGGTAATAGGGAATTTAAAATTCATCTAGTCAGGGGTGGAGAACCTGCAGGAGACCACAGGCTAGCTCAACCACTTCATTTTACTGAGATGGAAACTGAGGAACAGAACAAGTTCACAAAGTAAATAAATGGTTCAGCCAGGGTTCAAATCCATGAATTCTATCATTCTTCCTTCCCTTTTCCCTTCCCTTCCCTTTCCTTTTCCCTTCCCTTCCCTTCCATTTTCCCTTCCCTTCCCTTCCCTTCCCTTTTCCTTTCCCTTCCCTTTTCCCTTCCTTTCCCTTTTCCTTTCCTTTCCCTCTCTTTTTCCCTTCCCTTCCCTTTTTCCTTCTCTTCCCTTTTCCCTTCCTCCATGACCTTTGGTGATTCAATTCTTTGGCATCCATTAATTGTCTACTATGTGCAAGGCATTGTGCTAGGCATTTGGGATATAAAGACAGCACAAAGAAATAGTTCTTGTTCCTAAGGACCTTAAGTAGGGTCAGGCAAATTACTTAGTCTCCTTATTATTAAAAGTCTCCAAATTACATAATCTCTTCAGGTGTAAAATAAATTGGCTGAACTACACTAGATATTTGAAGTTCTTTCTAGCTCCAAAGCTTATGATTCTAGGACTAATCTGGTCAACTAATCTAAGTTATTAATAGTTAATAACTGTTCTCTATGACTCTGGGAGACTTGGATGCTTTAAATTACAATCATAATTCTTTAATGGTAGATTTCACACATGGTGGCAGGTCAGTCACAGTGAGGGAGAGAGATGTATTTCATGGAATCTCTCATATTATAGCATATAAATAGCTACCTATTCCATCTTGTCTACCCCATGTAAGGAGTGTAGTAAGAAATCTGGGGTTCAGGGATAGGTGTGGAGCTTTATATACCTTTGGTGATACATTCAGATCTTTAGAGATGGTTGTTGTCATTGGGACTATCTTAGCAAAATGCCAAGTCCATTTGTCTGCACTAGAGTATATTGGCTTTGCTGTATACTCACTGTGGTATTTCACTTTTGATTTATTCTGGGTTTTTTCCCCCATACTACTCAAGTTGTTGATTAATTAGCTGATGGAGGCTGGCTGCCCAGGACAGGGCCATTGCTTAAGTGGAAGTTTCTCATTTCTCCACCCTCTGCCAAGATATAACATCTTTCTAAATAGCCATGATGCTAGTAATAGCACTCAGGGCTTTGGGGCCACTGGCAAAAATCAGTTTGCTTTCTCTTTTTTTGCCAGAAATAATTTCTTTTTCCTTGCCATGTAAATATACCACCCATCTCCCAAAGGATGATTCAGATGATTTTTTCTCATTAGTTATTTTGCTCTGGGGAATCTCAAGAATTAGCCCCAACATAGTTCCTTTGTGCATGAGAGAAATGTCGGCAGCTCTCAAGAAGACTAGACTGACCCTTAGGGAAATGATACTGCAGGTAGAGGGAGGTGGATATGGATATGGACCTGATGCTTTACTGTAGGACTCTGCCATAGGGAATAACAATTTCTTCCTTTTGAAGCTTGTCTTTTTTTTCTGTCATCAACTTTAGAGCCTGAAAAACAGAGACAAGCTAAAAATAGCAAATAGCAAACTGCACCTGCCTTCATAGGAAAATAGGGACTAAGATCTAAAGGGTAGAGGCAACTAAGATGTCAACCCCATCATTTTACAGATAAGGAAATTGAAGTATAGACAGGTTAAGTGACTTGTCCAAAGTCACATTAGGAAAAAGAGATATCAAAAGTGGGATTTGAAACCAGTTCCTCTGACTCAAAAGCCATATTAGCCCTGCTTGACCTTTTCCTAATATATAGTGATCAGCAGGAGAAAGGGAGGGGACTGAGACTGGGAGCACTTTTGTGTGTTTGTTTTGTTTTCCTTGTTTGGAAGCTGAGCCTCAGTCAAAGAATGTGGTATTACTTAATATTTTGGTGTGAGAATCATGCGTCTCTTTCTGAGTGCCATCCGTTTGCCAGAAGTTATTGTCATTACAATATCAGTTTTATTTTCTTCATAATAATGGAAAACAATTACAATAAGCAAACAAAACTCAGTTGATAAAAGTAATTTCATTCCTCTCTTGCAAAGAAAAGATGATTTAAATTGAAACACAGCTTATTGTACTGGACAGAACCCCAGGTCCAGAAGATATGACTTTTCCCCAAAGACTGCTACTAGTGTACTAGTTACCAGGGTAACTTTGAGTAAATCACTTAATCTCTCTGGGTCTCATGTTTCTAGTACATAAAATGAGAAGGTAGAACTAGATGATCTCTCTGTTGACTTGTTCTGCTCTAAATGCAGAATATAAATTCTGTCTAGAGGCAAGATATAGTAGAAATGGGGAGCTTCAATTACCATGCCATCTGCTGGAGTTCTCATTCTGCTAAGTCTTGATTTACAGGTGATTTTGTCTTTCCTAATGATGGGATTCCACTCCTTTAAACTCTAAGATAGTGTGCCATTTTCTTAATTCCCAAAAGCAGATTCCCAAAAGCAGAACTGTAAAAATGTAATTCTAATGGTACTATCATTGTTAAGTCTAACAATGTAGAGAAATGGGAGGCATCCAAAAAAATGCATGAGGCTGCACAAGGACCTCTCATAAGAGTTCCAAGAGGAAATGTTTAAAAGAAGAAAGTAAACATAAATAGTGCAAATTAAAAGAAAAAAGAAAGAATGCTATGAACCCATAAAAATGAGGTAGATTTTTTAAAGGTGGGGAGTGATTATAGTATTCAAATATTTAAAGGATTGCCATATGGAAAAGGGAATTACACTTGTTCTTCTTGGCCATAGGGAGCAGGAACTAGAGGAGTCATAGACAGGCAGATTTCAAATTAATTTAAGGAAAAATTTTCTAATAATTAGAGCTACAAAAAAGTAGAAATGGCTGTTTCGTGAAGTGGTGAATTTCCCATCATTAGGGGTTATCAATCAAAGGTTTAATGACCATTTGCTAACATAGTAGAGGAAATTCCTATCAAGTATGGCTTGGGGTAGATAGTTTCTCAGGTCTTTTCTTTTGAGATTCTGCAATACTTTGTCAGCATTTTTTTCTACCAAACTCTCAGCTCATTCCCTACTTTCCTTAGTCTAAAGAAAATAAAAAATAACCTATTTTGAGCTTTTTCAAAGTAAGAAGAACAAGAAAGGGAAAGACCTGCAAATTGGAGGTAGATGGTGTAATATTAACCAACTACAAAGAGAAAAGCAGAAATATACGATTTGTGTTTTGCTTCTATCATCTTTATCAAAGAGAATGATTTTGTGACTGCAAATTGTACAATTTTCAAAGCACTTTCACACCTTTTTATCTCAGTTCTCAATCACTCTCATTTTAAAAGATCAACAGTATTATAAGAACAGAAAATATAGCCCTCATCTTATATTCCAGAAAAGTTGATCATAAGGTAAATAGCTATAAAGCAAATCCTAGAATTATCCTAACTTTTATCTTAAACTTGGATATATGTTTCTCTGAAGAGAAAAAAAAAATCTGCAAACAGGCAAGTTTAAATTTCTGATTGAGGAAGGTATTAATAGATTGACTAAGAGCTTTTGATAATATTGGATATTAGACTAAGAATAATTTATCTTGCTATCTCTGTATTGTTTCTACATTTATCAGTATTTTCCTGATTTCAAGCTCTTACCTCTGTCCTCCTCTTATTTCCCAATGATTCTCTTTCTTCAAACTTAATGGTCTAAATGTTCATTTTGCCCTCCTCCTTCTATTGTGTGAGAACATCTACATGTTTGATAGAGCTGGGATGCCATATCATGTTTGATCAATAGGTGTCACCATTTAATACATATTTGCAAATAATATACTATAAGAACATAGAATGCTATAACTGCAAGAATAGAAATGATCAAGAATGTGTTTTTCTGTATAAAAATTATTTCAAGTTGTGTGTCTTATAATTAAGGACCATCTTTGTCACCAGTTCTGTAAAAGGACACCAAGATTGAAAACAAAAGACCCCCCCTTAGGCATCATTCCCATGAACTCAGTCAAAGAAGGCTAGATTCAGGTTGGCAAAGAAGAGTTGAACAAATGGCATGTGGATCTATTTACAGAAAGGGAGCAGTTATGATAGAGATATAAAACCAGGTTATTGTAACCAGAGGTTACAAAGAAGACATCACTAAGAGACCTGAATTTATTGATTGATGCAGAATTTTCAAGGACAAAATAGAAACTGTGTAGCATATCATTGCAGGCTAAATAATAATAATAATAATAATAATAATTAGCTCTTGCCTAGAAAGATACCATCAGGTGACCTGAATTATCTGCCAGAAGCTCACTATTCTTTTTTTCAATAATATTTTCCAATTACATGGAAAAACAAATTTTAACTTAAAAAAAAATTTGTGTTCTAAATTCTCTCCCTCCTTTCCTCCCTCCTTCCATCCCCCTCTCCCTGGGACAACAAGCCATTTGATATAGATTATACATATTGAATCATGCAAAACACATTTCCTTATTTGTCATGTCACGAAAGAAAACACAAACACACACACATACATACACACACATGCACAAATGAAAAATAGTATGCTTCAATCTGTATTCAGATTCCATCAGTTCTTTCTATGGAGATAGATAGAACTTTTTATCATGAGTCCTTTGGAATTGTCTTACATTATTGTATTAGTGAGAACAGCTAACTCATTCACAGTTAATTATCATACAATATTGCTATTACTATGTACCATGTTCTCCTGGTTCTGCTCATTTCACACTGCATCAGTTCATGTAAGTCTTTCCAGGTTTATCTGAAACTATCCTGTTCATCATTTCTTTAGTACAGTAGTATAGTAGTATTCCATCACAATCATATGCCACAATTTGTGGTTCAATTTACAATTCTTTGACAATACAAAAAGAATTACTATAAATGTTTTTGTGCATAGATGTCCGTTTCCTTTTAAAAAATCTCTTTGGTATGCAAACCTAATAGTGTTATTTCTGAGTCAAAGGGTATACACAGATTTATAACCCTTTGGGCATAGCTCCAAATTGTACAAGAGACAACATGTCTCTAAACTACAAATAGAAATGGCAAACATTCTTGGATAATTAAAACAAACTGTACCATTACTGGAGCATCATTACAGATCATATAGTTGCCAAAAATCTGTGATGTGCTGGAACCAGCTCAAACTGGCTTACAAAAGCCAGTTGTTAAATTTTCAGTATGAGCATTTGTTCCTCAGAGATTGGCAAATGCTACAAATCAGAGTTTTATTTATTGTTTTATTGATAGTCTAGACTAGAGTAAGAAAGTGATGAAGAAAATATTAATAATGCAGATTAAACTTAACTTATACCATATGTATTTTTCCCTCAGAGGGATGGCCAACAGCACACCACTATCTGCAATCTATCTCAACATAGCATTGATCCATAAAATCTTGAGTTTTAATAGTTGCCAACCTAACCAAATACATAGAACCTCCAACCTCATGTGGAATGAAAAGCTTTCAAAAGAAACCAAAATCAGGGGGAAGAGCCTAAGGTATATCTTATTCTTTTTGTCCACTCAGTGATGTTGCCAAAGAGGAGTTTACTTACATCTGAATATTTTTATTTTGAAAAACAGTCATTTGATGGACATGTGAAATCAGAAGATTAAATACAAGAGATTGAAAGCAGGTTTGTGACTTGTTCCATGAACATTTCTATCTGCAACTCATTGGAAAAGATGAGAACGAGATTAATAATTAACAATAATAATAACTACAATTCACATTTATTTGGTGCTTTATTTAATTTTTTTTAAAGCAATTGGGGTTAAGTAACTTGCTCAAGGTTACACGGCTAGTCATTATTTATGCGTGGGTGCTCATTTTCTGAGGCCGGATCTGATCTGGGGTCATCCCAACTCCGAGGCCGGCACTCTTACTCACTGCACCACCTAGCCGCCCCGCTTTATTTAATTTTTACAAAACCCTTTCTTCATAACAACTCTCCGAGGCAGGAGATACAACGGTTACATTGTCCATTTTACCGATGAGGAAATTGAGTCTTTGATTTGACCACAGCTTCATAGCTATTTACATGGCATGCTTACAGGGCACAAAGGACCAATCTATTATATACAACTTGCTATTCTTTTAAAATATATAATAAAATTATCACGTAAATTTCTTTTTTTTTCACTTTTTCTCCCTCCCCCCACCCTAGAGATGGTTGTCATTAGACCTAAATATGTATATATTTAAAATCATACTTGTTTATCAGTTCTTTCTCTGGATACAGATGGTGTCTTCCTTCATGTGTCCTTTGTAGTTAATTTAGGTATTCATGATAACCAAATGACTTATTTGCTCAAAGGTGTTCTTGAAGCAATATAGCTATTACTGTATACAACATTCTTTTGTTTACTAATCTTCATTTTTAACATTTTCTCCACCACTTTCTTCAGTCTAGATAATCAACAAAACAATAAATCAAGCCCTGATTTGTAGCATTTCCTGATTGCCAAGGTGTAAAGACCCAAACTGAAATTTTAATAATTGGCTCTTACAAGCCTATATGAGTTGGTTCCAGAATTCCTCTGACATATTTGCATTTACTTCCATAGCCATAGGCATATGTACATATACATATTACACAGACATACACAGGCAATACATATAGCCCCTTGAAAATTTAAATGCATGACACAAATGTTTTCTAAAAATACTAGATACATGATAGAAAGAGCATATGTTAAAGATGCTATATGCCAAGAGTTCTTCTAAGTGCTATGAATACAGATACAAGTGAGCAAGAGACCTTGCTTTCAAGGAACATCCATTCTAATGGAAGAAGATAACACATAATGGAGGGCTGGAAGTACATGGGGTGGAGAGAGGCCAGGTGGTGACCTGAAGACCTGATTCTGGGCAAACTAAGGCCAAAAAAATAAGGCTCCTTCCACGGGCAGAGTCCAGGGTTCCATTTTGAGCTGGGTGAGGATAATAGAGTACCTGCTCCCTGGGCTCAAGATCATTAGCTACATAGAGCTGGAAAGAAACTTAGACTGCATTGAGTCCAAATTCCCCTCATTTTACAAGTGAGGAGACTGAAATAAGTTGAATGACTTGCTCAGAGTCACACAACTAGTAAGTTTCTAAGACAGGATTCAAATTTATTTCTTCCTGATTTAAAATCCTAAAATCAATGCACTTTTCCAAATAGCTTTTCCCTAAATGGCTTGGAATAATAGCAGTAGCAGCAGTTTTGAACTTGGATTACACTTCTCCATAGAAATAGAGAATTCTAAACAGAGATGAGTTCTCAGGCTAGCCCATAAAAGACTACTTAACCCTTAACTTAACTAAATAAGAATAATTTAATCCACTCACTGCCCAGTGATAAGGGAGTTTTTTTTTCTCTGAGACCATAAAAGTCACTGACTGCACCAATCCAGGAATAGAAGATCATCAGTTTTGTTCTGGAAGGTGCCTCAGGGGCCATCAAATCTACTTCTTTGTTTTACCGCTGAAGAAATGAGTCCCAGAACCTGGAAGTGAACTCCAGTCCTCTGACTCCTTATTCTATGTACCATGTGGTCTCAGGTTGGCAAATCAGTAGGGTTCCAGAGTTCAAGCCCTTTCTGTTTTCAGAAAGGAATGAAATCTGAGTGGTGCTTATATTGGAACTGAGATTTCTGGTCTTTTCTATCTCTTCCTAGAAATCCTATATCTCTAAACCTTTAGAAGCAATCTTAACATATGGATTTTTTTTTTTTTAGAATTTCTGGAATCTTCAGGTTACATTTCACTAGAAAAATCAAGGACACAAACTAATCTGAACTATGTGTAGGAAGTCAAATTCCTACTGAACAGTCAGTCCAATTACTATAACAGACAGACTTGCAAATCCCATTTGCAAATGAGAATGGTGTTGCTATTATCTATTGGAATGAAATTTCCTTGATGTCAAATAAATATCTTGAGTAAAATAATTGCTGTATTACCTTTCCCAGCTTTTTAGGACCCTCTAGCCAAAAGTCAAAGTCTGTCTGCCACTCACTTACTTTCATTTTCCTTTTTGTAGTTGTGTAAGTAGCAATTTTTCTCTCTTTATATTTTGGGGTTGCTTATGAGTAGATCCTCCATGCGACCTCAGCACCTTACATAGAAGGGAGTTCTCTTTCAAGGATACCTTCACTCCTCTTTTAAACCCAAATTTCTTTGAAACTAACATACAATATTAACTGGTACCTAGTATAGTTCCTTCACACCCTTTCATACTATATTGTTCTTCTCTATATCCTCTCAAAAATCCTCCATACAAAGTCAACCCAATGTGTTGGAGGCCTTCCTCTTGTCTCTTATATTACAGCCCTATTTCTTATATATTATTTTCTAGTCACACATGCTATTAATGTCTTTTCCTCTACTTTGACTACAAGTAACTGTGGGTAAGACATCTCAGTTCTGGCCTGAAAACAGACAATGGGAATCTTGATTTTTTTTTTAACATTTTGTTCATTATTTTTGTTTTTATGACACTGTTACTTCCCATGCCATAGACTTCTCTCTTATAACAATGAAGAACAGTTAAGAAAAATAAATATGGCTACATGGGCAATGACCCACAACTGTATTTTATCACCTCTCAACAGACAGGAGGGAAATATGTTTCCCCAGTAATGCTTTGGGACTAAGATTAGATATTGTGAGCAATCTGAATTATGATGCATTTAGTGTCATTTTCATTTACTTTAGTGTAATGATTGTGCAGATATCTGTATATTAAGCATATTGTTCTCCTGGCTCTGCTCTTCTTCATTTCCTACAAGTCTTCCCACATTTCCCAGAATTCCTTTTGGCCAACCTATCTCATGATATAATACTATTTCACTGTATTCTTAAATCATAGTTTGTTCAATCATTTCCCGATCAACGGACAGCTACTAAGTTTCCAGTCTTTTGCTTCTCTAAAGAATATTTCTATGAATATTTCAGCAGGTATAAGAACTTTCTGTCATTGACCTACTTGTGTAAATATAGGTAGTGGGGATCACTGTGGCAAAGGGTGTAAAGCATCAAATGATTTTTCTTGCATTCTCAATTATTTTCCAAAATGATTGAACTAATTCATAGGTCCACCAATAGCTTATTAGTTAGCCACCCACCCCCTAGTACTGGCTACCAGGCATCATTTTTATTGACCTTTACATGACCTATAATTTTCATTCTTCTGAGATCATGATGTTTCATGATTTCAGCCATTTAGTATCATTGGGAAGATACTGGTGTTTAACAACAATAAAAACCCACGTTTGGGGGTTTGTTGTTTTCTTTTATGGGGAGGAGTGAATTTTGACTGTAAGAAGCAACTTGAAATAGTTGAAAGCACAGCATAATTTTTCAAATTCAATTCAACTTTATGCTATTTATTTCTAAGACCAGTTCATTATCCACCTGGAATGGCCATCAAAGCTGCATGTTCTGATGAATCATCTTATAGGGTCATAGATTTAAAGCTAGAAAAGACCTGAGAAGCAATTGATTCCATTCTCCACAGTTTTGCAGATGAGGAAACTGATGCACAGAGATTAAATAAATATCACAGGCAGGATTTGAACCTGGGTCTTCCTGATTCCAATCTAATGCCCAGTGTCATATACTATGCTTCCTCTCAAATTTGAATGGGCTTTATCTGCATGGTAGAATCTGGGAAATAAACATTCTGGATTTACTTGTTTGGATTGCTAGGCTTATCTCTTTGGAAGTGCTATAGATCACATTGAGACCTTGTAAAAATACAGGGGTTCTTCATCACATCTTTAGGAGAAGAGACTTTCTCACCATAATGCCTGAGCTTTTATTCTGGTTCTACTAGTTCTACTATTATAAATATAAATTTCACTTGGGTAAGTATCTAGAAAAGATTTGGGGCCCAAATGACATTTGCCTATACCTACTCTTTCTTCACAAATTAGATTTTCTAGCATCTCATAGAAATGCTAAAAAGTGATGCCTCTGTCAGAGGTTCCCAAGTGGGTGATCCTGCCCCAGGAACCAGACTGATCCAGGGGGTGGTAGAAGCATTGAGTGCAGTTGGGGTGGGGGCATTGAAAAAAAAATAAAGGGGCAGTGCAAGCATAAGAAAAAAAGAGAAGAAACTTTTTAAACCATTTTTACATGTTTCATCTGTTGTGTAACAGAGTTAAAGTCATAGTGATTACATTATTTTCCAAATAAACACAAATTGCAAGTAATAACCAATCACTAGTCAAGTCTGCCAATAGGTCTTAACAAGCAAGTGTTGGCATGCAAGCACTTTGCCCATTGTCAGGAAATCCAACATGCATAAACAGGAATATGTGTGTGTAAAGACTTGTTTACAATACGACATTACACAGTTATATGATGCAATGCTGAGTCATCAAAATTTCAATGCAAAAATCCCCCCACAAATTTGTAATAAATTACTAAATTTATGATGTGTCATTTTAAAAAATGTATATATTTATGTATTTTTAATGACACAGATTAAAAATCCTGTTAAAGTGTTAAAGAAAGTAAATTTCAAGGGGACGCTGAGTAATTTTTTTTTAAAAGGGGGCAGTAAGTCAAATAAGTTTGGGTCTAAAAAGAACTCCATTTGGGGATCCCTGGTCTGTTTCAGGGAATCCCCTAGAACAGCCTTGGTTGCACAATTATCACAAGCCAAAACTAAGAGGTCACACTGTGCCAAATGAACATGAAGAATCATGAAATTACTTGTACCTAGAGGATCTGTTCTCAAGCTTCACACCCATGGGGAATTATGTGAATTTGTTTTGAACTAGAAGCCTCTCCAGAGAGGTGCAAATTTCTAAGAGTTATGTTTCACAACTTTATTTTGAATTCAATCATGATTTGAAGTGGGGTTATATAAAGTCCTGAACAGAACTTCAGAGATCTCTGACAGAGTGTGTTAGCCTATCGGGGGTGGGGAACCTTTGGCCTCAAGGCCACACATGGCCTTCTAGATCCTTGGGTGAGTCCTTTTGACTGAGTTCAACTCTCACAGAACAAATCCTTTTATTAAGGGGATTTGTGCTGTGAAATCTGGATTAAGTGAAAGGGCTTCACTTGAGGAGCTAGAGGGTCACATGTGGCCTTGAGGCCAAAGTTTCCCCACCCCTAGACTCTAGGAGGTTGACATTTTCACTTGAAAGGTCTTATACCCAGAAAGAAACTATGTCAGCATGGTGTATGTCCTCATAATGAACCCCCAATATTTTTTCCACTAGAATTTCTTTTTATTTATTTTTTAACAACTTTAATGGTTTTTTTAGTTTCAAACTCTCTCCCTTCCTCTCACCCCTCCCATGTCCATTAAGAAGGCAAGAAATGTAATATCAATTGTACATGTAAAATCATGCAAAACATATTTCCATATTATCCATGTTGCCAAAAAAGAAAATATGCTTCTATCTGCTCTCAGACTCCATCATTTCTTTCTCTGGAGGTGGGGGCACTTTCTCACCATAAATCCTTCAGAATTATCTTGGATTGTTGCATTGATCAGAATAGCTATTATTCACAACTGATCATCTTACAAGTTTGTTGTTACTGTGTATAATATTCTCCCAGTTTTACTCATTTCACTTTGTGTCAGTTCATATAAGTCTCCCCAGGTTTTTCCTGAAACTATCCTATTCATCATTTCTTATGACACAATAGTATCCCATCACAATAATTTACCACATTTTTTTCAGCCATTCTCTGATTGGTGGGCATCCCCTCAATTTCCAGTTCTTTGCCACCACAAACAGATCTGCTATAAATATTTTTATACATATAAGTCCTTTTTCTTTTTTCATTTGATCTCTTTGGAATATAAAATTAGTAATGTTGTTGGGTCAAAGGACACTCACAGTTTTATAGCCCTTTGGGCAGAGTTACAAATTGTTTTCCAGAATAGTTGGACCAGTTCACAACTGCACCAACAGTGCATTTGTGTTTCTCTTTCTTCACCGCCCCTCCAACATTTGTCATTTTCCTTTTCTGTCATGTTTGCCAGTCTGATAGGTGTGATGTGGTACCTCAGAATTGTTTTAATTTGCATTTCTCTCCTCCGTCGTGATTTAGAGCATTTTTATTTGACTGTTGATAGCTTTGATTTCTTCTTCTGAAAACTTCCTGCTCATATGCTTTGACCATTTATCATTTGGTGAATGACTTGTATTCTCATAAATTTGACTCAGTTCTCTATATATTTGAGAAATGAGGCCTTTATCAGAGAAACTTGCTATAAAATATTTTTCTTAGTTTTCTACTTTCCTTCTACTCTTGGATGCATTGTTTTTGTTTGTGCAAAACCTTTCTGATTTAATGTAATTTAATCTAATGTCCATCCTGTAATGATCTCTACCTCTGGTTTGATCATAAATTCTTCCCCTATCCATAGATACACCTGGTAAAATTTACCATGTTCCCCTAATTTGCTCTCACCCTTTATGTCTAAACCATATACCCAGTTTGACTTTATCTTGTTATATAATGTGAGATATTGGTCTATATGTAATTTCTGCCAAACTGCTTTTTAGTTTTCCCAAAAATTTTTGTCAAATAGTGATGGATCTTTGCATTTACTAAACAGTAGGGTACTATGCTCCTTTCCTACTATGTACCTAATATATTTTACTGATCCACTACTCAATTTTTTAGCCAGTACCATACTGTTTTCATGATTACCAGTTTGTAATACAGTTTGAGATCCGGTAGTTAGGCCACTTTTCTTTGCTTTTTTTTTCCATTGATTCCTTTGATATTCTCGAGCTTTTGTTCTTCCACATGAATTTTGTTATTATTTTTTCAATCTCTATAAAGCATTTTTGGTAGTTTGATTGGTATGGCATTGAATAACTTAATTTAGGTAGAATTGTTGTTTTTATTTATTGGTCTATTTATTTGATCTACCCATGAGCATTTACTATTTCTCCAGATATTTAAATTTGTCTTTATTTGTGTGAAAAGTGTTTTATAATTTTGTTCATATAGTTCCTGGGTTTGTCTTGGCAGGTGAATTCTCAAGTATTTTATATTGTCTGCAGTTATTTTAGGTGGATTTTCTCATTAGAATTTCTGAAAAAATATTATCTAAGCATCTCAACTACATCTCCAATCAGTCTCTTCCTTTTAGAAATGACAAAGTTGGAAAGCTGGATCAGGTCTATTTCACTATATCCAATAGAACAAGAAAGGCCACATTTTTGTGGTTTATATTTTATTTCTTATACTTTTATTAATTTTATTATGAACTTAAGAAATTTCAAGAAACATAAATATTTCCATATGCAAAGACAAATAGACCTGTAGATCTCTATTGCATACATTTCATGGTTATTTTATATTGGTATATATTTTATTTAGAAAGGTAGTGTGGTTTAGTGAATAGAGAGCTGTCCAAGAAGATCTGAGTTCTAATCCTACTTCTGAAATAGACTAGCAGTGTGACTTTGGGAAAATAATTTAGCTTTCTCAAAGAACAAATCATAGAAACAATTAATTATTGTGTTTTAGGCAATTCTCTGATGATATTAAATTTTAGGAAGTAACTAGCCTGCATTGGTGGTGAGAGTTTCATTACCACAGAATTCCCTCTATCAGTGAAATCACAGGACAAGTCCCTCTCCCCCCATATTTAATTTTCTTTCTTTCTTTCTTTCTTTCTTTCTTTTTTTTTTTAGAGCAATTGGGGTTAAGTAACTTGCTCAAGGTTACACGGCCAGTCATTATTTGTGTGTGGGTGCTCATTTTCTGAGGCCGGTTTCGATCTCGGGTCATACCAACTCCGAGGTCAGTGCTCTTACTCACTGCACCACCTAGCCGCTCCCCCCCCCATATTTAATTTAATGCTATGGTACCAATATTATTCTTATTGATTATGTCGAGAAAGGACATACATGGTTCCTCGGTTTTTATTGAGGTCCCTAAAAAGATGAGAAGTATCTAGATCTTCATTTTATATTAGATCATAGAAATATGGGATTTTAAAGTTAGGAAACACCTTAAAGGTCACCTTGCCTAACTCTCACCCCCAAACACACACACGCACACACACACACACACACACACACATACACACACACACACATACACACACACACACACACACACACACACACACACACTAATTTATAGACGAGGCAACTAAAGCCCCCCCACCAAGGTCACATAACTTGATACACCTTGTGGCACAGCCAAAACCATGCCGAGCTTGCTTTTAGACTCTGATGTTGACTCTGGACAAGTTATTTTTAGTTTCTAGTTTACTTATTTCTCCTCTAACTTTTAAGATGTCCTATTCCATTATTTTAGGTTTGTTGGATTTTTAATTTTTAAATGCATGTTTAATTCATTTTTTCTTTAATTTTTTCTTTATGTTTGTATATGTTTACAGAGATGTGATTTTTCTTCTCAGGACTATTTTAGCTGCCTCCCCAGAATTTTGGTAGGTTATTTCATCATTATTATTTCTTTTACATAATTATTGTTTCTATGATTTGTTCTTTAACCTACTCATTATTTAGGATTTCATTGTTAAGTCTCCATTTGGTTATTGGTTTTATTTACCTCTCTAAAAATTTCAGATAATATAGCTTATGCACAACCCAGCATTATTGTGGGGAAGAATCTTCATAAACCTTAAATCTCTGAAGTGCACGACTCTAGCTATTTAAAGTGACTTGTCCAGGGTCACATAGCCAAGATATTTGCAAAGAGGAACTTAACCTCAGGTCTTTTTGCTTCTGATGGTGGCTGATTGTGTTATGCTTCGTTACTGTCATTGGGATGGTCAGACAAGTGGTAAGTGGTAAAGCCAGGAGTCCAGCCCAAGTCTTCTGATTCCATTTTTAGGGATTCTTTACACTATCTTATGTGTACTACAGTTTCCAAAGTGAATTTGCTGCCTTAGTGTGCCAGAATGCAGAAATGCTAGGTAAAATTAGCATGGACAAGATGGAGGAAGAGAATTCTACCCACACAATCAGTTCCATCACCCTCAGCCTCCTCCCCACCCCCAGCCTCAACCCCAGCTAGAGAAAGGGATCAGGTGCCCAGCTGAAGGAACTATGAGAAAAGGATCAACTTTCACTTTCACTTTGAATTCTCAAAGCCAAAACCTAAAATTTGTGATGTTTTTAGTCAAAGGTGAAACCCACTTCATGAAGCAGGTTTTCTCCTTGGTGGGAAATAAATGAAAACATTCACATATTTTTGGCAGATACCAAAGATATGTTATTTTCACAGTGTAACTATATTTTCACCTGTGAATACTATATTACCTTTCAGAGCTTTCATAGGTATTTTTTCTTTTCTTTCTTTCTTTTTTTCCTTACAGAAATCTCTCACTAAATCAACAGGAATTCCACCCCTTCCCCCATATAGCAAGTTTTTCAGAACTTTTATGTGGATGGGGTTAGTCAGGGGTGAGTAAATCATTAAAGAACCAAATCAAAATGGTCCTACTCTCCCAACTTGCAAAGCAGAGTCACATTTTATTGAGCTACTCAAAGAAAGAGGTTTGAATATTCCACAAAATTTGGAAGAGGCAAAATCACATAAAACTATCTTTAGAACAAATCATGACTTGGCATTCCCGGTCACTTGAGAGACTGACCAATCTCCAGTGATTGATCCCCATCCATCCCAAATTAAGCTAAGAGGTTTTCATCTTAAGCAAGAAGACTTTTTTTCATTTTCAAGAGTATTAGCCACGCACTTAAATAACTCATTTCAGATACTCAGTAGAGAGATCTCCCCTCCCCCACTCCATCATTCTTGTTTGGTATCCTGACCTCCAGTAACATCTTGGAAAGAGGGTAGTGAATAGCAGCTTTGAATGATTTTTTAAAAATTGTTATTTATTTGTAATAGGGGTTCATTTTTCCATAGTATCAAACTGAGAAGTCTATTTTGATGTAGAAAGGAGGCAGGCAATTCACATGCTTCTCAGAGTATGGTAATACTTGAATCATCCAAAGATTAATGATTTTGTCCCTTGGTACAGATGAGCACTGTCTCCTCAGGGGCAGACAGTCAGTCAACAAACATTTATTCCATACTTACTACATGACAAGAAACTTGGTAAGCACTGGGAATAGAAATACAACCCCCCCCCAAAAAAAAATAGTCCCTGCCCTCAAGGAGTTTACATTCTAATAGAGTAAGCAAAACTTGTCATTTGTCTGTTCAAAGAGGACCAATGACGTCAGGAGGGTGATGTCTTGACTTGCAAGTGAATTGCATTTAAGTGAGGCAGAACTGTGCAAAATCATCAGCCTCACTTCTCTCCTCCAGAGTCAATGGAGTCCAATGGCAAGATATAAGTCAAGAGGACCATGACCTGCCATGCAGTGGGATACTTTGGCCTTTATAAGCTAAAGTCTTTCCAAGGTCTCTGTCTGAGACAATACCCATTCAGTAATTAAACGCTAGGTAACAATTCAGGCAAAAGATTAGTCTAGTTTGCCTTTGCAGGAGAATCAATTTGGGATGGGGTATTAAAAAAAACCCCACCATAATTGTAACTAAGCATAGACTTAGAGTAGAAGGCAATTTTTCTCTTGTACCAGTGATTTCATCAGCCCAGGGCATGATGGAGGAGCCCAGAGGAGTTCATCCTGGTGGGAAATGAATAAATGAAGGGATAGCACAACTAACTGGCAGTCATAGGACTAAGAGAGAGAATACAATCTGCCCATGGTGATGCGTGGTTTTCCTAGCAGAAGCAGTGGGTGAAGGTAAGAAATGACATTCTGGTTTGAAGCAGGACCTTGGAAGGGAGACAGCACCTCAGCCCCCACTATAACTTCCTGGAGATATCCTATGTCTCCCAAATCCAAGAGACTTTTCTTTCCCATGAGTTTTCCTTTCCTGAATTTCTCAATCCTACCTGCTGCCCAGAGTCAATGTGAGTAGGGGTTTGGAAGACCTTGTCAAAAGTATGATAGTTTACCCTAGGTGGAGGTAGCAGTGTGATTTTGTCCCAGGGTCTTTACCCACAAAAGGCAAGTCTCTTTCTGTCCTCAAGGAGGGTGTTAGTTCTCCCTCTAAGGAGTCCCTGGGTCCCTTGCCACTTACCTCCATCCAGGCACAAAATTCCTACTTATGACTCTGCTTAACTGATGTGAGATATAGCTCTGGGGTTACAGAACTGTGTCTATCATAGGCCCAAAAGGCTGTGCAGGCTAAAAATGTAGCTAGATTTAAGAGAGTGCTAAATGGTGGTGCAGTAGAGAGAAAATTTGGCTTGGAGTCAGAAAAGATCTAGGTTAGACACCTCAGTCAGCTTCTAATTAGTTCCATGTCTCTAGGGAAGCCTCCCCAGCTCTCTGAACTATAGCTTCCTCATCTGTAACATGAAGACAAACAGCACTCACACTAGCTATGGCACAGGGTAATTGTAAGACTTGGTAAGAAAAAAAAAATTGAGGCACTTTAGAGACATGGGTTATTAGGAGAAAACCATAGATGCCAGAATCAGAATGGATTCTTCAGGTAAAGGGGAAGTGGGGGGATACTGCTGACCATTCTGGCTGACTACAGTGAGGGTGAAGACAGCTGTAACAGTGAGAGGCAGCACGGACAAGTGGAGAGAGAATAAGCCCCAGAATCAAGCATGTGTGCCAAGCACTGTGCTAAAGAGGATGGACAAAGAAAGCCAAACCACACACACTGACTGCTTAAGTCACTTACGTTTTGAAGTGGAAGCTGAAGAGATGTGATCGGCATTGGTAAAGGGAAGCCTCGTATATGAGTAGATAACACCATAGATGTGTATATATACACATACACACACACACACACACACACACACAGAGATAAATTCATCATAGCTCCCTAGATTGATGAAACCACAGGTCCATTCCAGCAACAATAATAACATTAATCCTTTTAAAAATATAAGGGGTGGGGAACCTTCAGCCTCAAGGCCACAAGTCCCCCACCCCTGTGCTATGTAAACATGTGCTGCTAGTCACAATAACCCTAGGACAATGATAGTCAAACTCAAATAGAAACAAGACCACTAATTCATAGATGAGGATCCCTGCCAATGGCATATTGTATTTTGATTTGTGTTGGTAAATATTTCCCAATTACTTTGTAGTCTGGTTCAGGCCACACTCAGGAGTGTTGCCACTGCTAGGAAGTGTGTTTGACACCTCTCTCCCAGGAGATCCATAGTTAAAGTTTATTATCCCCATTTTAGAGATGAGGAAATGAGGATCAAGATGTTAAACAACTTTACCCCAGTCACAGAGTTAATGAGCATCAGAGAAAGGACTTAAAAACCTGTCCTCTCAGCTTCACAACTAGCTTTGTGTTTGTTTAGCTGCCCTCCACCCCAAAGACTAGGCTGAGTCCCCAAACCTTGCTCAGTCAGTGTCCGGGGAAACTTTTATCAGGTACAGAACACTGGCCCCAGAGGCCTGCCCCAGTGTGGCAATGTCCACACTTGTAGTGTCCAGAAAACATTTAAAATTCATCAAGCATCAGGGTTAAAGAACAGTCTTTGATGGGACCTGAGTTGTTGAAAAGCATGGAAGCCTTTAAGCTGATTAAAATGGGGGAAATGGAGAAGAATGTCTGTTTCACTTTTATAATGACTTGTTATTTTTGTAGTTCACAGCTTGGATAGTAAAATGAAACTGGAGAATTTCACTCTCTGGCTTTCACACACTCACACAATATGTCTTCATGTAGGAGTCTGATGTTTCCAGATGATATTTTTTAATAGAGTTTTCATGAGCTGAAAAAGAAAAAAAATGTAAACGTCAGACATTTTGTGTTGTTCTATGTGTGTCTGTTTTCTCTCAGAAAATTTGAGGAAATTTGCTTTTAGTGATTTAGAGAATCTAAATGAGACTCGAAGGCCATGCATCATGGCTGTTCTGGAGTGAGTTCAGTCTGTTTGCTGAGTGAGTCCTTGGGCCCACACACTTGGTTTGCATTGGGCGCTCACCCTCTAGCCCTGCTGCAAATATTGTCATCAAGTATGTTTGTACAACTGGACAGCAAGGTATCCCAGAAAGGAGCTCAAATAGTCTCTGCAATATCACCACCCACTCTCAAAGTTATTCACGCCTTAATGCAACCCCTCTGATTTTAAGGTATCAAGCCCTTCAGCTGCATCTACTTTACCCACTCCATAGCCCCAAAGCATCAGAAAGAGAACCACATATTCAAGAGGGTGAGGTGTCAATCTGACTTCCCAGAAGGCTTCCATTTACTCATGCAAAACGGATATTTACATATCCAGATCAGGTAATTTGCAGGTACAAACAGGTACTTAGGTTTGCAATTACCCAATCTGCATGCACAAGCAGGTTTCTGCAGCTGTAGTGGGAGACTCAATGATTAATGGACACACCTGTTATACTCTTTTCAAACTCTAAATTAAAAAAAAAAATGGTCTCAAAGGTTTATTGCCAACTAAGATATAAATATATTAGTCAAAATCCAAATGGTCCTATATCTTACCCATATTTCCTATCCCTTTGTTATCTTTCAGGACTCCTGGTATTGAGGTCTTCATTTCATAGGATAGATTCAAAGAGAATTAGAAAGAACACCAGAAGTCATATAATAATAGTTGGCTTTATAGAGAGATTTAAGGTTTCCAAAGCATTTTATAAATATCACCCATCAGAATTTGGTCTTCTGGCTTTCAGCTTGGACAGAGATGACACAGACTCCATATCATCTATAGGGAGGAATCCCTGAAAGGAGAGGAAGCCCCTGAGAAGAAGCCGACATATAGAGAAGCTCATGTCTCCTTTCACTATGCCTCTGTACAGCTTACAGTATTACAGGTTAGAGTGGATTTTCCCTTATACCAATAAGAAGAAATCTCTAGGAAAAAAAATAGAGAATCACTGAAAGCCAGAGTCCTCTAACTGCCTAGCCCAACCTGTGTAGCAACAGGAATCCACTTGTCAATGTGCTCAACAAGGAGTCAATCAGGCAGCCTCTGCTTAAGGCAGGGAATTCACTACCTCTCAAGGCCTATTTGTCCCTCAGCAGTCAAACCTGACTACTCGCGTGATGCTAGTCTTATCCTCCAGAGAAAGACAGAGCAAACAAAGCCCTTGCACACATTACAGTCCTTTAAGCTGTCAATTCAATTCAACATTTATTGAAATATTTGACAATACTGTGTGGCCTTAGGTGTACGAAGACAAACCCCAAACAATCTGTGGCCTTCAGGAACTTATATTCGCCTAAGGAGGACAATTACCAATTGAAGAAGCATGGGACAGCAGAAAGACCACCAGATTTGGGGTCAGTGAAATCAGATTCAAAGTGACTTTGTCCATGTGACCTTAATCAAGTTATTTAGGTTGTCTTCTCTCCGTGAATAGTGTCAGGTCCTTCAAGCAATCACAGTAGGGCATGGTGTCTGGCCTCTTCCCCTTCCTGCTTACCCATCTCTAAATGGGCTCTAGTTTGCCAATGACCTCCCTTTAAGGTACCTATTTTCTAATTTGCTTAATATGAGAGGTAATGTGGCACAGTTGAAAGAACGGTGGAGTGGTAGTGGGTAGGTCTAGATTCAAATCATGATGAGGAAGGAAGGAAGGAAGGAAGGAAGGAAGGAAGGAAGGAAGGAAGGAAGGAAGGAAGGAAGGAAGGAAGGAAGGAAGGAAGGAAAGAAAATGGGAAAGGGAGAGGGGAGGTGAAAGAGAGAGAGACAGAGAGAGAGACAGAGAGAGAAAGAGAGAGAGAGAGAGAGAGAGAGAGAGAGAGAGAGAGAGAGAGAGAGAGAAAGAGACAGAGAGAGACAGAGAGAGGTCATGTATTAAACACTATGTTCCAACCACTTAGCTAAGTACTAGGAACACAAAGAGAAAAACAAGACATTTCCTATTTTCATTATGCTCACATTTTAAATGGGGGAGACAATACATATGAAGATCAGCTGTAGAGCATGGGAAAGGTTCAGTGGTATAGGTACAGGTATAGGCTAAACCAAGTGTCCTTAGGGTCCATAGATCAGATATAGTAGCAGGGAGTTGGGGAGGCACAGTGGGTCATTTCCTTCCTATATAACTGTAGACCTCTCTGGCCTTCAAAGTTCTACCTCTAAAATGATTAGACTAGATGACCCTGAAGGTTCCTTCCAGTTCTAAATCTATGGTCCTATGATATCCTCATGTCCGGGTAATGCATGTAGTCCTATCCAGAGGAGGCTATCACATCTCAAATGACCTTAATTAAACCCATACACTACTACCTGAGTTCCATTCCCTGTGGGAGCTACATTCTTGCTGAATAATTTTGGAGCATTTGGACTAATTGCATTTGTGTGTCCTCTCTAGACCTCCATTGGAGCTCCCAAATGCAATCCAAATATTTCAAGTTAATAAAAACTGATATAGAATATGTTAGAAACCTGAGACCTGGAAGCAGGGCAAATGAGGAAAGGTTCAGAATGGGGCAAAAAACATAATATTGGCAAGGGTTGTAATTAGTCTCCAATGTCCATCTTAATGAGGGCCAAATAAAAAGCAGTATCCTCCCCTCATAAGAATGATGGGCCCCTATGGACCACTTTGTAAGGTTTTCCTTCCAATATAAGCATAATAACAATAAAATTTTAATGGTTGAAAAATTCTCTACAAATAATATCTAATTTCATGTTTACAACAACCCTGGGCAGTAGGTGCTATTATCCCCATTTCACAGATGAAAGAAAAAAAGAGACAGACATTGGATATGTGATTTATTCAGGGTCATGCAGAGTCTGAGGACAGATTTGAACTTGAGACACCACTTCCAGTGCTCTATCCACTGCCCCCCCACCCCCCCAGCAGCTTCAGATAAGAAAACTCTCAATGAGCTAGAGAACCACAGAATGTCAGAGCAGGAAGGGACCAAAAAGGTTGTCTAACAGCACTATTATATATTGGGAGACTTTGGCCCAGAGAGGGAAAAGGACTACCCTGAGATTCCACACTAGAAAATGTTGGGTTCAAGGCTTGGAACAAAGTCTTTTAACTCTAACTTTAACTTTTAACTCTTTTCCCTCACCACACTCAACCCACCCCACCCCAACACTGCAAGAGAAAGACAAATAAAATGATTAGAAAATAAAAGGATAAAGTGGTAACCATATGAGGACAGAGCAAAACTGTTATGCCTAGAAAGGTGATGACTAAGAGGGGACATAATTCAAGTCTCCAAGATAATAAAATGAATGGAAAAGGTAAATGTGGACTTGGTCGGTAGATCCCAGCATATTTGGATAAAGAGCCCTTTTGAAAGCCCTTGGCACCTACTGTGTGCCAAGCATTGGCAAGAGAGGCAAAGAACAACACAATCTTTACTCACAAGGGTCTTACAGTCTGATGGAGTAGATAGATATGGAGATTTATCTATATCTATATGTATATCTCAGATAAAATATATGTACATAGAATATAAAGACAACAAATACAAATAAACACAAGGTAATTAGGAAAGAGAAGGGGCACTATAAGTTGGGGGGAATCAGGAAAAATCTCTTCCTGGAGATGGTGGTGCTTGAGTTGAGCTTTGATGGAAGAGCAAGGATATACTACTATAGGTAGGAGTTATAGTAGTAAGCAAAATAAAGGTTACAAGATGAAGATTCCTATATAGACACAAAATAAATGCTACTTCATTCAGAGGTCAATAAATTTATGGAATTCCTTACTGGACAAGAATATAATTGGATTTTTAAAAATGGGGTTGGGAAAAAAATGTCATCTAGTAACTACACCTGGGCTATTGCAATAACTTCCTAATTGGTCTCCCCATCTCTAGTCCCCACCTTTCTAATCCATCCTATTCACTACTGTCAGGCTGATCTTAAAGTCCAGCTCTGGTTATAATAACAGTTGGCATCTACAGCATACTTTAAGGTTGGTAAAGTGATTTACCTAATCCCATTTGATCCTCCAAACAGCCCCATGAGGTAGATACTATGAGGATTATTATCATTGCTTTCCAGAGGAGGAAACGAGGCTCAGACAAGGAAAGAGACTTAAGCAGCTAGCCAGTGAGAGAGGTTGTTGTCAAACCCTGGTCTCTCCTTCCTCTGAAACCAGTGCTAATTCCATTAAGCCACATCGCTTTAGTGTTTCCACCTCACCTATGGAATGAAGTCCAAAATCTTTAGCTTTGCATTCACATTCTTCCACAATCTGGTTCCAACCCATTTTTCCAGCCTGATCTCGAACTTTCTCCTGTGGTGTGCCTTACGAGGCACCCAAACTAGATTCCTCCCTATCACTGACTATGTGCTCCTTTCTCCTGCCTGTTTTGTCTGTGACATTTCCTTCTCTTGAAATGGCTCTCCATTCTGTTCTCCGATTATTAAAACCCTGTGATTGAAGGCCCAATTCAAGTGCTGTATCCTCTATGAAGTCTTCTCTAGTCAGCTCAGCTGGATGTGACAGGTTTCTTTTAGGAAGCCTTTGAACACTTGCTTGGTGTCTTTCTCATTACACTTTACACATTCTGCTTGGTATTATAGTGATATAATGTCTTATTTTTCACATTCAATTGCAAACATTTTTTAAAATAAGGAGAACCTGGTACAAACCACTGTATCCCACAGTGTTCAGTCCATTGGCTTGCACATGGTAGACATTTGATAAATATGCCTCAAATGAATTACAAACAGTTAAAGGTCAATTATATACCAAATTCTCTGATTAGTTATTTAAGGTGAATGTCAAGAAAGACAACAATGCCCATTCATGGTCTAACCTTAGGGGCTTCAATTAGCAACTGAATCTTAAACTGTATGAAACAAGTGGCAGTCCAGTAGGGCAGCAATTCCCATATTTCTACAAAAGTTATCCAACTTCCCCAACGTCCCTCTCTTCAAAATTCTTTCTCTAACTCACTCCACACAGTAAGCAGTCAGCATCACCTCTCAGGTAGATGTCAAGTCCCAATCTTTGCCTAGTTTCTTGTATTTAGGCTGTTCTCAGTTTAACAATCTTCCCTTATATGTGGATGTGCAGAGGGAAGGGAGTTATAGAATGTTCTAGACTATTGGCCTGAGGATACTTGGGTGAGAATAATAAACAAAAGAGTGAATAGTATCAACAAAAAGCTTCCTAACCTACTCTGGTTAATTCCTCAATGTGAAAAGATGGTTTGTCCCTTGGGATACCTGAGAGGTGACTTCAAATAGTCCCCTAATAGCCTAAAACTAAGAACTTGAGTTTCCCTAACATCCGCCCTGGGAGTGACCTAAGCCCAGAGGAGAGTTGGCTCCTAACATTATAACCAACCATTTTTGTTCCTTACACTGAAAACTAAGTAGCTATTAAAGTTGACTTTAAGTTCTAACCACCAGTAGCTGTAACTTATGACTCAATCCAGGTTATAATTGAAGGGGAGAGAGCCAAAGGGAGACTGGGTGGAGTAAGACAGCCAAACAGCTGAGCTGGAATGGAAAATATCCCAAAGGGTGCCCTGGCTCCTCATAGTCCTCCAGGCAATCTGTGGAGGTCATTTTCTGCATGTTTCCACCTGAGCACACAGGGATGCTATATGTATGGGATTTCCCCTTGTGGAGGGCCCTGTGCTAAGCAAAGACCCTGAGAGGTCAGAGGTGGAGACAAAAAATGGAGAGTGTGATCTTAGTACAATATGGTGACTACTCAGAAGCCCTCTTCTAGCCTCATTCTCAAGTCATCACTACTACTCCAGATCAACCTGGATAGAGTGACTGAGAAGTATAGACAAGCCTTAGGTGTAGGGAGTTAGCAGAGCTCTGTGCTTCAGTCAGAAACATCTGAGTTTAAATCTTACTTCAGATACTTACTAGCTGTGTGACCCTGGAAAAATTGCCTAAGTTCTTCTAGCCTCAGTTTCCTGTAAAAGGGGAATATTTGTAGCATCTACCTCATATGATGGTTTTGAGGAGAGGAAGGAGCATGACATGGCTACCCAGACACAGAAAGACTGAGGACCAATGAGGTAGAGAACAGTAAAGCTGAAGGGGTACAAGAAGAAGCTGAATATTGAGCCAAGTCCTCGAGGAAGAGTGCTTCTGTTTAGGTGCCCTGCCCTGATCTAGAGCTGAGGTCCTTGTGTAAGTGGGAAGAGCCCATGTTCTAGGACAATGAAGGACTCCAGATCAGAGGAAAGGGATGTAGACCCAAGAGCTGGGCAGTTCCAGATACAACCTCCACTACTGCTCTGTGCTCATAATTATACAGAGATTAAAAGCTCCATGTGGATAAGAGCAATGTTTTATTTTAGAAATAGCAATTGTCAGGGGTGGTTAGGTGGCCCAGTGAATAGAGCACCGGCCCTGGAGTCAGGAGGACCTGAGTTCAAATCCAGCTTCAGACACTTAACACAAAAACTAGTTTGTGACCTTGGGCAAGTCACTTAACCCCAATTGCCCTCCAAAAAAGCAAAAAAGAAAGAAAAGAAATAGCAATTGTATTCTAAGTCCCCTTGGGTGCTATCCAAGGTAGAACTTTGTACCTGAATTTTAGCTAAAGGTATTAAGGCTCTAGTGGAATTCTAGTCATACCTCAAGTTAGAGGATGCTAATAGTAGTAGTAGTAGTAGTAGTAGTAGTAGTAGTAGTAGTAGTAGTAGTAGTAGCAGTAGTAGTAGCAACAGCAGCAACAGGAGGAGGAGGAGGAGAAACGATGCAAGATCTCAAGGTCCATTCATCATGACAACTATTGAAACATTGTTTTATATACTTCAAGATTATTCCTTTTGTATATACCATGATTTAATGCAGTCATTAGCTTATTGGTTATTTAATCCAATCCCCCACTTCCAAGCGGATGAAGGCCTAGTTCAAATATCCGTATTTCATAAACTCAGATTTTTAAATCTCAAAGGGACCTAAGAGTCCAATTCCACCCCCTCACCTCACTTTACAGAGGAGAAAACTGAGGCACAGGAAGACTAAGGGAATTGCTCTGAGTCATACAGGCAGTAAGTGGTAGAATGATGATTTAGACTCAGCTCTTCTGGGTTCTTGTTCCTCAAATCTAGCCTTCCTCCTGTTGCACAATGGCTCGTCTCTGGTTTAAGTCAGAGATTTGCTCGAATAGAATCTCCATTTCCCACCTTCCCCCAAGTGAAATCAAGTACATGGAGACAACTGAGAAGTTCCTGCTAGAAGGAACCTTTAGGAGACCATGTCACCCTGCCCTCATTTTAGAGATGAGGAAGTTGAAGAGCTCAGATGGGGTGCATGATTTGACACAGCACACACAGGAAGTAAGCAACAGAGCCAAAATGAGAACCCAGGTCCTTTAACTCTAAAACCAGGACTCTTTTTATTCTGCCATGCCCACTCCTCAAAGATCATCCTTTTATAGAAACTGTACTCCTTACATGTGCCCCTCACCACACAATAGAATATAAGCTCCTTAAGGACAGGAACCATCTCATTTTGTCTTTTGTTTTTTAAATCATTGACATACAGTTTTTAGAACATACTTAATCAATCCACAAAGAATTGAATGATTCAACCTGTCAATTGTTTGTGAGCCTGGTATTTTTTTTTTTTGAGTGAAAAATGCAAAGGAAAGATTTGTCATAAGGAAAACACCACTCTGCCACTGACAACATTTCATCGGATCATAGATTGAGTGTTGGAGGGGGCCATCAAACAGAAGGCCATCTGTTCACAGTAATCCTGGGGCCCAGCTAATTGTCCTTTGTGTACATGTCTGGGTGCGCTTCTGTCCACTGCTCCCTGACCCAGAATCACACCGTTAAATAAACCCAGGGATTACCAATAGCCTAGAGTTACAAACAAGCTTGTCAACCCCATTAAAATCTGCTGGATGGTCTCTGAGCTGTTTGTCACTTACTGATGAGACCAAATGAGTCCAAAAAGGCACAGGGTGTTAGAGTGAGAAAAGCCTAGGATTGAAGGTCTGACACTGAGAAAGGTTAAACAACTTGCCCAAAGTGTCCCCTATTAAGGATTAAGGGAGTCAGGATTGGAACCCAGATCTTCAATTTTTCTACCAAGTGAGGAAGGCTGACCTGGATGATCTCAAAGGTCTCTTCCAAATCCAAAACATTATGATTTCCATAAACTTGTTGTCTCACCATGGTGGCAGGAGGTTAGCTCAGTTTTCCCTTAGAGATGGAACTTACAGAAAACCAAATGACAGAAGTTTCCTTTTTAGCAGCTTCTGAGCTTCAAGACTAAACCAGCCGACAGCCTATGTCACCCATAAGATATTCTAACCTCAAATGCTGACCCCAAACATCATGGCTGGACAAATTTGAAATCCCCCAAACCTGGATTAAGCCTGTAAGCTTCAATTGACTTCAGTTCAAGCCCAGCTCCCTGGTTTGATCATGAATGACATTACATCATTGCTTTGCAATGAAACGTATAATCAAAAACCCAGACACTGCTTTCCTCTGGGGTTTTGAAGGAGCAATTCCTTTTTAGGGGCAAAAATGCTGGCTATGACCTTGTTCCTTAAACGTTCAGACAGGGACCAACCCAAAGTTTTCTTTTTAGAGAGAGGCTACTAAGCAAGCAAGTACCCAGACTATTCAACCCTTTGGACTCCATATAGACCAAGGCCAACAGCTCCAGTGATTGCCCCTATCTGCTTAATGAAAATATTTAGGCTTCAATGATGCTGATGATAGCTGTCTTTGGATGCCAGTCTATGCATCTTACCCATAGGATAAAATGAAAGAGACCCAGTTCTGAATCTGGGACTTTGGATTTGCTAATTCTATGACATAAGGGTCAAATTCCTCCCTTTTACCGTTGGTGCCAGGGCTTCAATTTCTTCTCAGTCTGCCTGGCTCCTTCTTTCCTTCACGCAGAAGTCCTCCTATTCCAGGCCACATTGCTTCTGTGCCAATTGTCTCTGGCTTGAGGTCACCCAGAACTCAAGGGCTTTTGTACATATGGGGGGGGGGAGTTGGATTCCAGCAGCCAGGCAGTCTACTCCTTATCTAATACTGGTCTAGAATGATTCCACTCACAATTGATCCCAGAGGAAAGGAAATGTGTAGGCCCAAGTTACGTAGGAGTGGAGGCTGGCCCCAAGGCTACATGACATTCAGGTCTAGACTTCAGACAAAGTCAGACTTTTGTATTCAGCTTGTTTTCTCACTTAGGGGTCTTATGTGTCATTCAGGAAGTCTCTAAAGATATGATTATAAAAGGGATAGAGAGAGTATAAAATGGAGAAGCAGCATAGTATCATGGATAAAGACCTGGCCTCTGAGTCAGGAAGTCAGGGGTTTAAGTCCCTTCTCCAAAATATAGTGGTTATATGACTGGGAAAATTAATCACCTGCCCAGTGCAGAGTCTTGGAGGCTATTAAAGAATATAGATTTCAAAGCCATTGTCCAGCTACATTAATAGAGTTCCCTATGTCAATGAAATCAAAACTTAGGGCTAAAAACAATGTCTGGAATAAAAGTTGAGACTTGATGCAATGACCAGAGTAATGGTCCTAGATGTCAGATCTAGGTGCCAAGCTTGTCTCTAAAATGTCATAAGGTTGTGATAACCCTTGTCACACACACACACACACACACACACACACACACGTATAAACATGACTTTAAACTGCAGGAAGGTAGAGGACATGTCTTATTTAAACTGTGCATTTCCTCCAACTATCAATTTAGAGTCCTATACACAGTTGGTACATAATATTAAATTAAATTTAGCATGTACATATTAAGTTCCACTGTCTCCTAGATACTGTGCTAGATGCTGAGAGTACAAAGATAATGAAAACAGTCCCTGCCCTCCAGGAGTTCACATTCAGCAAGGAGTAATATTTGTTGAATGGAGCTGTTGAATTTTTGCCTTTATTAAAAAAAAAGAATAATAAAAACTATGCAAAAGTTATCATCTTGATCAGTCCTTCACTATTCTCCCAGAAAAGCTTTAATCTAAGTAGAATGTCTTAAAATATGCAAATCATTCCACTTACAAACAGTTAATAATTTATAATGATCTTTATTTGCTAATAATTTGAATATTATGAACTGCAGCATAGCGCTAAGCATACAGAAACAGTATTCCGTGAATCCTTCAAACGGTCACACTGGGGCTTGACAGAAGAGAAGAAAAACCCATCTCTTTAGGCAGCTAAAATGGTGTTGTCTCATCTCAAGGTTTTATGGCTTCTGCAGAAAGTAAGATAGGCTTTCCCTTTCATTGAGAAGGCAAAAATGAACCCCAAGAAGCCTCCAGGCGAGCCCTGCTCTCCCTACTCACATTGGGAGAACAGGATGCTGTTGTATATAACATCACTGAGCTCTAAAGGTCCCCACCCAGCACCATTCTGTCAAAGTGAGCTCCCTTCATGGACAGGCTCCTTTGTCCCAAGCTCCTAGGATATAGAGTTCCAAGTACTTTAGAAATCCTCATCACAGATCATAGATCTAGAGTTGAAAGGGACCATGAGGCCATTTGATCTAACCCTTGCATTTTACAAATAAAGAAACTGAGACCCAGAGAGATCAAAAGCCTCTCTCACAATCATACAGGCAGTAAGTGATAGAGGTGGAATTGATTTCCATGTTCACTACCATAAAATCCATTTTCCCCCACTATTCTAAACCAGTATTAGGAATTGGTAAGGCAGGTACTGTAGTTATATAGACAGTGGATCAGCCAACTAGCTCCTCATTTGACCTAATCATAGTGCTTGAAATTTCATAATTAGAGATTCATCCTTCAGCATATTTAGGGTTTTCCAATTTTTTGGAGTCATTTTCATGTAACATTCAAGTCCTTCCTTCCCTGTGCCCAGGTTATACATATATACGTACATACATACATACAACATACATACACACATACACATATACACATATATATGTATGTATGTATGTACGTATGTATGTATAGAAGTTTATTTTTACTAGTCAGAGGACAAACACAGTTCCAAGGAAGTTAATGAAATAGCATAGTAGTGTAGGCGGCACAATGGATAGACCATTGAACTCAGAGTTGAGAAGATCTAAATTCAAATCCTGCCTCAGATATTTACCAGCTATCTGACCCTAGGGCATTAATTTAATCTCTCTGAGAAGTAATCCCCTCACCTGTAAAATAAGGCTGTTGGACTCAATGACCTCTAAGGTTCTTTTGAACTCTAAATGTTTGAACCTGAGATCCCATACAATAATAGTACCTTCCTATAAACTTTGAATTTACTTTCCCACAAATACAAATATCCCAACGGGAATCACAGACATACATAAGGATCATTTGTGAGTCACATATAAGGAATATGAAAAGTCAGAGAACTGGTGTAGAGGGGTGTACAAACAGGAAATTCTCATATCCAGGGAACATAGGTAATGGCCAACTCAAGCGTCTCATGATGCATAATTGTTGACAGCTTCTAGTGATGACATTTTCTTTTATTGGGAGTCACATGCATGTTGTCTCCCCCTTTAGGATGCAAGATCTTTGAAAGTAAGGACTGATCTTGCTTTTCTTTGTATCCTTAGCAATTTGCATAATTCCTTACAGATAATAGACACTTAATGAAAGCTTATTGACTGACTAACTTTTGCTATCCAGCAATCTTCAGCTATCTATCTATCTTTTGAGTCACCTAATGCTCTGACCACCATTTTTGCAAATTATAAGGCTGGGCTGACCAAAAAAAAAAAAGGTCAAAAAGGGTAAAGACCTTTGCCTTGCTTTCACCAGCAACAAATAATGTCCTGATTTCTTTCTATTTTCTCTCCTGGACTCCCTCTGCATCACCCTCTGCATTCAAATGCCCCAAGAAAGAGTAACATTTTAATTCATTATTACTTTGTACTGTAGGATTAGTTAATAGCCAAGTGAATGCAAGAAATGTGCCTAGAGAGGAGTGAGCAGGAATACTATGAATACTATTGGGCCTGGCATGGGGAAAGGACTGAATACAGACTTTGATCCCAAGCTAGCCTAACTATGAAGTTGGTTACATATAGAAGCAGGGTTCCACAAATCTGGAAAGAGGGAAGAGGGATCTTAAGAATATAAAATTTAAGTCATGGAGGGATCATCTATCTAGTTTCTCCCTTCCCCTCATTTTACAAATGAGGAAACTAAGTCCCAGAGAGGTAATACTATTTGCCAAGGTCATTATGGGTTGTAAATGTCAGAGTCAGAATTAGAATCAGATTTCAAATCCTGAATTCTTTCGAATACACCAGGGATGCCTCCCTTTTTTCCCCTTCATATTTTGCCATCCTGAGCTCAATTAAACTAATGATGGACTGAATTATGGCTTCTCCCAAAGGGGGCAGCCAAACGCCTTGTCTGCATGGGTTCTATCTTTATTTGATCTGAGATTTCATTGCATGCATTGTAAGCTGTGCCTGCTTTGGGTGGTCTAGAATCCAACACGGCCATGGGGATACTTATTGCATATGGTGTGGTTTTGGTTCCCATGTGCGCTAGAGCATGACTCAGTCTCCTAGCCCTTCCGCTCTGTCTAGCCCCTCTCCTCAGCAAGGCTGTGGCCTTTTGTGTGGCTTGTAGCCAGCCTGATCCCCTCCCCTCCCAAATATGCACACAGCAACCTCCAAGAAAGAAGGGAGGAATCTAGCTCTGTGTGTGCCTGAGGTTGCACAGACATTAAATGAGGATGCCTAGAGCACTCTAGACTATAGAGCATAATTACTATATACAGAGAAGGTCAAATAATAGCCTCCCATATACAGCATAATCAGTTAAATGAGGAGCTCTATAGAAGCATTGTCAGTCTGTGATTAGGAATGTGGAATTGGAGGTTAACTTTGAAGGCAAAGTAACATCAAAGGGAAATAGTATATGACTTCAGCATTCCTCTATGGAATATTTTAGTTATATTTTAATCTTCATTTTAAAAAGAGGAAAGAAGAGAGAAGCAATTCCACCTTAGGGAATAACAGAACCAGGTAGCATAGTATAAGGGAAACAATATTGGATTTACCACCAGAGAACCTGGGATTGAATCTATGTTCTACTATTAACTACTTGTGGAATCTTGGGAAGTTGTTCTGTCTCCCAAGGCCTCAGTTTCCATACCTATTCAATAAGGAGATTGTACTATACGACCTCTAAAGACCCTTAGAGTCCTAGATCTTATGGTCCTACCTATACACACTTTTTCTTTGCTTATATAGACCAAGCCAGGCATATAGGGAGTTAACTTCTTAGTAATAGTGATTGTCAGGGGTAACCTAATAAGATATTCCTGGTTTCAAACAGTCATCATTTATTCTGACTTGATCATGGGACTTGAGCTGAATTTGTAAAAGAAAATGACTAGAGGAAGAAAGATGGGATTACCCCACACATAGTAGGCACTGAACAAATATTGGTTGAATTGAAATAAATGTTGATGTGGGTTTGTGAAACTCTTTCAGGGAGAGGACCATTAGAGTTTGCCCTTTTGTCCCCCTGGACAGAAAATAGGATGTGTCTAATTGGCAATTAGTCAATATTTGTTATATGGAACTGGACTGAATCACTACACTTTGAGAGCTCCAGAGAGGCAGAGAATAGAAAAATGCCCCAGAATCAAGGCTAACTCTCCTCAAAGGCATCAGTGTCCCAAGGCAGCAGATATTTGTGAGACTGCTCAACTCTGACTGACAGAGAAATGAAGGAAGGAAGGTGATAGAATGGCCAGGCCGGACATGGTGGATTCTGGATAAGTGTTGATTGGTGTTGTTTGGTCTTATGGATACATTTTGGTTTTGAATTTCTTTATTTCTAAATATATACCTGAATCCTGCCTTTCCCCAGCAGGACAAAAAAAAAAGATTTATAGGGGTATCCAGGGAAACTGAGCAAAACCAAACAATATGTTGACCATATTAGACTATATATGAAATAGTCCCTAGGAAGGAGGTACAGTTTCTTATTTCTTCTCTGAGGAGAGGTGTGGACTTTATAATTACACAGAATTCAGTTTCGTTTTATAGTTCTGTTGGATGGTTATTTTGGAGATTCAATTAGATTCTATATACCAAGCCTTTGCCAAACACTTTGTAAGGTACTGGGGATACAAAGGCAAAAATACAGCAGTCTCTACCCTCAGGAAGGTTTACATTCTATTAAAGATTAAAAAAATTTTAAAATATCTCTTCAGTATTAGGTTTTACTGATTAGTAATGTCTAAAACTACCTCTAAACATTACCAAACACCTTTCAAAGAATGGATCTGGCCCAGAGAATACTTCCCATCTGTATGTTTCCCATCCTTTTTTCTTCCTGGAGAGTAGCTTAGTATTTTTTTTCCTTTTTCTTTTCTTTTTTTCTTCCTTCCTTTCGTTTTTTTTTTTTTCTTGATTGGGGAAAGGGAAAGAAGATTGGTTAAGGAGTTACTTTGAAATATCCTGAGAAAACATATTGGTCTTTTTAAAAGGCCTGTGAAAATTAAATGGCTTGGGAGCAAGACCAAACATTCTTTATGGGCTAGGATAGGTGACTGGACTCTCTCCCCATTCACCTTTTAAAGCCCAGCTGAAATGCCATCTCCTTCTTCTATGAAGCCTTTCTTGAACCTCTTTAAGATTCATAATTGGTCAATAATTCTGTATCACTGTGTTTATAACTCTCTACTGTGCCTCTCCTGTTATACTGCATATTATAATGAGTTCAGCTCAAGAACCACCTTCCCCATAAAACTTTTCCTATTCTCCCTGATTTTTAGTGATTCCCACAAATAACTTTATATTTAATTAGTTTATATTTTGTTTTTATATAAGTAGTGGTGTGGTGATAAATGTTTAAAAATTGGCTTTTTAGGGGGGTAATGTATGTCTTTAAAGTTTAAAGATTAATCTGCAACATTAATATTTTATCCATCATTTTCTTAAGTCGAAACAATCAAAAATAAAACCATAAACCAAGTGATTTTTACTGATTTCCCAGGTGTAAATGCTCATACTGAAAATTTAGTCACCACTGAGATGAAGGGTATACAGCGAAGAGTCCAGGTTCAAGAGGAATCCCCCAGGGATGGTAAGGTCTTATAGATGTTCGGGTGTGTGAATGATATTGCCTTGAACCTCATGACATTGCAGAACCACCTGGAAGCTATTTGTAATCATTCAAAGTATTTCAGTTCATTCAACCACACAAGAAAGATCAAGTGGGTGAAGAGCATCTATTATTACTCAAATTTCAACTTGTATTTAAACGGATACCCTATAGAGCATCCCCAATGGTGTGCATATCTGAGACAAGCAACACAGACTGCAACAATGGGGAAAGAAATAACCCAACAAATGTTGATTAATCATTATGGTTAAGTGTAGAACCAAAGAAAAGAGCTTATCAATCAATCAACAAACCTTTATTTAGCCCTTGTTATGTGTCATATACTGTTCTAGGTAGTAGAGATGCAAGAACCACACACACACACACACACACACACACACACACACACACGGACCTGTTTTCAAGTCATTTATATTCTATCACAGTAAATAGTCAACCCCTTCTGTCTCTAAAGGACACTCTCTCCTCTCATTCCCCTGTATCTTGGCTCAGATTGTTCCCTGTGTCCTCCCAACCCATTTTCACACATTGAGTTCCTATCCATTTTTTAAAATCCAACTCAGATGACACTCATGCCCTTAGTTGGTAATGTCCTTCACCCTGAAACCTCATATGGGATTTTGTTTTGTAACTTTCTAAAGTGTAAAATCACGATGTGAAGTCCGAGGGGGAAGGGGATAGTGTTAGACTTCCTCTTAAAAAGAAATTGTACATTTCTTTTTGTTGGCTTCTTACTTGCCTACTAGACTGTTAGGTAGTGAGGACAGGGATAATGTGTCTCCCAAACTTTGTATCTCTCTTAGTTCTGAGGGTCTTCTCCTCCCAGACTGATTCTTTTGTGAGGGCAAACTAGGCCATTTTTCCCCTCAAATCTTATCTAGTCTTTACTCACTGAATGGATATCGTCTCAAACTGAGATCTGGAAAAGACCTTAGCTTAAAAAGGCAAAAATATTCATCTGTATCTGGGGCCATTGACAGTTGTACTATGCCTTACCACTGTATTCAGATTATTCTGGAGGAGAGTGAGGCTGATGACTAGTCCTGCCTCACTTAAATCCAATTCACTTGCAAATCAAGACATCATCCTCATTGTTCCTCTTCTAGAACCAAGGATGAACAACAACAATCTCTCTTAACACGGAGAACAATTCCCTTTACACCATGAACCTTGCTAAATGTCCATTGATTCTATGGAATACTCAAAAAATGCAGATCTATCACCTGGAGCTACGAAAGTCTACAAGAACATTTTGTGGAGCATCTCAGAGTAAGGGTCAGAAGAATCTCAAGGAAATTAGAGTTGCTGTTTTGACAGTTGTTCTCCATGAAACATTGTACTTGACTTGGTTCTGAAGTACAATAGAGAATGAATGAGTTAACAGCAACCCACCAAAACATTTTATCAAGCACTTATTATAGACCAAACACCATACTAAGCACTTTGGTGAAAAAGCTCTAGGAATTGTGAAATGCTACATATTTTGCGTGACTTTATATATATAATCAGTATCACATCTCTTGTCTTCTCAGTGGAAGAGGGAGGGAATTTGGAGTTGAAAATAAAAATTAAAAATAATTTTTAAATCAATATGTTTAGTTGCAAATCTCTAAATTCTTTGAGGAGGGAGGTAGTTTTGAAAATCTTGGCAAACACAAAGCAAATATCTACAATAAGTTATTAATTCCTTAAAGCAGGGCTGGTGAGACAGTAGGAAGAGTGTGGAATTAGAGAATGTTGGTTCAAGGCCCAGCCCTGCCATTTGTTGGTCATGTGTCCTTTGGCCTTCCCCATCCTCCATTTCCTCATTTTTAAAAGGAAGAAATTTATCTTCATATGAAATTGGAAAAAAATAAAATACTATTTACAAAATAATAATAATAATAAAGAAAGGGAGTGTACTAGATGACAATTAAGGTGTCTTCCAGCTCTGAATCTATAGTACTATAATCAACTCTTTAGGGTTGTGTGTATCTTCTTTATTAATTTCCTGTTTTGGGGTTTTGCTACCTTCTACAGGGCTTATCAGAGTAGGTGCTGCAGGTGATGGGGGAAACCAACATGAAAAATGGTGGCTAAGGGCTGTGACACAGACATTCACAACCCCCTTTGAGAGGCTATCAAATAGAATGTTGGCTTTCCTTGGTGAACACTTTGAATCTACCCACATGGTGACGGGTTAAAAAGCTACAGAAGCAGTGGTCTCACAGGGTGAGAGCCTTCTCTGGAAACTGGAACAGGAACCTGACCAGAAAACCCAAAGGAAGGGAAGAAATAAAAATAAGGAATCAAAGCAATCACATACTTTTTTTTACTTGAACAAGAAGCCATATGCATAGCCAGAGCAGATCATTTTGCTTTTCCTGTGGAAAATTTATGAAACCCAGATTGAGAAAGTGTCCTGATCCTTTTGAGGTTGGCATTTCAAGTTGGACGGCCTTCTTGCAGCAGCACATAACTGCACAATTCAATAACTCTAACCATGGTGGAAAAATGCCATGTGCCAACAGCGATTTTCCACAATTTTGTTCAGAAAATCTGAAAGAAACGCAGAAAATTGATTTGCAGTCCTGGAAGCAAGCTGGAGAAACAGTAGCGTAAGGCTGCAGGCCAGTAATTTCTGTTTCAAATATCACTGAGTGCTTTGCCTGTAATTTCAGGGGAGAATGATAATAATTAAAAGCACAAACTTACAAGTCATTTCTTAGGGAGGGAAACTGCTGAATGTACTTAAAGTAGAAGGGATTTCTTTAAATCGTTTAACTTTTTCCAGAGAGGTTTCAAAGATGAAATTATTATTATTATTATTTGAACACTCATATAACGATTTCTCCCCTGAAATGCTCTGAAACTTCTTAGAGTGGAATAAATGAACCCGTGGAACTTTCCAGAAGCACTTTTTAAAAAATCAGTATAATAGAACACTCCAGAAAATTCTGAGAATTCCATAAAGATTCCAGGACAGACTGTTCCAAAGGGGGAATTGTGTTTCCTGGGTTAAAATGGAGCACTGTGTGTATGTATGTGTTCAACATGACAGCTGTTTAAATGGGCACAGAACAATTTGGAACAGGGAATGAGAGTGTCAAATCTCATTAAGCCCACAGGGTCCATTCTGGATGGAGTTTGGCTCCCATGGTCAAGTGAGCACTCTTACATTCGGCAAAACTCTATGACGTTAGAAATGTCATCAAGGGACCAAGACATGGGTTTTGCAAAGTATCTGAGAGGGTTCTATCTCCTTGAATATCCCAAGATCCCTCATCCCAGCATGTGGCTTGAGTTCTCTCTTGACTAACAAGGAAGAGAACCATCTGCTAAATTACCAACTTCTGATGACTAAGTGGAATGCTTGTGCCAACCCCACTAACTGTAACATCTGGATTTTTTGTGGAGGCTGTGTCTCCTTTCCAAGCACTGACCGGGCCTGACCTTCTGTAGCCTGGGAGAGTAGATGATATAACAGCCTAGAAAGGCACAGCTGAATGTTTCTTGAAATGCTGTGATTAAAAGATAAAGTAGAAGGCACTAAGTCAATTCCATAATTATAGTACTATTCCATTAGCACTTTGGTAAATATAGTAATTTCGTATATATATGTGTGTGTGTTTTCCCCTTTCACTACAGTTAACATCAATTACATGCAGACAAATCATCCCCACTTTGGCTTATCCAAGACCAATCTTATTTCCCAGGTCTCACTGATAAGTAGTACCTGCAATAGGAACTTGATTCTTAATTCTTATGGAAGGGATGAGCCAGAAAAATGCTCAGATATAAGAAAGTTCTTCTTGCTCCATACTCCGTGTTGCACTAAGGCAAAGCATCAGCTTAGGTAGAAGTTGAACAGAATACCTAAGAGAGAAATGGAACCATTATTCAAAATCAATTATTTTAATTTATGAGAATTATGAATGCCTACATCAGCAGACATCTTATCAATGCAAACATCAGTAAGATCTGGAGCACTGATGTAAAACTCATTGAAAACCATTTAAAATATGAAGATGCTGGGGCGGCTAGGTGGCACAGTGAGTAGAGCATCGGCCCTGGAGTTAGAAGGACCTGAGTTCGGATCCAGCCTCAGACACTTAACGCACACACAAACAAAAACCTAGCTGTGCGACCTTGGGCAAGTTACTTAACCCCAACTGCCCTCCAAAATGCAAAAAAAAAAAAAAAATGAAGATGCTGATTGCATTTATATAATATACTACAATTTGTATAGAACTTTCACATGCATGATCTCATTCCAACTTTCTATTTTCAACAGTTATCTATTAGAGGCAGGTAGGTAGTAAAATGGTCCTCATTTCCATTTTATAAATCAGGAAATCATTTCAGAAAGATTGAATGTGATACCCAAGATTATATAAGTTCTAAACCCAGATTCAAATCCAGTTCTCTTGACTCCCAGTTCACTGGTCTTATCATCATCCCCATCTTTTTGTTTTTTTTCAAATATATGAGATGTTATTGTTCTGATGATAGATTTCTTGGACATAAGAAGCAATTTACAAAATTCCTATTAATACAGACTTTTTTCAGGAATGCATAGCTAGTGTAAAGGAGGGATACATCCACAGTATCATAGATACCTAGGGATTTAGAGATGGGAGGGACCTTTGATATACTCTAATCCAACTTCCTTTCCAATAAAAAAATGTTTACTTTGACAGATGGCCATTTATTAGGAAAACTTCTAATCATGGGGAACTCACTATAAGGCAGTCAGCTGGCATGGTGAATAGATGTAAGGAAGATTTGAGTTCAGATCCTGCCTCAGACACTGAGCTGCTTGACTCTGAGTAGGTCATTTCACCTCAGTTTCCTTATCATGTAAAATGAGGATAATGATAGCACCTACTTCCCAGAGTTATTGTGAGGATCAAATGAGAAAGTATTTATAAAAGTGCTTTTCAAACCTTAAAGCAGTACATAAATGCAGATTTTATTGTTATTTCCAATTTTAGTTTTGAACAGTTGAAATTATCAGAAAATTCTTCCTTTTATAGAGCCAAAATTTGCCTACCTACAACTTCTCACAATCCTCATTCTGTCCTCCAGGGACAAGCAAAATGTGAGAGATAGGATAGGCATTCAGATACTTAAAGAAAATCATATTCCATCATCCATGCTCCCTCCCCATTCTCTTCTCTTGGATGTGTGCGGTAATTTGGTTGAATTGATTCTCACACAGAATCATATTCAATCCCCTTACCTTCCTGATCACCCATCTTCGGAACTCTCTGTCAGTGACAGCCCTGAAAATATGGTGGCTAAGCTGGATGTGACATCCCAGGTAAGAAGTGATTGGGACAAGGTCCGTGGGTGTCCTGACAGTGTCTCATTCTAGACACTGAACTTCTATTAATCTAACCTAAAGTCCTGTTAATCCTGAGGTTACCACATAACACTGTTGACTCAGAGGAAGCTTACACAATTTCTCACATGAAATTCTGTCTGGCCAGATTTCCAAAGGGTGCTATGATATGATGAACAGGGGGATTGACTCGAAACAATAATCAAGTTTTATTAAGCGCCTACTGCGTACAAAATCTGTGATCAGGGCTGGGGGAAAGAGAAGGTTCAGAAAAGGCACAGACCTGCCCTCATGGAGCTGTTTAGGAGGGGGCTAAAACACCAGCATGGAGAATAATACTAGATGATGCCCTATGAAGAGTGAGTGCCTTAAGAACAGGAAAACCAACTGCAAAGTGGGTTCTCTGCCGCACCAAGGGTTAAATAGTGCCCTAGTTATCTCGGAGAGTTTTCTGCAGCTTCCATCTGGCCTGGTTAGATGATAATGAAGCAGAAGTTCCATGCCTGATATTTACCCTGCTCATTTAGCTTCAGAGAAAAACCTTTTCCATGGACACAAATTATGTTCCTAATGTTATCCCTGACTGCATATCATTGTTTCCATAGGGAAGAGAGAGTGAATAGCTCAGAGAGATTCATCCCTTCTTCTGGGGAAAAAAAAACCCAGCTCAAACTGTGGAGATTTATACTTTTACTCAATCCAATTCAATTGCTGTATGTAAGTGCCTACTATATTCTAGGCACTTAGTATACAAGATGAAAAATGAAATAATCCTGACCCTTAAGGAGCTTATATTCAATACCATTTATAAGTATAAATAAACAAATATAAAATAAAATAATATATAAATATGTAAATAATATCTAAAATGTGCAAAATATAGCTGTGACATACACACAGATAAATAAAAACAAAATCATCTTTTCAGGGATATATACATCATGTAAAGTGGGAATATGCCTGTAGTATCATAGACCCATGGAGTGTTAGAGCTGGAAGGCACCTTTGAGGTTTCTCTAGTTTAATCCCCTTTACAATAAAGTAATCTTTTCTGACCCCTCCCCAATAGATGATGGGGATCAGGACTCTGACAATAGAAGGGAATCAGGAAAGAGCTCGAGTAGGTAGTGGCACTTGAACCAAGCCTTGAATGGAGCTAGGAATTTTCAAAGGAGGTGCTCAGGAGTTATAGCACTCCAGCAATGGAGGGGAGTTTGTACAAAGGCATTGAGAGGACAGATGGAATGTTGTGTAAGGCAAATAGCAAGACCACTTTGACTTGAACCCAGAGTACATAGAGAAGTTGGGGAAACAAAGTCATGTGGAATCTCTCAGGAAAGATAAGCTGGAACTGGACTGTGAAGGCTCAGAAAAGTGTATTTTATCCTACAGGCAATAGGGAATCATTAAAGCTTTTTGAGCAGGGGCAAAACATATTTTGATCTATGTTTTATGAATATTGAATTGGCAGCTGGGTGATATATGGATCAGAGAACGGAGAGGATGTCTGCAGGAAGGAATGGATGGGAAGTTGTTGCAATAATTGTGGTGTAACCTCAGCCACAAAACCCACTGGTATGGGACTCTTTCCTTATTGGTGATGGTCAACATTCATGCTCATGCAAAGGATAGGGTAGAATTAGAGAGAGAAAGAGAGCTTCAGTGACTAGAGTCTTCTTTGAACTTTTTTTAAGTCTTTTCATTTCTCTTTGAGTTGACATGTCTCTTTATGTTCTGCTTTTGCTTTGGGTATTTCTGGTTTCTAGTTTTGAGAGAGAACATGGAAGAGTCCAACCCCACTTCAGTCTCCATCACGTCCTAATCCTTGACTTATTACACTAGAAGTTCTGGGGAACGCCTCCTTCTGTGAGATTTGGAGCTCTCTCAATTGAACTGAGTTACCTTGTTCCCAACGGGAGAGTTTCTTCACTCTCTATTGTCTGGTATATATTCTCTATGTATGCTCCCTCTAATTTATTTTTGCTACCAATTTATGCCAGTTTTGACTTTTTTCTTGCCATTGGATTTCAATGACTCAGAAAGAGAGTGGGAGGCTGATGACTTTGCACAACTCTGCGTCCCTTAAATTCAGTTCATGCACAAGTCAAGATATCACCCATGATACCATTAGTCCTCTTCAAAAATGGAGGAACAACAAATGAATAAATGGGATAAATGGGTTTCTTGGCTAATTGCTGCATATGGTCATTGTATAACTGGTATTTGAGAGGAAAGAAATCAAGTTTTGGATATAAAGCTTGGAGTCCTGCTCTTTTCTCCATTACACGAACAGTAATCAGAAGTTAGCTTGAACCTGAAAATGATATCCCCTGGAGGAATAGTAGGTAGATACAATTCTAGTCCAGTACATCCCCTCAAGGCATATAATGACACCCCCATACTATATGTAGGGGACAGTCCTTGCAACATGGGTAAAAGGTGAGGAACACCTGAACTACCCTGGTGCCTCTGTGAGAAGGGAGGAGAAGGGAAGGCAAAAAGAAGTGCCAAGTGCCTTACAAATGATATTTCATTTGATCCTCACAATAACTCTGCAAGGTAGGTGCTATTATTATATTTATTTTACATTTGAGGAAATGAGGCAAACAGAGGTGAGTTGATTTGCTCGGGATTATGCAGCTATAAGTGTCCAAGGCTAGATTTGAATTCAGATCTTCCTGACTCCAGGCACAATGGTATATCCTCTGCACCACCTAACAGAGAAAAGAGAATAGGTACAAAGAAGACCTCCCCCACATTTATGGAGCTTCTACAAAGTTTGATGAAAGGCGTTCTCCCCACGCAGTATGGACTGCATGTTTTCCCAGGAGCCGACTAAATAGCCCTAACTTGCAATCAGGGACTAGCTGAGATACTGGGAGAACTGGACTTGTTAATGATGAATGTCTACTGAGTGATGTTTGCTGCATCTAGCACACAGGGCTTGGCACCTTCTCTAGCATGAACTTGCAGTGTTGGCTTGGCAATGGAAGACACTCAGACACCATACATTATGATACATTACCGGGAAACTTCCTCTTCCCTATAGCTTGGCTCTGAAAATAGTTTGTCCCTAAACAGCACTCTACCCCTCCTCAGCTTTGCACTGAGGGTAGAGTAGCTGGATCAGATGGCCTTATCACACTGCCTGATTAGAGTTAATCATTATACCCTTAAAGAATATCTACTGAATTTTAATGTGAATTGTTGCCATTTACTGAGGACTTCAGGCTATGCTTAATATTTCAATTAGAAATGGAGGGAGGCAAGGCCAGGGGAGCAAGCATTTGACTAAACCAAAAGGCTAGAGATGCCAGGGTACAGTGTGATGTTGAATTAAAGCCTTGCTGGCAAAGGTGTGTCCTTTAGTCAGTGATATTAGCATCCACTTGGGACACATAGGTGGTATAGCTGATAGAGCACTGGACTTGGAATCAGGGAGAATCATCTTCCTTCATAAGTTCAAATCTGGCCTCAGACACTTACTATGTGACCCTGGGGCAAGTCAATTAACCCTGTTTGCCTCAGTTCTTCATCTGTAAAACGTACTGGAGAAGGAAGTGGCAAACCATTCCAGTACCCTTGCTAAGAAAGTCCCTAATAGGGTCACGAAAAGTTGACACTTTAAACTACAACAACAAAAACTACTCATTATGACATTATAATCTGAGATCAGGCCTTCAGAAACCTTACTGTACTAATGAGCCAAAAGGAAACCACAACACTAAACTGAAAGAGAAAGGAGAGGAAGGAAGAAAGGGAGAAAAGGAGAGAGAAAGGCCAACTCAATACCTCCGCTTGGAAGGGGAAAGAAATTTTATTCCAGATGAATGGAATAGGTAGCATGCTGTAAAGGGAAGAATATGGGGATTATAGTTAATGGGACTCTGTTTCTTCTAATGTGAACTTGGAAAAGTGACTTACCCTGTTTGGGTCTTATCTGTAAAATGAGGGTTCACTTTGTGAGCTTCCAGACATCTTAAGGATTAGCATAGACCGAAGCCCCACAGTGACAACGGCACATTTCTAGGTCAGTGACACTGTGTCCTTCCCAGTATCATCTGGGCCCTGTCCTACTCTCTCAGACTCACCAGAACTAGTTGTCACAAGACCCTGAGCTTCAGTTTTCTCATCTGTCAAATGAAAGCCCTAGAAGAGCTGCTCTCCAATGTCAGTTCCAATTCTGAATGCCTGATTCTGTGCTGTTGTGACCCTGGAAAGCAAAGGTTTAGTGACTCTGGCAGCTGAGGTGGTTGATCATACAGATCTGTATAGACCTTGCAGTAAATGAAGGTGAACTAGGGGCTTCCCTCCATTGGAGATAACTTTGGAGAATAGAAATCTGGGGATGGGAGGGCTGGAGGAGGGGGAGAAGCCATGCTAAGCATAAGGGAGAGCCTGAGCCTCCTGTAGGGTGATCTAGTTTCTCCAAAAATAGGACCTACATTGCTTCCCAGCTTGGTGACTTACTGAACCCAGCACATCCATGCTTCCCCCAACCTTTGCCCAAATCCTAAATTCTGAAGCTGACTCATTCACTAGACCATCTCTCAATCACTTAACTTAAACATTCGGTTATGTAAAGCCCACCTTTTCACTATGATTTCTCCTAAATCCTAATAATATAATTCTTAATAATGGCTTACATGTGTACAGCACTTTAAATGAGATAATGTAGGTGGAAATTTTTTGAGCGTTGTAATCAGTCAGATGGAATTCCACTCAAATCCACATATAATTTGGGGAGAGTGTTTGTTTTATTCCCAGGATCTGCCCTTGGCAGTGACTTTCAAGGAGAAAGAATGAAGCTACTGTCATAAAGGGGCCTGAGTATTAGGACATTCTCCTAGTCATTTAAAAGCAGGAGGAGGGGGAGGAAACAAGAAAGTGAGAAAGACAGTGATTCTGAGCCAGATGTGGGCAGCCCATCTACAGACACCTCTGGACACCACCATTCACACCCAGTATTAATTAATGTTAATGAAACTAAGACACATCCATTAGGAGGGTAAGCATATTCCACAATGAGCAGCAGGGACCACTTGCAAATGATCTCATTTAGCAAACATCACCAGGAAATCACACCCTAACTTCACACATCTTTCTCACCACTCTCAGTCACAGTCAGGACATTGGTCTATGTATTTATGACGTCCCCAGAGAGCAGAGACATACATACAGAGCTGCAAACAGTTCAGCAAAGCTACTAAAAATAATATTTCAGTGGCTAGTTCATAGCAGAAAGACAAGAAAAAAAGAAGTTAATTTACCCAAACTGGAGCAATCTATGAGATGGGTAGGGCAGACTGGAGTTCTTCTTGAATGCAAGGATAGGAGCTTAAACACATAACCAGTGTGTTTCTCATGTATATAATGTCCTCCCCCAAGCACCAATACTCCCAGGTACCTTTAAGTATAAATGAAGGTATGTTAATACATAGAGTTGCAGAATGATGGCAGTCTAGCGGAGATAGGATCAAAATGTTAGCAGCTAAACCTGAGTTCAAATCCCATCTCCGTCACTTACTACCGCTCTAACCTCAAAAAGCCCATCCTCTTCTCTGGATGAGCATCCCCTGCAGCTAAGTGAAGGAATTGGACTAGAAGAGGAAAGGAGGGAGAAAATAAGTCTTAAGTCCCTACTATGTGCCAGGCACTGTGCTAAGTTTTACAAATATTAAGTCATTTGATCGTTAAGGTACTTTCCTTGCTTTAAATCCTATGATCCTACTTAGGCACAGTGGCATGACCAATAACATTTTTTTAAAATGTTGTCTTGATAAAGATGAGACAATCCCAGAAAGTGAAAAGTATAAGGGAGATGATTACAAATTGGGGAAAGAAGCAGAGAATTACAGAGAAGAACGAGTCTGCAGGGACATAGAGTGAAAGGACCATAGGCAGGGGTAGCTAGGTGATGCAGTGAATAGAACACAGGCCCTGGAGTCAGGAGGACCTGAGTTCAAATCCGGCCTCAGACGCTTGACACACTTACTAGCCATGTGACTTTGGGCAAGTAACTTAACCCCAATTGCCCTCAAAAAAAAAAAAAAAGGACCATGGGCTGCAAGCAAAAACAACCCTGAGGTTTCATCTCATACCCAACAAATTGTCAAAGATAACAAAAGATAAAAATAGTCAAGGTTGGATGGGGCTGTAGAAAGACAGACATACTAATAAACAGTTGGTGTAGCTGTGAATCAGTACAACTATTCTGGAAAGCAATCTCGAATAATGCAAATAAATGTGCTAAAATGCCTGGACCTTTTGAGCCAAAGATTCTACTATTTTACAGATAGATAGGTAGATAGATAGATATGTCGATATGTGTGTATATGTATATATGTATATATACATGCATATACATATATTATATATAACCATACACATACATATATACATATATACTCATGCATATATTGTATATGCATGTATATATACACACATATATATTGAGAGATATAGATTGTATATGTATATGTGTATATATGTGTGCATATAGAGATATATCTCCACATATGTATATATAAAGATAAACATAATGTTATCATATATATATATATATATATATCCTAAAGAGATTATTGATAATACCAGAATATGCCAAAATAGTAGTACTTTATATTGTGCAAATATATGTACTGGAAACAAAGTAAATGTCCACTGATTAAGAAATTGCTAAACAAATTTCGGTACATGGATATAATAAGATATTATTGTACTGTAGAAATTTACAAATATGATGAATACGAAGAATGTATGTAAAGTGAACAGAGTCAAGAAAATAATATAAATGAATACCACAATGTAAATGGGAAGATTTGCAAGCACAAAAAAAAGTTGAAAATGAATATGCAAAATTATAGAGAATGAACTTGGCCCCAAAGAAGAGATATGACAAAATCTTCACTTATTCATTGCAGAGGTGGGGAATACATTATTTTAAAATATTGCATATATTGTCAGATTTATTGAGACATTTGATTGGTTTTGCTGATTTTTTCCTCTTCCTATTTTTTTCTTTAAAAATTCTTTTTGGGGGAGGAGTCAAGATGGTGGAAAGGAAGCAGTGACCTCCCTGAGCTCCTCGGTCACTAAGGCTCAAAGGGTGAATCTGAGTGGAATCCAGAGTGACAGAGCCCACTGGAAGACGAAGTGTGGCAGAGTCCAGCCCAGGAGGTTGCCCAGTGTGTCCGAACTGGTCTAGCGCAGAGTGTGTGGGGTCTGCACAGCCCAAACCTAAGAGCAGACAAGCAGACTACACCAGAGAGAGCAAAAGCCCCAGCCTGCAGACTTACTGAGGACAAATCACAGCCATCTCTCAGACAGGTAAGATCATTGGAGTCAGGTAGGAGAGCTGGGCCCTCAGTGGGAAGAGCGGCTTCTCTAGCTGCATTAGGCCCCCAGCCTGGAAGTTTAGAAACTGCCTGCCTGTATAAAACAGGGGCTGGAATGGCAAAGTAAATTCTAGCTGCTCTGATCCTCCCATCCTTCCTTCATGAAGCAGAAAACCCAAAGATAAGTCTCCCACCCAGATTGAAATCCCAAGTTAATGGAAATAGCCCCAGGCTTGAGAGTTTCCAAGAAGGGGTGTAACTGAGACAGCCAGGAGTCTGAAGAGAAGAGAGGGTGGGGTCCCAACAAGCCCCACCTCTCCTCACCAACAAAAGCCTACTTATAGCCCAGGGGTATAGAGGCAGAAATCTGAAGTGGTCAGACTCACCCATACCTACTCATCTACATCCCTCATTGACTTCCCTGACTTAGCCATAAACTAGCCACCCAGAGGTATTCAAAGTCAAGGATCAGGCCCTAAACTCATAGCCTGAGAAACTAAGAAACAGGAAGTCACAATGGGAAAAAAAGAAGCTGAGAAGGCAAGAAAGTCTATTCGAGCATACTATGCAGGGCAAGAACAACAAAATACACAGTAAAATATAGACTCTCTACCCACACCTGAGACCACAGAAGGAAACATGATCTGGTCTCAAGCCCAAATAGCATTCTTGGAGGAGCTTAAGAAAAATTTTAAAGACCAAATCAGGGAGGCAGTGACCAACTTGGAAAAACGTCTCAGTGAAGTAATTGGAGAAAATACCTTGCTAAAAAAGGAACTTCAAAAAATAACTAAAGACCATAATTCCCTAAAAATTAGAAACAATCAAATTGAAGCTCAGAACTCTATGATGCAGCAAGAGTTAATTAAACAAAACAAGATGATCGAAAAATTGCAAGAAAATGTAAAATATCTTACTGGAAAAATAACTGACCTAGAGAACAGATCCAGGAGAGACAACTTAAGAATTATTGGTCTAGGGCGGCTAGGTGGCGCAGTGAATAGAGCGTCAGCCCTGGAGTCAGAAGGACCTGAGTTCGGTTCTGGCCTCAGACACTTAATGCACACACAAAGAAAAACCTAGCCGTGTGACCTTGGGCAAGTTACTTAACCGCCAATTGCCCTCCAAAAAGCAAAAAAAAAAAAAAAAAGAATTATTGGTCTACCAGAAAGCCATGATGAAAAGAGCAGCCTAGACAACATCCTCCAAGAGATTGTCAAAGAAAACTGTCCTGAGGTCCTGGAATCAGAAGACAAAATAGCTATTGACAGAATTCACAGGACTCCTCCTGAGAGAGATCCCAAACTGAAAACTCCAAGAAATATAGTAGCCAAATTCCAGAATTACAAGATTAAAGAAAAAATTCTACAAGCAGCCAAAAAGAAACAATTCAAATATCGAGGAACTACAGTTAGGATCACACAGGACCTACCAGCTTCTACATTATAAGAGTGGAGGGACTGGAATTTGATATTTCATAGGGCAAGAGAGCTAGGACTACAACCAAGGATTAACTACCCGGCAAAACTGAGCATAATCTTCCAGGCAAGGAGATGGTTGTTTAATGAAATAAGGGACTTCCAGATGTTCCTGATGAAAAAGCCAGAGCTCAATGGAAAATTTGATCTCCAATTACAAGACTCAAGAAAGACATAAAAAGGTAAACAAGAGAAACACAGACTCACACATGCATAAGTGCACACACCCACACCCACAAACACACACTCATTACTTGGGATGCAACAAGAGCAAAATGTTCACATCCCTATATGTGGAGCTGATAACTGTCAATATTCAAAATCTTTATGATTATCATGACCTTCAAAAGGGTTATACTTAGATAGATACTTATACTTAGATACTTATGAATCCACTAACCTGATGTCTAAAAAAAAAAACTATTAAGGGGATCAAAGAGACTGTAATGGGAAAAAGGAAAGGATTAGATAGGAAAAGGTAAAATATGCCATCTGAAGAGGCATTAAAACACACTATAGAAGAAGGGAAAGAAAGAGGGAGAGGAACATCATTTAAACACTATTCTCACTGGTTCTGGTTCAAAGAAGGATCAACTTAAATCAGTGAAGTTTAAGATTTTAATGTGAATAGACACATAAATTCATTAAATAGAGGAAAAGGAGGGAGGGAGAGGAGCAATGTTTGAAATTCACTCTCATTGGTTTGGAATCAAACGGGGAGTAATTCACTCTGATAAGTATAAAAACTTATTGCTTCCTATAGAAAGCAGAAGGGTAAGGGGGGGGTGAAAAAGAGGAGACTAAAGGGGGGGATTAGAAGGGAGGGAAACAGTAGTAAGGGGAGAGGGTAGGTTAAGAAGAGGGATCACTGGGTGGGAACACTGAGGGAGGAGGTGGTCAAAAGGGAAAACTTCAAGGAGGGGAAGGGAGAAGGAAGAAACAAAAACATAAACAGGGGAGGGAATTGGATGGAGGGGAACAGACAGATAGTCATCATTACTGTGAATGTGAATGGGATGAACTCTCCCATAAAACAGAGGCAGATAGCAGAATGGATTAAAAACCATAATCCCACAATATGCTGTCTACAAGAAACACATTTGAAACAAAGAGATACCCACAGGGTAAAGGTAAAAGGTTGGAGTAAAATTTATTATGCCTCAGCTAAAGTAAAAAAGCAGGGGTAGCAATACTTATCTCAGATAAAGCAAAAGCAAAAATAGATCTAATTAAAAGAGATAAGGAAGGAAACTATATCCTATTAAAAGGCACCATCGAGAATGAAGCAATATCACTACTTAATACATATGCACCAAGTGGTATAGCATCTAAATTCCTAGAGGAGAAGTTAAAGGAATTAGAGGAAGAAATAGATAGCAAAACTATACTAGTGGGGGACCTTAATCTTCCCCTCTCTGAACTCGATAAATCTAACCTCAAAATAAACAAGGAAGAAGTTAAGGAGGTGAATAGAATCTTAGAGAGACTAGATATGATGGATCTCTGGAGAAAACTGAATGGGGATAAAAAGGAATTTACTTTCTTCTCAGCAGTGCATGGTACATACTCAAAAATAGACCATATACTAGGGCATAAAAACCTCACAATCCAGTGCAGAAAGGCAGAAATATTAAATGCATCATTCTCAGATCATGATGCAATAAAAATTATATGCAATAAAGGGCCATGGAAAGATAGACTAAAAACTAATTGGAAATTAAACAATTTAATCCTAAAAATTGGTGGGTCAAACAAGAAATTATAGAAACAATCAATAATTTCATTCAAGAGAATGATAATAATGAAACAACATACCAACATTTGTGGGATGCACTAAAGGCAGTTCTCAGGGGAAGTTTTATATCCCTGAGTGCATACTTAATTAAAGCAGAGAGAAGGGAGGTCAATGAATTGGACATGCAATTGAAAAAGCTAGAAAAAGAACAAATTGAAAATCCCCAATTTAGTACTAAATTAGAAATATTGAAAACCAAAGGTGAGATTAATAAAATTGAAATTAAGAAAACCATTGAATTAATAAATAAAACTGAGCTGGTTTTATGAAAAAATCAACAAAATTGATAGACCCTTAGTCAATATGATAAAAAAAAGAAAGAATAAAACCAAATTATGAGTATCAAAAATAAAGAGGGTGAATCTACCTCCAGTGAAGAGGAAATCAAAAAAATAATGAGGAATTATTTTTCCCAATTGTATGCACATAAATATGACAATCTTAGTGAAATGGATGAATATTTACAAAATCACAAGTTGCCCAGATTAACTGAAGAGGAAGTGAATTACCTATTTAAATAACCCCATCTCAGAAAAAGAAATCAAACAAGTCATCAAAGAACTCCCTAGGAAAAATTCTCCAGGGCCAGATGGGTTTACTAGTGAATTCTATCAAACATTTAAAGAACAATTGATTCCAATATTCTACAAACTATTTGGGAAAATTAGTGAAGAAGGAGTCCTACCAAATTCTTTCTATGACACAAATATGGTACTGATTCCTAAATCAGGAAGAGATAAAACAGAGAAAGAAAATTATAGACCAATTTCCCTCATGAATTTAGACCCAAAAATTCTAAATAAAATATTAGCCAAAAGACTCCAACAACTTATCACAAAAATAATACACTCTGATCAGGTAGGATTCATTCCAGGAATGCAAGGATGGCTTAATATTAGGAAAACCATCAGTATAATCGAGCACATCAACAATAAAACTAGCAGAAACCACATGATCATGTCAATAGATGCAGAAAAGGCTTTTGACAAAGTACAACACCCATTCCTATTAAAAACACTAGAAACTATAGGAATAAATGGAGCCTTCCTCAAAATACTTGATAGCATCTATTTAAAACCATCAGCAAGTATTATATGCAATGGGGATAAACTAGAAGCCTTTCCAATAAGATCAGGAGTGAAACAAGGGTTTCCACTATATCACCCCTCTTATTCAATCTGGTACTAGAAACACTAGCAGTAGGAATTAGAGAAGAAAAAGAAATCAAAGGAATCAAATTAGGTAAAGAAGTGACCAAGCTATCACTCTTCGCAGATGATATGATGATATACTTAGACAATCCTAGAGAATCAAGTAAAAAACTACTAGAGACAATAAATAAATTTGGCAAAGTTGCAGCATATAAAATAAACCCACATAAATTCTCAGCATTCCTGTACATCCCTAATGAAACTCAACAGCAAGAGATAGAAAGAGAAATCCCATTTAAGGTCACTGTAGACATTATAAAATATTTGGGAATCTACTTGCCAAAACAAACCCAGAATCTATATGATCACAACTACAAAACACTTCTCACACAAATAAAAGCAGATCTAAATAGTTGGAAAAATATCAATTGCTTGTGGCTGGGTCGAGCTAATATAATAAAAATGACAATTTTACCCAAACTAAACTATATATTTAGTGCCATATCAATCAATTTACCAAAAAACTACTTTCTAGAGTTAGACAAAATAATAACAAAATTTGGAAAAACAAACAGTCTAGAATATCAAGGGAATTAATGAAAAGAAATGCTAGGGAAGGTGGACTAGCTATGCCAGATCTTAATCTGTATTATACAGCAGCAGTCATCAAAACTGCTTAGTACTGGCAGAGGTGTAGAGTAGTGGATCAATGGAATAGATTAGGTGCAGGAGACCCAGCAGTTAATGAATATACCAATCTATTGTTCGATAAACCCAAAGACCCCTGTTTTTGGGATAAGAATGCACTATTTGACAAAAACTGCTGGGAAAACTGGAATACAGTATGGCAGAAACTGGGCATAGACCATTATCTAACACCATATACCAAAATCAAGTCTAAATGGGTGCATGATCTAGGTGTAAAGGATGATACTGTAAGCAATTTGGGAAAGCAAGGAATAGTTTACCTGACAGATCTGTGGAGAGGGGAAGACTTTAGGACCAAACAAGAATTAGAGAGCATTATCAAATGCAAAATGGATAATTTTGATTACATTAAATTGAAAAGCTTCTGTACAAACAAAGCCAATGCAACCAAGATCAAGAGGGAGGTGGGAAATTGGGAAAGAATTTTTACAACTTGTGTCTCTGATAAAGGACTCGTTTCTAAAATTTATAGAGAATTGAGCCAAATCTATATGAATACAAGTCATTCCCCAATTGACAAATGGTGAAAGGATATGAACAGGAAGTTTTCAGAGAAAGAAATTAAAGATATCTATGAGCATATGAAGAAATGCTCTAAATCACTATTAATTAGAGAAATGCAAATCAAAACAATTCTGAGATACCACATCCCTCCAGTCAGATTGGCTAACATGACAAAACAAGAAAGTGACAAATGCTGGAGAGGATGTGGACAAATTGGAACACTGATACATTGCTGGTGGAGTTGTGAACTTATCCAACCATTCTGGAGAGCAATCTGGAATTATGCCCAAAGGATTATAAATAAATTCATACCCTTTGACCCAACAATACCACTTCTAGGGTTATATCCCAAAGAGATCATAGAAGTGGGAGGAAGACCCATATGTACAAAAATATTTTTAGCAGCCCTTTTTGTGGCTGCAAAGAATTGGAAACTAAAGGGGTGCCCATCAATTGGGGAATGGCTAAACAAGATGTGGTATATGAATGTAATGGAATATTATTGTGCTGTAAGAAAAGAGGAGGTGACGGATTTCATAATTACCTGGAGAGACTTATACAAACTGATGCTGAGTGAGAAGAGTAGAATCAGAAGAAATTTGTATACAATCACAGACATACCATATCTGTGATGACCAACTATGACAGACTGGACTCTTTTCAGCAATGCAGTGATATAAGTTAATCCCGAAAGACTCAAGAAAGTGAGAAATGCGCCATCCAGAGATATAACTAGAAAGAACTGAGCCTGAATCCTGATGGAAGCAAACTAAATGATCTTGTTCTTTTCATTGTTTGGTTTTATTTCTTCCTTACCATCTTTCATCCCACCTAGTACAATATGCCTTTGTAATTGGAATAATGTCTAATATGAATGCATTTGCAGATCCTATACTGAACTATATGCTGTCATGTGGGGAGGGGGGAGGGAAGTAAAGGAAATTTGAAAATCAAGGAACTATGGAATTGAATCTTGTTAACTGAAACTAAACTAATAAATTAATTTTTAAAAAAAGAGACAAGGAAACTGAGGCAAATACAGGTTAAGTGGCTTGCCCTGGGTCACAGAGCTAGGAAATCTCTGAGACTGGATTTGAACTCCAGGCTCAGTCCTCTATCCAATGTGTGACCTTCTTTTTAGCAAGAGGTGACATCCATGTATGCTGAAACCAGTTACTCACTGGCAAGCATACTGTTAGCATTTTTAAGATTATTACTGAGAAAAGAACAAAGCACAAAATATTTAAAAAGAAGTCATTAATCCCAAAGATCACAATATAAATGTTCAAAATAAAAAACATTATTTTTGGTATAAGGCATAGAATAGCTGTCTGGGAAAGGGACAGGAGAGGGATATTGAAGAAAATATAGGTGAAGTAAAATCAAAAGATATCCATAAAAATATTCAAAAGAGAAAGCATCATAGGTGTTTATAGAAAGAAACTTGAGCCAAGAAAGAATCTGAGAAACCCTAAACCCTGATTACTGGAACCTGGATCTCAGCTATCTTAAAATCACAGTTTTAAAGCTTTGGATGGGACCACACATAGAGTTTACTCCATCCTATAATTGTATAGAAATCCCCAGCATAACATTTGTCAATATTTATTCACCTAAACTCCACCTGAAGTTTTTCCTTATGTCAAATAAAAATGTCTTCCTATAGCTTCCTTTTAAAAAAATTTACCTTTCTTGAGCCACAGAGAACAAAACTAATCCTTCTTCCACCTTAAAATAATTAAAGACTGCTAATTTCTCCTCTTTTTCCATTCCAGCCAAAGTTATCTTTTCTTATCCAGGCTCAGTATCCTTGATTCCTTTCACTACTTCTTGAATGTCCTGGTCGTTAGTGGTCCAAAAGATGGAAAGAGTCACTGCTGGGGGAGGGGAGTTTTGGGGAGGAGATTGTTACCTAGGTCACCTTCCCATGGACACTCTCCATTTTGTCAACATTCTGTCTAAAAGATAATGACCAGAATTTAATAAAAGCTCCACAGGTGGTCTGATCAAAGTACAGTACAGTAAAACTGCCATGCTGCTTCATTTCTTTCAGTGAAGTTTGGGTTTTTATTAGTTTTTTATATGCTTGAAGGTTTGCAATGACACAGTATTGACTCATCTTTAACTTGAAGTCTTTAGATCCCCGCCCCCCCCACTACCAAATCTTCTACATATGAATTGTTATCCAGCTCTGCTTTACCTATCCTGATTTTTTTAAACTGAAGTATACTCACTTTTTATTTATTTATTTATTTTTTTTGCAGGGGGGAGGGTGGTAGATGGTAAATCTTCTATTTCATTGGTAAAGAGAACAATCAAAGAGGAAACTTTCTCTAACAATGCAAATTGGCTCCGGCTCTTGACTTAATTTTGCAGAGTTGCCTGGGACTTACAGAGATTAAGTAATTTGTCCAGGGTCACACAGCCAGTATATGTTAGAAAAGGGACTTGAATTCAGGTCATCCTGACTCCAAAGGCAACTTTCTATCTCCTATGTCACAGCTGAGGCTGCTAAGTGATGCAGTGGATAGAACACTGGTCTTAGAATGAGGATGATCTGAGTCTAGATTTGCAAATCATGTGACACTGATGACTTAATCTCTCCACCTCAGATTTCTTATCTGTAAAGGGGGTATATAATAGAACCTACTTTACAAGTTTGTTGTGAGACTCAAATGAAATAACATACAAAGTACTTTGCAAGCCATAAATCACTATGTACATATTAGCTATTGCTATTGTTATAATTATTATCATTTTTATGTACCTCCAATACATGTCATCTTGTTAGATTCTACCATTTATTCTTGCCTGCCTAGTTCTGATCTCCAGGAAATCTGATTCTGTTATCCAACATATTAGCTATTCCTCCCAGCTTTGAATCTTTGGCAAATTTTATAAACATCCATCTATGTTTTCTTCCAAGTCAGTGACAAAAAAAGACTGAACAGAACACATCCCTGGGGCATTCTACTAAAGACCATTCTCCAAGGTTGATGATGATATAAATGAAAGAAAAGAAAAGAAATGAAAGAAAAGCACTGAAAATATTTTCTTTGCCAGTTTCTTTAATGAAGTCCAATCATAAAATGCATTTCTTTGACAGAAACTTCCTTACTAGAGATAAAAATTAAATACAACATACATTTGTTGAATGCTTTAAATATCCCAGGTTCAAAATCCTGGGAACTTGCCTAAGATATAAAGATGTATAAAATGTGGCCCATGCCTGCATGGAGTTTATACTCTAGTAAAGCAGGTAGGTAAGATAGTTCATAGAGTGCTGGACCTAGAGTCAAGAAGACCTGAGTTCAAATCCTGCTTCAGACACTAGCTGTGGAAACCTGCACAAGTAACATCATCTCTCTGTCTCAGTTTCCTCATCTGTAAAATTCAGATAATAATAATAACAACAACAACCCCCACAAGTTTGTTGTGGGGATCAAATGAGATAATATATGTAAAGCATTTTGCATTTTTAACATGCCATATAAATGCTACTAATTATTAAAAGTAGACATTCTATAGCTGGCATAGGAATAGGTTGAAGGACACCTGTTAAGGGAATTCTAGTTAAGTAAACCTTGTATTAAAAGCTAACATGATGCTAGAGGTGCCACATCTCCATGGATATGATCATTAAAGCCTTGCAACACACGAGGGCATAGGCATGGGGTAGGTCAGGCAACATCTAAAATCATGGTTTTAAATTTTAAGAAAAATTTTTAATTCAAATTTTTAAAAAAGCATAAGTTACTCCATTTTACCTTTACCTATCATTTTGTGAATCTAAGTTTCATCTGCTTATAAGTCACAAGATTACTCTTCTTCCCAAAGATCACCTGACATAAGGAATGTCACAAAATGACCATTTTCACTCTCATCTCAGTGTCTCCCAAACCCCTCCACTAATTAGGAACCAGGTGTCCCAGTCCCTATAACATCCTTTTTCCTGTTTTTACTCTCTCAAAATTATACAGTAACTGTATAGAAAGCAAGGTTTTACAACTTTTGACTACTGAGGACCTTGGTCCTGGTTTATTTCTACAATCAAACACATTGCTAAACAAATTGTTGTCTGGATATAACTACTTACTTTTTAAAAATTTTATTCTACTCTAACAGTTCTGGTGACCAATGAAAGGTCTGTCTTGTCATAGTGTCTGTGTTTTGTGTAAATCAAACTAACTTTTTCCTGTGACTTCATCAGTCAAAGAAAAATGAGTCCAAAAAATGAAAATTTTTCATGGTCTTCAGAAAGATCTCTCTCTCTCTCTCTCTCTCTCTCTCTCTCTCTCTCTCTCTCTCTGTCCCCTGTCTCTTCTCTCTCTCTGTCTCTCTGTCTCTCCCTCCCTCTTTTTCTAACTGGTCAAGTAGGACAGGCAAACAAGAGACAACACAAATAATCTACAGGAATTTATGCCATTGTAAACTAATTAGAGATTAAATGTATGACAAATGCAAGTTCTCTACTGTAAATTTCAAAATTGTTGTTTGAATATGTTTGTTTTTTTATAAATGCTGAATAATCTTAGTAAGTTTTGTGGTACTGCCATGTAGAATTTGCTTTAAACTTTAAAAAAAGGGACAGTGTTTAGACTAATATTGTATAGGGAAATCTGTACAAGAATGATCCAGTGGAATGTTCTTCTAGAATGTGATTGAGAGATAAGATGGACTTAAGAAAGTAGTGAAGGTAAGCAAAAATAAAGAATCAGATTGTAAAATGAAAGGTTAGTTTCAAAGTTGGTAAGACCACTTAATGTATATACAAGGAAGAGGGCAAGTTTAAGCAAGTAGGGAGAGAGGAAAATAGGAAGAATGCTAAAGAAAGGTGAAAGCATATGCGTGTATGTTAATGAGAAAGGAAGGATTTGAAGTTTGGAAAGAGATTTTGGAAAGGTTGATTCATTTTTTTCTAGAGAAATGCCTCTTTCACAAGTATTTCTTCTTCAATAACTCCCTTCTCTCATTCAATTTAACATTACAAAAGAAAATGCTTGGAACTTTGAATAGTTCCAGGAATATTGAGCCCCCCTCCACTGTTCTCTTTATCCTATCTAATAAGACACTTATTAAGAGCTTAAGAAATGCTAATGAAGTGACTGGTAAAAAAAGATGTCATTTTCTTTGGTCTGGTGTAGTTATACTAAAGACTTTTGTAAAAAAAAAAAAAGTTGTTTTTTTTTTTTTTTCAGTAAGTAGCTTTACCTGGGTTACTGCTGGGTTACCTCAGAATAAGGGAGATGAGTACTTTATCTGTCTTCTTAAGGTATCAAGGGGGAGAGAGGGGCAGGTGTCAGCCCTACTGACAGTAGGTGATAAAATTCTGAAGTACTGAAGTTTGAAAAACTAATACCTCTGTCAGCCAAATTTGAGAGAGTTTTAAGTTTTCTTAAAGTAAAAAAAAAAGAGTTTTATTTGATAGATTATATGGCTATCATTTATGAAAATCATGAAATTATACCTATTATATATTATATTATGTAATTATTGTAATAATATATATTATATATATTTGGTTACATATTTGATCCAACTTAGGAAAAATTAGATTAAAAAATTTCAATCTTGCCTTAAGAGTGAACAGGCAATATAAATTAAAGGTTTAATATAGTCAGCATTTTTTTCTGGGGTTTTGAGTTATTATATCAGTTATTCACTATATGTATAAAAACTTCAGAATGTTCTTATTCTTAGTTTAGGATAAATTAGGATAAATGAAAATATGAAAATGAAAAAGGAATGATAAATGAAATGTTCTTTTATTGCTCATTGTTAACTGTTTCTGCGACATGAGAAGAAGAATATCCTAGCCCCAAGCTGTGATTAGTGGAATTTACTATTTCAGGTGAAATCTCATGGGATTATAATTTATTTTATTCTAAATTTTTATCATGCATATGATTGTCTGAATTTTCATGAAGTTAATAGGCCACTCTTAAAGGAGAATGCCATATGGTACATATCTGTCTGGAAAAATTAAAAGGAGGACATTGCGTAGGTTAAGGATGGGATTCTTTGGACTGTTTCCCATTGTGCTATATCCTTTCTGAACAGGTTAATTCTAAGCCTGGCTTTTATACTCTGTGAATAATGTAGAACTTTGCTAAGTGATTGGCTGTTAACTATGACTCTTGCTTGGAATCAACTAGAACTAAGTTATGGCTTATATCAGGTCAGTCTATGCCCTTGAAGGGACAATTTTAATATTATCATAACCGTGTCCTTCCTTTATATTTTATAGCAAATTTATATAATCAGGACAGGTGAATAATGGAAGTTTTATCACACCAATACTATGATATCCCAGAATTACTACAGTAGGATACAAGTAGGAAAAAATCCTACTATTTCATTCTGATTTTGTAGTCAATTTCATATCCTGGGCAACTAGGTAAATGAGTTCTTGGACTTGTCATCCACTTGTTAATGGTTATGTATTCATTTATAAGACTAGATTCTTGAAGTATCTCATTCTCTCATGGAGATATAGAGATAATATCCTCAAAGTGTGTGTGGGGGGGTAGCCAAATATACAAAAATAAAGCAAAGGCATAAAAGTTTTCCAATTAAATACATTAATAAACTTTGAGAAAGCAAGAGAATCAGATTGTTTTTTCAGCAAGATTTTTAACTTTCTTTTACCTTTGGCCAGTTTTGCTTTTTAAAGCATTCTTCTCCTCATTGACTTTTTGGATCTCTTTCGCCATTTGGGTTAGTCCATTTTTAAGGTATTTTACACTTCGGCATTTTTTTGGGTCTCCTTTAGTAACCTATTGACTCGTTTTTCATGATTTTCTTGCATCACTCTCATTTCTCTTTCTAATTTTCCATTATTTGTCTTACTTGATTTTCAAAATCCTCTTTGAGCTCCTCCATGGCCTGTGACCAATTAACATTTTTCTTGAAGGGTATGGATGTAGGAACTTTGACTTTGTTGTCTTCTTCTGGTTGTATGTTTTGATCTTTGTCACCAAAGTAAGATTCTATAGTCTGATTTTTTTTCACTGTTTTCTCATATTGCCAGACAATTACTTGACTTTAGAGCTATTTGTCAAGATAGGACTCTTCTTTCAGGGTGGAACGTTTTATGTTTCAATTTTCAGGGGTTTTGTGTAGCTGTTGTCAGAGCTACTCCTAGGTACCTGTAAATTTCCATTTCTTCTAAGGTAGTATGATCAAAGGAGAGATGTTTGCTCCTCTCCTGGCCTGTGTGTGGCTACAAACACTCTTTTCTGCCTTGGAATTGTGAGAAAGACTCCCTCTCCACAGCTACGGCAAGTTCTGCCATGTTAGCACTCCTCCTCACACCAGGACCACCACCCAAGGCTTCGATCCAGATCCAAGCAGGGCAAAGTAAGAGAATACTGCCTCGGTGCCAACAAAGAGATCTCTGCAATCACCCTCTGATCGGCTGCTTGATTCCCCCCAATATCTGTGGGCCTGGAGCTCTAGAAGCAGCCACTGCTACCACTGCTGCTGCTGTCACCACCTCCACCACCCCGGGGCTGGGGCTAGGGCTGGGACTGGATCATGTTCTTCTTTCACCCAGGTCAAACAGAGTTTCCCCACTGACTTTCTACTTTGTCTTTGTTGTTTGTGGGTTGAGAAGACTGGAAACTGCCCCCACTGCCAGTGATTCACTTCCCTGAGGTCTGCTCTGGCCTGGTCTGTGCTGACATGGGCTACACTGGACTGTGCTCTGCTCCCAACCTGGTGTGATAGACCTTTCCTGTCAGCTTTCCAGGCTGTCTTTGGCTGGAGATGGGTTTCACTCTGTCTTTTTGTGGGTTCTGTAGCTCTAGAATTTTAGAGTCATTTTTTTACAGAAATTTAGAGGGACTTGGGGAAATCTCAAGCAAGTCTCTGCTTCTACTCTGCCATCTTGGCTCTCCCCTTCCCCCAATCAGACTGTTTTCTCTAAGACTTGGAATAAGCTTGGTATATATTTTTAATGAAAGGTTTCCAAATGTTTCTATTGGGATATACAGGTCTTAAATATGTTTTAGTAACAAGTTCTCAAAATTAGATTAAGGGTCTTATATGTGTGTGTGTGTGTGTGTGTATATATATATATATATACACATACATATACACACACATATAATCTCATTAAAAATTATGAAGGAAGTGGAATTATTTTCCTATTTTGAAGTCTCTGATGATTTTTAAAAATCTTTTAAAAATTATTTAGAATTTTATTTTTTCCCAGTTGCATGTATAAATAATTTTTAACATGTGTTTTTAAAACTTTGAGTTTTAAATTCTCTTTCTTCCTCCTTCCCCACCCTAGACCCCTCATTGAAAAAACAAGCAGTTTGATACAGGTTATAAATGTGTAGGTATGTCAATCATTTACATATCAATAGATTGTGAAAGGAAATAGAGACAGTAGGAAAAAAAACTTTAAGAAAAAGTTTAAAAAGTATGCTTTAATCTGTATTCAAACTATCAGTGCTTTCTCTGAGGATGGATAGCATTTTTCATCATAAATCCAACAGAGTTGTCTTGGATCATCATATTGCTAAATATAGCTAAGTCATTCACAGTTGATCACCTTATAATATTGCTGTTACTTTGCATACAGTACATCTCACTTTGCATCAGGTCATATAAGTCTTTCCAGGATTTTTTGAGAGCATCCTACTCATCATTTCTTATAGCACAATAGTATTCTATCACAATCAAATACCACAATTTGTTCAGCTATTCCCAAGTTGATTGGTATCCCCTCAATTTCCATTTCTTTGCCACCAGAAAAGAGCTGCTATAAATATTTTTGTACATGTAGATCTTTTTTCTTTAATCCCTTTTGGGATACAGACTTAGTGGTATTTGCTAGGTCAAAGGGTATGCATGATTTTATAGCCCTTTGGTCATAATTCCAAATTGCTCTATAGAATGGTTGAATCTGTTCGCAACTCTACCAACTGTGCATTAATGTCTTATTTTTCCCACTTTCATTCCACCATTTGTCATTTTCTTTTTCTGTCCTATTGGTCAAGCTAATAGGTATGAGGTAGCACCTCAGAATTGTTTAATTCTCATTTCTCCAATCAATAGTGAGTTAAAGAATTTTTATATGGCTATAGATAGCTTTTATTGCTTCATCTGAAAACTGCTGTTTTGATTAATGTTTGGATTATTTATCAGTTAAGAATTGTTTTTATTATTAGTTCTTATTTTTATAAATTTGAGTCAGTTCTCTATATGTTTGTGAAATGAGGTCTTTATCAAAGAAACTCACTTCAAAATTTTTCACAGTTACTATTGCTAATTGTATTTCCCACCATTTTATCCCCCCCTCCATTTATTCTATACTCTCTTTCCTTTCACCCTGTCCCTTCTCAAAATTGTTTTCCTTTTGACTAACCCCTCCCAAATCTGCCCTCCCTTCTATCATTCACCCTCCCCTTTTCTTATCCCCTTGCTCTCTTACTTTCCTATAGGGTAAGATAGATTTCTACGCCCAATTGAGTGTGTATGCCATTCCCTCTTTGAGCCATTTGTGATGAGAATAAGGTTCACTTTCTCCCCTTCCCCTCCCTCCTCTTTCCTTCTACTTTAAAAATGTTTTCTTGCCTCTTTTATGTGAGATAATTTACCCCATCTACCTCTCCCTTTCCCTTTTTCCCAGTACTTTCCTCTCTCACCCCTTAATTTTATTTTTAGGTGTCATCCCTTCATATCCAACTGACACCTATGCCCTCTATGCTCTTTCTTACTTCCCTGATAAAGAGAAAGTTCTTATGAGTTGTGAGTATAATCTTCCCAAGCAGGAATGTAAATAGTTTAACCTCATTAAGTCCTTTATGATTTCTCTTTTCTGATCACCTTTTTATGTTTCTCTTGAGTTTTGTATTTGAAAGTCAAATTTTCTATTAAGCTCTGGTCTTTTCACCAAGAATGTTTGATTGAAAGTCCTCTATTTTATTGAATTTCCATTTTTTCCCTTGAAAGATATACTCAGTTGTTGTATAGGTGATTCTTAGTTGTAATCCTAGTTCCTTTTCCCTCCAGAATATTATATTCCAAGTCCTCTGATCTTTTAATGTAAAAGCTGCTAAATTTTGTGTTATCCTGACTGTGACTCCACAATACTTGAATTCTCTCTTTCTGACTGCCTGCAATATTTTTTCTTTGATGTGGAATTTGGTTGATAATATTCCTTGGAGTTTTTATTATGGATCTCCTTCAAGAAGTGAGCAGTAGATTCTTTTAATTTCTATTTTACTATCTGGTTCTAGAATATCAGGGCAGTTTTCCTTGATAATTTCTTGAAAGATGATACCTAGGGTCTTTTTTTGATCATAGTGTTCAGGCAGTTCAATAACTTTTGAATTATCTCTCTTGTATTTGTTTTCCAGGTCAATTGCTTCCCCAATGACATTCCACATTGGTTTTTATTTTTTCATTCTTTTGGTTTTGTTTTATTGTTACTTGATTTCTCATAAAGTCATTTGTTTCCCTTTGCTGCATTCTAATTTTCAAGGAATTATTTTCTTCAGTGAGCTTTTGTTCCTCCTTTTCCATTTGACCAATCTTGGTTTTAAGGAGCTTTTATTTTTCCTTTGGTGAATTTTTGTGCCTCTTTTTCCATTTGGTCAATTCTGCTTTAAACATATATATATAATTTAGCTTTCACATTCACTTTTATATTATTTTGAGTTCCAAATTTTTTCCCTCCCCAAGACAGCAAGCAATCTGATATAGGCTATACATGTACAATCCTATTAAACATATTTCCACCTTAGTCATGTTGTAAAATAAAAATCAGAGTCAAAGAAAAAACCATGAGAAAGAGAAAAAAGAAGAGAAAATAGTCTGCTTTGTTCTGCATTCAGACTCCATAGTTCTTTCTCTGGATGTGGATAGCATTTTCCATCATGAATCCCTTGTTATTATTTTAGATTATCATATTGCTGAGAAGAGTTAAGTCTATCAAAGTTGATCCTCACACAATGTTTCTGTTACTGTGCACAGTAATTCTCCTGGTTGTGCTCACTTCACTCAGCATCAGCTCATGCAAGTTTTTCCAGGATTTTCTGAAATCTTCCTGCTTACCATTTCTCATAACACAATAGCATTCCATTACATTTATATACCACAACTTGTTCAATCATTCCCCAATTGATGGGCATCCCTTCCATTTCCAATCTTTGCTATCACAAAAAGAGAGGCTAAGAATATCTTTGCACATGTGGATCTTTTCCCATCTTTTATGAACTCTTTTATGAACTCTTTAGTAGTTACATTGCTGGATCAAAGGGTATGCACAATTTTATAGCCTTTTGGGCATAGTTCCAAATTGCTCTCCAGAGTGGTTGGATCAGTTTACAATGTATTAGTGTTCCAATTTTTCCACATCTTCTCCAATATTTATCATTTTCCTTTTTTGTCATATTAGCCAATCTGATAGGCATGATGTGGTACCACAAAGTTATTTTAATTTGCATTTCTCTAATCAGTAGTGACAGAGCATTTTTATATGACTATACATAGGTTCAATTTCTTCATTTGAAAACTGCCTGATCATAACCCTCAACCATTTATCAATTTGGAAATGACTCATATTCTTATAAATTTGATTCAGTTCTCTATATATTTTAGAAATGAGGCCTTTATCAGAGACATTGGTTGTAAAAATTGTTTCTCAGTTTTCTATTTCCCTTCTAATCTTAGTTGCATTGGCTTTGTTTGTGCATCTCCATATGTTTTTGGTTATAAAGTCTTCCTTCTCTATAGATCTGACAGGCAAATTATTCCTTGTTCTTGTAATTTACTTATGGTACTACCCTTTATGTCTAAATCATGTACCTATTTTGATCTTATCTTGGTACAAGGTGTAAGATGTTGGTCTATATCTACTTTTGACTATATTATTTTCCAATTTTCCAGGAAGATTTTGTCAAATAGTGAGTTCTTATCACAGAAGCTGGAATCATTGAGTTTATCAAGCAATAAATTACTATTGTCATTGACTACTCTTTCTTGTATACATAATATATTCCACTAATCCACAACTCCATTTCTTAGCCAGTACCAAGTAGTTTTGAAGATTACTGCACCAGTTCTGCTTTTTAAAGCACTCTTCTCCTCACTGGCTTTTTGTGCCTCTTTTACCATTGGGCCTCATCTGTTTTTTAAGGTGTTATTTTCTGCAGTATTTTATTTTGTCTCCTTTACTAAACTTTTAATGCATTTTTCATGATTATTTTGTGTCACCTCATTTCTCTTCCCAATTTTTCCTCTGCCTCTGTTACTTGATTTTCAAAATCCTTTTTGAGTTCTTCCATGGCCAATTCATGTTTTTCTTGAAGGCTTTGGATTTAGGAGCTTTGACTTTGTTATGTTCTTCTGAGAGTGTGTTTTGATCTTCCCTGTCACCATAGTAACTTTCTATGGTCAGATTTTTTTTAAGCAATTGGGGTTAAGTAACTTGCTCAAGGTTACACAGCTAGTCATTATTTATGTGTGGGTGCTCATTTTCTGAGGCCGGTTTCAATCTCGGGTCATCCCAACTCTGAGGCCAGTGCTCTTACTCACTGCGCCACCTAGCTGCCCCCAGAATTTTTTTCTGTTGTTTGCTCATTTCCTTAGCCTATTTCTTCACTTTTAACTCTTTGTTAAAGTAGGGCTCTGCTTTCAGGGTGGAGGGTGCATTGTCCCAAGCTTCAGCAATTTTGTGCAGCTATTTTTCAGAGATACTTCTAGGGACCTGTAAGTTTTCAGTTATTCTAAGGTAGTATGATCTAAGGTGAGGTGTGTTTTCTACTCTCCTAGCCTGCACTCGGGTCTGTGAGTGACCACAAGTACTCTTTTTTGCCCTGGAACTTCGAAGAGGGTCCCTGGTCCACTGTGGCCACAAACTCTGCTATGCTAGTGCTCCTCTATGCCCTGGGACTGTCATCTAGTACTGTGACCCAAAACCAAGTATGGGCAAAGCAAGAGTGACCTGCCTCAGTGAGAGAAAAGAGACTCCTATAGTCTCTTTCTGACCTGTTGTTTGATCCCCTTACCATCTGTGGGATGAGAGCTCCAAATGTCGCTGCCACTGCTACTGCAGCTGATTCAGTAGCTCCCAAGGTCTGCTCCTAGTGTGTTGATGCAGGCTGAAATGGGCTGTGCTCCACTCTCACCCAAATGCAACATATCTTTCCTACTGACCTTCTAAGTTGTCTTTGGCTAGACAATTATTTCACCACATCCTTTTGTGGGTTCTGCTGCTCCAGGAATTTTTGATTTGATCATTATTTAAAGGTATTCAGAGGAGTTCTGGGATGAGCTCAGGAGAGTTGCTGCCTCTATCTTGACTCCACTGTCTGATGATTTTAAGAGACAGAAGGATTCATTTTTTTTTCTTTTCAAAATCAGGACTTTATGTTTTGGGGGGTTTTCTTGTTTGTTTGTTTGTTTTTTTCAGATTCTTCCTTCAATCAGTTTATCACATTATCCATATCAGGTATAGGATTTGGGTTGAGAGAAAAAGCAAGTGGTATGTAAAAACTGAAATTCTCTGAAGTTTCAGGTGAATTATGGGTTTTTAATTTGATGGCTCTGTTGTTAGCAGGATTAGAACCATAAGGTCTCCACTGGTTTTCACAAAATTCATAAGCTATTGGAAAATCAAATTTAGGAAGTTGTACTAAATTATATTGTGTCTTGCTACTGGCAGGTTTTAGTAAAATTACCTAGGGATCTTTTCTGTTTTTATTTTTTTTTTTGCTTTTGGGAGGGCGATTGGGGTTAAGTAACTTGCCCAAGGTTACATGGCTAGTTTTATTGTGTTAAGTGTCTGAGGCTGGATCTGAACTCAGGTCCTCCTGACTCCAGGGCCAGTGCTTTACTCGATGCACCACCTAGCCGCCCCCTAAGGATCTTTTCTAAAGACTTGGAACCAGGGAAGCAGATCTACTAGGAGGAAGCTCCTTCTGAGAATGAAGCCTATTATAGATCGTCCAAGAGGAAATGTACCCAGGGACCAGATGACTACATGAGACATCTGGAAGTCAAAATGAAATGTACTGATCAAATGGTCATTGGGAGTGGGTTATCAGGTTACAAGGAGACTTGATGTGATTTAATGTTAATGATCATTATTGTATTACATTGACTTTCCCCCCTTTTTTAAATAAAATGTTTTATTAAATTCTACTTTTCATCATTTATTTTCATAAGATTTTGAGTTACAAATTTTCTCCCTGTTTTTCCCCTACCCACCACTCCAAAACAGCATTCCCACTGGATGTCCCCTCCTCCAATCTGCTCTCTCCCATATCTTCTCCATACCCCCTCTGACTTTTGAGTACAGCACTTTGGATCTCTATGCCCCAGTGCCTGTATATCTCATTTCCTAGTTACATGTAAAATAATATTGATAATAGTATATATGTATATATATATATATATATATATATATATATATATATATATGAACATTTGATTTTAAAACTTTGAATTCCAGATTCATTCCCTTCCTCCCTTATCACTCACCCTTACTAGGAAGATAAGCAATTTAATACAGGTTGCACATGGGTAGCTAATGCAAAACATTTCCATAGTGGATAGATTGTAAAATATTGACTATATTTCCCTCCCTCCCATCCCACCTCCCACTTGTTCTGTTCCCTACATTGATCCTATCCTTTTTCAAAAGTGGGTGCTCTTCCCTCCCCCCAAGCCTGCCCTCCCATCATCTCCCCCTCTCATCCCCTTCCTCCTACTCTCCTGAAGGGTGAGATACCCTATGCTTCTCACTTTCACATCAGTGTCTCTTTATCCCCTCCATTAATCAGAAACCAGGTGTCTCAGTACCTATAATCCTGTTTTTCACTCCCTCTAAATTATGTTTTAACTGTGTAGAAACCAATTTGCTGGGTCCTTGGCTGCTAAGAGCCTTGGTCCCAGTTTATTTCTGCAACCATATGTATTGTTAAATAGATGATCATTTATAAGTAACTACTCGGTTTTCTTTATTCCATCACAACACAGGAAGCTTGTTGGAACAGAGTGAAGGAACTAATCACTTTACTGAAGTCAGTAACCTTACCTCAAGCAATGCTATCACTGGTTTTCAGAATAATAATGAAAGTTTGTTATTTGGTCATGCTCTATTCATCTTCCCAGGCCCTCTTGCTTTAGATATTTAAAAACCCTTCAGGTAACTACTCATTCTTTGGGTCTTCTTATGTTCATCTCTGTAGGCATACTGAGAGGCCCTTTTATGGCAAGTCTCACACTAAATGATGAATTTCTCTGCTCCCAAACCACCACTTACCCTGCTCTGGGTCTCAGTTTCTTCATCTCTCAAATGAAAGATTTGAACTAGATATCCTCTTAGGTCTTTCCCAGTGATAGATCAGGAAATCCTATGACATTCCCTTCTTTCTCTGCCCCTATTGATTGGAAGAGGCAAAATACAATTAAGGAAGGAGATAAGGAGGAAGGCACAATGTATAGCATTAATATCATTTCAAACAGAATAAGAAATTTTTTAAAATTTAGTTTGGTGGTTTTTTTCTTTTTTTGGAGTATTACCTCAACATCCTCCTCCTAGCTCATTCCTTTTTTTTTCTTAAGTTAATACTTCATTGGAATGGAATTGATTTTATTTTTCTCTTTATCTTTCCCTTTTTATACTCAGTAACTCAGGTATATCTATTTCTTAAAAGATGTCACCCCCTCCTCATTCAAGATTTTAAATGTTTGAAAAAGCAAAGCACCTTTTTTTTGCCAGCAGAATTACGAAGCATTTCCTTATATCTACACATTCAGACACTGTAATAAACTGGATTAGGAACCTAGGGAAACCAACAAGTTACCGATGACAATCTTTTTCCACCCCAGAGGTTGTAGAGATGATTATAGGATGATCTGTCTCACTCATGCCTATGGACTTTTTTCCCTTAAATTATAGAATCGAAACTGAAGTCCTGACATGGCATCCTCCTGAGTAAACCCACTGTCTTTACCCCCCACTGTCCATGAAGTGTATCCCCACTGGAGTTGTACATCAGCCATGTCCTAATCACACTGGGCTAAAGATCTATTTAAGTCTTGTTTCCAAACATCATTCTCAGTCCTGATGTGACCAGAACCAGAAATGTCACATATCTCTGGACAGCAACAACCCTTTTGTCTTTAGGACATTAAGGCTTGTTTTGATCACTTTCACCTTGAACTGAAGGGTGTGGGTGGATGGAGAGGGGTCAGGATGGCAGAAGAGGCGTCTTTCATCCCTTTCGGGGAATAGAAAATCTTTTTCTTCCTGGAAGAATTGGGGCAGAGTAAAGGAAAGGGCACACCCAATGCCATAGAAGTCATACTGTGGGAAATTCAATTGCACAGCATTTGAAGAAGGAAAGGAAGTTCCTTCTGCCTTCCCCCTTCAGAAGCACAGAAATCAAATTAATGGAGTTGCAAACAATGTGTGTTCTGTGGTTGGACACTAAGTGCCCTCTTCCCCCCTTCTCCAAGAAGGGAGAAATCACTGGGCATGAGAGCCCTGGGCTTCTTCTGCTCTGCTGAGGAGGACTATCTCCCCCAAAACGAGTGGGAAAAGAACAGTAACAGCTGAAATTTCAGGCAGCAGCTTGCAGCTTTCCATAGTCTGTTTTCTTTGGCCAGCCCCTGTTATTCCCTCCTCTCTGTCTTCAGAAGTGTGAAACCGGTTGGTTGCTGGTATTTGTGGTCTATGCTAACTGTTCCATCTGTGTAAACTCAGCTCTGCCAGCCTGGGAGTTTAACAACACTTTCCTTCAGCTGGCGGCTTGTTGGAAAATGAAGGTCCCCCTTAAGTGGCCCTTTGAAGCTTTGGAAAATAAGGTGTTCATGTTTGATGATGGGAGGCTGGAGTAGGCATGGTTTGCAGTAGAGTCTCTGATGCCCCAGCTCTCATATTTTTTAGCCTTGGATAATCAGGTTGGGCAGAGCTAAATTCTGGATCTGCACCTGGATGGAGCAAAGTCGTAGAGGAAGGGTTGGAGTTGAGGTCACTGGAATGTATGTTTTATATACCCGCACCTTATCCCCATTATAACATGAGACAAAGTGAAAGGCAGACTGGAATCTCAGGGAAGCATGCAAAAGGTTTGCTAGCCTCCCCTGTGCAAGGCTCTCCTATGCCAGGTAATGTGGCTTCCCTTCCCCTCCTTTTCCCCACTTTGGAATTTATAGTCTGGATCTTACTGGCAATTTTTATTTTTATTTTGTAATGTCAACAATTACTGAATTAGACTGGTAGGAATCTTTGACTTCTTTTCTGGAAAAAAAACACCAATATTTTTTTTTCCTGAGGTAGGAGGTAAATAATATTTTGATCTTCTCAGCCTCAGTTTCACCATTTACAAAAAGGCAGAGCTATGATTAGATGATTTCTTGAGTCTCCCCTCCCCAGCACTAATATTGAACATCAAACATTCTAGGATTTGAAGTATTTCCTCTCCTACTTTATTTTTTTTATTTTTTTCATTCCTTGGTTATATGTATTCTGGCTAATATCCATCAACCAGCTAATGCCCATCAAAAGTCAGCAAACCAGTAGATTATGCTTGTGTTGATATTTCTATCCTGGAGGCAAGGTCTTGTTTATTTAAATGCCCTCATTAGTTATACATCAAAACGAGATTTTAGAAACTGAGAATTAGCCTTGGGGTCAGCAGAGTAAACATAACCACAATTTACTTCTTTGCCAATTTTTTTTAAGTTCTTGTTGATGTTATTTGTTTAATGGATTACTATTATCAAGATACAGAGACTATGGCTGCAAGAGTCTCACAATTTCTTTTTTTTTTTATAAGCAATTGGGGTTAAGTAACTTGCTCAAGGTTACATGGCTAGTCATTATTTATGCGTGGGTGCTCATTTTCTGAGACCGGATCTGATCTCGGGTCATCCTAACTCCGAGGCCGGTGCTCTTACTCACTGCGCCACCTAGCCGCCCTTTTAGGGCAATTGGGGTTAAGTAACTTGCCCAAGGTCACACGGCTAGGTTTTTGTTTGTGCGGTTTAAGTGTCTGAGGCCGGCTCCGAACTCAGGTCCTTCTGATTCCAGGGCCGGCGCTCTATTCACTGCGCCACCTAGCCGCCCCGAGTCTCACAATTTCTGATGCAAGGATTCCTGAAAGAATAGAGAAAGATTCAAATACAGTTATGAGTGACCTTGCAACAAAGGTCAAATGTTCAGCAAAGGTCAGGAGGAACATGTGGGCAAATGACCAGGTTTCTACAATCAGGGTTTCTGGTTAAGCAGGTGGAACTGTGTTTAAGTCTACAAGAAGGTCAAAGTCTTTGGGATAAAAACTCTTAAAGCTTCATGTTCAAGTAAAGGTGTTCAGAATGCAGATGAGTGTGCAAAGGCTTTGAGTCTGGCTATGATCCTGACTCAATTAGCTAAATGTGACAGACACACAAAGGTACAGGGAAGTCGTGACTGGTCCTGAGAGGTTCTGCAGATGTACATTTGGAAGGGGACTATCTGGACAAAATCTTACAGAGAAATAGAGAGGAGGAAAGAAACAGAGAGAAGGAGATGGATAGAAACAGAAAGAGATTGAAACAGAGACAGAGAGGGGGAGGGAAAAAAGAAAGGAAAGAAAAAAGAAGGAAGGGAAGGGAGAAGGAAGGAAGGAGGGAGGGAAGGAAGGAAGGAAGGAAGGAAGGAAGGAAGGAAGGAAGGAAGGAAGGAAGGCAGGCAGAAAAGAAGGAAGGGAAGAAGATGAATAACTGAAATAACTGATCTAATGACAGAGGGAAAAAGAATAGGTGAAAAATAAGGAATATATGTTTGTGTGTATGCATATGTATGTTATATACAACTGTTAGAGCTGAACTATAAGTAAAACTAAGTGTCACAGAATCAATATTTTAGAATTGTGGTGCTGGAGACTTTTGAGAATCTGTTGGACAGCAAGTAGATCAAATCAGTTAATACTTAAAGAAATTCATTTAGACTATCCACTAGACAGTCAAATATTGAAGCTAAAGCGTAAACACTTTTGCTATATTATATGAAGCTAATAAGATTCATTGGAAAAGACTGTGATGTTTTGGAAGATGGAAGGCAAAAGGAGAAGGGGATACCAGAGATTGATAATGGATAGATAGTGTCATGGAAACACAAAATATGAGCTCGGACAGACTTTACAAGATAGAGGATACAAGGGCCTGGATTTCCATGGCGTCGTGAAGTCATACATGGCTGAACAACAAAAGTGTGTGTGTGTGTGTGTGTGTGTGTGTGTGTGTGTGTGTTGTTGTTGTTGTTGTTGTTGCTGTTGTTGTTTCAGTGGATATCAATATACTTTTGTGGAGAGAATGATCAAATTGCACGGCCATCAGTTCAGGACAGCACTGGCATTATCACTGTCCTAGTCTGTTTGCAAAGGAAGGCACATCAATCAGCAGCTCATTTCTCATCTACTACATTCACTGGCTCAGCCACCTATCTAAAGTCATCCTGTAGTTAGTGAAAGGAGGCTTAGTCTGTGGCCATCAAATGGACATCATGCCTGTATTGAGATCCACCTGCCAAATGTACGTAGGAAGATGATGCTGACAGTTGTACAACAGGTGTGTGACTGCATGATCAGAGTGAGACTGCTCCCTTCTCTCTCTTGCTCCCTCTACTTACTCTTTTTCTCTCATTCCCCCTTTCTCTAACTCTTCCCCTCTCCTCTTCCCATTTCCTTCTCCCCTCTCTCCTCCTTCCTTCCCTCTTCTTTATCCTCTCTCTCTATGTATGTGTCTCTGTCTCTTTCTGACTCAGCCTTCCTCTGTCTCTCTCTTTTCCCCACAGGAACTGTCTTTCTCTGTCTCTGTGTCAGTCTTTGTCTCTATCTCTTTTCTTCATTCCCTTCTACTTCTCTTTCTTTATCTCCCTCTTTTTATTCCCTATGTTGGTTGTCTGTCTCTCCCTCCTTTACCTCTCTCTGTGGGTCTCTGCTGCTTCCTGTCTGTCACCTCCCTTCCCCTTCCCCCTTCAATCTCCCCTTTTCCTTGCTCATCTCCCTGCACACACCCCCCCCCCTTTTTTGCCTGTTCCAGGTACTTGTGAACTCTAATTATGTATGGTACTTTTCTCACCCATGGCCTCAGAAGAACAAATAAAGTGATTAAATGAAAAGGTAGAGACTCTCACCAAGGAAATCAACCTAATTGATTGAGTTAACATAAATGAGATAAGGAAGGCAGCTAGCTAGCACAGTGGATAGACTCTGGGCCTGGAGTCAGGAAGACCTGAGATCAAATCTAGTCTCAGAAGCTTACTAGCTGTGTGATCCTGGGCAAGCCACTTAACCCTATTTGCCTCAGTTTCTTCATCTGTAAAATGAACTGGAGAAAGAAATGGCAAATGACTCCAGTACCTGTGAAGGAAACCTCAAATGGCATCACAAAGAGTCAGAAATAACTGAACAACATGCTAGCAAAGGAATTGGGGTGTTGAGGTAATTATGTGAATAATTCAGATGCTTAGAAAGAAGCCAGCAGAGGACCTAAATGATCTATCCAATAGGTTTTCAGGGCTGCATTTCACAAGAGATCCTGTGAATTCCCCATTAACTCCTTTGTCATGAGACAGGATAACCAGGGAAATGAAGTAGCCAATGGGAGGCACTGTCTGCTCATGGAATCTGCTCCTGCCCCTTGGCATAAAGGCCTGGAAGGTGAAGGACCAGAACAGTTGACCCATTTGGGACACCTGTCCAAGTCTTTTAAAATACACTTGCCTTTTCTTATTCTAAAGGCGATGGGGCAGCCAGGTGCCGTGACGACACCAAGAGTATTGCATTTCTGGAAATACTGAGATGCAACTGGTTGAAACTCTATCTGAGCAACATCTCCTCCCCCCTGCAGGCCCCAAAGCCCACTTGGCTCTGTTTTCTTCCTGGATAACAGTGAGCGCCCTTGAGCAGAGGTTGTTGGCGAGAGGTGACTGGCAGGCAGGGATGATTGCTAGGCCTGCTGCTTTTGGACCCCAGCTACTCTGGGGCATACATATGCCCCCAATGTTTCACCCCAAAATGGCCCACTGACAATCAAGTGTGGCATGTTCACAGCTGACTCTAGCCCCATCCTTCAGCTCCAAAGAGGACCTCCTCCTCGTCTCCTTATTTCTGTTAATGGCATCATGGATAGCCATGATGTAGCCCAGGTTTAAATTCTTGGTTTGGACTTTTAACTCTTCATTCTCTTTCACCCCCACATTCAGTCAGCCTTTGAGAACTACTGACTATGCCTTATTGTCATCTTCCCCTTCCTCTACATTCTCACAGATCACACATTCTACCTCAGATATCCATTATAATCCTCCTAGAAAACTGCAATACTCTGTTGAATTATTCTTTTGCATTTCTAATAATGTATTGATCAATCAAATATTTATTAAGTGCTTTCTAAATACAGGATTCTGGGCTAGGCTCTTGGGAAGCACGTACAAAAGTGAGAAGACAATTCCTTCTTTCAATAGAAGGACATTCTTTTAATGATAGAAATAAAACTTAAAATAGTACAAGGTTCCATGATTTTGATAGTATAAGTACTCCCAGCACAAAACATATTAAAACTTAAAGTTTAATGAAGCTGATTTCCTACTGACTACAAACATGCCCACATCTCCCCAATCCTGAGACAATTCAAGCTTGATTCTTCCATTCCCATTACCATCCTGTATCCCTTCTGCCTTTTGTAGCTAACGTCATTGAAAAACCCATCTACTTGGGGCAGGTAGGTGGTGCAGTGAGTAGAGCATCGGCCCTGGAGTCAGAAGGACCTGAGTTCGGATCCGACCTCAGACACTTAACGCACACACAAACAAAAACCTAGCCGTGTGACCTTGGGCAAGTTACTTAACCCCAATTGCCCTCCAAAAGGCAAAAAAAAAAAAAACAACAAAAAAACCATCTACAATAGGTGCCTCTGCTTTCTCTCTTTTCTCTCTCTTCTTCACCTCCTTCCAAACCTTTAATGAACCTTTATTGGTTGTTGTAGCAAAACAAAACAAACAAAAGAAGACAAAATATCAGCTGGTGGCTGACCTTTGAGAGGTGATCCTCTCTACATTTAAGCTCTAATAGAAAGACGATAGCCATACAGTAGGTAACCTGGATCCCTACTAGAAACCATTTTAACCCAACAACTGCTAAAGTGGGTTCCTTTTGGCACAGTTTGAGGTCCTAAACTTACTTCCATAGAACACTAAGGCATCTAAAGAGGACTTTAATAGAGGAACAACAATGTTTAGAATGTAATTCCCTGCTACTGTCTCACCTCCAGCCTCCTTGGGTGAGAGGAAGAGCCAAACATTTCTCGGACCAGGCACCAGTGGGCCTCGTGGGCATCTTCCATTTGACCCAAAGCAATGACTTCCATCACTGCCAGCACAGAGGAGCTTCCACCTCCCACTGTCAGCCCCATCTCCTGACCAGGATGTGGAGAAGCCTTTCCTTTGACCTCAGGCCTCTCATCTCCTACTGTGCCTTTATTTTGAGTAAGGGGGAAGAGAAGCTGGTAGAGAATGGCACTTCTTTCTCTTGCTGTACAGCTTGAACTTCAAACATCTTCTTCACCCTTTCCAGTCCAATCTCCAGTCTTTGGATGGAAGAGAAGTAGTGAAATGAGGCTTCCTATCTGACTACACGCTATCTTTGCATTTTGCTCTTGTCTCCAGTCTAATTTCCAACTTTCTATGGGGTAAGAAGTGTCACCCTCAGGGGCGGCTAGGTGGTACAGTGAATAGAGCGCTGGCCCTTGAGTCAGGAGGACCTGAGTTCAAATCCAGTCTCAGACACTTAACACACTTTCTAGCTGTGTGGCTTTGGCCAAGTCACTTAACCTCAATTGCCCTCCAAAAAGCAAAAAAAAAGTGGCACCCTCCATTCAATGAGGAACATTCTTACATCTGATCATTCCCTTCATATCCCAGTGACTCTGAACTCCTCTAAATCATCATTCAGACCCCATTCCCCACCCCATTCCCATCACCTGATTTCTCATTCCTATCCCCACCTCACCTCCACATCATAAAGTTTCAACTAAACACCACCCACCTTTCCACTGTTGCCTGTAGAAAGCCTATTCCATAGACAACAAAATTTCCTTCATCTTAAGTCTTTCCCACTCCTACTTCTTCCATCTTCTAACTATTAATGAAACTTGGCTCACTTCGGGAGACACAGCCTCCCTGACTACACTTTCTAGTACTGATTACACCTTCATTCATTATCCTCAGCTCACTGGTCAAAGTGGGGGAACTGGAATACTTGCTATTTCCAGTTTCTTTCCCTACCTCCATCACTCAATAATCACTCTTCCTTTGAGATTCATGCTATTCATCTCTACCACTTAATCAAAATCCTGGTAGCTGTTTCTGTAGACTTCCAGATCCCTCCCCTTCCTTCCTCAATGAGTTTGGTATATATCTCACAATTCCTCTCTCCTTCCCAACTACTTCACATATACTAGGGAACTTCAACATATATATATATATACATACATATATATATACACACATATATACACACACATATATGTATATATGCATGTTTAGATATACATGTATATCTATACATATATACAATATTCCCTATTGGTTCACTTATTGGTGAACCAATTCAATTCTATACTGTCTTCCTCTCTTGATTCTCCAGCCTCCTTATCAAATCACTAATTATCCCCTGCCAAATTTCAGTTTTGTATCATTCCCCTCATTCACTGTCTTCAGTCCTATGCACTTGTTGCTTAACAAAAGTGGAGAAGACCATGTAAATATTATACTACCTGAACTGGGTCCTCACTGCTGCTAGGCAATTCTTCTGTATCTGCCTTATAGACTCACTATCCTACTCTCTATAGCAACTCCTCCAGACTTTTCCTTCCCTCTTTAAGCCTCCTGTAGCTCCTTCTGCCACTACTCTCTTAGCTAAAGCCTCTCCTTACATTTTATAGGAAAAAAGATAATTTTTGAGACCTCCCTTTCCCCCATCTACTATAACTCAGATGCCTTCTTCCACTATCTCCTCCTTTACCCTACCCTTGTCTCACCTGAGGTATCCTTTCTCCTTACCAAGAATGACCCCTAACCTCTTTGTCTGCTCAAGCAATCTCATTGCATCCTGACTCCTCCAATAGATTGTCCCCTTTGTCATCCCTACTCTGTCATTTATTTTTAATCTTTCCCTTTCTATTAGTTCATTACCTACTGACTACAAACATGTTCATATCTCCCCAGTCCTGAGAAAACTCATACTTGACCCTTTCATCCCCACTATCGTACTATATCTCTTCTCCCCTTTGTAGTTAAACTCATTGAAAAGTCCATCTATAATAGATGCCTCTACTTTCTCTCCTTTCACTCTCTTCTTTTTTTTTTTTTTTAAGCAATTGGGGTTAAGTAACTTGCTCAAGGTTACACGGCTAGTCATTATTTATGTGTGGGTGCTCATTTTCTGAGGCCGGATTTGATCTCGAGTCATCCCAACTCCGAGGCTGGCACTCTTACTCACTGCGCCACCTAGCCGCCCCTTTAGGGCAATTGGGGTTAAGTAACTTGCCCAAGGTCACACGGCTAGGTTTTTGTTTGTGTGGGTTAAGTGTCTGAGGCCGGATCCGAACTCAGGTCCTTCTGACTCCAGGGCCGGCGCTCTACTCACTGTGCCACCTAGCCGCCCCCTCTTCTTAACCCCTTAGAATTCAACTTTTAGCTTATCATTCCACTGCAATTGCTCTCTCCAAATTTCTAATGATTTCTTACTTACCAAACCCAATGACTTTTTCTTCTTCTCCTCTGTAGGTTTTGACACTGTCAGTCATTCTTTCCTCCTTGATACTCTCTTCTCTCTAGGTTTTCCTAACACCATTCTCTCCTTGTTCTTTCCCTACCTATATGACCATTATTTCTCAAACCCTTTACTGGATCCTCGTCCAAGTCACTCCTAATCATAATTGTCCAGAGGATTCTATTACCTATAGTAATTCACCTAGTGAAGGTAAAGTTCCCATGCATTTAATTACCATCTCTATGCTGATGATTTGCAAATCTAGCTTTCCTTCCTCAACCTCTCTGCTAACCTCCAATCTCACATCTCCAACTGCCTTTCAGACATCTCACATTGATGTCCAGTAGATACATTAAACTAAACATGTCTAAAACAGAACTCATTGTTTCTCCCCCTAAATTCTCCCTCTATTTCTACCCTCTCTATTACCTTAGAGGACAGTATCATCTTCCTAGTCCTCAGGTTTGCAACCTGGGAGCTGTCCTTGCTATCTTTCATCTCTCCTATCCAATCTGTTATCAAGTCCTATTGATTTCACCTTTGCAATATCTCTGGAATCTGCTTCTCTGTGATACTGCCACTGATACTGCTACCACCCTCCTAGTGCAGGTCCTTGTTACCTCCCTTCTAGACTGTTGCAATGATTGCTGGTGGGTCTGCCTGCTTCAAGTCTCTCCCCATTCCAGTCCATGCTCTCGTCAGTCATTAAAATGATTTTCCTAAAGCACAGATCTAACTATAGAATCTCCCCACTCAATAAATTCCAGTGGCTTCCAGGATCCGAGTGATCTCCAGAATCAAATACAAAATCATGTATTTGCCATTCAAAGCCCTTTATAACCCAAGCCTCTGCTATGTTTTCAGTCTTCTTATGTCTTACTCCCACTGTGTATTCTTGTATCCAGTGACACTGGCCTCCTGGTTGTTCCACAAACACAACATTCATCTCTCAGCTCTGGGAATTTGCTCTGGCAATCACTTGTGCTTGGAATGTTCTCTCTCCTCATCTCTCCATATTGCCTTCCCTGGTTTCCTTTAAGTACAATTAAAATCTCATCTTCTTTGGGAAGCTTTTCTTAATTTTATTTCTTTCCCTCTATTAACTATTTCCTATTCATCATGTATATAGATTGCTTTGTCTATATTTGGTTACATATGGCCTCCCCTGTTAGATTGTAAGCTCCTTGAGGCCAGGGACTATCTTTTCCCTCTTTTTGTATCCCCAGCACTTAGCATAGTACCTAGGACATAATAGGTGTTTAATAAATGTTTATTGATTCATTGATTTCCTTGAAGGCAGGGACTATTTTTGTAGTACCTACCACACTACCTAAACTCAGTAGTTACTTAATAAATGTTTGTTTAATTGATTAGCTGATATAAGCATTCGTATATCTGTAAATGTTACACATAAATTTATGTAGGTATATTATATATACTGGGTGTTCCAAAAGTCTTAGTGTAATTTTAAGCTATGTATACATTTCTGTATCTGTATGATAAAATTTGTGATTTCATTTCTGTGGGGAATGCTCAGAAGAACTCCGCCTATCAGTATAGATTGGAAGCTATTTTGTAACTTACCTTTAGAGAGTTGACTGAGGGCACTCAAAAGTTAATTTACTTGCCCAAGATCATACAGTGAGTATTCTAAGTCAAGACTGGGCTCTAGATCCAGGGATATTTCTACTAAGCCACAGCTGCTGCTTTGTAGCTCATAAAGTACTAAGAAAGATGTTGTTTTCTTTATTATATATCTTCTGAAAGTTATTGAACCAAACCATTCTGCATGGTAATTTTCTCAATTTAAGTCCTTGAGATGAAGCTTCTTATTCATAAGGAGACTATAATCCATATACTGTATGCTGAAGGCTGGAAGCTGGAAGCCACTCTGTGCACAGCTATAGTGGGAAGTGTTGTAGAGAAAGATAGTATGGAAGTGAAAGATGCTTTCATAGAGCAGGAGCAGGCATGGAGCAAATAGGGTTTTGGACCAAAGCATCAACATAAAGAGAGGCATGCTTCCAACCTGGACAATCACTATTCCTGCATTCCTTCTGCTTTGCAAGACTATGGCACAACTATTATTTCCCCCAACCTTTAGGAGAGCAAACATCAGACTATACTAATAGTTACACTGTGTCCTACACCATGCCCAGCTCCAAAATGGTGAAAATATTGGTAATTACAGTCCTGGGCTTTAGAGTTCATTTAATCCAATCCATCTTTCCTTTTCTTCCCCTTTCCCCCACCCCCAAGAAGCTCAGCACAGTGCCCAGCACATAGTAGGCACTTAATAAATGTTTATTGAATTGAGTTGAAAAGAGGGGAAGATACAGAAGCACCACTGAGATCTGAACCAAGGTCTTCTAGTTCCAAAAATCAGTGTTCTTTATGCAAACGTCCTTGTACTGGCACCTCCCAACAAAACTGTGAGGCATTCTTATTCCTGTGCTCTCGCTCTATGATAATAATAATAGTAACAAGAATAATAACTAATATTTATGTAATGATGTAATACCTACTATAAGAATACTGAGACTCGGGGACCTGATATGTCCAAATCACACATAAGAAAAGGCCATTGGGATTCAAAATCAATTTTCTTGATTCCCAGTCCAGTGCTCTTCCCATGTAACCTATCTAACCCTCATGTAAACATAGGCTCCATAACCACTAGCTGGGATGGCATTAGGACTCACTTCTACCAGGAGGGAGGGAGGGAAGGGGAGAGAGGAACAGAGAGAGAGAGAGACAGAGAGAGAGAGAGAGACAGAGAGAGAGAGAGAGAGACAGAGAGACAGAGAGAGAGACAGAGAGACAGAGAGAGACAGAGAGAGACAGAGAGACAGAGAGACAGAGAGAGACAGAGACAGAAATAGAGACAGAGAGATAGAGAGACAGAGACAGAGAGACAGACAGACAGACAGAAACAGAGAGACAGACAGAAACAGAGAGAGAGAGAGAGAGAGAGAGAGAGAGAGAGAGAGAGAGAGAGAGAGAGAGAGAGAGAGAATCTCTGGTCTGCCTTTCTGATAACTGTCCAACACAACACAAAACTTTTCATTGAACAACTGATGTGGCCCCATTCTCCTACTGGCTTCTCCCACTATCCCCTTTTATTATACCTTCCTTGCCCTCCTCCCTTTCCTCCCCTCCAAACACACACACACACACACACACACACACACACACACACACACACACACACACACACACATAAGCATCCTGTTACAGGCTCCATTTTAGGTCACACACAAACGGACTAGATGTTCGATGTGCACAACAAGGAACACCTCTTGCTTCATTACCAGGGCCCCAGGTGCCTCCTGCTTCCCCTGAGTAGCAGGCGCCTTTTTGTTTGATGTGGGGATCATTATGGTGGAGAAGTCAGCCTCCCTCCCCTCCCCTTCCCTCTTCCCAGCACAGCCGTAGCTTGTCTTATGGTCATACTTACAGACAATGAATAATGAACTGATTTTTAATACGTGTGATTTCCTTTGAGATTGTTTTGAAATGCACAAAGTTAACTACTTTAAAGTCCCTCATCCTTTGCTGCTTTTTGACACTGCGGGCTCGAAAATAGTTGATAATGAACTTGGGAGGTTGGGCTCCTTGTCAGAGGGGATTAGATGTTATAATGTTTCAAGTGCAACCATGTATTAATGGTTCATCCCTAAGGGCCAAACACATGCAAGGAGTTTTTTTGACTACAATGCCAAGTTCAAAGATTGGAAAACAAAGGGAAGGGACCGACAGAGGAACCTCGTTTTCTGGCTCTGCTAGGAAACAAGGGCAATAAGGCTATGTCTACACACAGAAAGCAGCTCACATGTCTTCCTTGGTTCATTTGACTGGCCCCTCTTCCTTCTCGCTCACTGTCAACACCAGCTGGTCTCCTTGCTTGAGAAGAAGGGGAAAGAGCTGAAGAAATCCATCCCTGGGCTTTGGCTTATTAGGGAAGATGAAAGGCTCCTAGAGGAGGGCAGGAATAATCCAGGAGGGATTCCAGGAAGAAGAGCCTTGTGAGGGCCGTTTAACTGGATCTTAGAGTGCGTTTTGGCGGAGTAATGTGTAATCAGCCTGGATAGATAGGCTGGAGGAAGATTTGTGAAGGGCTTTATACGAAAAATAGGAATTTCTATTTTAACCTAGAGGAAATGAGGAGCCACTGAGGATTCTTGGGAAAAGTGACATAGTCGCCCTGTGTTTTAAGAATTTCTCTTTGGTGCTGATGTAGAAGATAGATCAAAATAAAAATGTCTGCATATAGGGAGTCCCAATTAGTAGGTATTTGCCATAGTCCAAGACAGAGGTGATGAGGTCCCATACTAGGGTGTTCTTATATAATTAGAGAGAAGGGATATATGTAGAACCAGCATGTTTATAGGACTGACCACTGATTAGATATAAGCAGTGAGTGAAAATGGAGAGTTGAAAATGTCTCCTAGTTTGAAGAATTAGATGACTGGAAGGATGGTGGCATTAGTAAGGCTATAACTGCTATGGACCAAACAAGGATTTGTATCAGGGTACCAACATAGAGAGTATAAAAGACTCATATTCTCTGCTCTCAATAAAAACAGAGACGTTAAGAGGAGAGGTGGTTAAGATAATAAGTTTCATTTGGGACATGGTCAGGTTGAGATATTTATTGGATAGCTAAATGGAAATGTTATGCAGGCAGAGGGAGGCAAGAATGAAACTCAGAAGAGAAATGAAGGCTAGATATACAGAATGAGGAGCTATCTTAATAAAGGTAATGGTTGAATTCATAGGAAAGATGAGACTACCAGGAAAGTACAGATAGAGAAGAGGGAAGGGCCCAGAACAGATCCCTGGGTTATACCTATTCAGGGAGGTGGGGGTAGGGAGTGAGAGGGTGAAGTATAGGAGTTCATCATGCAAATAATAGAAAAATCTGCAAAGGAGTCCAAAAAAGAATGGCAAAAAAGAGCCACAACAGAGCAGCATCACAGAAACCCAAGGGGGAGAGACTTGCCAGCAGAGCAAAGATAGTCAAATGTCAAATCCTGGAGAGGGGTCAAGAAGGACAAAGACTGAGAAAAGGCCTTTGGATTTAGTAAAAAATATATCATTTGGAGACTTTTCAGAGAGCAGTTTTAATTGAATGGTGGACATCATATTTGGTGGACATCCAGATTTTAAGGGTTTCAAAAATGAATAGGAGGGGAGTTTTCAGGGCGGAGCCAAGATGGCGGAGTAGAAACAGCTCATCCAAGCCACTCTGCCCCCAGATTTCCTCCAAACTATGTAAAAGGGGACTCTGAACAACTTCTGGAGCCCCAGCACCCACAGAACTACACAGAGAAGCTAACCTCCCACTGAGGACAGCCCAGCAGCCCTGCAGGAAGGACCAGTGCAGTGCTCTGGGAGCCTGCAGCTAGGAGCATGGGGAGCCGAGCCCAGGGCCAGCAGCCGGCTGGAGGGACCCCAGAAGACCAGCAGCTGTGGTGATTCCAGAATTATCAACATAGACATACCTAGGACAAAGTAAGAGGTTAGTGCCTTATGGACTTTGGGACCAGTATTTGGGGAACACGTTGGCTTCCTCCCCTGGGGGCTAGAAGCTGCTGAGGAGACACTCCATTTTGTAGTTTTCAGAGTCAGCTCCAGCTCCTGGCCTGCGAACTGTAGGGAGATCCAGCAATCATTCTTGGGGGGTAATCAGTCTTGCTTTAACCTCCCTGGATCTGGATTGTGATCTGGGGTGGAGGTCGTGGGTGGGTTTCCAGCTTGCCAAAAATGGAAGTTGTCTCCCCACACATTTGGGATGAAAATTCCCCTATCTGGCCCCAGACCATAGTGTGGCAACAAGCCCAAAAGTCAAGTAATTAAGTGGCAACATGCCAAGGCAAAGGAAACAAATTAAACAGAAAAATGCAACCCTAGACTCCTACTTTGGGGGCAAGGAGTGTCGAAGCATGGGGTGGGAAGAGGACTGTGAGGTCAGAAGTCCTGCTCCAAAAGCCCCAGGGGAAAACATGAACGGGTTTCAGGCCATAGAGGACCTTAAGAAGGACTTTAAAAATCAAATAAGAGAAGTGGAGGAAAAATTGGAAAGAGAAATGAGAAGGATGCAGGAAAAGTATGAAATGAGGGTCAACAGCCTGACTGAGGAAAACAACACCTTAAAAAATAGACTAACTCAAATGGCAAAGGAGGCCCAAAAGGGCAATGAGGAGAAGAATGCCTTAAAAAGTCGAATTTGCCAGATGGAAAAAGAATCTCAAAAGCTCACTGAGGAGATTCATTCCTTCAGAGTTAGACTGGAGCAAATGGAAGCTAATGACTTTATGAGAAATCAAGATTCTATTAAACAGATCCAAACAAATGAAAGATTAGAAGGCAACGTGAAATATCTCATGGGAAAAACCACTGACCTGGAAAATAGATCCAGGAGAGACAATTTAAAAATTATTGGACTTCGGGGCGGCTAGGTGGCACAGTGAATAGAGCACTGGCCCTGGAATCAGAAGGACCTGAATTCGGAGCCGGCCTCCGACACCTAATCCGCACAAACAAAAACTTAGCTGTGTAACCTTGGGCAAGTTACTTAACCCCAATTGCCCTAAAGGGGCGGCTAGGTGGTGCAGTGAGTAAGAGTGCTGGCCTCGGAGTTTGGATGACCTGAGATCAGATCCGGTCTCAGAAAATGAGCACCCACGCATAAATCAAATGACTAGCCGTGTAACCTTGAGCAAGTTACTTAACCCCAATTGCTTTAAAAAAAAAAAATTATTGGACTACCTGAAAGCCATGATCAAAGAGAGAACCTAGAAATCACCCTTCAAGAAATTCTCAAGGAAAACTGCCCTGATGTTTTAGATCCAGAGGGCAAAATAGAGGTTGAAAGAATCCACCGATCACCTCCTGAAAAAGACCCCAAAAAGAAAACTCCCAGGAATATTATAGCCAGGTTCCAGAATCCCCACATCAGGGAGAAAATACTACAAGCAGCCAGGAAGAAACAATTTCAATATTGTGGAAACACAATCAGAATAGCCCAGGACCTGGCAGCTTCTACAATGAGGGATCAAAGGGCATGGAATATGATATTCCAGAGGGCAAAAGAGCTGGGAATGAACCCAAGGGTCACCTACCCAGCAAAACTGAGTGTTTTGTTTCAGGGGAAAATATGGTCATTCAGTGGAATAGAGGACTTTCAAGCATTCTTGAGGAAAAAACCAGAACTGAATAGAAAATTTGACATCCAGACACAGGAAGGAAGAGATGCCTGAGAGGGTAATCAGGGAAAAGAAATCAAAAGGAACTTATCAAAGTTGAACTATTTACATTCCTATATGGAAAAACAATAACTGTGACTGAGGAAATCTTTCTCACTATGAAAATAATGGAAGAAGGGTGTGTGGCCATATGAATACATATGTGAATGTGTGTGTATATGGTTACAGTTATATATGGATAGAGGGCATAGGTTGAATTTGTTGGGAAGGGAGAATACTCAAGGGATGAAATTATGAGGTGAGAGAGGAAAGTGGCAAGAGGAGATGGGGAGAGACAGGGTAGGGTAAACTATCCCATGTAGGGGAAGCAAGGGGAAGTAGTTGCAAAAGAGGGGGGGAATAAGGAAGACTAAAAAGGCAAAACCACATTCTCATTGAATTTGGTTCAGTGAGAGAATGACATACATACTAGGTGGGACATCTTAACCTACAGCAGAATGGGCAGAAGGGGGATGAGAGGAGGGATGATGGATGGGAGGGCATCCTTGGCGGGGGGGGGGAGGTTGGAAGAGGGACAGGATCAAGTAGGGAATGGACCAGGTGGGGGGTGGGATGAGTGGGAGGGAATTATAAGCAGCCTTGTACAATATATCTACTATGATAATTTTGCATAGCTAGACATGTACAACATATACTGAATTACTTATCTCCCCAGAGGGAATGGGTGACAAGGGAGGAAGGGAATGGATCTGAAATTCAAGGTCTTAAGATTAAGTGTTTCAAATATATATAAATACTATTATTAATACTCTTTTGCTTGTAACTGGGAGATAAGATGTGCAGGCATTGGGACACAAAGATTCACCTTCCTCTAATGGAGAGGTCAAAGGGGGTATGGGAGAAGGTATGGGAGAGAGCAGATTGGAGGAAGCGATGTCTTGCAGGACTGCTGTTCTGCGAGGATGGGTAGGGAAAAAACAGGGGGGGGGGAAATGATTGTAACTTAAAATCTGGCGGAAACAAATGATGTAACACAGAAGTTAATAAAGCATTTGTTTAAGTAAAAAAAATGATAAAAAAAACCCAAAACTTTGCTCCATCTTTCTCTAGGAGTGGAGCTTTGTTCTAGCTTTATTGAAATGAAAAAAAAATGAATAGGAGGTGAAAAAGTGGATAAACCACTTTATTGGATAAGTGGGTAAAAGAGAATATAGCTAGCTTTTTCTCAAAGTTCAGTTGTGAAAAGAGATATAGCATGATAGCTCAAGGGGATGGTAGGGTCAAATCAAGACCTGTTTTATTTTTAAGGATGGCAGAGATCTTGGAATGTTTGAAGGCAGGAAGAAAAAGACTAATGAATCAGAAAAGGTTGAAAATTAGGGATGGATAGGGATTGATTAAAGGGGAAGGAGCTGGAGGAGATAAGAGGGGATGGGGTCAAGTACAACAGTTAGAATGCGTTGGCAAAGAGGAGAACTACTTCTTCTGAGATTGGAGGACAGGAAAAACTGATAGGGATGATAATAGGGGAATTTTCAGTATGGAATTGGAGAGGAGTGGGAAAGCTCAGAAAGGGTAACTTAATTTTTTTTTCAGTGATGTTATACAACAGATATGAGGCTCTGCCCAGAGCAGCAATATAGGGCAATGGAATAAGCACTGCATTAGAACTAGAAAACCCAAATTCCTGTCTCATTTCTGCTGGTTACTAATTGTATAACCTTGGGCAATTAACTTCTCCAGTCTGGGTCTCAGTATTCTTAGATGTAAAAGGAGGAGACCTGGGATAACTTAGAGTCTACAGACTCTTCCAGGTTTAAATATATGTGAGAATCTTCTGTGTACAAGTTCCCAGGTGCCACAGAATTATATGAAAATTCAGTTCTGATACTGACCCCGGGGGACAAAAGACACAATGTTTGTTGGTGACTGACTGATTTTTTGGGGGCTATGGAGGTAGCTGCATATAGACCTAATGGGGATAATGTAGAGATATATTTTATTCCTAGAGTGTGTATCTGAAACGTAATGAAGTTTCCTCAGCTATCTCCCAGATCTTAGTGATCCCCACCTACTACCCCACCCTCACCCCCATCCAAATTACTTTGTATTATTGTAGGTAGCTAGGTGATGTAGTAGATAGAGTGTTCCACTTGGAATTAGGCTAAATTCAAAATCTGCCCTCAGATACTTTCTAGCTGTATAACCCTGGGCAACTCCCTTAATCTCTCTCAGCCTCAGTTTCCTCATACCTAAAATAGGCATAGTAGTAGGACCTACTGTCCATGATTATTCTGAGAATAAAGTGAGATGATATTTGTAAAGATATTTATAAACCTTAAAGTGCTAAATAAATGCTTACTGTTATTAGTATTAGCACTAAGGGAAGGGAAGGGAAGAATAGAACAGGATACAAAAGGATAAATATGATACAATACGGTATGATAGATCTAAATCTACCGGGACTCAGAAAACCTACCTGGCACTACTTATACCTGCTAATTCATAGAGAATAAATGATAGAATTAGGAAATAAAGCTTTACCTGGTTATCCAGTGACTCTGAAGTCCTTGGCTTAAAAGCTTAAAGGACCTGGGAGCACACCTGAATCTTTTAGATTTAGTAGAAGGAAAAAGAATATGGGAAGTGAAGACCTAACTAGTTAGACTGAATTGGATAAAGGGATTATTTCCCCTGGACATTGACTTCCAAAATTACTTTTTACTAATGAGGAAACCAAAGCCTTGAGAAGTTAACGACTTGGCTAAGGTAATGAAGGCAGTAAGAGAACTTGGCTTTGAACCCTGATCCTCTGACTCCAAGTCAGAACTCTTTCCATTTTAACAAGCATGACTAAAATAAATCCCCACAATGCTTAACCAGTTATTTGCACCAGTTATAGGAGAGATCTGATATCAAGTGTTAATACTTTACCTTTCTAAAAGCTTTAAGGTTTCCAGTGGCTATACAACAGTAGCTGTATAAATCTTATTACTCCCATTTTACAGATGAGAAAACTAAGGCTCAGAAAAGGTTAAGTGAGTTACTGATCATGCAAATAATGTAAAGACCAGAATTTGACCCTAGATCTCCTGTCTCTAAGTCTAGTGCTCTTTGAACACCCCACCACCATAATCATCGTTGTCCGTAACATCTATATAAATGCCCTTTCTTTAAGGTTTACAAAGTACTTTATACATAATACATTGTTTGATCTTAACAGCAGCCCTAGGGGGGAGACACAATTATTATTCCCATTTTACAGGTGGCAAAATTGAGGCATATAGTAGTTAAACTATTTGCTCAGGGTCATGGTAAAAGTCTGAGATTGGATCTGAACTCAGGTCTTCTTGACTCCAGGTACGGCATTCTATGCACTTGAATCAGCTAGCTGCCTCACTAGAAGATGAAGCGGTACAAATTATGTAGGTATGAGGGGCAGGATTATATAACTGGAGAAGGGACTTGGAACTTGTCCTTGGAAAGGACTGGGATGAAATCCAACCTCCAACACTTACTAGCTAGGTGAGTGATGCTGGGCAAGTACCTTAATTTCTGGGTCTCAATTTAGACACAGCTGGGTGGTACAGTAGTTAGAGTGGCGGATCTGGAGTTAGGAAGACCTGACATACCACTTGTGTGACCCTAGGCAAGTATCTTATCCCTTCTCTCTACCTCACTTTCCACATCTGTAAAATGAGAAGAATAATAACACCCACCTCCCAGAATTATTGTGAAGATAAAATGAAATATTTGCAAAGTGCTTTGCAAACTTTAAAGCAGTATATATTATCTATGTTTGTCATTATTATTATTTGCTTATCTTTGAAACAAATTTCTTTAGCTGTAACAATCACAGGAGATATATATGTAAAGGATTTTACAGACCAGAAATTCTTTATTTGTTGGACAATAGGTGCATGGATAGATTTCACGTGAACTTGGATGAGTACACACACACACACACACACACACACACACACATACATCTTTATCTTCACTAGCCTATAACTGAAATTTATCATTTACTTCAGTTATGAATTTTAAAAACCAAACAAAAAATATTGACAATAGTTGTCACCAGAGTGCCAAATGGTTCCATGATGCCAAGGAGGCTAAGAACCTCCATTTTAAATGTACAAAACACTATATAAGTGTCATCTACTTGTCATAGAAATCAACAGGAGAGTAACTATAAGAGAAAAAATACAAGGAAATGGGAGGCCGTGTGCCACAATAGAAAGAACATTGACTCTGGGATCAGAGACTTGGGTTCAGATTCTGCCTCTGATTCTCACTTCCTGTGTGACCTTGAGCAAGTGATTTGGCCTCCCTGTAGCTAAATGTCTTCAGCTGTAAAATGAGGGAGATTGGACTGGAAGACCTCTGGTCCCTTACACCTTAACATCCATGGTCCTGTGGAGACCAGTACCACTCATCCCTCTGTCTGTCTGAGCCTCTAGAATGTTCCTTCTCTCAGGGATCAGCAGCTGACTTCCGTCATTGTCACCAGGCAGGCCTTTGCTGTAAGTCAGAATTCTCTGTCTTCTAGGCAAGAAAACTTGGATTTTGTTCAAATGGTGTTTGGCTCTGACTCCCCAGAGAAAATGCTGCAAAATGAGATGGCTGGTTCTGTCTCCTCCGCACTCCTGCTAATTAAACACCTTCAACTCACTCTTTTTTGGCTCGTTCCAAGAGGGTATTATTTTTAGCTCTACAGGGTTAAAGGGGAAAGGAAGTGTGCCAGATTCAGGTTGTTAGAGAGGGAGGCAGAGGAGGAAGCTCAGAGGGGCACCACAATGATTAAGATTCCACTTAATAAGAAGACAGAGAGCTCTGGAGCGCAATCCCGACCTAAATTAAGCTCCCCTGCTCAGAGGACTTCCTAAGCAGTATCACTGAGCTCCTGAAATGCACAGAATTCTAGCAAAGGGCAACACAACTTCCTCTGGACACAAACAGGCATGAAATCAGAAAAATTCTCCCCAGATCAGTTTTTGTCCCTCACAGCTTGTGAAAAGAAGGATACATCTTTCATGCGTTGCAGGCCAGGGCAGGATAAACCCAGCACCTCAGAAGCCTTTTCAGCTTTTTTGACAGCCCTTCTCTCGCTGCAGACCTTCAAGGTAATAGATGGCAAGACTAGAACACTCACGATTAGGAGGCCAAGAGGTTAATCTACAGGGCTCTTGCTGATAAAGTCCATCTCCAGACCCTGCACTCCACTGCCTATCGATAATCTCAGCCTTGCCCATTACTTAGTGTCGGGACTGGATTGAGGTGTACAGGCTACAGGCCTGGCTCAAATGATGTGATCAATCTCCGTCAGCTTCGCTCTTTTCTTTGCCGCTTCTTTCTTCCCTTGGCCCCTCCTCCTCCCATCCTGCCAGTGATTAAAGATGCAAGCTCCCTAGGCCCTTTCTGACAGTGCTGCTCACTTCTAGGGTCTGGGCGAATCAGACATGGTAGACAGTACATAGGACAAAAAGACATGACCCTCAGTTACACAAAATCAGAAAGTCCCTCAGACTTGATTCACATTAAGAAAAAAAAAAAGGAATGTTATTGTGCCTCCCTCCCCTCTCCCCTCCCTCCCTCCCTTTCTTTCTTCCTCCCCCCTCCCTCCCTTCCTCTCTCTCTTCCTTCCTTCCTTCCTTCCTTCCTTCCTTCCTTCCTTCCTTCCTTTCTTCTTCCACCCCGCCTCCTTCTCTTCCCACCTTTCTTCCTACCTACTCTCTTCCTTCCTTCCTTCCTTCCTTCCTTCCTTCCTTCCTTCCTTCCTTTTTTTACACTGATCTTTTTATGATACAGGTATGCCACGATTTAGAGAGCCCAAGATTCTGTTAATGGGACACAGAATTGGTTTTGTAATATCATTTGGCTTCCACACCAGAAGAGCCCTTAGAGATTACCTGATCCAACTCCTTCATTTGACAGAGAATAAAGCCAAGGTCCAGAGGACAGTGATTTCACTAGAGTCACACAGGTAGTAATAAGTATGTGTGAAATGAACTTACAATCTGTCCCTGTAAATCCAATATGCTTTCTGCTCATAATCATTTATGGGTTTTGTTTCTTTTTAAATAACACTTGAAAATTTGCAAAATGCTCTTCTCACATGATTGCAGGAGGTAGGTAGTACAAGTATTATTCCCATCTCATAACTGAGAACACCAAAGCTCAAAAAGTTTACGTGACTTATCCAAGATCATGTTTTCATTCCTTCATTCTTTAGGAGGACTAATGACATCACAAGGGTGACATCTTGACTTTCCCATGAATTAGATTTGAGTGAAGCAGAGTTGCACAAAGTCTTAAGCTCTCTCTTTCTTTTCCAGAGTCATTGGAGTCCAATGGCAAGATAGCAGTCAAGATGGCTGGCAATGGTCCAGGATGCAATGGGTAACCTTGGTCTTTCTAAATTAAGGTCTTTCCCAGGTCTCAGTTTGTTTGAGGCCACACACCCATTCAATGAGGAAATACTAGGTCAGAATTGAAACAAAGATGGCCATATTTATTCTCCCAAAGATGTCACTCTGGGAGGGGAAGACCCTCAGAGATTCTGGCTAGATAGAAAACAGCTGCTATTTACACTTATTCTAAGCAATCAAACCTAAACAATGAGCTACAGATGCTTGGGCTGGGACTATGATTGGCCATTCAATGAAAGCCAAAATGATTTGGGTTTTAAAGGCTTTGGTCAAGTTACTCCATTTAAATATATTGGACTTTTTTAAAAGTCTGTTTTTCAGGGCTATGTTTCAAGAAATTAAAAAAAGAGTACAGAGTACAAAAGTTAATTGTCCTAGATTTTAAAAAATGAAGGAGGAAAAGGAGGAGAGAAATAATAGCAACATTTCCCAACTTCTGTTCCAATTGGCAGATTTGGTGCCCAAAGGGCAGTGACTACTATTCTCAGATAACACAGTAAAGACAATTAATATGAAACCTTCTCCTAAGAACATGGTTTACTCCTTCCCACAAATAAGCTTAAGCCAAGATTATGTAATCCCTAAGCGGCAGAGCTAGGGTTCAAACACCCGTCTTCAACATCCCAGATGTGGAAAAAAAGGGGAGAAGTATCAGTGCCTCTTGAAATCCTCCAATGGAGCTGTTGGTAGAGTTATTTCTGTGAATAGGAGCATGGTATTTACAGATACAAAATCTCTTAGGATGATTACTTCTTTCTAGAAGTAAATAGGGACTTGACCCAGGTCATATTGAACTTGAAGTCAGCATGCTTTGGGTTCAAATCCCATACAATTCCCTCAGGTGTAAAGTGAAGATACTAACTGCAATTGTTTTGCTATCATGTGTTGTTAGGAAGCTCCAATGAGAAAATGTATATAAAGTGCTTTACAAACCTGAAAATAACAGAAATGTCATTCATGATTATTATCATATCATAGATCCCTTATTTTCCACACTGGGGAGCACGTACAGCGCCCTTAAATGACTTTCTCAAAGTTAAGCAGGTATTAAATAGACTCCAGTATTTGAATTCAAGTCTCCTTATCCCAAATCGCAGGCTCTAAATGATAGGTTTATGAGAATGAATACACCAAGGATCCTTGGGTGTCATGGGTGGGGATTCCTCCATGGAAGCAGATCCCACCCCCATGACTTTGGTGACAATGCCCAAGGATTTGGGAGGCATGTAAAAGCTAAGTGTCTAATAGTCTAGAGTCACAAAGAGAGTCTGGCAGCAGCAAAATGTGTCTCCTGTTCTTCCTGACTCTATATTCCATTTTCTATTCACTACACCCTTATAGGCATGTGTAGAGAACATGGGCTGGGAGTGTTGGCACACTTACATGCACCCATAGGAGTGCCTGTGTCACAGAATCATAAATCCAGATCTGGAAGGGACCACAAAGGCCCCCTCCCTTATTTTACAGATGAGTAAACTGAGGTTCAGAGAGAGTAAAAGACTCACCTGCAGTCACAGAAAGCAGCAGAAGAAGGATTTGAAGTTATATCATGTAGGTTCAGAATTCTTTCCACTGTACCAGGGAGATGACTCTTATTAAGGAATTTGGAATGAAATTCCATCCCTCCCTAACAAACACTTGGGGTGGGACTTGGCAAACAAAAGTGCAGGGAGATAAGGCCAGTATATACAGAATACCATAGGCTATCTGTCTTAATGAAGATTCAGCAAAACAAGACCTATAACATAACTGAAAAAGGAACTTCTGGTCTAGAAGTGGCCTAAACTCCAAGCCTCCATAGACTGACAGCTTAGAGCCACTGATTGGTTCTAAATAGGAAGCAATAGGCTTCAAAGAGTGTATAACACCTTTGTTATTAGTCATCATCTGATGCAGAGGGTCGGTTTGACATCATTCAGTCATTTTTCACTTTTTGTGACCCCATTTGGGATTTTCTTGGCAGAGACACTGGAGTGGTTTGCCATTTCCTTTTTCCAGCTCATTTTACAGATGAGGAAACTGAGGCAAACAGGGTTAAGTGACTTGCCCAGGGAAGCATAGCTAATAAGTGTGTGAGGCTAGATTTGAATTCAGGTCTTGCCAACTCTAGGCCTGGTGCTCTATCCACTGTACCACCTAGCTGCCAAAGAATCAGTAGCTTATCATAAGCATGTTCTAAAGTAATGATTGATGGATTTCCTTTGAGACACTAGTTAGGCCTCAAATTGGACTTTAGGAGTGGACAGTTATTTAACATAAAATATAATGACTATTAAATTCAATCTAATTAATAGCCTATTAGATTGTATCTCCCAAGAGAATGGCAGAAGTTCTTTGTCATATCAGTTAGAGCCAAATTCAGCACTAGATTTCCTTGTTCAGGGAACAAATTTGCACTGATCAAGTTGAACTTTCGGGCTGCCCTGGAGGCATTTTAAATGATTCTACAATTTTCACTCTTAATGGAAATTTAGCTGCAATTTAATATTGTGGAAGACAGTTGGGTGTAGAGGCAGAAGCACTGAATTAAAAGTAAGAGGATCTGGGTTCTAATTATGACTCTGCTATATGCTACCTATTTGACCTTGGGCAATATTAACTTCTCTTGAATGCATTTTTTTAATAGCACAACTTGTGCTCTATTTTAGAACCTCATCACGTTTTATCTATTCTTTCATTATAATAGTCTCAAGATTGGTATTCCTGCCTCAAGTCTACCTGTCCAATGCATCCTTGACAAACTGCCAAATTGGTATTGTCAAAGTACAGGTGTGGTCCCATGACTTCTCCTCTTCTTCACTCTTTTCCTCAAGAAGTTTCCATGGCACCTTTATGTCTATAGAATAAAATTCAAATCCCTGTGTTTGGCTCTTAAAGCCTTTTACAATCTGGTTCCATTCTATGTTTCCAAGTTTACTGCATGTTTATTGTCCTTCATGAAATTCTATATTATAGTTAAATTTGTCTACTTGTAGTTTGTTTGCTTTTGGGGGGAGTTGTTAGTAATTTTTCAATTGTGTCTGACTCTTCATGACCCCTTTTGGAGCTTTCTTGGCAAAGATACTGGAATTGTTTGCTATTTCCTTCTTCAGCTCATTTTAGCAGATGAGAAAACTGAGGCAAACAGAGTTAAGTGAGTTGTGCAGGGTGACATAGCTAGTAAATGTCCGAGACCAGATCTGAACCTAAGAAGATGAGGCTTCCTGAGTCTAGGCCCAGCGTTCTATACACTAAGCAACCTAGATGATCTGTAAGGCCACTTCTAGCTCTAAACTCTAGATTCCTTCCAACCTGCTCAGTGACTGAGCAAGGTATTTTAATTCTCTGAATCAATTTCCTCATCTTTTAAATGGAGCTAATTATACTTCCATTCACTGCCTCACAAAATTGCTATGAAAAAAGTATTTTATAAACCTTAGAGCTCTATAGAAATAGGATGGTTTTTAGAGAGACCAAGAGAAATCTGGACCTGTGATTTCATCAATATGGCAGAACTCCCAGTATGTCAACTCTTACCAACAATGCAGATAGGCAATCCATCATCTTAGAGATCTGTCTGGATCCCTGAGAGGTTAAGTGAATTTCCTACAGTCACACAACCAATATGTGTCAGAGTAGAGCTGTGGATAGGAATTGTTTCATGTGAATAAAAATAATAAATAGAGGCTAGGGGGTGGGGTTTATTAGAGCAGAGGAGTGTCCAAAGGGCATAGTGGACACTGAAGAAAAGACAGGCATCCTACTGACTGTCAGCATTCTGGGAATGTTAGCATTTGGCCCATCTAGCTGTAATCTCTATGTCAGAGACATAACTTGAATGCAGATCTTCCTGCCTTCAAGGCCCAACCCTCTGGGCAACATTCTATACTGCTGCTCATTAAATTAAGTTTCTAACAGAAGTAATTTTCACCCAGTAACTCATTTGAAGATAATTTGTAAACATAATTATAGTTCTTGTCTAATTTGATTCTTTCCCCAAAGGAAAGCAGGATGGCCTTCTAACACTTCCCCAGCAGGCCACGAGAGATACTGTTTGGACTGGCTCTTCTACTGAGCCTGTGCTGAGAGGCCTGAATCCCAGAGGTAGCACAAGTGCCAGCCATTCCTTCCTCCCTTGCATGATGGTATGTAGCACAAAGCTCCCTCTAAAAAACTTTTTAAAAATTAAAATAAGTGCCAAGATCTCACTTAGTTCTATTGCCATCTGAACACACACATACTTTCTCTTAATATACTCCATAGTCACAACTATTACCCAAGTATAGGATTTCCCCCAAAGCTACAAAACTGGAAACTCAAATATTAAGCCACAGAAGGAACAATGTATATGGCCCATTCATTGTTTGGTTTTCTTTCCCTTCAGTCCTTCTGTGTACGACTCCTCCCATCTGAGAAAGCCATTAGTGCTGGGGAGAAGAGGCCTGCCTCACACTTCATTGAAAATGGGACATATTTGCTTTTTTTGGAAAGTGTCCGTCAGAGAGAAATCAAATTCCACCAAAGGGGAAAATATAACTACACAAATATAATCACATGTTTCTTATGGCAGGGTTGCCACAGGTTTAAACGCTCCCTAGCCCTTTATGCTTCCCTGCCCACCCTACTGTATCCCAAAGGGAAAGCTCAAGCAAGAATGTGGCATGCTAGGAAAACATTCTTATTCAGAGATTTCTCTTTCCATGACTCAATTTTCTCATCTGTAAAACAAGGAGTTAGACTCAAAGCCCTTTATAGTCCCTTGTAGTTCTAAATTCATGATCCTAAGATACTAGAAACTTAAATTTCCTTCAGGGTATAGGGATATGAGCCATCTGGACCTGTGTCTACATTAGAATATAGCTACATTTGAAAATAATGTATTTTTATGCTTATGTCTTAACACAGATGCAACTTTTAGATAATTCACTAACTCTGCCCTTGCAGAGTTCTCAGTCTAGTAGGGAGATAAGACACCAACACAGATAAACATAATGTGCAATAATATGTGACAAGTACATTAGAGTGCTAGGAATAAAGTGCATTTAAGTGGGGCTTTAATGGATGGATTGGAATTCAGAATAAAGATGATTGGGGATACTTTTCAGATATAAAAAATATGGAGTGAGAAAGTACAGAGATCATTCAAGACAGAGTATTGTCCTAACTTCTCTAGACTGGGAAATGAATACCATGGAGATATGAGATAAGACTGGATATGGACTCTATTGCTTAGATGTGTGGACTTTAAATACTAGCACAAGGGTGACTGACATTATTGGGTGAGCAAAAGAAAGTCAGTGAACCTTTCTGAGAAGAGTACTGACAGAAATCCGGCCTCAGACACTTGACACACTTACTAGCTGTGTGACTTTGGGCAAGTCGCTTAACCCCAATTGCCCTCCAAAAAGGAAGAGAGAGAGAGAGAGAGAGAGAGAGAGAGAGAGAGAGAGAGAGAGAATTATGAGTTGTCGAAAGATGAATCAGAGGCAGGAGAGAAGAGGTGTGAAGACACTGCACTAGGAAAGTGAGAGAGACAAAAGGAAGGAATCTGGGTCTAGGAAGTGAGATTAACAACTGGATTATTGTGTTAGTGTATGTGATTTACATGTCCTGGAATTAAGGGCTACATTGAGACCACAAGCCATCTTTAGGCCAAGGAGTCCATAGTATTTGATCTTAGAGAAATGAAGAGTCATAAGGTCCTAGGATTCATAGCTGGAAGAGATCTTAGAGATCATCTTATTTAATGCTCATCTTTTTAAAAAAAATAAATTTTGTTTTAGTTTCAAATGATCAACATTTCACATAAAAGCAAAGTGAGATCTAAAGAGATTTGCCTAAGTCTCCACAAGTGGTGAATAAAAGGGCTAGAATTAGAACCCTAAACATCTGATTTCAAATCTAATGTTCTCACTGTTAAGGCAATTATGCCAGACTTTCCATTTTTAACATTACTAAAAAATGACAAATTTAGAAGCAGCTAGGTGACATAGTGGAGTACTGAGTCTGTAGTCAGGAAGGTATGATTTTGAGTCTGGCCTCAGTCACTTACTAGTTACATGACCCTGGGCAAGTCACTTAACTTCTACCTGCCTCAGTTTCCTCAACTGTAATACATGGGTAATAATAATACCTACTTCACAGGACTGTTGTGAGGATCAAGTGAGATATTTGTAAGGTGATTAGCACAGTGCCTGGTGCATTGTGGGAGCCATAGACATGGTAAGTATTATCATTTTTGTTATTTATACCATTCCTTTGCTATGTTGAGTTATGGTGCTTGTATTTACCTCACATTGCATTACCCCCATTTATAGCAGACTGGAATCTCCCTGGAACAACACAAGTACTATTAGAGGAAGGAATAAGGACCAGACTCATTAATTCCTTGTGTACTCCCAGATGAGAAAACTTCCTCTATCAGTGTAGGTGGGCACCCTCTCTGTAATTTATAGACGCAGAGATTTGCCTAGATTTCTTGCAGGCTGAATAACTTGGCCAGCACCACACATGGTCTATCCATTCCTGCTAGCTATTATCCTGTATCTATTTTCCCTTTCATAGCTAAACACTTTGATATGGCTGTCTACAATGGATGCCCTTATTTCCTTTCCTCTCACTCTCTTCTAAACACTCTGCACTCTGCCAATCTCATCATTCAACCGAAACTTCCTTCTTCAAAATGATTTACAACCTCTTAATTGCCTAATCTTAATGACATTTTCTCAGTATTCCTCCTTCTTAACTTCTCTGCAACCTTTGACACTGCTGGTCACCATCTTCTTGATATTCTCTTCCCTCTATTTACATTTCACAGCTCTCCCCTTGTTATCCTCTGACCTGTCTGAGTCCTTCTTAATCTCCTTTGCTAAATTTTCATCCAGGACAGACCCATTAACTTTGGGTGTTCCTCAGATCTCTGTCTTGAACCCTTTTCTCTAAGCCTGCTTTACTATTTTGCTTGGTGATTTCTTCAGCTCCACAGCATGGATTTAGTTATCATTTCTGCAGATTATTCTCAGATCTAACTATTTAGCCCTAATCTCTCTCTTGACCTCCAGTCTCACATCTCCACTTGCCTGTTGCACATCTTGAGTTGGATGTCCTGTAGATATTTTAAGCTCCACATGTCTAAAATAGAACTTATAATCTTTTCTCCAGAACCCTCCCTTCTTTTTAACTTATGTATTACTGTTAAAGGCAACTAAGTGGTGCAGTAGATAGAGTACTGATGCTGGAGTCAGGAGGACCTGAGTTCCAATCCAACCTCAGACACTTACTATGTGATCCTGGGCAAGTCACTCAACCCTGTTTTCCTCAGTTTCCTCAGCTGTAAAATGAGATGAAGAAAGAAATGGCAAACTACTCCATTATCTTTGCCAAGAAAACCACAAATGGGGTCATGGAGAGTTGGACATGACTGAAATGACACAACAACAAATTACTGTCAGAGGTGCCATCATCTTCCTAGTCACCCAGACTCACAATTTAGGTATCATCCTAGGCTCCTCACTTTCACCCCTAATAACCTATCAGTAGTTAAGTCCTATCATTTATACCTTTATAACATCTCTTACATATGCACCATTCTCTCCTCTACCATTACTACTGCCCTGGTTCAGGCCCACATCACCTCATTCCTATACTTCTGTAGTAGCCTGATGACAGGAGATCAACATAGTCCATAAGTCTTTCCCCATTCCAATCCATCCCCCCTCCCCACATTCATCTGTCAAATTGATCTTTTTAAAGTGTAAATGTGAACGTGTCACTCCCCCTACCATTCACTCAATGGCAGAGACTTCTATTTCCTCCAGGATCAAACATCAAGTCCTCTTTGAAAGACCTTTACTTGACCCCTTCCTACCTTCCCAGCCATCTTTACCTTACTCTCTCCCTCCCATGTATTCTGTGATCTAATTACACTGGCCTTCTTTCTGTTCATCACACCAGATTCTTCATCCCCTAGCTCTAAGAATTTTTACCCCATGCCTAGAATGTTCTCCCTCCTCATCTCTGGTTTCCCTGGCTTCCTTCAAGTCTCAACTAAAGTTGCACCTTCTACAGGAAGCCTTACTTGATTCCTCCTTAATACTAGTACCTTCTCGTTATTGATTTTCTCCAATTTATCTTGTCTACAACTTATTTGTACATAGTTCTTTGTATGTTCCTTCTCCCATCAGACTGTGAGTACCTTGAGAAAAGGGGTTGTCTTTCACCTATTCTTGTATCCCTAATGCTTAGAGGCCACACTAATCCAGACTGGCTAGAACATAATGTCAAATTAAAGAAAATGTAATTCAATGGGGACAAATGCAAAGTCTTGCATTTATCTTGAATTTACCTGCTTTTATTTTTAAAAATTAATATTACAAATATAATAAAGGATAGAAATAGCTAGATAGCAGTTTATCTGTAAAGATGGGAGATTTTCAGCTGCCTGTAAGCTGCCCTGATTGACTCTGAATTACTGTGGTCAGCTTGGGTTCCCAAATTTGAGAAAGGATAAGCTAGAGACATTTCAGAGGAGGGCAATCAGAATGGTCAATGACCTCAAGATTGTGCCATTTGAGGAAGGAGCCTCAACCAGGGATGTTTAGCCTGGAGAAAAGAAAAAAAGAGGAGCATAATAGGTATGTTTAAGTTTTTAAAGGGCTGTCATGTGGAAGAGGGATTATCTGCTGAGCCTAGAGGGGATAGCTGGGAATGATGGGTGAGAGTTTCAGAAAAGTAGATTTAGCTAAGAAAAGACTCTTAACAATTAGAACTACCTAAAAATCTCAATATCCTACCTGAGGAGGAGATAGGTTCCCTCTCTTAAGAAGTATTCAAATGAAGATTATTTGTTGGTAACGTTAAATTGAATTTTATTCATGCAGAGGCTAGACTGGCTAGTTTCTAAGGTATCTCTCAATCTAGACAGGCTGTGATTCTATTATACCAGTGTTAGAAGCCCATCCTTTTCTTCGAGTGCCAACTCAGAAACCACCCCCCCAACAAAATCATCCTGGAGGATGGAAATGGAATCTCCCTCTTCAAACAGCTCATGGAATTTTGCCTGTATTTTTTTTTCTTTCACTCATCTGCTTTCCCTGTATCTTAGTTATTTGGGTATAACAGTCGATTAAACAACAAGTACTTACCAAGCACCAGCTCTCTGTGACACAATAAGCTAAGCCCTGGGGTTACAAAGACAGAAAAGAAATAGTGCCTGTCCTCAAGGCACTTACATTCTAACTGGGAGACAACATGTACACATGTGCGTGTGGTATCTCTGTGTGAATATACACAAATATATTAATAAAAATCATGTATATATTTATAATGTGCATTTGAATATGCATATGTGTATATATGTGTGTATATGTATATGTATGTGTGTATATACGTGTGTTTGTGTGTGTGTGTGTGTTTTTAAATTTATTTATTTAGGCATTAAACCAGGCCCATGAAAAGGTCTGAAAAGAATGGGAAGGGGAGAGGAATAGAAGTGCCCATAATTCTGATTAAGTGACCTCCCTCCCCATACACCCACACCCACACACCCCCACACCCCCCCCACACACACACACACATACCCCTGACCTGAGAGATAGTCTGAGGATCAAAGTTAAGGGTGAATTTAAGATTTTAGCGATGACTGACACCAGGAGACGCTGTGTATCATAGTGGTTAGAGCACTGACCCTGGAGTTAGGTAGCTCTAAACTCAAATCCAGCTTCAGTCACTTCCTAGCTGTGTGCCCCTGGACAAGTCATTTATCTTCTGTCTGCCTTAGTTACTTTAACTAGAAAATAGGATAATAATAGCACCTACCTCTGAAGGCTGTTACAAGGATTAAATGAAATAAAATTTGTAAAAGTGCTTAGTGCCTGACAGTTCCCCTCCCAATAAGATCTGGTTGTACTAGTCAGTGATCTGGAGAATTAGAGATGGGAAGCAGTGTCAAAGGCAGCAGTTAGGCCAAAGCTAAATTTATGATAAAGTCTGAGGGGAAGTGGGGAGAAAAAATGGATTTGAGTTTCAAACTTTAAGATTTCACTGCTGGGAGACTAACAAGAAGTTGAGCTATAAAAAAAAAAAAACACCTGGCTTTGATGGGTTATATTTAAAGGCTACACAGGTATATGTAAACTTAAAATTCAGCTTTGTAAGGGCCAACCCCATTCTTCCAACTTACTGAAATCCTTCGTAGCAGGAGAGGTCTGATATTGTAGAATGAACCTTGTGCTTGGAGTCAAACCTAGTTAATAATCCCACTTTCCATACTGACAAGCTGTATAACCTTAGGGGAGTCTTAATATATCTGAATCCCAGCCTCTTTATATATGAAAAGTGGGGGGGATAACCATATGACTTAAAAGTTCTTGCAATTATCAAATGAGATAGTGTATATAAAATGTACTTTGTTGTACCTTAAAGTGCCATCCAAATGGTAGCTGTCTTCCTTACCTTCTATGATATCTACAGGGTGGTAAGCAATACATATACAGTGCCAGGAGTGAGCTGGAGTCAGCTTGTATAGGCTCACGAGAGCCAATGCTTAAGTATTAGCATTTATACCTCAGAGATCAACAATTGCTACAAATAATTTGCTATTTTGTTGATTGTCTAGACTTAAGAAAATGATGAAGAAAATTTTAATATTGCAGATTCAGATTAAAAGTGTATCCTGTATATATTTATTTTGGAAAGCTATTGTTTAATAGTTACCAGGACACCCCTGACTATATCATATCGTTAATATGCAAAACAAAGAGGGATTCCCCATGGGTGGGAAGACTATCCATGTGCTCCTGTTGGTAGATGACATTGTACATATTGCATCAAGCAGTACCTCCTGAATGAGATCCATAATCATTCATGAGGATTTGGCCTAACCAGAAATGGGGGAAACCAATAACAACTACAATTAGTGGTTGAAAATCGCTTATTGTCCTGATTATGATATTTAGGCAAATGGATAACATTATAATCTATCTATCTATCTATCTATCTATCTATCTATCTATCTATCTATCCATCCATCCATCCATCTATCTATCTATTACTGTCCCAATTATGATATTCAGGTAAATGGATAATAATAAAATAATTATATAATATATAATAATAAACTACAGTCATCTTAAACAGACACAGACTATAGACATTTAGTGAGGTTCAGAATTGGAGAGCAGGAAGATGATGGTCTGACTTGTCTTACAAAAATTATAATTATTTTATAACTACCCTAAGCTTCTCTCCCAACAAGGGCACATTTTGTTTTTTTCTTAAGCATCAGTAGCCTTCAGGTGATGTTACATAACCTCAGGCAGTTCAATAATGTATGTAGTCTTTAGAGAATAGATGCTGGGCATCACCCAAAGGACAAATAAAGGGCACATGCTGAGTGCAAATAGACTGGGACACTTTGCAAATGAGGAGTTACAGAGGAGGTGAAATGTAAAGGATGTCTTCAGAGATAATGAAAGAGAAATGCGGCACTGGACATGGAGTCAGGAAGAACTTCATTTAAATACAGCATCAGATACTTTACTGGCTATGTGACTCTGGACAAGTCACTTGACATTTCTGCACCTCAGTTCTCTCATGTGTAAAATGAAGGGGTCAGACTCAATGGCCTCTAAGGTCCCTTCTAGTCCTGAACCTATGATACTAAGAAGTATATGACCAGAAAAAGATGGACTGACCACATATACCAAAAGAGAAGGAGAAATGATGGACACCAGAGTCTTCCATTAGTATACACATAATTTCAAGAGAATATAAAGAAGATCCCTGTTATGTCAGGCAGATAATTTCAAGAGAATATAAAGAAGATCCCTGTTATGTCAGGCAGAACTCATCTTCTTAGACAACTTCAGCCATAGTGTCTACATTTCACTCCACAAGAGCCATGCTCTTCATTCCCTCCCCAGCTGAGAACAAAGCCCCTGGAGTCATGCTAGGCCAGCAATCTTTTTTTTTTTTTTGCTTTTTGGAGGGCATTTGGGGTTCAGTGACTTGCCCAAGGTCACATGGCTAGTTTTTGTATTAAGTGTCTGAGGCCAGATTTGAACTCAGGTCCTCCTTACTCCAGGGCCAGTGCTCTATTCACTGTGCCACCTAGCCGCCCCAATAGGCCAGCAATCTTGTTCACTTCCAAGTCTATACTGCTTTTCCAGAGTGTTCAGCACAATGCATGAGGACTGTAAGTACTAAATAAATGCTTTATGCCTGCCATTCTATTTGCCTTTGTACCTATATCTATCCATATGTATATGCGTATCTCTTTGTCTGTCTATCTATCTATCTATCTATCTCTATCAATCCATATGTTTATCTTTCTGTCTAATCTGTTTGTCTATCTGCTAATCTATTTATCTATCATCTTTCTGTCTACTATGTATTGTTTATCTCTAGCCTGTGACAAATTCATGAGGAGAAGTGGAGATTAGCACAGGATAGACAGGCTTGGATGACTTGTAACCCACAAATCTGGAGGAAGCACTCCCATCAGTGAGGTCACAGACATTGAGCACTGGATTAATATCATGATTCAACAGAAAGTCAGCAGAACACCAGCAGAAAGCCCCTGGAATGGTATCAGTGTCCAATTCTCTTAAATAGGAAGCAAACAGTAAACTGAAAACCAAAAACAAGGCAGAGAAGTTGTTCCTAGAGTCGCCTCCCCATCCCAGGTGCTTTCCAGCCCAGTTCCTATAACTTTCTGGTTGGGGGACCAATACATGCTCTGAGCACCAGCCTGCTGCATTTGTTCTGTCTGGCTCAGTGACAGCTTAACCTCTGAAAGTGTGAATTATAGCTGGTTTGTGTATACCACTTCAGGTGAAGAAGGAGACATTTGTGATTGATGCCAAAAATTCACTGAGCTGAGGTGAAAACTGTTTGCATAACTCAATGTGGCATGGCCCATAGGCCCTTCTACTTGTAAGCACTGCCCAGTATTGAGGTACTTCCAGGCACTTTGTAATTTGACCAAAAAGGGGGGGGGAGGGAAGGGATTACAATCTTTACTCTTTTAGCTTAACATTTAACTAGCTTTTGGAAGTCCAAAACCCAGAAGCATCTTGCCAGAGTAGAAGCATCAGAGGATTTGGAGTCAGAAAGCCTGGGTTTGAATCCTGGATCTGTCACTTGCTATATGTCACCTTGCAGTCATAGGTGTTGCTGTTTGTGACCTTTGGAAAATCACAAATCTCTGGTCCTTAGTTTCCTCCTAAATAAAATTTGGGAGAGGGTTGAAACACAATGAACTCCAAGGTATCCTCTAGCTTAGGATCCCACAATCCTATAATTAAGCCCCATGCATGGTACTGAGGATACTAAATCCAAACAAATCAAAATAAGCCTTGCCCTCAAGGAGCTTACATTGTGCTAGGGAGAAGAGGGAGTAAAACATGTAAACAAATATCTACATGTAGACACTAAACAAATATATGTGAAATTTGGGAATTGAGAAAATTAGTAATTCCAAATGAAATACTACTGAGTGGCTTTCTCTGTCTCTCTCTCTTGCCCACTGAGTTTAAATTTCTCTCCATGCTGTTCAAGGTCTTCCATAGGCTGGCACCACTCACATCTTTCCGGTCTTAACTCATATTACTTCCCTCTGGGGCAGCCTAATTAAACCACCCCACCCCTCACAAACACTTTTTTATTCCTTGGTTTTGTGCAGACAACTGTCCATTAACTCTGATAATGTCTGGATGGTGAATGGGTCTTAGTCATACCCATAGATATTTGCATCGATTCCTTAAGGACCTTAGATATCAGACCTCCATCAGAAAATTTCTACAAATATTTTCCTGGATGAATCTTTTCTTCTCATTCTAATTGCATCTCTTTTTATTTGTGCAATAAAAAATGTGTTTTATTTCCTATGATCTTCTCTATTCCTTTCTTGGTCAAGAGCTCTACTCCCTCCCTGTAGTTATGAAAAGTATTGCCTTCCATTCCCCTCAATTTTGTTTATGAAATGACCTTTAATATATAGATTTTGTAATCATTGGATCTAATTAGGATATAACATGTGAAATGAGGATCTAAACCCAGTTTCTCCCAGACTACTTTCCAAAACCCTCAGTAGTTTTTGTTGAGTATAGTAAGTCCTTGTCTGAATAGTTTCTGCCCTTAAGTTCATCAAACCCTATTTTTTTGTTCAATTTTTTCCATATCTTATACAACGAATAGAATAATAATAACAACAATTAACACTTGTATAGCACCTACTATGCACCTGTGCTAAGCACTTTATGAATATCATTTCATTTGATCCTCACAATACCCCTGGAAGGTGCTACCATTATCCCATCTTACAATTGAGGAAACCAAGGCAAACAGAGGTAAAGTGACTTACCCAGGACCATACATCTAGTAAAGGTCTGACACAAAATTTGAACTCAAGTCTGATTCTAGGCAGGGTACCCTATCTACTGTGACACCCAGTTACCTCCAATCTGTTCGATTGATAATCTTTTCTGTTTTTTAATCAGTACCAAATTCTTTTTATGACTATTGATTTGTAATATAGTTTAAGATCTGGTACTGTTAGGTTTCTTTCTTCTTACTTTTTCATCATTATTTCCCTAGAGATTCTTAACTTTTTGCTCTGTCAAATGACTTCTGTTATATTTAGTATATATATTTGCTTAGTTGTATTAACAAAGTCCAATGATAAACAATTAATTCCTCCCCTTTTTATTTAAATTCTCTTTTATTTCTGTAAAACGAGTTTTATAGTTTTATTCATATAATTGCTATTTGTCCTGTTAAGTAGACTTCCAGATATCTTACATAATCTGTAGTAATTTTAAGGTGGAATTTCTTTTGGCTACTTTATTTTAATATATAGAAATATTGATGATTTTTAATGAATTTAGTTTATATCCTCCTCCTTTATTGATTAATTGTCCCTATTAATTTTAGTTGAATCTCTAGGATTTATTAAGTACCATCATATCATCTATAAAATATGATAATTTTGTTTCTTCTGAACATGTGCTTATTCTTTCATTTCTTATCTCTCTATAGCTAATATTTCTATAACTACATCAAATAATAGTACTGATTATGGACATCCCTCCTTCACCCTTTATCTTACTGGAGAAAACTTTTGTTTTGTTTGTTTGTTTTACATTAGAAATAATATTGGATGTGAGTTTTTGGTAGATACTATTTATCATATTAAGGAAAAGGCAATCTATTTATATGATTTCTAGAGCTGGATGTTTTTGTTGCTGTTAATTAATACAAGATGTTGTCAAAAGTCTTTCTTCTGCATCTATTAATATAATCATGATTTTGTATTGTTTTTGTTATTATCATGAACTATTATATTAATAGTTTTCCATGATATTGAAACAACCTTCCATTCTTGGTAAAAAGTCAAATCTGGTTATACTGAGCAATATTTTAAATACATTCCTATACTTTCTTTTTTTTTAAACAAATGCTTTATTAACTTCTGTTTTACATCATTCATTTCTGCCAGATTTTGAGTTACAATCATTTTCCCCATGTTATTCCCCTACCCAACCTCCCAGAACAGCAGTCCCACAAGATATCGCTTCCTCCAATCTGCTCTCTCCCATACCTTCTCCCATAACCCCTTTGACTTTTCCATTAGAGGAAGGTGAACCTTTGTGTCCCAATGCCTGCACATCTTATCTCCCAATTATAAGAAAAAGAGTATTAATAATAGTATTTATATATATTTGAAACATTTAATCTTAAAACCTCGAATTTCAGATCCATTTCCTTCCTCCCTTGTCACCCATTCCCTCTGGGGAGATAAGTAATTCACTATATGTTGTACATGTCTAGCTATGCAAAACATTATCATAGTAGATATATTGTACAAGGCTGCTTATAATTCCCTCCCACTCATCCCACCCCCCACCTGGTCCATTCCCTACCTGATCCTGTCCCTCTTCTATAGTGGGTACTTCCAACCTCCCCTACCCCCAAGGATGCCCTCCCATCCATCATCCCTCCTCTCATCCCCCTTCACCCTATTCTGCTGCATGTTGTGATATCCCATTTAGTATGTATGTCACTCTCTCCCTGAACCAAATTCAATGAGAATGTGGTTTTGCCTTTTTTGCCTTCCTATTCTCCTCCTCCCTTGCAACCACTTCCCCTTGCTTCTTCTACATGAGATAGTTTACCCTACCGTGTCTCTCCCCATCTCCTCTTGCCACTTTCCTCTCTCACCTCATAATTTCATCCCTTGAGTATTCTCCCTTCCCAACAAATTCAACTATGCCCTCTATCCATATATAACTGTAACCATATACACACACATTCACATATGTATTCATATGACCACACACCTTCTTCCATTATTTTCATAGTGAGAAAGATATCATCAGTCACAGTTATTACTTTTCCATATAGGAATGTAAATAGTTCAACTTTGATAAGTTCCTTTTGATTTCTTTTCCCTGATTACCTTCTCAGGCATCTCTTGCTTCTTGTGTCTGGATGTCAAATTTTCTATTCAACTCTGGTTTTTTCCTCAAGAATGCTTGAAAGTCCTCTATTCCACTGAATGACCATATTTTCCCCTGAAACAAAATACTCAGTTTTGTTGGGTAGGTGACCCTTGGGTTCATTCTCAGTTCTTTTGCCCTCTGGAATATCATATTCCATGCCCTTCTCTCACTCAGTGTAGAAGCTGCCAGGTCCTGGGCTATTCTGATTGTGTTTCCACAATATAGAAATTGTTTCTTCCTGGCTGCTTGTAGTATTTTCTCCTTGATCTGGGGATTCTGGAACCTGGCTATAATATTCCTGGGAGTTTTCTTTTTGGGATCTTTTTCAGGAGGCAATTGGTGGATTCTTTCAACCTCTATTTTGCCCTCTGGATCTAAAACATCAGGGCAGTTTCCTTGAGAATTTCTTGAAGGGTGATTTCTAGGTTCTTTCTTTGATCATGGCTTTCAGGTAGTCCAATAATTTTTAAATTGTCTCTCCTGGATCTATTTTCCAGGTCAGTGGTTTTTCCCATGAGATATTTCACATTGCCTTCTAATCTTTCATTTGTTTGGATCTGCTTAACAGCATCTTGATTTCTCATAAAGTCATTAGCTTCCATTTGCTCCAGTCTAACTCTGAAGGAATGAATCTCCTCAGTGAACTTTTGAGATTCTTTTTCCATCTGGCAAATTCGACTTTTTAAGGCATTCTTCTCCTCATTGCCCTTTTGGGCCTCCTTTGCCATTTGAGTTAGTCTATTTTTTAAGGTGTTGTTTTCCTCAGTCAGGCTATTGACCCTCATTTCATACTTTTCCTGCATCCTTCTCATTTCTCTTTCCAATTTTTCCTCCACTTCTCTTATTTGATTTTTAAAGTCCTTCTTAAGGTCCTCTATGGCCTGAAACCCGTTCATGTTTTCCCCTGGGGCTTTTGGAGCAGGACTTCTGGCCTCACAGTCCTTTTCCCGCTCTATGCCCCCAAAATAGGAGTCTAGGGTTGCATTTTTCTTTTTCCTTTGCCTTGGCATGTTGCCACTTAATTACTTGACTTTTGGGCTTGTTGCCACACTATGGCTTTAAGGCCAGATAGAGGAATTTTCGTCCCGAACGTGTGGGGGGCAACTTCCATTTCTGGCAAGCTGTAAACCCACCCACGACCTCCACCCCAGATCACAATCCAGATCCAGGGAGGTTAAAGCAAGACTGATTACCCCCCAAGAATGATTGCTGGATCTCCCTACAGTTCGCAGGCCAGGAGCTGGAGCTGACTCTGAAAACTACAAAATGGCATGTCTCCTCAGCGGCTTCTAGCCCCCAGGGGAGGGAGCTGATGCATTCCCCAAATACTGGTCCCAAAGTCCATAGGACACTAACCCCTCACTTTGTCCTAGGCATGTCTATGTTGATAATTCTGGAGTCACCACAGCTGCTGGTGTTCTGGGGTTCCTCCAGCCGACTGCTGGCCCTGCCGCCCTGGGGCTAAAACCTCAGTGCTCGGCTCAGCTCCCAGCACTCTGCGCACTGCCGGCTCCCAGACCGCTGTGCTGGTCCTTCCTGCAGGGCTGCTGGGCTGTCCTCAGCGGGAGGTTAGCTTCTCTGTGTCGTTCTGTGGGTGCTGGGGCTCCAGAAGTTGTTCAGAGTCCTCTTTTACATAGTTTGGGGGGAATCTGGGGGCAGAGTGGCTTGGATGAGCTGTTTCTACTCCGCCATCTTGGCTCTGCCCCCCCTTATAGTTTCTTTAGAAACAGCTAGGTGGCACAGTAGATAAAGTTTTGGGCCCCGAGTTAAAAAGACCGGAGTTCAAATCCAGCCTCAGACAATTAGCTATGTGGCACTGAGAAAGTTGCTTAACAAAGACCTTAGTTCCCTCAATTGTAAATTGGGGGGGGGGGGGCGGGAGAATAACTGCACCGATATCCTAGGTTTGTTGTGAGGATCAAATGTGATAATATTTGTAAAGTGCAGAGCACAGTGCCTGACACATCCTAGATACTTATTAATGCTTCTTTCCTTCCTTCCTCTTTGTTAATATTTGTTTAAGTTTACAGATCAATATTCATAGGAAAATTGGTGTATAGTTCTTTTTTTCTCTGATATCTCTTCCTGGTTTAGGTCTCAGAACCACATTTCTCTCATAGAAGAAATTTGATAGGATGCCATATTTTCCTATTTTTACAAACAACGTTTGTAAAATTGCAGTTAATTTGTATTTGAATGATGGATGATAGAATTCATTTGTAAATCCACCTCCTAGAGCAATTTCTTTTTTCCCTCTGTGGGTTCATTTATAGCTTGTTGAATTTATTTTTCTGATATTGGAAGTCATTTAAATTTTCTGTTTCTCATTCCAATAACCTAGGTATTTTGTATTTTTGTAAACGTTAACTTACTTCATCAAAGTTTTTTTTTTTTATTAATGGCATTCCATTAAGTAAGTTTTAATAACTTTCACTATTTCCTTTTCATTTGTTGGGAGTTCTTTTTTATTGAATATAAGCAAATGTTTTCTTCTTTTTAAAAAAAAATTAGATATCTAACAGTTTCTGTATTTTATTATATTGTCTAAAATGCTCCTAGGGTTTTTTTCTTCATTTAAATAATGATTTTTTTTGTTTTCTACTTTGTCTTTTCTTTGATTATTAGAATTTCTACTTTTGTGTGTAGTTGGGGTTTTTTGGTTTATTCATTTTCTAGTTTTTATTTTTAAAAGTACAATACCTAATTCATTGTTCTGTTGTTCCTCTCTTTGTTAATGAAAATATTTTGAGATACATTTCCCTTATGTAAGGCTACAGTTGCATCCTAAATATTCTATGTAATAAAATAACATCATTAATGCCATTTGCCTTAAAGAAATTATTGTTTTTTATGACTTGTTCTTATGCTATTTGACCCACAAAATCTTAAATATTATTTAGTCTTCCCCTAAGTTTGAATACTTTCTTCAGTGAGTTTTATTGTTTAGAATTTTTATTACACTGTGGTTAGAGATTTAATTTTTCTTCATTTGTGTACCATGTTTTTATGCCATAGCACAAGATCATTTTTTAGAAGTGTCATAAATGCATAGATGACAAAGATGCATATTCTTTTCCATTACCATTTGGTAATCGCTGTAAATATGTCTAATTTTCCCAAAATTCTACTTGGACTTCTAATTTCTTTTTCCTCTTTTTTATGATTTAGATGTCTAGATCTTTAGATGTCTAGATCTAAAATGTATACATTGAAGTCTATAGTTAGTATATTTTGCTATCAAATTTTCTTTGTAATTCAATTATTTCTTCAAATACTTAGATGCCAATTATAACACATTCATACAAATATATGTTAAACATTGATATGTTTCATTACCTATTGTGCTTTTATGCTCAATATATTTCCCTGCTTATCTCTCTTAACCATGTCTATTTTTATGATTGCTTTTTCAGAGATCATGGTCCCTACTTCTGGTGTTTGGAATTCACCTGAAATAATTTCTACCCCAGAATCTCATTTTAACTGTGTGAATCTTTATATTTCAAGTGTCTTCCTTGTAAACAATAAATTGTTAGATTTTGCTTTCTCATATATTCTGTGCCCTCTTTTATATTCATTTCATTTATGCTCACTGATATAACAGTCAGTTGAACATTTTCCCCCATCATATCATCTTAGGATTCTTCTTTCTTTCTCAATCCCCTCTTTACAAAGAATAAGGGAATGGAGAAAAAGAAGGAATCAAATAAGCAATAGTAATCTATAATTAAAGCAGACTGTTGCTTTGCCCCTTCATTTTTTGCTAAGCCCAGATCTCTGGCTGGACCCCTTACGGTCTGCCTAAAAGTCTCTTTCTGTCCCCCTATTTCCACATGGGTTGGAAAAATGACTCATTGGGATTTTTCCCTAGACTTCCTCTTCACTACTCTGCCTAGCTCCTCTTGCTAGGTCTTAATTGATTCAGTTGCAGAGTAGAGGTGGTTTGGAATATTTCTTTGTCTTCCACCAAATTTTTCTGGTTTCTGAGTGAGTTGCTATTTGTGTCATGGAAAGTAATACCCATGTTAATGGAATCCTTGAAATATACCTGTCCTTGAGATATTGAAACATATCAATGCAATGATGCCAATTGTTATGATGCGGTGAATATACGAAAAGATAAAAGTGCTATAAGAACATTAGATGGTGAAAGGATGAGAGGAAATTGCAAATTCAAGGCCCGCAACTCTAAATGTCTTGACCAAAATAAAAGAAAATGTGTAGATGTATATTGGGTTTTAAAGAGCTTTACATATCCATGGTCTCTTGTGTACTTTGGGGATTTTAAGTTGTTGAATATGTTGACCATGAACTTCGCATAGCCTGTAAAGGGGCAAAGTATCATTGCAAAAGTAATTTTCCCTTCATTTACAATGAGTTCTTGAAATGAACCTCTGAACCCCCAGATTTGACCTATGATCTCAAATTGTCAAACTAACTCCTCCTAGATTATTTTGAGTTGATGGTCATGCCACATGCTTCCACGTTTACAAAGTCAAGTGTTAGGTCAAATTCCAGACTACTTTGCAAATCTATAGAAAATTACCTTTCCAATAACATAGGACTTGACTTTTAACTCTTAATTGTCTGAGACTTCATATTAGATGGATGCAAGGTTTTTCTACTAGTTATAATTTATCATATTGGCTATGTCTACCCAAATATTATAATCTATTTTGAAAATATTACCAATTTCTCATAAGAAAAAATAAATTACCCTGCTAGACTTCAGAATCTTTATATCTGAAATTAAGAGTAAAAGAAAAGTGGTCTCTGAATTCTCACCGATTCTGACCAAATCTTGAATAAATCCAACTGATAACTCTTTGTCTGATAGACCTACTAAAGAGCATGGATTTCTTCATTGGTATTCAAAGCTTGGAATTAACCTTAAAATTTCCTATAGTAACTTGAAACCACACTATAAATCTGTTATCTGTGAATTTTTCTAAGCCTTATTAAGAAACTACTAGTACAATCAGTTTATACTTGTATTATACTTATATTATCACCTTTTGAGATAGTGAGTTCTAGATTCTTGCAATCCATTGTCAGAATTAAGACTTTCTTTTATCTGATCTAAAACTTATCCTTTCAAATTTTCAGTTACCCTCTTAAATGTAGTATTGTGGGATAAGGTATACAAGGCCATATATACCTGCCTGATACCTTCTTAATGTTATGACTTTCCACCCAATTCTCTTTCAATCTCCATTTTTCAGTTTGGAGAGGAGGATAAAGGTCTTGCTTTATTCTCTATCCTGACTCTCTTTCTCCCTATAATTTATTTGTTCTTCTTGGGAAACCCAAGGCTCCAAAGCTATGTGTTGTCAGACTCACACATCAGGTCCAGTTTCTCTAGTGATCAATCCATATTTATGAAACATCTACGATATGCAAAGGCCCTGTGCTAGGTCATGATGGTGATAAGCCTGCTCCCACCTTTTAAAGTACTTAAAATCTATTTTGGAGATAAGCCCTAGGCCAGTGAAAAGAAAACTGATAATACCACCATAGTGGAATGGTGAAAAGAACCTTAGATTTCCAGTCTGAGGACCTGGGCTTGGATCCTGGATATACTATTTACAATCGGGCCTTGAGTGGGGGCCTTATTTTTCTTCACTGCAAAATAAGGGGGTTGGTCTGTAAGGTCTCTCCTAAATCTAAATCTATGATGTGCCTTTGTCTCCTGTGGCTCATACTCCTGACTTCAATGAAGCCAGGGTTAGAATAGTAACAACAATAGCAATGAACTAGGAGGAAGAAGAAGAGCATTCTCCACTGAGTTTGTTTGGAAATGCCTACACCCCAGAAAAATAATCCCCGGGTAATGCTACATGTCAGGAATGATCAGGACTCCTCAGATGAGATGCTTCCTATGATCCAAGTGCCAGAGAGATGGCCTTGGGAAAGCAGGTGGGAAATGCCAGAGAATCAGCCCTGGAGAAGCAGGCAGAAAACACTGCATGGGCTAGGCAAGTGGGCCACTGATGGATAGGAATGATGGACAGTTTTCTTATGGTCTCCTCAATGGCAAGATTAGTACAACTGAGAATTCTTTATCTAGTGGAGCTACAAGAGATACACGAGCAGAAGGTCACAGATGTCCTCACTGGTACTCAAAGGATCAGAATTAACTCTCAAACATCCTCTAGTACTCTGTCTGAATGACCCAAAATGAACCTCTCTGTGAATTTATCTAAACCTAATTATTTCTGAGAAATTCTTAGAAATCAAACTAAGACATAAAATAAAGGCTTCTATTTTCATTAGGTTCCAGCAGCTGGTAAAAAGCTTCTAGGTGAGCATAGGGGAATAGATTTGCCCTTTACAAGTAAAGTCTGTGCAATAAAGTAATTTAACTCCATTTAGGCAAAGCACAGCTATTTCTTATTGACTCCATTGGATGTGAATTGAAGGGAACTGGATTTCCATGAAGGGCTTTTAACTAGATGATGTAGACTCCCAAGAGACAACATGACATAATGTATAGAGAGCCTATCTCCACACCTCTGAGTCAGGAAGACCAGGGTTCAAGTCCTGACTCTGAGACATACTGATTGTGTCACCCTGGGTAAGTCAGATAATATCTCAATGCCTCTAGGTAAATCGGTAAGAGTGTATGTCGTAGAACAGGTAGCAGTGGTAGAGGGAGTTTCTTCATAAAGGGTTCCTTATAGAAATGAAAGTGCAGATCTGATCCCAAAACAAGATACAGGATAGGTAAAAGTAGCAGACTTAAAAACTATCACACTTTTCACTGCACTACTCTGTTACACTGATATGTAGCAATCTTCATTTTTAAGAGTTTATTAAGTTTAACATGATCACAACAAAACTGGCCTGATTTTCTGCAGGTATTTCTGAACATCTTTCTACTCCCTCCATTCCATGTAATTTAACATGCTTTCTTGATGTTTTTTCCTCTTTTTTTGTATCACCAAAATTACCCATAAGCTCTCTAATCTTAAAGTCCCTCTCTCTAAATAGATCTCTTGTAATAAAAATGCATAATTAAGCAAAATAAATAAACACCATGGCCGTATCTGAAAATGTATGTTTCTTTCTAGCCTTTAGTCTCTCACTTTTCTTCCAAGAGATAGAAAGCATATTTTACCATCAGTTTTTTGAGGACATAATAGTTCATTGCTTTGATAAGAGATCCTAAGTCTTCTAGAGTAATTTTCCTTTTCATTATTATCTTTATATAAATCATTCTCCTGTTTCTGCTCACTTCACACTGTAGTAGTTCACACAAGTTTTGCCAACTTTCTCTGAATCTGTCATTTTTATCATTTTATGGTGTTATTAATAATAGTGCTTTACATTTGTGTGGCATTACCTGTTCAACTATTCCCCAGCTTATGGCTAACCACTTCATTTCCATTTTTGGCACAATAAAAATATTACTATAAATATTTTTCATACATATGGATCCTTTCCCTCCTTGACCTCTTTGGGACATATGCCTATTGATGCTATTTCTGGACATTTTAATATCTTAAATATATTTCAAAATTCCTTCTTCAGAATGTTTAGATTAATTCTTTAGGCTACTACCTGGTTATAGTGGATAGAATGCTAAATCTGGAGGCAGTAAGACTTGAGTCCAAATGCAGCCTTAGACACTTAATAGCTTTGTGATCCTGGGCAAGTCATTTGACCTCTATCTCTTTTTGTTTCCTCAACTGTGAAATGGGAATAATAATATCTACCTCTCAAGGTTGCTATGAGGATTAAATGACATATTTGTAAAGTGTTTTACACATAGCAGGTACTTAAGAATGCTTATTTCCTTCCTTCCTACCAACAGAATATTAATGTGACTTTCCTGCTCTGGCTTATCTAGGAATTGCCATTTTCCTTTTTATTTTTATCTTTTTGACATCTTTGGCAATCTGATGAGGAGGAGGTAGAACCTCAGAACTCCTTTAATTTGAAATTATTAAATAGTAGTGATTTGGAACATCTTTTCAGTTGATTATTGATCATATTACTTATTTATTCATTTGAAAACTACCAGTTCATGTTCTTTGACAATTTATCTACTGGGGAATGACTCTGGTTCTGATACATTTATGTTGATTCCCTATATGTGCTGGATCTCAGACTCTATCAGAGAAATTTTCTGCAAATATTTTCCCCCCAGTTGAATGTTTCCTTTCTAATTCTTTCTGCATTGATTTTGTATCAAAATTGCTCATTTTATCTTTTTATGATCATCTCTATCTCTTGACTGATCAACTTTTCTTTCTCACACCTTTAGTTGTAAAAATGATCTCCTTTCCCTCTCCTCTAATTTGTTTATACTCATAATCTTCAAAATGCACTGCTTTGATTAGATTGTTTCCCTAAGCAAACACTTTTATGCCTCCTCATCATCTAAGAAATAAAATGTAAACTCTCTGGCATTCAAAGGCCTCTGCAATTTAACTCTCCCCTATCTTTCCAGTCTTAATCTCCTCCAACTCATTTTATACTCTAATGTCTAGTAACACCAAATTACTCCTTGTCCCCCGTTCTCACTGTGCTTCTTCCAATCTCTGTGCCTTTGCTTTTATATCTGACCCTCTCTTTCATTTCCATGTGTGGAGGCCCCTCTGTTCTTCAAAATCACCTCAACACATAAAGCCTTCTTGATATGCTCTCCTCATTACTACTCTTGTTTTTCTAAATGAATTTATTGCAGCACATCACCAGGATCTCTTCTGCGTACATTTGAATTTCCTTTACATCAGTTATTTTTGTGTATTTCCCCTCACTTTCAGTTCTAAGCTTTCTGAGAGCAGGGACTGCCTCATATCTGTCTTTACACTCCCAACAATGAGCCCAGATCCTTGTACATAATAGGATACTTTAAAAATGGCCTGTTCTCTCTATCTCACCTACCCAGCAGGCAGGAAATATAGAGGCAACTCACTTGTCCGTGGGACAGCTAGATGGATAGAGTACTAGCCCTAGGGTAAGGAAGATTTCTCTTCCTGTGTTCAAATCTGGCTTCAAACATTTACTAGTTATATGTCCCTGGGCAAGTCACTTAACCCTGTTTGCCTTAGTTTCCTCATCTGCAAAATGAGCTGGAGAAGGAAATGGCAAACCACTCCAGTGTCTTTGCCAACAAAACCCCAAATGGGGTCACAAAGCATCATACAGGACTGAACAATAACCATCCATCCTTCTACTGATTAGAATGGGAACTTTGACCTGCTCTGTTTCCTACCTGGGCCAGGTTCCATTCTCCTTAAGTAACTTGGTGGCCCTTTCCCAGAGGCTCACCATATTATAGTGACACTAGACTTAGCATTGCTACTCTATTGGCTTAGCCTACTGTAACCCAGAATTCCTGAGTTCAAGAGTTCCACCAGCCTCAGTCTCTCCAGTAACCAGAATTGTAGGTATTCCCTAACATTCCCAGCCATGATTCACTCTTGAAAAATATGTTTTTTTAAAAAATTCAATTAAATTGAAAAACACTACTTCCATTTTTCTTTTTTATGGACTTTGGTCCTTGTTCTGTGCCAAAGAGGGATGATTCTTATCTTACTTCTCATGCTTCCTATGCTTGTTGCTCATACATGCAGGACAGCACCAATATCCCTTCTTTGTGATGCTGAATCCCCTGCATCCCTCCATCCCACCTCCATTCTGGAATATTGCATAGTCTCTATAGGAATGTGATTGACTCCTTAGCCTCAATTTTACAAATATATGGCCCTCATCTTTAACTTCTTCCTCCCCCTCCATTTAATTTACTCTTCCTCCAGTAAAACAAAATAAGGCTTCTGAAAACCATCTCTTACCCACTAAGAGGCAAAGGGCTTTTCCTCCCAGAGAAGAGAGCTGACAAAGTATCAACAGAGGTGATTTCTTGAAAACAGGGGCCTTGTATCTTGTATATCTTTTTATTCCTCATAAGTCCTAACCCCCAGGGTCCACTCTGTATATGTTTGTATATATGTGTATATACTTGTCTAGTATAAGCTGAATGAATCAGTGAATTGATAAAAGAACGGGAGTCAAGATGATATAGTGAAAAGAAAGCTAGATTTGGAGTCTGGTGATCTGGATTCTAATCCTGACTCTGACACTTACTAACTTGTAAAACCTTGAGCAAGTCACTTAATTTTTTTGAGACTTCAGTTTCCTCACCTGTGAAATCAGGAATCTAAATATGTGATCCTATAAATAGCAAAGAGTCTTACTTCTTCCGGATCAAGCAACAGTCCCCTCCTCAAGCAGGAAGAAGAAAAAAGGAAGGCTTCAATGATATTCTTGCTAAGGAGACAATTTCAGTTTTAATCTATCTAAACTGAGTCCCAGTAAATAGAAAAACAAAATTACTATGTTTAAAAGCAAGGGCAAGCATATAAGCCCTCATTTATATTTTTGCCTTTCTATAGAATCTTTGCTACCACCTAAGACCAAAAGACAATGATGTGAGTTTTTAAGTAGGGACTTTATTTTTGTTTTTTCAGAGGGTGGAGGAACACAAACACAGGAACAGGCTAGGAATGGTTGTCCTGTTTAAAGGCCTTTGCCAATGGAGCCCTTTCTGAGGATCTGGGCCAGCCCTCCTGCTCAGCACCAGGGAGGAAGCACATTGGGGCCAACTCATACATCTCAATCACGCAGGTGAAAAGTGATGATTTTTTTTTCTGGATGGTAATGAGAGAGGAGAGCAGAGAAGGGGAAAGGGGAAAATTATGGGCTTGGTCAAAGCTTGCAAAACTGCACCAGTGATTAAAACATCTTATGCTGTCCTCGGGCTTCAGAAGCTATCACCGACAAAAGATCTCATACACACAACATACAAAAGGAAAGAAATAGGCCATTAAGAAATATTTCAGCATAATGCAATTATTACAGCTGTATAATTGAATGGGGAAACCATTGATCTGTAGTAGAAAAGAAATTGCTCTTTTCATTGTGTTCCTATGAATATGTGAACATTAATCTCAATCTATAATCAACGTTCATTTCAAATCTGATTGCGTGCTACTAAACACCCGTAGCTATGCTAACATTATGTTAATATGGTTCAACATCAGAGCTCCCAGCTTCACAGCACAAATATTTTTCTTTGGCAATCAATAGTAATTTCAACTGAGTGGATGGAAGTCACGTTTTAATGGTAATCTTTTCTCCCAGCCTCCAAGTGGAAACTCGGCTGGTGTCTTAACACGGCTGCAGTGCGTTGCATGTAATCAGATAAATTAACCTAAAAAGAAATAGAGAGAGGAAGAAAGGGAGGAAATGTGGATCAGAAATAAAGAGCAGCACCAGTGAAGCTCTCCATTTCCCTAATAGATTAAAGGGCTCATTACCATGAAAGGAGAGAATAGGCCTGGCAGGAGGATGGGGGAAGGGGATGGGGGTGGGGGTGGGGAGATGCTTGGCTTTAAGAGAAGCTAAATTCCTTTTGGCTGCCAGCCAGGGCCGAGGAGCAGTTGGGTCACAGTGCAGCCTTCCCATCCTACCCGCCCCCCCCCCCCCATTCCCCACCTCCGTCCCTCCCCCCAGCAAATAGCCCTGGGTTGTGTAGGGCACAGAGCAGCCACTGAGGCAGGCTGATGGAATGTTGAGTTGCTTTTATCCTGGGAACCCACCACAGGTGTCTTTAAGTGCTTCTCTGTTCCTTACAGTTGAGCAAGAAACCAGAAAGGAGTAGGGACACAAGGCTATTTTTTCTCCCCTTTTTGCTGTTGATATTTTTAAATTGGCACATGGTGTAGTGGGAAGAATAATGAACTTGGGATCAGAAATTCTTCTTGTTCAGTCGTTTCAGTCACGTCCAACTCTTCATGACCCCATTTGGGGTTTTCTTGGCAAAGATACTGAAGTGGTTTGCCATTTCTTTCTCCGGTTTATTTTACTATGAGGAAACTGAGGCAGACAGGGTTAAGTGACTAGCCCAGGGTGACATCCCTTGTAAGTGTCTGAGGCTGGATTTGAACTCAGGTCTTCCTGATTCTAGGCCTGAACTGGGATCAGAAGACCTGGGTTCAAATTCTGGAACTGGTCTTTATTTTGTATGTGACTTGGACAAGGTACTTCACTCCCTTCCCCTATCTCAATTTCTTCCTCTATAAAATGAAAGTATTGGACCACATTTATCAAGGAACAAGTATTAATTAGATACCTAATATGTTCCACGAAAGGTCCAGGCACTGGAGACAGGAAGACAAAAGCAGGACAGTCTCCACCCTTAAAGAGTCTACCATGCACAGGTAAGGAAAACTTTTATACACAATAAAGAACCTCAAAAGAGATGACAAGCTGAGCCTTGGCAGGAGTGTACTGGTAAATGTTGAACAACCATCTGTCCAAAAAATAAATAAGTAAAAGTACACATATTTTAGTTTAATTTGCATTATTAGCATGAAGAAATAATTACTTTCTTAAATCTAAACAATCAACAAAACAATAAATCAAGTCCTGATTTGTAGCTTGCTGATTTCTGAATCCTCACACTGAAAATTTAATAAATGGGCTCTCCTCAGCTGGTTTGAGCTGGCTCCAGCACACTGCTGGCTTTAGCTAGGATCCCTTCTTACTTTAAATCATGTCCTTATATGCCCCCCTCCCAGGCCTTTCCCTTTGCTATGACCGCCTGTGCAAAGTTTCTGAGGGAGAGGAAGATCTTGATGGAGCTCATGAATCATTTGTTTATTTATTTGCTTGTTTTGATTGTGCCCATTTATGAAGACACTGTTATTTTTCCTGAAAGTTCCCATTGATTCCCTCCTTCCATGGGTCTCTCAGGAAGGCTGATGCCTTCAATCTTCCTTACTTCCAATCTCAAGAATCACTCTCTGGAGAGATGGGGATGGGGCTGGGCTTGGAAGTTTTCCTGTATGAATGTGTTTTCTTTACTACTAACCTTTTGTTGTACATACTTCTAGAGTGGAGGATAATTAAGTTAGGGGTTTTAGCAACTGCCACAATTACTTCTAAGGCCTAGTCACATATTCCAGGAAAGGAAGCAAAGGAAGAAGAAAAAAAGGGGTGGGGGGAGAGAGAGACAGAGACAGAGAGAGATACAGCAGAGTGACAGAGACAGAGAGACAGACAAGAGACAGAGAGCTGTTGGGGGTGGGGAGAAGGAACACATTTATATTGTATCTCATTCACTAAAATGATGTTTTTTGTGCTTACAAGCATTTCCAGGAAACAAGGCATTGGACAGCATCCACAAGTCATTTTTTCATTCTTTTTTTTTAGGTCTATATCATTACAGCCCTTTTCAAACAAGGGAACACCTCCCATTTTTCATAACTATTCTTTCATTACAAGGTTAAGTGGAGAACATTTTATAGATTTGTTTTGGAGCAATGTAATCCAGACTCTTTTCATCATCATCATCATCAACAACAAACATTTATTAAGCACCTACTATGGACTCAATATTGAGAATACCAAGACAAAAATGAAAATACCCCCCATGGCCTTACATCCTACTGGAGGAGATAACATTTACCAGAACAATGACAATAGCACTCATTGGATTCAGGCTTTGAGTCTGAATGTGCCCTGTATAAAAATGCTTCAAAACATCATCTAGGGTTTTCTTCAGTGTTTCTTGTGTGTAGAGAAACCCTGCATTCTCAAAGGCCATGTTAGCAAAGTGCTAGCTCCAGAAAGTTTACCCAGACTACTACTACTAATAATAATGTTTGTGCACTGATCTAGCAATGAACTGTTTATATTATTCAAAGATCATGGCAGAGGGGCATCGCCAGAAGGTTTCCCAACAGGTGATGGATTTTTATTTTTACTTTTTTATCAACCTCAACATTTGCATTCAAAACATAATGCCACAAGAATTTGTTTTAAAAAATGCATCTAGGCCCACAGTGGCTAGAGAAATAAGCTTGGAATCAGGAAGACTTGAGTTCAAACCATTGCCTTAGATATTCTAGCTATATGACCTTAGATAGGTCACTTGACCTCAAGTTCCTCATCTGCAGCTAGGTGGCACTATAGTGCTAAGAGTGCCAGGACTGGAATCAGGAAGACACTTCCTGAGTTCAAATGTGACCTCAGACACTTACTAACTGTGTGATGGTGGACAACTTAACCCTGTTTGCCTCAGTTTCCTCATCTGTAAAAAGAGCTAAAGAGAGAAATGGCAAACTACTCCAGTATCTTTGCCAAGAAAATCCCAAATTGGGTCACAAAGAGTTGGGCATGACTGAAAACGACTAAACAGTGATGAAAAGCTACATGACAAGTGGATAAGTCACTTAACTTCTCTCAACCTGAGTTTCCTCATCTGCAAAATGATGATTATGATAACACCTACCTAGCAAAGATATTGGTGAGAATCTGATGTGATTATACATAAAAGCACTTTGCAAACCTTATCCCGATAAACAAATGCTGGCAGTTATTTTTTTTTTTTTTATGCATAGGGCATTGTGCTCTCTGCTGAGGTGGCAAAGACAAGGACAAAGCCACTTGGTGAATTTACATTGGATTATGGGGAAATGACATATACACTCAATAAAAACAAAATACATCCAGAATGAATACAAAGTTACTTCAGGATGCCATTGGGAACTGGAAGGGGTTGAAGAAGAATGACAGAGAAGTGACCCTTGAGCTATGTTTTAAAGGGAAATAGGAATTTCAAGAGTCAGAGATGAGACAGGAAGGCACTGGAGTGAAGGTAAGGGTGAGAATGGTGGGGGCGGGGGGGGGGGTGTGGCGTTAAGGGACATGGTAGCATCTTCAAGACCAAGGAAGGAGATGGGATTTTGCTTTTTTTTTTTTTTTTTGGAGGGAGGAAGGCAGGACAATTGGGGTTAAGTGACTTGCCCAAGGTCACACGGCCAGTAAGTATTGTGTTTGAGGTCAGATTTGAACTCGGGTCCTTCTGACTCCAGGGCTGGTGCTCTATTCACTGCATCACCTAACTGCCCCCAAGATGGGATTTTTCAATACAAGTGAACAACAGGTAGCTCATTTGGCTAGAATGTAAAGTGTTATGAAAGCCATTTGCCAAATCAATCTGGAAAATAGGTGAAAGCTGGGTTAAGAGTTTTCCATGTATAAGCATTCCCGGGAGGTCAATGCTATTGTAATCCCTGTTTTACAGATGAGAAAGCTTTGGCTCAGAAAAATTGAATGGGTTGTTGAATCATGTAGCTAAATGTTTGTGGCAGAATTCAAACATTGGCCTTCCAAACCCAACTCCAAATACAAGACTTGATCTATATGATTCTACTTGATCTATATGATTCTACTTGTTCACCTTAAAAGAGTGTTTTAAGCAAAGTGCTTGGTCAGAGGTACTCCAGTGAAGTTGGGTTTTGTCCCAGAAAGGAATACTATAGAAACTATCATGTGGTTCAATAGCATCCTCAACCTTCATGATGTCCTCCTTCATCAACCACTGTGATGCATCCACTGTGGACTGTTCTGTACTACACTAGATACTCAGATAATTAAGATGTCTCCACTCTCATGGAGCTTACAGACTGGGGGGATGGGTAGAAGAAATATAACACATACACAAAAATAAAAATACTGTGCAATAAATGTATGGCTTGAAATATGGATGGATAGAATTTCAAAAGTCAGATATATCCCAAGAGGGAGGTCCAGACATAGGAAATAGCATGAGCAAAAGAATATAGATGGAAAAGCATAGAGAAGTTTGCAAAATTCAACCTGGCTGGAACATAAAGCATGAGGAGTGCATTGATATGAAATAAAGCTAGAATAGTAGCATTGGGTTGTCAGGGGATTAAAATTCCTAGCTTAAGATATTCTACTTTACCCAATAGATAACAAAGAGCCATGAAAGGGTTTTGAGAAGAGGAGAGACACGATGAGATATATGTACATAAGATTACTCTAGCAGCTGCTATGAAGGCTAGATTGGGGAGGGAAGAGCCTGGAAAGGGAAATGCTTTTTGGTGAAATCTCAGCTCTCATTTTTTCAATAATGGAGGTAATTGTTAACGAGGGCTTACAATAGTGAATGGGTGAATGAATGATTGAAGCATTTAGGTAATAGTTATTATGTGGAGAGCACAGTTAGGTGGTGCAGTGGATAGAGCACCAGGCCTAGAGTCATAAAGATTCATCTTCCTGATTTCAAATCCAGCCTCAGACACTTACTAGCTGTGTGATCTTTGATAAGTCATTTCACCCAGTTTGCCTCAGTTTCCTCATCTGTAAAATGAGCTGGAGAAGGAAATGGCAAACCATGCCAGTATCTGCCAAGAAAACCCCAAAACAGGGTTACGTAGAGTCAGACATGACTGAAAAATGACTGAATTATGCTTAGGATTAAAGAACTGGGAGGGACCTTATGTAAAATACAGCTGTACTCTTTCATTCTACAAATGAGGAAATTGAAGCCTAGAGAGGGGAGGAAACTTTCATCAAGTCCCACAAAGCCAGGAAGTATCTGAGTTGGGATTTGGATTATCTCCTTTGCCTTCAAATCAGGTATTCTTGACTCCTTGCTAATCCTTACACAAGACACTCCATCTGCCCTTTCTGGGCATCTTTGCTAGGCATCCCCCATCCCCCAGTGCTCTCTTCTCAAACTGATCCATAGCAGGGTGAAACGACTTACCTCTATTTTGTGAAGTCTGGGCAACGGAGAAGAGCAGTAGACTAAGTATGAAAAAATATTGAGGAGTTTTGTCTTCTCCATTATGACTTTAACCACCCCAAGATCTTTGAAAATGTCCCAGCTCATTGAAAGGCCAATGGGACAGAGCTCATATAGGGCCCAAAGCCCCTGAGTAGCTCATTCAGCCTTCATGGGTCTCAGTTACTTGAATTGTAAAATGAGGGGGTTGACGCTGAGGTCACTTCCAGGTCTCAAGCTAGGATTGTGTGGTCTTCTGCAGGACATTTGTTGTATTATGCCTACAATAAATAAAGGTGAACAAATTTAGACACAAGGAAACAGTTAAGCAAACATAACTAGTACAACGTTCCTCTGTATTGGGAACCTGGTAAATAGAGGTGTAGCTTACTTTACAGGAAAAAAAAGAAGGAAAAAATAAAACTTTTTATTTAGAAAGAGTTCTGAGCCTTGAGTTAGAAGTTCTGAGTTTGAATTCCAACTGTCTTTTACTACATGTGAGATTGCATGCAAGTCTCTTCCTTCTCTGGGATCAGTTTCCTCATCTGCAAAATGAAAGGGTTTTATGAGATAACCCTTCAGATCCTTTCCAACTCCATATCTGATGATCTTATGGGATTTAGGTTGAATCCCTGATCTACCTCTTGCTAATTATGTGCCCATGAGCAGCTCAGTTTCCCTTCTCCCTGCTTATTTCCTCACCTTTAAAATGATATTTTAGTGCTATGCAAGCTACCTATAAGAAACATAGATTTTGAGAAGGAAAGGGCTTTAGAGATAATGGGACCACTATTACCTTTCATTTTATAGATAGAGATTAGGTGAAATGCACCTCTTCAGAGTAGGAAATAGCAGATGTGATTAATTCAAAGAAACATGGGAAGACATATGTGTGTATATATGTGTATATCTATGTATATGTGTATATGTATAAAATATGTATATATATGTATAAAATTGATACAGGGTGAAATCATAAATACTACCTGCCTTTTACAAATAAATATTACTTCAAGATTTGCAAAATACTTTACAAATATTATCTTATTTGATCCTTATAACAGCCCTGGTAAAAGTGCTATTATTACCCCCATTTTATAATTGAGGAAACTGAGGCACAGGGAGGTGAAGTGGCTCATCCAGAGTCATAGCTTGTAAGTGTCTGAGGCCAGATTTGACCTCAGGTCTTCTTGACTTCAGGTTCAAGGCTCTATTTATCCTTTGTACCACTGAGCTTCTATAATTAAATTATAAAACATATATATGTATGTATGTGTATATATGTATGTATATACACATATATACACATAAACTATTTCAGTAATCTATATTAATTAAAATATTATGTATATGTACAAATATACAAATAATATATTCATATGAATTACATATATACAATGATAAAACATTAAAGTAAATGAAAAGATCACTGACAACTAGCTGAACTCTAAATAACTAATAAAACAAACAGTGTAAATCTTAGAGAAGAAATAAACCAATACATGGCACTCTTCACAGCAGAGAGGTAGGGGAACTACTAGGCAGCTAGGTGACAGAGCTGATAAAGTCCCAGGGTCAGGAAGACCTGAGTTCAAATTCAGCCTCAGACACTTACTAGCTCTGTGATCCTGGGCAAGTCACTTAACCTTGTTTGCCTTAGTTTCTTCATCTGTAAAGCAGGGAACAGAGACAGCTAGGTAGTATAGTGGCTATAATGCTGGTCCTAGAGTCAAGGAAGACTCAGCTTCCTGAGTTCAAATTCAGCCTCAGACACTTACTAGCTCTGTGATCCTGGGCAAGTCACTTAACCTTGTTTGCCTTAGTTTCCTCATCTGTAAAATGAGCTAAAGAAGGAAATGGCAAACCACTCCAGTGTCTCTGTCAAGAAAACCTCAAATGGGGTCACGAAGAATCAGACACAATGGAACAACGACAAAATGGGGATTATAATAGCACCTTTCTCCCAGGGTTGTTGTGAAGATCAAAATGAAGCAATATTTGTAAAGCACTTAGCATAGTGCTTAGCATATAGTAGGCACTAAATAAATGCTTATTTCCTTTCTTCCTACCAGGCACTATGTTTATTATACTTTATCACTTTGTTATAGGTTTGTATGTGAGAAGGGGAGTAGGAGTCCAGAAATTATTGTGATATAAAGTCAAAAAGAATCAATAAAGTATATTTTCCAAAATAGAACGAGAATTTGAAATCAATTCTTTTCCCTCTCCCCTTCTCTTACAGTGTTGCTCCACATAGGGAGCATCATGGGTTTCTGTCTGTCTGATACCAGAGAGGGCTGTTACCATCGTGCAGTCATTTTTCAGTCAAGGCCAACTCTTTATGACCCCACTTGGGGTTTTCCTGGCAAAGATACTGGAGTCGTTTGCCATTTCTCTCTCAAGTCATAATATGATTATAGACTTAGATCTGGAAGGGACTCCAGAAGTCACCTATACTCCAAAAACCAATCCCCTCATTTTAAAGATGAGGGAACTGAGACCCTAAGGCAGGATTTGAACCTGGCCTTCTAATTCATCTAATTTCTAACTACTTTCTGCTGTTTCATGCTGTCTTCCATCCCACCCCATTTATAAAGGGGGGAAACTGAGGCAGAGATAAGTTGAATAACCTGGCAGAACCCAGGTGGCAAAGCCAAGATTTGAATCTAGCTCCTCCAGCACTGTATCTAGGGACCTTTCTGCTGCACTATTCTGACTCCTCTAAGGCTTAAGATATGAGAGAAGTGTAAACTGTTGTTAGTAGTAGTAGCTCATTTGAATGGAACCATAGAAAGCATGTGGTCCAGCAACCCCAGGAATCAGAGTTTCCCTTTTGCCTTTCCCCCAATCTTTCTAACCATCTTGGATTTAACAGCATCTTCCACTGCTTAAACATGGTTACCAAAGGATGCTTGCTTAGTGACTGTATGTAGGCAGGACTGTAGACCAGATGAGGCTGTTATCACTCAGAGAAATCATAGTCAGGGGCTGACAAAGCGCCCTAGTCCCTGGCCCCTGTGAGCTGAGTCAAGTTGTCTCAGGATTATGAGCCTCAGACGTTTAGAGCAATTTCAACTGGATCAGAGGTTATAGCCCCTGCTTTGGAACATTCCACTTTTATTTGCAGGCTATGAAGTGTAATAGTTCACCATTTTGCCTTAAGTATCACAATAAAAGTCAGTGAGATGGAACAAGCAATAAGCAGCTCTTTTACATCCACACTGCTGGGACTGAGTGCTTAAGTCTTCATTAACCTACAGTGAGAGGAAGGAGCTACAGAAACGACGGCGGAGAAATAAAATGCCAGGGACAGGGCGCCATCTCTTTGGAAATTGTGCTGCCAAGCAATGTCGAGAGCCTAAGGAGCCATCTCATTTTCTGTCTGTCCCATCCTCACTTTCTCCATTCATCCTTGGCCCTGTCCCAGCATCAAGAGGGGGGCAGCTGATCTCTTGAGATATTGAGGGTTGGATCTTGACTTTAGAGGACTCTTGATGAAGTCTGACTCCTGCTTGCTTCAGAGAAATGATGGTCTAGAGATGCATAGTGACAAATGTTTTTAGATATGGCCAGTGTAATGTAACAACATTGGCCAGTTTGTGTCCCTTTCTGACTTTGTGGGTTTCATGTGCATGTTTCTAAATGATCTATTGGTGTTCTTGTTCTCTCTCTCTCTCTCTCTCTCTCTCTGTCTCTCCCTCCCTCCCCTATTTCTTGTTCTTTCTCCTTCCTTCTTCCTTCCTTCCTTCCTTCCTTCCTTCCTTCCTTCCTTCCTTCCTTCCTTCCTTCCTTCCTCCCTCCCTCCCTCCTCTCTCTCCCTCTCCCTCCCTCTCTCCTCTCTCTCTCTCTCTCTCTCTCTCTCTCTCTCTCTCTCTCTCTCTCTCTCTCTCCTCTCCCTCTCCCTCTCTCTCTCTCCCTCCCTCCCTCCTCTCTCTCTCTCCTTCTCCCTCTCTCTCCCTCCTTCTTCCTTCCTTCCTTCCTTCCTCCCTCCCTCCCTCCCTTCCTTCCTTTCTCTCTCTCCCCCTCCCTCCCTCTCTCTCCCTCTCCCTCCCTCCCTCTCCCCCTCTCCCTCTCCCTCTTCTTCTTCCTCTTCCTCTCTTTCTTTTTCTTGCTTTCCTGTCTTTCCACCTTTCTCACTACCCATTAACTTAACCCCTATTAGAAGTGGGTGTGGTTGTGTATATATGTGTAAATGTTCCCTTTAATAGTGTATATATATTATATATATATAATGTGTATATGCATATACATATCGTATACATTTGTACATGTATGTATATATACACACAATATTACTAGAGAGAATTTCTATTAAGGTGTAAGTTAATGTGTAGTGAGAGAGATACAAGAAAGGGAGGAAAAAAGAACATAATAAAACATTTTAAAAATACACATAAGATATCAAAAAGATCAGAAAGGGATATAAACTAGACAATTTTATTACTGTTTTTTAAATTTAACATAAACTTTTAAAAGCAAATGCTATAACAAAAGGTCATAGTTTTATCCATAATGTACCTTTGTTCTCTCAATATTGGAATGATTGCTTGTTGATAACTTAAGTTTATGATGAAGAAGATATAAAAAATAAAACCTAGGTCATATAATCTAGGCTAGTAATTCAAGTCAAAGCACTTGTATTAAATGCATTCCATGTGTAAGACCCTGGTGTGCAGCACCAAAAATGAAGAGCTACATGGTGCAGGTTCTGCTTCCAAAGAACTTACATCCAAATGGGGTAAAGATGTTTAAACAAATAACTCCTATACAAGAAAGAGGACATGCAGCACATAGAGGAGGTCCCAGAAAAATGTCTTTAAAGGAGCAATTACACCAGGAAATACTAGATCTTAGTATAAATGAATAAATAAATGAACAGATGAATGAATAAGTGAAAAAAAATTTATTAAGCATTTACTGTATAGTAAGTACTGGGGGGTACAGTTAGAAATGTAAAGTGATTATTGCTCTAAGGAACTCACATTCTTTTTTTTTCCTTAGCAATTTTATTTTTTTATTTTATTATTTAATTTTAGTCTTCAACATTCACTTCCATAGGTTTTAAATTTTCTCCCCTTCCTTCTTCCCTCCCTCCCTCCCCAAGACAGCTTGCAATCTGATATGAGTTCTACACATACATTCCTATTAAACACATTTCCACATTAGTTATGTTACATAGAAGAATTATAACAAATGGGAAAAAAACATGAGAAAAAATAATAAAACAAAAAAAAAGTCTGTTTCATTCTTCATTCTGACTCCATAGTTCTTTCTCTAGGCATGCCTGCCATTTTCCATCATTTGTTCTTTGGAATTGTTTTAGGTCCTTGCAGCTGACAAAGGCTATGTCTATCAAAATTAGTCCTCGTATGCTGTGGCTGTTACTGTGTACAATGTTCTCCTGGTTCCGCTCCCCTCACTCAGCATCAGTTCATTTAAGTCTTTCTAGGTTTCTCTGAAGTCTGCCTGTTCATCATTTCTGATAGCACAATAGTATTCCATCACATTCATATACATCTTGTTTAGCTGTTCCCTAATTGATGGACATCTCAATTTCTAGTTCTTGGCCACCGCAAAATGAACTGCTACACATATTTTTGTACATGTGGGTTCTTTTCCCTTTTTTATGATCTCTTTTGGATAGAGCCCTAGAAGTGTTATTGCTGGGTCAAAGGGTATGCACATTTTTATAGCCCTTTGGGAATAGTTCCAGATTGCTCTCCAGAATGGTTGAATAAATTCACAACTCCACCAACAACGAATTAGTAAAGGAACTCACATTCTAATAGGGAAAGACAGTATACATAAGGAATTTTAGCTGAAGTCAGGTGGAAAAGGTCTATCATCCTCAGGGTGCAGCAGCAAATTAGATGGTAATGTATCTTCTTTAATGTCATTTCTACTCATAATCCTATCTGTGTCCAAGGTTGAACCATTTGATTGTGCCAGGGACATTGGTGGCAAGGACTTTATTTTCAGGGTCTTTGGTAGCCATGGTACCAAGTTTTATCAGATTCTTTTCACACAGACACCTTTCACTGTGTCTACCCAAAGCAAAATATCTGGATAAAACACAATGATGTCTCGTTTACATGATACTGATCATTTGATAGAGCAACATGTAGGTTGAAAGAATTTAGAAATGGAATGAACCTTAGAGGTCATCTAGCCATTGTATCAGAAGACCATAGAGCTAGAGGTGGAAGGGACCTCAAAAGACATCTAATCCTATCCCTTTATTTTTGGGGGGGCAGAGAGGCAGTCAGGGTTAGTGACTTTCCCAGGGTCACACAACTAGTGTCTAAGGCTGGATATGAACTTGGGACTCTAGGGCCAGTGCTCTATCTACTGTGCCACCTAGCTGAACCCACCTTTTTATTTTTGAGATGAAAGCACTCAGACACAGAGAAATTAAGTGACTTGACCAAGGTCACAAAGCTAATCAGAGAGCTAAAGTTTGAAGTTCTTTATCTAAAAATTCCCCTGCAGATCCTCTTCCATCACCCCACTTACCTTATGTACATTGCTGGGGAATAAGGTTTTAGGATTACTTTTCCAGAAAAAAATACTGAAAAATTTTATACCATTTAAAAACAGAAATCACAAATAGGCACAGAAGTGGGTAATTATTTTGAAAACAGACAAAAGCAACAAACGCCTGTGTATCATCTTTACATGCTTTATCTCACATGAACCTAACAGTGAAAGGTAAATGCTCCAGGTGTTATTGCTCCATTTTACAGCTGAGGAAGACTGAGGCACAGAAGACAAATGATTTGCTCAAGGTCACATAGCTAATAAGTGTTCAAGGCAGGCTGTGATTCCCTTTCTTCCTGAAATTAAGTTCAGCATTTATCCATATAATCCATCGCCTCTCTTTGAAATCCAATTAACTCTATTTTCAAGGACTCAGAGTCATCATCAAGGACATTAGTTATAATGTACTTCTAGGCCTGCAGATTTGAATGGTATAGAATACAAGAATGACCAGGCATGGATCTTAGGGAAAAGACTAAGACAAGCTTTAAAACACATCCCTGTCATAGCCTGATTTTTGCTCATTTGCTTCTTTCTCATGAAGGCCAAGTGAAAGGATGTACAGCTGCTTAACCTCTGGGGCAGGCAGCCTTTCTGCTGAATGAATTAGTAAAACAACCCCTTCCCAAGGGGTTTGTTCACCCTCTGGTGAAATCAGCGTCCTCTGACTTGTCACTGACATTCCAAAGGTCAACTCAAGGTTCACGCATCTCCAGCCCAGTGGACCAACTGACTGACCAGCTGACTAGCAGTGAGACATTTTGGTGTATCCCTACCTCTTCTGCCAAAGGATGTTGGGAAAAAGATTCATCTCTCTCTCTTTCACACACACACACACACACACACACACACACACACACACACACACACACATATACTCTCTCTCTCTCTCTCTCTCTCTCTCTCTCTCTCTCTCTCTCTCTCTCTGTCTCTTGCTTGTTTTCTCTCCCATTCTGTCCTATCTCTTTGTCTCTCTCATTTGCTCTCTCCATATCTTTCTTCTTGTCTCTCCATCTCTGTTTTTCTCCATTTCCTGACATCTCTTCTCTCTCTGTCAGCCTGCCTATCTCTCTATCTCTCTATCACTCTGTCTCTCTCTGTGTCTGTCTCTCCAGCTTCGTCTCTGTCTCTCTCCACCTCAGTTTCCAAATCAGTAAAATGAGATTGTCAGGAGGCAATGAAAGAGGTCTTTGGGGAAAAAAAAGGACTTCATTTCAAATCTTGGTTCTATCACTTACTACTTGTATGATCTTGGCAAAATCACCTCACTTCACTGTACCTCAGTTCCCCCTACTGGAAAATGAGAGATTTGAAGTAAATGTTTCCTTCCAACTCTAATTATTTGACTCCAAAGTCCCTTCCAACTCTATAATTACATATAATTGTATATATAAACAAAAATATTGTTTTTACCTGATCCCTGAAATACCCTATCTTCCATTCTAGCCCTTCACCCCATTCCCCATGGGGATGCTTTGCTGAAAGCCCATAACTAAATTAAAAATGACCATAGGCATCATCTTCCTTTTAGGGGTGTCACTATCTTTGTCGAGCCAAAGATTCTACTTCTCCCCATTGCTTGTTCTTGGGTAAGGCTAAAGGCTGTGGGAATCCTAAATCAATGTAGACAAACCCATCTCATTTAGGTTAGTCCTCCGAAGGGACCACATGTTTGTAAGCTCTTTGCTGGGAATTCCCCTTGCTCTGCACATCTGTAGGCCAAGAAACTCAGCCCCACCTCTTTCTCCAATGCACCTCCCCCCCCCCCCGCCTTCCCCTTAAGGACCTCACGATGGCCTGTAAGATTTGGGCAGAAGCAGCAGCTGCAGCTGCAGCTGTGAATGTGAGATATGGGGCCAGATCCTGGGTCCCCAAGCCCAGTGGGCAGAAATGGGATTTGCCTCTTCCAAGTATTTGTCCTCTCATTGCAGAACGACTCGATCCCCCTGACAGACTGGAGGTCTGAGGAATGAAGAGTTCCCTTGCAGCCAGTTTATTTATATGCCACATGAATTTACACAGAGGAGGGAATAGTAAGAGTGCTTTCAAAGCCAGGGCCAAGGTCCAATTGTTCCAGAAGGAGGCCTGGTTCCTTTCAAGGTGGGCGGTCCGAGAAAATGAAATGGGTCTGGTTCTGGCAGCTGAACTCCAGCTCCAGCAAAGGTTCTGACTTCAGAACCCTGGCCCTCCACCTCCCCAGTTCAGGAAATTCCAAGTTAAAACTGAAACTGGAGCCTTCCTCCCCATGTAGTACTTACAACGCCTCTATGGCAAGGACCCCAGAGAAGTGCACAAGTCACCAGGCAGGCCATGTGGGTTGAATTACCAAGGCAAGAGATTGTGGTGGTGAAGTCCCAAACATCCTCCTTAACTCTTCATTGTCCTGGTTTGAGAGCCCACTACACTCCCTTATTCTTGCTGACTCTGTCTCTGTCTCTGCCTTCATTTCTATCAGTGCTTCTCTCTCTCTCTCTCTCTCTCTCTCTCTCTCTCTCTCTCTCTCTCTTTCCAGCCCAAAACTGTGATTTCTTTTGTATGGGAAACTCCTTCCACTAATGCACATTGGCAACTCCTTCGTAACACAGCCTAGGCTATGGCACATAATAATCACATTTGTGAATGGCAAAGAATGCTCTACTATATGATTACAAATGCTCAGGGTGGCTCAGGGAAAGATTCTGAAGCCATCTTTCTTGTGATGTGTTATACAAGACTCGTTTCCACCTACCATTACCAGCACATTTTGTTGGTAGCCTCAGCATGGCTGACAGCCCACCAACTGGCAACCTTTCCTCATGCTGGTCTAGAAAAATAATTACCAACTATTAGAATGGCCAGCCAGAAGGTATTATGATTTATACATGACCTGTGGACTATGAATCAGGAAACCTTAGCCCATTCCCAACCCTATTGTTAAGTCATTGTAAGACCCTGAGCCTGTCACAAAATCTTCCTTTATTTAATTAGCTCTCTCTCTGTTAAATGATAAGAACCAATTAATCAATTAACATTTATTAAGAATATATTATATGCTAGGCTGAGGACATAATTGCAAACTATATACAAATAAAACAGAGTTATTTCAAGGGAGATGCACTACCAGCTTGGGGTGGGGGTAGGAGGAGAGGAAAAGGATTTACCCAGAAGGTGGTACTTATGCTAAGATTTGAGGACCTTACAGAGCTTAAGAAGAATAATACCTCATTCATATCTGTGGAATATTTTGAATTCCAAGAATAATGCTGTAGAGCATTATGGTCTATAAGATCCTTAAAGTGTGATTAGCCCAACACACACACACACACACACACACACACACACACACACACACATCCCTTTCATTTTATAGAAAAAGAAACTATTATCCAAATGGGTAGTATGACTTGTCCAAGGCCAGAAAATTGTGAGCTCAGGGAGTTTATAACCTGGGAGGCTCCAAGAAAATCAAAGGTCTAGAAGAGTCTTCCAAAAAAGGAAAAGGAGGGAGGGAGAAAAGACAGATAATGGATGGATGGATGGATAGATAGATAGAGACCATATTAAAGATTCTATAGATACAATGCTTCCCTAAATCCAAGGAGTTTACTATTTATTTGGGGATATAAGACCAATTTGAAAAGTTAAATGACTTCAATATAACTTCAAAATGGATCTCAGCATTGACCAGTCATAATAAACAAGATGTCACAAGACTATACAAGATTCATTGAGAAATGAATGGTATAGACATTAAGTGCAGGAGAAATTAAGGAAAGGAGAAACCCCTTTACTCCATCCAGAAGTCTCCTTTGACCACTCCACCTCATCTGCCTACCCCTGGGTTCCTAATTGGAAGGGCTAGACTTCCTGAGAAATTCTTACAGTGCTTCTGTTCCAAAGGAATTCTTATCCTTGCTTGGTGTTCAGATGTCTCTCTCCCTCTGGCTTTGAGCACACATGTCCAAACCCCAAATCCATCCATAGACTAAAGAGTATGTGGTCTAGCACTTATCAAATTTCCAGATGATACAAATATGGGCAGCATAGTTAATTCACCAGATGACAGCGCTGGGATCCAAAAAGTTCTAGACAGACAAGAAGAGTGGGCCAAATCTTATAAGACAAAATGTAATAGGGATAAGTGTGAATTCCTATGTTTGGGTTTGAAAAACAAATCCACTGCACAAGTGTAAGAAGGGGGAGGTGTGGCTAGACAACAGTTTGTGTGAAAATGAGCTGGGTTTTTTTTTTTTTAGTAGACTGCATGTCAGCCATGTGATATGACAGCCGAAAAAGTGTAATCCAATTCAGTTGCATTGAGAATGCCATCTTGTTCATAATGTGGGGGGGCACAGCCCTCTGGTCCACCTTTGGAGTGTGAACTAGAGAATGTCTAGTGGGCAACCAGGAAGATGAAAGGACTTGAAACTGAAGTGGTTGAAAGACCTGGGAATGTTTAGCCTGGTGAACAGAAAGCTGAGGAGATATGGGACTGTTGCCTTCAAGTGTGTGAAGGACACTTTGTCATGTGACAAAGAGGTCAGAAATTGATTCCATGCCAGAGGGTAGAACTAGAAGCAATATTGGTTCAACCTACAAAGAAGTCCATTTCAGTTCAGCAGGAGAAAAATAAAAAGGAACTTTCATAAGATCATAGAATGACAGAGTTGAAAGGAACAGGAAAAGCCAACTATCCCCTGCCACACACACACACACACACACACACACACACACACACACACACACACACACACATTGCTATGGAAATTGTGTACTAAGAAGGTTATGTGACTTTCTTAAGGTCACACAGGTCTATAGCAATTAGAATTATCTATCATTACAACTAAGTGCCTGGGTAGATAGTGAGTTTCTCATCCTCAGAAGTTTTTCCTATGTAGGCTAGGTGAGTTCTTCTGGATATTTGAGAAAGAATTACTACTCAAGATATAGACTGGACTATATGTAGACTATATATATATATATATATATATATAGAGAGAGAGAGAGAGAGAGAGAGAGAGAGAGAGAGAGAGAGAGAGAGAGAGAGAGAGAGGGGGAGACTATATAGACTGGACTTCCTGACCTGAATTTCTTTGATATTGTAATTGTGATTTAGTCCCTTTCTTACTAATGCCACCATATCTTACCTTCTGGATTGTAGACCTCCCCTACCAACCACTGCTGCTTCATTTAACTCTTGTAGTTCACCTAAACTTTTATATTCATTTGATACTTCCAAATCTACTGTGTGTCCCTAGCCTTGAGCTATATTTTGTCAGGTCAGCCTGGAACTTTACCTTAGGTGGCTTTCCTGACCACCTGGAGAGCTAGGAGGAGAGATCTGACTCCAGGTCCCAGCACATACCAACCAGCCCTGGTCCTTGTACATACCCCAAAGCAGGAGAAAACAGTGGAGCAAGCAGAGGAGTTGGAGGGACTCTGTTCAAATCCTAGTTAATCATATTCCTACTTGGGTAATAAGAGTGACCTTAAGTAGATTCACTATAATTGTCTTTGGGCCTCACTTTCTTCATCTGTAAAATAGCAGGCTTTGCTAGATGTCTTTGGAAGTTCTTTCTAGCTCAAAATCTATGATTCTCTCATTGTGAGAAATATATGATCAGGCCAGAAGGCAATCTGTGGCACAGTGGATGAAGGAGACTTGGAGTCAGGAAGGGCAATTCGATTCAAATCCAACCTGAGACTTTCAACAGTTATGTGACCCTGGGCAAGTCACTTAACCCATCTCCCTCTGTTTCTTCATCTGTAAGTTGGGAATAACAGTAGCACCTACCTCCTGGTTTTTTGTGAAGATAAAATGAGATATTTATGAAGTACTCTGCAAACTTTAAAGTACGATATAAATACTGTTGCTATTATTAATATATAACTATTTTGTATTATATTATAATAGGATATTATATATTATCATAATAGGATATGATATATGAAGCAATGTAATACAATGACATACAATACAAATGGCACATGATAGTATAAAATTTGATACAACAGGAGATGAGACAAGAGGAGACAATACAACACAATGAATAACAGGATAGGATAGGATACAATGCAATACTATATGATACAATAACATGATGTGAAACAATAAAACACAATACAATACCCTACCATACCATAATATCATCATCACCATCATCATAAGCATCATCATCATCATAGACATCATCATCATCATCATCGTCATCGACATCATCAGCATCGTCATCATCCCATTGCATGGCTGTTACAGTCCTCTTTCATATGTCACCATGCTTCCTGCCTCCATTTAACACCTGATTTAGGTCACATAGTCCTGTCCCTTCTTCCAATAGCATTTAGACTCCTTGATGGCACAACAAAGAGAGATAAAGTCATTTGCCCCTGTACCACCAGCATGCTGAATAGTGCTCTACACATAGTAAGCCCTTGATAAATGCTTGTGGAATTAAATTGAATTCTTGGCCAACCCAGCCCTAGCTGTTGGCCATGGGAGTGTTCTTCCTTGTGTAGATGCAAGATAAGACAGTCTAAGCTTTCCAATAGCCAGCAGAGTGCAAAGTAATATATTGAAACCATGGGACAATAGCAATTTCTTATCACTTCAACCCATTTTACAGTGGAAAATACTGTTTTAGAATCTTTGCTTCAGAGTGATATGTCATGTGGCACTAAAAGGATCCAGATGTCTCACAACTGTTTGCAAGAGCATAAGCATAAAATTTCTAGCTGGAAGAGATCTAAAACTAGTTTCATTTCTTCACTTTATATACAAAAGAAATTGAGACCTAAAGAAGGTATGTGAGTTAAGTGCTTTACCCAAGTTTACAAATCTCATAAATTAGAGAGCCAGGATTTGGACCCAGGTCCTCTGATGCCAAATCGAATTCTCTTTCCACTCTGATACATCTGGGAGATTACAATATTCATACATACACACATGTGTATGTATATCTATCTATATCTATGTATTTATCTCTATCTATCTATCTATCTATCTATAGTATGTATGTTGATCAGAGCAAAGTATAGGGGATATATTATCTCCTTAGTTCTAAAATCTATGTCTCTCATTATATAGCCCAAAGTCCTGCTAGCTTTTTGTCTGCCATATCATAACGCTGACTTATATTGAGCTTCAGGCCACTAAAACCTCTTGATCTGTTTTAGGCAAATCGCTGTCTATTTATGACTTCACATTCTTAAATGTATCAATATGTTTTTTAATATGACTTTTTGTACCCAAGTCTAATGTATCACATTTAGCCCCCTACTAAATTTCATCGTATTTGAGATAGTCTCATATTCTGTCAAGATCTTTTTTGGACCCTGACGCTGTTATCTAGTGCGCTAGCTATCCCAGCTATTTGTCTCACTACAGGTTAACAAGCATTTATTAAGCACCTATGTGTCAGGCACCATGCTAAGTGCTGGTGATACAAAGAAAGGAAAAATTAAACAAAATTAAAAAAAAATAAATTCCTGCCTTCAAAGAGCTTATAGTCTAATAGAGGAAACAATATGTAAACAACTTTAAACAAACAAGATATATACAGTGTAAATTGGAGACAATCTCAGAGGGAAGGCACCAAGTCTAATAAGAACTGGGAAAAGCTTTTTTTTTTCCCTTCAGATTTTTATTTTTATTTATTTTTATTTATTTTTAATTAAACAAATGCTTTATTAACTTCTGGTTTACATCATTCATTTCCACCAGATTATGAGTTACATTTCCCCCCATTTTTCCCTACCTACCATCCCAGAATAGCAGCCCCACTAGATATCCCCTCATCCAATCTGCTCTCTCCCATATCTTCTCCCATACCCCCCTCGACTTTGCCATTAGGGCAAGGTGAATCTCTGAGCCCCAATGCCTGGATGTCTTATGAAACATTTAATTTTAAAACTTCAATTTTCAGATCCATTCCCTTCCTCCCTTGTCACCCACTCCCTCTGAGAAGATAAGCAGTTCAGTATGTGTTGTACATGTATAGCTATGCAAAACATTACCATAATAGATGTACTGTAAAAGACTGCTTATATTTCCCTCCCACCCGTCTCACCTCCCACCTGGTCGATTCCCTATTTTGATCCTGTCCCTCTTTGATAGTGGGTACTTCCAACCTCTCCTCCCCCCAGAATGCCCTCCCCTCCATCATCCCCCCTCTCATCCTCCTTTCCCCTACTCAGGAGAGTGAGTGAGGGTAAGATATTCCATTTAGTATGTATGTGATTCTCTCCTTGAGCCAACTTCAATGAGAATATGCTTTTGCCTTTTTGCCTTCCTATTCTTCCCCTCCCCTGCAACTACTTCCCCTTGCCTCTTCTACATGACATAGTTTACCCTACCCTGTCTCTCTCATCTCCTCTTGCCACTTTCCTCTCTCACGTCTTGACTTCACCCCTTAAGAATCATCCCTTCCTTGGGGTGGCTAAGTGGCGCAGGGAGCAGAGCGCCAGCCCGGGAGCCAGAAGGACCCGAGCTCGGATCCAGCCCCAGACACCCAACACACAAACAAAAACCCAGCCGCGTGACCCTGGGCAAGTCACCCAACCCCAATTGCCCTCAAAAAAAAAAAAAAGAAAGAAAGAATCATCCCTTCCTATCAAATTCAACCTGTGCACATATGCCATGTACCCTTCTTCAATTATTTTCATAATGAGAAAGGTTTCATCAAACACAGTTATTGTTTTTCCATGTAGGAATGTAAATAGTCCAACTTTGATAAGTTCCTTTTGATTTCTTTTCCTTGATTACCTTTTCAAGCATCTCTTGCTTCTTGTGTCTGAAAGTCAAATTTTCTATTCAACTCTGGTTTTTTCTTCAAGAATGCTTGAAAGTCCTCTATTCCACTGAATGACCATATTTTCCCTTGAAACAAAAGACTCAGTTTTGCTGGGTAGGTGACCCTTGGGTTCATTCCCAGCTCTTTTGCCCTCTGAAATATCATATTCCATACCCTTCGATCCCTCAGTGTAGAAGCTGCCAGGTCCTGCGCTATTCTGATTGTGTTTCCACAATATTGAAATTGTTTCTTCCTGGCTGCTTGGAGTATTTTCTCCTTGATCTGGGGATTCTGGGACCTGGCTATAATATTCCTGGGAGTTTTCTTTTTGGGATCTTTTTCAGGAGGTGATCTGTGGATTCTTTCAACCTCTATTTTGCCCTCTGGGTCTAAAACATCAGGGCAATTTTCCTTCAGAATTTCTTTAAGGATGATTTCTAGGTTCTTTCTTTGATCATGGCTTTCAGGTAGTCCAATAATTTTTAAATTATCTCTCCTGGATCTATTTTCCAGGTCAGTGGTTTTTCCCATGAGATATTTCACATTGCCTTCTATTCTTTCATTTGTTTGGATCTGTTTAACAGCATCTTGATTTCTCATAAAGTCACTAGCTTCCATTTGCTCCAGTCTAACTCTGAAGGAATGAATCTCCTCAGTGAGCTTTTGAGATTCTTTTTCCATCTGGCAAATTTGACTTTTTTTTTTTTGAGGGCAATTGGGGTTAAGTAACTTGCCCAAGGTCACATGGCTAGGTTTTTGTTTGAGGGTGCATTAAGTGTCTGAGGCCGGATCTGAACTCAGGTCCTTCTGACTCCAGGGCTGACGCTCTACTCACCGTGCCACCTAGCCGCCCCGTAAATTCGACTTTTTAAGACATTCTTCTCCTCATTGCCTTTCTGAGCCTCTTTTGCCATTTGAGTTAGTCTGTTTTTTAAGGTGTTATTTTCCTCAGTCAGGCTGTTGACTGTCATTTCACATTTTTCTTGCATCTTTTTCATTTCTCTTCCCAAAATTTCCCCCACTTCTCTTATCTGCTTCTTAAGGTCCTCGATGGCCTGTAGCCAGCTTGTATTTTCATTTGGGGCTTTTGGTGCAGGAGTTCTGACCTCATAGTCCTCCTCCATGCTTTGAGCCTCTTTGCCCCTAAAATAGGAGTCCAATGTTGAACTTTTCTGTTTATTTTGTTTCATTTGCCTAGGCATGTTGCCACTTGATTACTTGATTTTTGGGCTTGTTGCCACAGTAGGACTCTGCCACCAGACAGGGGAGCTTCCGCCCAAATGTGGGGTCTTCACAATTTCTGCTAGTTGGGTGGCCTCTGTAAAGCCTCCACCCACTCTGGCAAATTGGATACCCACCCCAAACTTCCCCCCCCAGACCACAATCCAGATCCAGGCATTTTAAAGCAAGAGTGATTAACCCCCAGACTGATTGCTGGATCTCCCTACAGTTCTCCGACCAGGAGCTAGAGCCACTACTGACTCTGCAAAATGGCTTCTGTGCAGCAGTTTCTTCAGCAGCTTTTCGCCCCCAGGGGAGGAAGCCACGTGTTCCCCAAATACTGGTCCCAAAGTCCATAGGGCACTAACCTCTCACTTTGTCCTAGGCATATCTGTGCGGATAATTCTGGAATAGCCACAATTGCTGGTGTTCTGGGGTCCCTCCAGCCAGCTGAAGGCCCTGCCACACTGGGGCTAAAACCAAGGACCTGGGCTCGGCTCCCAGAGCGCTGCACTATCGGTTCCCAGCACACTGTGCTGCCTGCTCTCAGAGCACTGTGCTGGCCACTCCCTGCAGGGCTGCTGGGCTGTCCTCAGCAGGAGGTTAGCTTCTCTGTGTAGTTCTGTGGGTGCTGTGGCTCCAGAAGTTGTTCGGAGCCCCCTTTCACATTATTTGAAATTTGTGTGGGGCAGAGCACATTGGAAATGCTGTTTCTACTTTGCCATCTTGGCTCCGCCCCTTGGGAAAAGCTTTTTACAAAGTCCTGAGATCTCCTTCAAAGCCAAGCCTTCATCCCATGCTGTACTAATGTTCATTTATTTGAACCTTCATGCAGATCTTACCCTCTTATGCCTGGCTTGGGTAGCTGCCTCCAGTTAATTATTCTTGTTGACTTAGCAAGTTCCTTTCCTGCTCTAGCTGTGGACATATTCCTCCCCCACTCAATTATTTTCCCTTGCCCAGGGGTTGGAATATCTCTTACCTAGACCCTATATCACTCTTTCTTTAGTTTCCTCCTACTCTAATATGCCTCTATTGAATTAACCTTCCTAATAAACAGATCTGTCCATCATTATCATAATCATCATCATCATCATCAGTAGCTCCCAACTAGTGACCAATAACACTTAACCTCCTCAGCACATTAGCCTTCCTTTCCAGACTCTTCTCCTACTGTTCATCAATTTACTATCTCTACTCCAGTGACATATATCATCTATTTTGCCATCTCTGAGACAAACTTTATGCTTAGCCTTCATATCTTTGTTCATGCCCTCCCCTTTATCTGGCCTGTCCTGCCTCACCTATATTTCTAAACAATAAAATTTCTAAACAATAAAGTTTGGAGACATAGGATCTGAATTCGAATACCAACTGGATCTGCTACTTTCTCCCTGAGTGACATTGTATGAGTCACTTAACCTGAGTTTCCTCACCTATGAAATGATGAAGTTGGGCTTGATAATCTATAAGTCACTTCTACATCTGTATCGCTGATAAAAATGCTACCCATCCTTCAAGGCCCATCTCAAATGCCACCACCCTACCAAACTTTCCCTGATCACCGCTGCAAGGAATGAATTTTTCTCCCCCTTCTAAAGTCCTATAGCCCTTATCTTCCCTGCATAAATCATGTGACACATATCACACACTATCTGATTATTTATTTATGCATCTTTTCTCTCCCCACTACAGGATAATCTTCTTGAGATTAGTGACTGTGACTTGGCCTGCTTTAAATCTCACCTAGTGCCTAGTTCCTCTTGCTAAGCTTGTAAACAAGGCCTAGACGATGGTACTGTGAGGTGGATTTGGTGCCACTTCAATGACTAAATCCAGGAAGTAATCCTTAATTAGTCAATGTCAGCCTGGAGAGAGGATGTTTCAGGTGAGTTCTCCAGCTGTCCTTGGCCTTGTGCTGTTGAACATTGATATTAATGACTTGGATGAAAAATATAGATGGTATATATAGCAAATCTGCAGTTGACACAAAGCTTAGAATGATAGCTGTCATGGTTAATGACAAAATCCAGATCCCAAAGACCTTAACAGGTTAAAATAATGAGCCAAATTAAATCAGATGAACTGTAATAGGGATAATATATGGTTATACATATGGGTTTAGAAAATAACCATGGGTTCAAGGCAACAAGAGACAAGTTAGACAAGACATGGTTAGACAAGACATGGTTAGACGAGTTCTTTTGAAAAAGCTATTGGAGTTTTAGTGTGATGAAAAAGGAAGCAACCATGTGATATGACAGCTATATTTTGTTGGGCTGCAATTAGAAAGGTTAGAACATCCAACATAATGAATGTAATAGGCACTGTCATCATCATCATCATCATCATCACTAGCATTTATATAGCTCCTACTATGTGCCAATCACTGTGCTAATCACTTTACAAGTATTATCTCACTCAATCCTCACAATAATCCTGGAAAGTAGATAGAATTATTCCCATTCTATAGTTGGGGAAACTGAGGACAACAGAGGTTAAGTGACTTGCTCAGGATCACACAGCTAATATCTGAGGCCAAGTTTGAAGTCAGGTCTTCCCAATTCTAAACTAAGCATTCTTATAGACTGTGCCACCCAGATGCCTGTATGCTCTGCCCCATTTAGGCCAAAACTGGAGTAATATACTCAGGTTTGGGCACAGAATTTTAGGAAAAGACATAGACCAATATATCTAGAAAAAGAGCTTTAGATGAAGAGAGAATATTAGACAAAAGCTTGATGGACACTGGCAAGAGATATAGCAGGATAAGTTGTTAGATTGGACCAGATAACCTATGAGATCCCCTGAAAATCCATGGTTCTGTAGTATAAGATTTTGTATGTAGTGGGCACTCACAGTATGATAAGAGTGCTGGACCTGGAGTTAGAAAGAACTGGGTTCTAATTCTGCCTTAGATATTCACCTAGTATGAACCTGAGCAAGACACAACTTCTCCATGATTCAGTTTCTTCATTTATAAAATGACAAGATTGAACTTTATGACCTCAAAGGTCCCTTACAACTTTGAATCCTATGAAATATTGAATTAATGAACAAATAAATGATTGGAGAACAAAGGCATAGGCTGAGACTCAATTCACAATCTCTAGGAAGTCTTCATCCTGTTGGAGAGAGTGTCAAAAAATAAAAAAAATATCTATGACTTTAATCCAAGCCCAGGTACATCATGTATTTATGGCACCATATCGGAAGCAGTATGGTGTAGAGGGATGAATGCTTAACTTTTAGTACTAAGTGCTAAGCTTAGGCAGCCAGGTGGTACAGTGGATAGAGCACCTTACTTGAGTGAGGGAGACCTGAGTTCAAATTCAACCTTAGACACTTACTAGCTGTGTGATTCTGGGCAAGTCACTTAATGCTGTTTGCCTCAGTTTCCACATTTGTAAAATGAGCTGAAGAAGGAAAAGGCAAACCACTCTAGTATCTTTGCCGAGAAAACCCCAAATAGTGTCACAGAGAGTCAGACATGACTGAAACAACTAAACAATAAAGATAAGTTTGGGGCCACAGGATCTGAGTTTGAATACCAACTGGATCTGCTACTTTCTCCCTGAGTGACATTGTATGAGTCACTTAACCTGAGTTTCCTCATCTATGAAATGATGAAGTTGGGCTTGATAATGTATAAATCCCTTCTAGATCTGTATTTATGATCTTATAGAGATAGCCAAAGGGGAAGACATTGGGGTTCAAAAGGTATTTAGAAATATTTTTGTCTCAGTTTGCAAAGCCCTTGAAGATTTAAATGACTGGCACAGGGCCATTAATCATATAGGAGAGAAAGGCCAACAGAGAAACCAGGTTCTGAATAGACATTCCTTCAGGCTCCACCTGTCATTATTGGTCACCAAGGACCAACAGACAGGGATCTAGGGAATCTGACCCAACTTACCTCTGACAAATGTCATTGAAAAGAAAAGTTTTATTTATATGTTTTGATTTTATGTGACAAACATTTACAGATTACACCTCCTTCCTGAGAGGTCTCTTATGACAAAGTAAAACAGCTAAATGAAATTAACAATACAATAACTTCATCAAAAAGTACATACAACATTTCCTACCCATAACCACCCCCCATATAAATATCTATATCTATATCTATATATATATATATATATTAAAAAAAATAACAAATGTATTTACTCTCCCTCTCATCCCCATCCCATTGACAAAAAGAAAAGAAAAACAATGTCTTGTACAAAACAAATTCCCTCAATGACTTTAATATAAATGTATGTTTATACATACATACATACATACATATTCATATATATATGTGTGTGTATATATATATATATATATATATATTCTATACCCTAAATCTATCAGTTCTTTGTCAGGATATTGATAGCATGTTTTATCATCAGTTCTTTAGAATCATGGATAATCATTTCCTTGATAATAGTTCTTCCAAGTTTCAAAGTTTGTCTTTACAGTATTATTGTTATTGTATAAATTGTTCTCCTCGTTCTATTCATTTCATTCTTCATGAGTTTATTAAAATCCGAAGGATTGTTTATTTTTTATTGATGTTGCAGTATGAATTGTTCTATTCCCATTTATTTTGCTCTGCAAGGATTCATATAAATTTTTTCATGTATTTTTGAAATAATTTATTTCCACATTCTTATAGAGCAATAGTACCCCATCACCAGCAACGAGAGATAGAGTCACATGCCCATGGTCACTAACTAGTAAGAGTCTGAGGCAGGATTTGAACGCAGTTTTTCTTGGTTTTAAGTCAAGTGCCCAGCTAATTGGGACTGATGCAAATCTGAGCCTACTGCTCTTGCAACATCAAGCTGAAATGGGCAAAATCCATTTTAACCAATGACCAAGCCAAAATGATGTCGTCACAGTTTTCCCTATTTTTTTAAGTCTTAAAAAAACCTGGCATTGTTAATTTCTAAATATTTATGGAGACATATGGCTTTCTATCTACTGTGCCAACTAGTGTGAGTTCTACTATGATCTGACATATAGTTTCCTAAAAAATCACCAAGCTACACAAAATTAAGCCATAAAAACCACAGGGCTTATGGGTGAAATGGAGTTAAGGGAATAGCACTCAAACAACTTCATCAGTGACAATTTTTTAAAAATAAAGATATGAATTTAATGAAAAGTGGTAGCACATTTCCACACATTTTAACTGATTAAGAAATACATCAGTTGTGTTGACATTCTTGGCCTTGGGCTACAGCTGGGCTTTTACTGTACCATGACTCTCTGCCAGAGAAAGTGTGAGGGACAACGGAGCTTATGGGTACGGGACAACAGAGCTTATGGGTACAGACCAACAATACTATCCAGTTCCTACTGTGTCAAAAGATATAATGAATATGATATTATATCTTTAAAAAAAACCCTGAAGTTGGAAGCGGTTGACTGAATTCCATCCCATAGAAAGCCACCAAGGCTATAACATGGGGAATCCCCACTTGGTTCATCAATAATGTTAGACACTGCCTTGCAACGGGCATAGAAGAGATGGTCCTCTGATTAGAATGCCAGAATGGTAGGGGCAGCTGGGTGGTGCAGTGAACAGAGCACTGACCCTGGAGTCAGAAGGACCCGAGTTCAAATCCAGCCTCAGACACTTAACACATACTAGCTGTGTGACCTTAGGCAAGTCAATTAACCCCAATTTCCCTGCCTTCCCCTCTCCAAAAAGACAAAAAAAAAAAAAAAAAAGAATGTCAGAATAGTGCCATGGCCTTCTCCATTCAGTGCCCCTGGGAACTATAACCTAGACAGTGCCCAGCTCATTTCCACTGGACTTTTCCCTAGACAAGTAATTGGAAGCATTGGGTGTCAAAGGAGCCAGGTCATCATGGTATTTGTTCTGAGATCTATAAAGGTAGGGGGTACCTTAAGGATTTGCCTGCCTTTCCTTCCCCTTCCTCTATGGTCTTTTCAGGCTACCACCTCTAGCTCCCCCATAATAGAACTTACACTAGGTAGCATAGTGGATAAAAAGCCATGCCTGGAGTCAGGAAGACATGAGTTCTAATCTAGTCTTGGATACTTAATATTTGTGTGACCTTGGACAATTCACTTAATCTCTATTTGCCTAAGTTTCCTCATCTATAAAAGGGGGGTAATAATAGCACACACTTCCTAGGCTTGTTGTGAAGCCCAAATGAAACAATAATTGTAAAGTGCTTAGCACAGGGCCTGGCACACAGTGCTAGCACTATGTGCTGTATAAATGTTAGTGATTATTATTATTGAATACTTCATAAATACTTTATTAATTGATTAATTGGTGATATCCAATCTACCAGTTAACTTTTCCAGTGATCTGAAGGGATAGCATGAAATTCTCAGAAATAATTTAAGTTTAAAGCCTCATCGTTTGCATTCTACATTCTATCCTAAGATTTAAACATAAATATGTGGGAATGATTGAAATCAAACCCCATGAGGTAAGACTCTAAAGGAACGGGTCCAGTTTTCTGGTGGCACTGAAGGTCACATGGAAAAGCAGTTTAGAAACTGCTAGTTTGTGTGAGCCTTCCCAAGGGGGCTTCTCTGGAAGACAACATGCTTTTGACTTGATTGTTTACAGTCACAACTGCTATAATGTTTTTTTTTTAGAAGGAAAGTAAAATTCTACTATATCAAAGAGACAGTGATAAAATGACACAATCTCCCAATGTCTGTGGATGCTAGGTCTAAATTACTAGTCTGGAACACTTACAGCTTCCCAGCTGAGACTTCCTAATATGTAAAAAAGTATATTTATGGGTTTCTGACCAGGCCATTTCATCCATTCGTTTCTTTTTCAAGCACTACACAGGTGTGGTAAGCATTATGTGATGGTAATGTGTCAAGAGCATTCATACATACAGAACGCACCCAAAGAGTTACAAGAGAAGTTGAACCTTCACTCCCTTTCCTGATTATATAGACTAGAAGAGGGACTAAGGGCATAAAAATAACTACGAAGGGTTTCCAGTCAGCTCAAACAGGAAGAAGGTGAGGGCCTTCTAGCTGGAAGACTTTGAGGGGAGGAGAGAGAAAAGAGGAAGTCAGTGGTAGAAGAAGCAGGGGCTATTGAGGACCTCCTGAGAAGTTCCTGAGCCATGTGATCTGGAGCTTCAGGCCTTAGACCCAGACTGTTGTTTCCATGTTCAGAGACAGCCATTTCAACTATGCAGATGAATAGTTTCCAGAAGGAAGCAGGCAAATAACTAGACATAAGTAGTTCCTTTCACCAAAGTCTTCATTTCTTCTTCTAATCCTTTGTTGTTTTTAAGTCATTTTTTTCAGTCATGTCTGACTCTCCATGATCCCATTTAGGGTTTTCTTGGCAAAGATTCTGGAGTGGTTTACCATTTTCTTCTCCAGTTCATTTTATAGATGAGGAAACTGAGGCAAACAGGGTTAAGTGACTTGTCCAGCTAGTAAGTGTGGGAGGCTGGATTTGAACTCATGAAGATGAATCTTCTTGATTCTAGGCTCAGTGCTCTATCCACGGTGCCACCTACCCACCCTCTCCTAATCCCAGTAACATAAGACTTTACTTACTGATATTGTGCATTTTTCACCACTCTGGGAAACTCTGCTCATTGGTACAAAAGTGGATATAATCATTATTTGACTAAAGCCTTTGACTCACAAATGTGAGTCCCTTCTTTTTCTTTAATCACCCATTTCTATTTTAGTGCTTAAGAAGGCTGATGCTCCCAGGGACAAGGCAGGGATCATGAGGCTTAGAAGCCACATGTTCTTTGTGTTCTCAAGGAAGATTTCTTGATAGGGACAATAAGCCAGAAAGGCTAATACTAGAAGAAAACCCCCAAATTGAACCCACTCTGTTGGAGGATGAAGGATTAAGGCTTGCATTGACACATGGATTATCCTCAGATGTGGAGGCTACAGTCACAAACATAGTATTACTGAACTGAGACAAAATATCCCAGCTTTTTTGGGAGTGAGGGTAAGCAGAAACTGCAAATTTTGGAGTTGACATATCAGAGAGATACAAGAGAATCCTACCTTCAGATTCAAAGATGGGTATGTATATTTTTAGAGTATGCTAGAAGTCTGAAGCACTTGCTTGAGAAACGTGTTGTGTTGCATAGTTATAGCAGAGATAAAATAATAGAGGTTTAAATATCCCTAGTATTCTAATATTTACAAATTTTGCTTTTTACAACAACAGTAAGGAATATCAGTATCATTATCATTCCTTTTTGACAAATGAAATAATATCCAGGATGCCAAAGAAGGATCAGGCGGTATAGTTAAAGCTAAGGTGGAGCACTGGATGGAGCACTAGGCCTAGAGTCAGGAAGACCTGAGTTCAAATATGACCTCAGGTACTTACTAAGCTGTATGATCCTGGGCAAGTTACTTCCTCCTGTTTGCCTCAGTTTCCTCATCTGTAAAATAAGCTGGGGAAGGAAATGGCAAAGTGCTTAAGGATCTCTGCCAAGAAAACACCAAATGGGGATACAAAAAGTCGGACATGACTGAAACAACTGAACAAAAATAAAAATGGGTCAGTTTTTCCAATGAAATGTACCAAAAACCAGAGGACTGTACTGAAATAGATAATTTCTAAGCTTTTTTATCCAGCTCTAAATCTTTTTTTTTGCTTTTTTTTTGGAGGGGGGAAGGTAGGGCAATTGGGGTGAAGTGACTTGCCCAAGGTCACACGGATAATTTTTTTGTTTGTTTGTTTTTTATGTTAGATGTCTGAGGCTAAATTTGAACTCAGGTCCTCCTGACTTCAGGGCTGGTGCTCTATTCACTGTGCCACCTAGTCACCCCAGCTTTACATATTATAATTCTATTTTTAATGGAATAGGAAAGGATATTAAACTCAATGAAGACCAGAGACAAGCAGTACCTAGAAAGGAATATTTGGTATTTTTAAAATCATCAGAAATTAGGCTCCTTCAGTGATGGGAATAACTAGATGTTGGGTGGGTGGCTTAGTATAAGAAGTCATAAGTAATCATATCTTTCAGTTCCCATTACCTCATTTTGAATCCTAAGTCCAGCCCTCTGGCTTCTGTTGTATTTCACTGAAAAAAAGCGCCATTGATGGAAACCTTGCCACCTGATCTTCCATTTGAACATCCTGGATATCATCTCATTTGTCCAATAGGTATGAGGCAGTGAAAAAAAGGCAAGGACTTCGGCATAGGGAAATAAGATATGAAATCAGTTACTGAATCAAGAGGAAATCCCTACAGGTGAGTGGTCAACATCATGGCATCATGGGGATTGTCTGGGCAGTCTGGTGGGTCACAGATGGATATCTAGCAAGAGAAATGGTCAGCTTCAAGAAGGTTTGAAATAACGTAGTAGAGAACAATTATAGGAGGTTCAAGAAAAACCATAACTAGGGTGGGGATCTGGAGCTTGGCATCTGGATATAAACTCGAGTTTACACTCCCTCCCCTGCTCTTCTGGCCTGCTATTCCATCTGCCAGTGCATGACACATGGCACAACTGCCCCTGCCCAGATCTTGCCCCTTTCTTGCCCACCCTCAGGGTCTCATCTTGTCTGGGTCCTACCTTCCCTATTGCCTCTGCATTTTCCTGTGGATTAGAGGCACTGCTGCCTAAGGTATTGCACAGCTTCTTTGAAACCCAGGTCTATTCCTCCCCTTTACTCCCCTGCCCCAGGGTGACAGTATCTAAAGTGGGCTTCTCTCCATGATGCCACCTCTCTCACTGCAATCTTCCCCCAGGACAAAAATGTCCAATTCTACCTCTAGGTGCAGAGGAAGGATGCCAGGAGAATGGATTGGAATAATTACTAACTCAGACAGAGTAAACAGAATGTGGAATTTGCAGTCAGGAGACCAGAGTTGGAATCTTGACAATGACACTCCCTTGCTGTGTGATCATGGGCAAGTCAATTAAGCTTTCTGAGCCTCCATTTCTTTATGTGTAAAACGGGTGTTATAATCCTTATATTACTTAAACTCATAGAATTATTGTGATGAAAATGCTTTGCAAACCCTAAAATACTATTTTTTTAAATGAACTCATATTGAGGTAGCATATTTGTCCTTAAAAAATGGAATTCTGAACAAGAAATCAAAGCATAGGCTTCCATATAGAAGAAGGGGCAAAAGAAAGGAAGATAGTATAATTAGGCAGCTAAGTAGCAGAGTTAATATAGCATTGGAACCAGAGTTAGAAAGACCTGAATTCAAATCTAGTCTCAAACACTTATCAGCTGTTTGTCTTTGCTCTCAGAGAGGACTGAGGACTTCAAGAAGGTCATGTCTTGACTTGAGCATGAATTGATTTTAAGTGAGGTAGAGTTTTGAAAGATCCTGGGCAAATCATTTAACTTTCATTTACCTTAGTTTCCTCATCTATAAATTGGGGGGTAATAATAATACCTACCTCCCAGAGTTATTGTGAGGATAAGATGAAAAACTGCTTTGTAAACCTTAAAATACTATATAAATTAAAACTATTATTTAATTATTAGAACTAGGGAACAAGCCAAAAATCTAGTTTCCTGAAGTAAACTACAAGATCAGGAATGACACCAGCAACAATGCTAAGTTTCTGTTGAGTCACACATTATGCATCCAGAAATTTGAGGGGGGGTGGGGAGTGAAATATACACAATGGCCAAAGAGCTGTCAAGCATTTGGGGCTCAGACACAAATGAGATACCATTGATCTCCACACTGATCTGGAAGTCAATTAAATACAGGAAACCATTGAATCTATGAGAACGAATCAGTTCTCCAATTTCTGGGCAGCTCTGCCAGTGATCTTTGAAAAATTATGGAGGTAGTACATGATTTATACATAAAGGGTGATAGTATAAGCAAATTAGGAAACTGTAGAAAATTTTATCTGTCAGACCTATGAGCAATGAAAGAGTTTTGAACAAACAAGAAATAAAGAGGATTATAGGAAGTAAAATCGATAATTTTGATTACATTAAATTAAAAAGTTTCTGCCCAAACAAAACCAATGCAGCCAAAAAATTTTAAAGCAACTTTCTCAAATAATTGGTTCATTTCTCAAGTATATAAGGATCTGAGTCAAATAAAAAAAGAGGCATTCCTTAATAGACAAATGATCAAAGGATATGAACAAGCAGTTTTCAGGTGAAGAAATCAAAGCCATCAGTAGTCATATGAAAAAAAATGCTCTAAATCACTATTGATTAGAGAATTGTGAATCAAAATTCTGATGGACTACTTTATACCTATCAGATTGCTTAACATGACAGAAAAGGAAAATAACAAATGCTGGAGGAAATGTGGAAAAATAGGAACAATAATACATATACCCTTTGACTTAGCAATACCACTACTAGGTCTGTCTCCCAAAGAAATTTACAGAAAAAAAAAAGAAAAAGAACTTATACGTACAAAAATATTTATAACAGCACTTTTTGTGGTAGCAAAGAATTGGAAATTGAGAAATTCCCATCACTTAAGGAATGACTGAACAAGTTGTAATATATGATTTTGATGGAATACTATTATGCTATAAGAAATGATAAACAGGATGGTTTCAAAAAACCTGGAAAGACTTAAATGAACTGATGCAAAGAGAAGGGAACAGAAGCAGGACATCATTGTAAAGAGTAACAACAATATTGTAATGACTATCAATTGTGAATAACTTAGCTACTCTGACCAATACAACTATCCAAGGCAATTACAAAGGATTCATAATGAAAAACATTATCTACCTCCAGAAAGAGAACTGACAAACTCCAAGTACAAATTGAAACGCAATGTTTTTGTGGGGTTTTTTTGTTTTGTTTTGTTTTGTTTTGTTTTTGGAGTGGGGAAGGCAAGGCGATTGAGGTTAAGTGACTTGCCCAAGGTCACACAGCTAGCAAGTGTGCCAGCTGTCTAAGATAGGATTTGAACTCAGATCCTCCTGATTCCAGGGCCAGTGCTCTATTCACTGTGCCACCTAGCTGCCCCTAATTTTTTAACTTTATTTTTCTTGCTTTTTTGCAACACTACTAATGTAGAAGGAAGTTTCTCATGATTTCATATGTATAATTGATACCATATTGCTTGCATTCACGATGGGTGGAGGAAGGGATGGAGGGAGAGAATTTGGAGCTCAAAAAAATTTTTTTAAATGTTAAATAATGTTTTTAAAAGAAAGATTATGGAGGAGAGAAGAACCACAGGATTGGAAGGTGGAAATGCTAATTTTTAAGAATGGAAGATAATCCATTTTGTAAACTATATGTCAGTGAACTTGATTTTAATTCCTGGAAAACCTCTAGAATATGTGATTAAAATGATTATCAGATAAATCTAGAAAAGGAAGTGGCAATAATTAAGAGCCAGCATAGCTTTATTGAGATCTGGTCATGCCAGATTTGTCTTATTTTGTCAGCATTACTAGACCAGTAGACAACAGGAATGAATGCAGAGACATGACTTACCTAGACATTAGCCAAGCATTTGGCAAAGTCTCTCATAAAATTTTTGTGGAAAAGATATGGATTGATATTAGTAAATTTAAGGTAGATTTGTGACTGATTGAAGGCCCAGATCCAAATAGAAATCATTAATGGCTCAATAGCTACTTGGGGGAAGGCTAGGTGTCACAGTGAATAGAGCACTGGCCCTGGAGTCAGGAGGACCTGAGTTTAAATCCAGCCTCAGACACTTAGCACTTACTAGTCATGTGACCTTGGGCAAGTCACTTAACCCCAATTGCCCTGTTCCCCCCGCCCCGCAAAAATATTAAAAAAAAAAAAAGTTAAAAAAAATAGTTACTTGGAAGGAGGCCTCTAATAGAATATGTCAGAAATCAATGATTAACTCTATACTGTTTAACACTTTGATCAATCTCTTGGATAAAAGCATAGGTAGCATGCATATCAGATTTGTAGATGATGCAAAACTGGGACATATAGCTAAGTCAATGAAAGTCAGGTAGGATTCCAAAAAGATCTTTCTAGATTCGAATATTGGACTAAATTAAGGAAGAAGTTTAAATTCAGTAGAAATAAATGTAAAGTATTAGACTTGGGCTAAAAAAAAATAAAGTTCACCAGTACAAGATGGCAGAGGCATGATTAGATAGCAGTTCATCATTAAAAGATCTAAGTTGAGTTGACAGAAAGATCAATATAACAACAATGTGGAAATGGCAACCAGAAAGGCTAATAATATGATTTCAGCCTGTACTAAGAGAGGCAACGTTTCTGGAAATGGGGAGTTGTTCACCCCACTGTACTCTCAGGTTAGATCACACGTAGAGTAATGTTCAGTGCTGGGATTTGGAAGCACATTGATAAACTAGAGTATCCAAGTGGGAGCCACCCTTCAATTCATGTCTTGTGAGAATTAATGGAAGAGACTGGGGATGTTGAATTTGAAGGAGAGGTTAATGAGGGCATGATAACTCTCTTCCAGTATATAAAAGGCTGTTACTGGAGAAGTGATTAGGTTTATTGGGCTTGGATACACAAGGCAAAACTGAAGATAATGGCAATGACTACAGTGATGATGGTGGTGGTGGTGGTGGTGGTGGTGGTGGTGGTGGTGGTGGTGGTGGTGGTGGTGGTGGTGGTGGTGGGGATGGTGGTGGTGGTGGTGGTGGAGGTGGTGGTGGTGGAGGTGGTGGTGGTGGTAGAGGGGATGTTGGATTTACATAGTACTTTAAAGTTTGCTACAAACTTTACAGTCATCATCTCATCTGATTCTCTCAACAACACTGGGAAATAGGTGCTATTTTTTCTCCATGTTACAGTTGAGGAAACTTTAAAGAAGCCAGAGAAGTGAAGTGGCTTACCCAGGATCTCATCCAGGTAGTAAATGTCTGAAGCAAAATTTGAATTCAGTCTTCCTGACTGCAGGCCCGGCTCACAATCCACCATACCTCCTATTTGCAACTAGAAGTAATAGGTAGAAGTTGCATAGAAAAAAAATTGACCTTGACATAAGGAAGTGTTTCCTGACCATTAGAGCTCTCAAATAGTACAATGGATAGCCAAGAGAGGGAGCAGGTTTGTCAGGCCTTTAAGCAAAGATTGGGTGACCATTTGTCAGTATGTTATGGATATGATTCTTGTTCAGGTATCCTTGGATTGGTGATTGATGAGGCCCCTTCCCCCTCTGAGATTCTATGATTTTGTGTTTAACAATAGAAGGCAAAGGAATGAGCTTTGTGGATTACCAAAAGGAGGACAGTAAGAGGAGGAAGGGATAAATGAATGAAAAAGCATTGTTTAAGAACTTACTAAATTCCAGGCCCTAAGTTAATTACTGAAGTTGGAAAGATAAGCAAACTAGACAGTCCCTGCCCTCAAGGAATTTAGCTCCTAGTAGAGGAGGACAACCTCTCAAGGGTCCAAAAATGAAGACCAAAAACTCTAGGAGGGGTGAGGAAAACAGCTTAGGAGAGAGAGCAGCGGAAGGGGGAAGGCCAGAAGGATACCATGGGAATGTCATGATTTGGGAATGGAGAAAAAAGGTGTAGTAGGCTAGAGACCAGGTTAAATCAGATGCAAACTCACCAATCAGAGCACAAGCTTCCAAGAGACTTAAGTGTGAGTTTGGGTGGGAGGCAGAAAGATCCAAGGGCAGTCATAAAGTTGAAGTTATTTGGCATGGATGGTAGGGGTAGCAGGATTAAGAAAAAACGTTGTCTTTTTTAACTTTTGAAACTATGGGAAACTGAATTTTTTGAAGGACTATTTGTATGGTATTTCTTTTGATGACTGAGCACCTGACTGAGATAAAGCCCTTGCTCTATCCCTGACTGAAATTTCCAAGTTGGCTTCTGGGGCCTGGGTAGGGTAACTAAGGCTTTGCCCCCTGAGTGATGATTTTAGAGGGACCATATTTGGATAGTGCTGAGTTTAAAAGGCTCTAACAACACGTATAATCCATTAGTACCACAGAAAGAACAGAGTTCAGTATTTAGTTAGCAAAAGCAATTAATTAATATATTAAGCTACCTTGTACTAGGGTTAAATTTGGAATTCTAGCCTCAACTTTCAAAATTCCAAGGGATGGCTATTGGGAACCCCTTCCTCCTAGCCTCGTGGGGGGTCACTTGAGATTAGCTACAGCCTGAGATCCTATTATTTCAAGGCTCAAAGTGATCTGAGAGATCATTCCATCCAACCCCTTCATTTTCTAAGGGTGAAAATCGAGGGTTTGCCTGGTCAGGACTAGCCAGGGAAGCGGTTTGCCCAAGAACCCACAGGTGGTAATTGGAAGAGTTGAGGCATAAACTCAGGTTTTCTTACTCCAAATCTCTTGTTCTTCTTGCACCCTCTTGCTCACTCACTGGCAGAAAGTTTATGTTTAGATCACGGCCTCAATATTTTCACCCCACTTAGAGTTGATTTTGTAAAACACAGAAGTCCTCCTTAGGTGCTTTGCCACGTCGTGGTGCTGGTCCTGCGTTCCTGAAGACTCTATTAGCTTGACCCCAAACTCTAGAAGCTTTTATGAAAATAGAAGAAGGACTTTGAATATGAAACCCAGTAAGGACTATGTTTCTCTGGTTTCAAAATTAATTCAGCTAAGCTCAGAAAGGCTCATCCCTCATTTGACTTGACAGGATTGAAATTTTTGGCTGTGGAAACTCCAAAAATTTAAGTCATAGAGGGGATGTGAGGAAACCACCAATCCTTGAAATATTTAACAGTAGTGGCTCAAAAAATAATGAGATTAATATTAAAACTCAGCTATATAGAGGAATGGCTAGGTGGGAGAGTGGATAGAGTGACAGGCCTGAGGTCAGGAAGATTCATCTTCCTGAGTTCAAATATTGCCTCAGATAAATACTAACTGGGTGATCCTGGGCAAGTCACTTAACCCTGTCTACCTCAGTTTCCTCTTTTATAAAATGAGCCAGAGAAGAAATGGCAGATCAATCCAGTACTTTGCCAAGAAAATCCCAAATGAGGTCATGAAGAGTCAGACATGATTGAAATAGCTGAACAAAAACAAAACTAAAATTCCGAGAATTCAAGCACAGGATCCTAGGGGATCTGATTCAATTCAATTCAGCCAACATCTAGACGTCCAACCAACATTTAATAAATATGATTAATATATATTATCATATATATTAATTATATAAATTAATAAATTACACAAATAAATATGTTATTATATATTAATATGTTAATATAATTCTAAGGTGGCACAATGATAGAGCCCTGGACTTGAGTTCTGGAAGACCTGGGTTTGAGTCCCACTCCAAACACTTACTTAACTGTGACTCTGGGCAAGTCACTTAACTTTTCAGTTTCCTTCTCTGTAAGATGAAAACAGTGATAATGGCAGTGACTTTCCTGGATATCCTGATACTCTAGATCCTCAGCATTCTGCAAGGTGAAATCAACTCTAAAACTCACACCTCATTGGTTCAACCTGCCCCTGGGGCATCCCTTGGTTGAAGGGTGGACATTGGAGGGTTCTTCCCAGATCCATCCTCATCTAAGGAGGGCACGTCATTATTTTCTACTCATCTACTTTCCTGGATTTCAAGATCTCCAGGAACTCATCAAGTCTGAAAATCTCTCTTCATCAGATCATCTCCACCCTCACCCAGTCTCCCCCAATCTACTCCCCATCTTTTCAGTCTCATTTGTTTTTTAATTTTCTGAGCTCCTCAGGGTTAGGGAATGGCTTATGCCTTTCTTCATATCCTCAATACACACCACAGTTCCTGGCACATAGTGGGCACTTAATAAATGTTTATTGACTCTGGCTCCTTCCCTCTGATAGTCCCAGTCACCTAAAGTCATTATGAGAAAGAGCTAATTCTTATTAATGTTCTTGTTTTTGTATCACCTTCAGTTTTAAATATATTCCTCCTCTATCCCTCCCTCGAGAGCCTTCCCCTGAAACAAGAACAACAAAGACAGAGAGCAAAAAACAGTTCAGGAAAATGACCTAGCACATCATCTGAGTCTGACAGTAAATGATGCTCTGCATCCATACTCCTCCACCTTTGCAAAGAAGGGTATGTATGGGGGGGGTGGGGCGCTGGTTGTCTTTTCTCCTTACATTCTTCTGGCAAGACTTGGCAGCAATAATTACACAACTTTCCATTTTTCAACCAATATTCATTAATCACCTTTGGTATCATAGGCCCTACACTCTGGGCTGGAAGCACAAAAAAACCCAAACTTGGTTCTTAAGGAACTTACAATCTAATAGGGAGGAAGTGTAGGAAAAAGAAGTGAAAGGGAGGAGAGTAAGCTAAGAGCAGAGGGCTAGGAGAAGCCACCCACCCCATGCTTCTTTCTCTCTGAGGGGCCTAGTCTGATGCTGACAGCCCCTCTGTCACTGAACAGAAGGCAGCCTAGTGTGGCAAGGCATGATGTGGAATAATATGGTGTGACCGAAACGTCACAACAAATGAAAATACAATCCCCAGTTTGAACGGATTAGTGATCCAGGGCTAAGTGTGCGTGTCCCAAATCATCCAGGAACAGTTTTCAATATATACACAATTCTCCACGGACACATCTCTACTAGCAGCTGACCCCCTGGCTTCCAGGGCTTTCAGTTGCTTCTTATGAGAGGGATGTCCTGCCCAGTGTATTTCTTCAGCATATTTAGCAGGCCATTAATCTTTGTTCCCTGAATCTCCCTGCCTTTCGGCTGGGGCAGCTCTGAAAATGACTAGTGTCCTCTCATTGTCAGGGCCTTTTTTGAAGGTTTTACATCTTCAAGATTTACTTGCTTCCATTGACATCCTTGTGTATGTCACATTTGGTCAAAAAGCCCCCAGCCCAAGAGATAGAGGCGGGGTTTAATGAGAGAAAAGAGGGCAGATTTAGGTTGGGGTTAGAAGGGTGTACATGGTGGGAGTGGGGCAGGGGAATGATAAAAGAGATCCCAAATTCAATTTCTTTCTTTTTTCCATAAGATCCTTTGGACTCCTAAAAGTAAGTGGTCTCTCCACCTGGAAGAGAATATTGACAGTGAAACAAGGAGATTTCTGGATGGGGCAGGGGTGGGGAGTCTCTGGAAAAACTTCTACCTCTTCAGAACGACCCTTTTGCCAAAACTAGCTTTCTGTTCACAAAAATTGACTGCTTCACATTATGGTAGCTGTTTCTTAAATTTGCTGAAATGGAAAAATTAGTAACTGAAGTGCTGTTTATCAGGTCAAAATGGATATTTCCGAGGTTACGAGACATTGATTCTGATCACCATGGAGGTAGTTAGCTTGGGGTCCTTGACTTTTGGGTGTGGTGGAAGGTAAAGGGCACTCGTTTGTGGTCATGTTACTTTGGAGAAGGCACTTACCCCTGGGATGCAGTTGCCCCTTCTGGATAAAAAAAAGGGAATGGAGGGGCGGCTAGGTGGCGCAGTGAATAGAGCTCTGGCCCTGGAGTCAGAAGGACCTGAGTTCGGAGCCAGTCTCAGACACTTAATCCACACAAACAAAAACCTAGCCGTGTGACCTTGGGCAAGTTACTTAACCCCAATTGCCCTAAAGGGGCGGCTAGGTGGCGCAGTGAGTAAGCGCCGGCCTCGGAGTTGGGATGACCTGAGATCAAATCCGGCCTCAGAAAATGAGAACCCACACATAAATAATGACTAGCCGTGTAACCTTGAGCAAGTTACTTAACCCCAATTGCCTTAAAAAAAAAAAAAAAAAAGGGAATGGGCTAGGTGATCACTGAAGACCCTTCCAGTCTGAAACCCAGGTCCACTTCAGTAACTAGTATTTAGCACAATGCCTCCAGTCCCCCCAGCACAGTGCATGGCACATCTTATATTATGGGATTAATAAATGCTGATTGGTTCACTTGCACTTCAGAACAGTAATCAGTCTAGGAGCTGGGAAACCTGAGTTCTGTTGTGGTACCAAGCAGCCTGATACCAGTGTTCTTCCTCTCTGAACCTTAATTTCATGGGCTCATTAGCTTTAGATCTGACAGGAACAGGGACATTAGGGATGATCTGTTCCAAAGCCTTCATTTTAGGATTGAGGAATGCTCAGATTGGTGGTAGACCATTAGACTTAGGGTCAGGAAGACATTGAGTTGCAATCCTGACTCTGGCGATAATGTGTGTCCCCTGGGGCAAGTCACTTAACTGCTGGACACCTCAGCTTACTCATCTGAAGGTGGTTGAATTGAATGTCCTCAGTTCTGAGGTCCTAAAGACCAGAAATGCTTTACCCAAAGGCACATAGATAATCAGGAGCAGAGCCAGGATAAGGAGCTAGGCCTTCTGCCCAAGAAGGTAACACTCTCCAGACTACATCCCTTTGCCTCTCTATGAAATAAGAGTTGAACTAAATGATCTCTAAAGGTCCCTTTCAGTTCTGACAAACCCATACTTTATAACAATAAGGCTTGAAAATCAGAGCCTTTGGTGTTCTTGACCTAGAGTAAATCACTTACCTTCTTTATGTCCACCCTTCACATCCCCTGTCTCACATGAAGTCAGTACAGAGGAGAATAAGATAGCCTCCTGGCTAAGAGATGCACCTTTTTATGTCTGACCTGGCTTTTGAATTACACATATTTTACTTTTTTTTTCCTTCTGGATTTCCTTAGGTTTTATTGGCATAAAAAATGTTGGGATGAATGTTGAACTGAAGAAAGACTTTGTAAAATCATCTCTGTATATCTACACAGACTGTACCTGGAATGTGCTCCTTCCACATATTCCCCTGTAGACATCTTTTCCTTCAAAGCCCAGGCCATGTGCCCCTTCCTCCTTGAAGACTTCCCTGATATCACCAGATGAACATATTTTCTTCCTTCCTAAAATTTCCTAGGGCCTCTCTACTCCTTTGACTTTCTATTTAAAATATCCTTATTCACTGCCCTTGGTCTATAAACATTTAGTCAAAAAATATTTAAGCACCTACTATGTGCCAATCACTGGGAATGTACATACACAAAACAAAGACAATCCCTGCACTCAGCGAATTTAAAATTTGATGGAGGAAGACTAGATTAGATCAGATTCTAAACTTGAAGGAAGAAACTCTAGTCTTTTTCATCTTTGTATGCCTAGCACTGATCATAGGATCCCTGTCTAAAGTAGGTGCATATTGAATTGTGACCTTTTGGGATGGACTGATATGACAAAGTAGAAAAATATTTTAGAAAATAGCCTTAATAGGGATATTCTGATGAATGAAATAAATGAACATTCATCCTATATTGCTATATGTGGTGAAATGGGAGGAATAGTAGTTTTGGAATTAGGACAAATGTTTGAATCCTGGTTCTACTGATTAATTTTTGTTTGTTTGGTTTTTCCATTTAGTATTTTATTTTTCCCCAGTTACATATAAAAACAATTTTTAACATTGGTTTTTTAAACTTTGAATTCCAAATTTTCTCCCTCTCTCCCCGCCATTGAAAAGGCAAGCAATTAATATAGCTTATACATGTGTGGTCAAGCAAAACATAGCCATAATAGTCATGTTGAAAAATAAAACATAGGTAAAAAAAGACTCAAGAAAAATAAAGTTTTAAAAAAAGTATACTTCAGTCTGTATTCAGACACCATCAGCTCTTTCTCTGGGGATGTATAGCATTTTTCATCATAAGTCCTTCAGAGTTGTCTTGGATCATTGCATTGCTAAGAATAGCTAAGTCATCCACAGCTGATCATCTAACAATATTGTTGCTACTTTGTACTACATTTCACTTTGCATCAGCCCATCTAATTCTTTCCAATTTTTTCTGAAAGCATCCTGCTCATCATTTCTTACAGTACAATAATATTCCATCATAATCACATATCACAACTTGTTCAGCCATTCCACAATTGATGGGCATCCCCTCAATTTCTAATTTTTTGCCCCCAGAAAAGAATTACTATAAATATTTTTATACATATAGGTTCTTTTCCTTTTTTTATATCTCTTTTGGGATATAGACCTAGTAGTGGTATCATTAGGCCTTTTGGGAATAGTTTCAAATTGTTCTACATAATGGTTGAATCAATTCACAACTCTACCAACAGTGCATTAGTGTATCATTTTCCCCATATTCCCTCCACCACTTGTCATTTACCTCTTCTGTCTACCTAATAGGTATGAGATAGTACCTCATAATTGTTTTTGTTTGCATTTCTCCAATCAATAGTGAATTAGAGTGTTTTTTCATATGGCTATAGATAGCTTTGATAACTTCATCTAAAAGCTGATCATATCTTTTGATAATTTATCAACTGGGGAATGACTTATTTTTATAAATTTGGTTCAATTCTCTATATGTTTGAGAAATGAGGACTTTATCTGAGAAACTTGCTTCAATTTTTTTTTCACATTTACTATTGCTAACTGTATTTCCCTCCCTCCTATTCTCCTCCCCAACTCATTCTATTTTCTCTCTTCTTTCACCCTGTCCCTCCTCAAAAGGGTTTTGTTTCTAACCACCCCTTCCCCTAATCTGCTTTCCCATCTATCATCCCCTCCCCCCTTCTCTTAGCCCTCTCCCCTCCTACTTTCCTATAGGGTAAGTAGCTGCTTAATTCCTGTATGACATTGGACAAGTCATTCCATTTCTGAGATCCTTATCTATAAAATTATGGGGTGGGTTGGACAAACGATCTTTCTAAATTCCCATCTAGCTGCCAGTCTATGTCCTGAGATCTTATATTTGCACCATACTTTATAGCATAAGGAAGAAGAAATTAAGGCCCAGACAGGTTACAGTTCTAATCCCAGGTCAGCCAATGAGGATTTAGCTGAGATGAGACTAAAGCCTATTTACAATGGAAACTCTAGGAACAGCACCACCAGTAATACTAGAACATTTAAAAGATTGCCCTCGGTGTGACCCACTTCCCATCACTCTACGTTCTCCCTCCTGACACACAGCTCCCCACATAGACTTGTCCTTCCTCAGACAGTGGTCTCTGATCCCCAGAAATCTCTTTTTACTAATATCAAGATTTCTTCTCCCACTCACTCAGTAGTAAGTACCCTATGCCCAGTGGGCTGTCAGTGAGAAAAGTAAATTAATAAGTCAATTTATATACTAAAGTATGACTGATTGAGAATGGTTGAATGCCAAAAAGAGTTTGTATTTTGAAAGGGATGAAACTAACTCAAAGGAATGAATTTCTAATAGTGGGAATTTCGGTCATCAGTGACAGGTTGATAATGGGTATGAGGAATTCTCATCTCTTCCTGCAATTCTCAAATCACACCCATGTATAGGACTTACCTGCCAGCTAGAATAACAATGTCTGAAATGAACTAACATATGTCTGAAATGAACTAAATATAGTTTCAAAAATGAAAATGTTAAGGAACATAAAGAAGGCCTTTTTGAAAAAAACTTTTAAAGAAAACTACCATCAAAAGATGGGGTGGAACACATGGCTTTGGGGAGGCAGTGTGGTGGTGTCAAGAATATTAGACTTGGAGTCCTGAGAAACCTAAACTTGCATCCCTCTTCCTATATTTATCACTAACTTTGTGACCCTAAGTAAAATATTAACCTGTCTGAGTTTGAGTTTCCTTATCTGTAAAATGGAGCTTGAGTACCCACCTCATAAGGTTGTGTTTTGAGATTCTTATGAGATGATGTACATAAAATGCATCCTAAGTTTTAATGTGCTTTAGTGATAGTGACTGGGACCTGCATTTAACTGCTAAAAGGCATTCTAGATGAGAAAATCTTCTAGAAAGTAGGTCATTATTCTCCATGCAGCTAAGAGGACACTCTTATGGGCTTTTGTCTTGATCCCCCTAAGGTAGGAATCGTAGTCCTCTCAGAGAGGAGTGGGCAAGATACCTGAGATACTTACACATGCCTCCCTTTGAGACTCCTGTCTTTATCTTCAGAGATCCTACAGGGATAGGTATGTCTTACATAGCAGAACACTTTAAGTTAGAAAGGACATTAACAAGGGAGAGACAATATAGAAAAGTGAATAAGATAATCAAGAACCTAGAACCTATATCATAAATTGTCTAGTTCAGGGGATTTTCACCCTTTTTGTGTGCCATGGACCCCTTTGACACTCAGGTGAAGCCTATGGATCCCTTCTGAGAATAATGTTTTAAAATTAATTAAATAAAATACAAAGGATGACAAAAAGAAACCAATCATATTGAAATATATTAATACTTTTAAATAAAGTTCATGAACCACAGGTTAAGAACCCCTGTTCTAGTTGAAGGAATTAGGGATGTTTATATGGAAGAAGTGGGTGATCATCATCTTTAAGCATTTGAAAGTTTATTGGGCAGAAGAAGGATTAGACATGTTCTGGTTGAAACTAGAGACCAAAACTCAGATCAATTGGTGGAAATTTGAGAGAGATATCTGCTCCAAAAGAGGCATACTTCTTAATTATGAAATACTTCTTGTATATATTCAAAAGTAGAATGGACTGCCTTCAAAGGTAGCGGGCTCCTAACTACTTAGTATATTCAAATGAAGGCTGGAGGACTCTTTATTGGGGAGGCTGTAAAGAGTACTCTTGGTAGGAATGGTTTGGGCTAGGTAGCCACTGAGGTGACTTGGAGCTCTGAGATTCTAAGTCTACATTTATGGTGTCACCAGGCACAATAAGTATGGTTTTTCAATTAAAAATGTGGTGGGTGGGTGTGGTGATGATGATAACGAAAGCCCCATCAAAGGTCAACCCCATTGTCTATGTCATGTTGGGGAACTGAGGGAGGAGGTAATGGCACATTAAGGGAATACCCACCAGAATGATATACAGAGTTACTTTCTGTGTACTTTGAGATTTTTATAGTAGCTATGAAGGTTTGGTAGAAACCCTAAAATGTTCATCAATCAAACTCTGGTGATACTAATGATTGTGTTCTCCTCCCCCTCTCCCCAAAACCCCATAATCAGTATGATGAAACTGCTTCAATTAATCTAATAAGCAGATTGGGGCGGGGCACAACATTACAGACTGACCCTACTTGAATCTGTCATGATTATCAATTTGACATGGAGAAATATGGAATAAATTGATCTCCTTCGTGTCCCAGTACCACAAGAAGGTAAATACAGTGCTTTGGTGTCAATGGTACTGATAACCAAAGAGAGCAAATCATAAGTATCCATGAGGGGAACTGAAAAAGTCATGCACAGTTTCATTATGTACACCAATATTAGATCATAAAAGAAACAAATCTTGACAATGATAGACAATAGTTTCATCGTGCCCCTTCCTCCCACCATGGTAGCCTCAATTTGTTGTCATATAATAACCAACATATTGCTGACCAGTGTAGAGCAATCATAAAAACAAATCATGTCTAAGACTGGATTAAATAAAATAAGAGAAAAAAACAAAGCATTTACTAAAATCTGAAGAAGGAAAAGTTGAACACTCTGAGATTATTGAAAATTTTCACTTGAGAACAGGCTGTAATAAAATTAATGCTCATTATTAGACCCTAGAGTCTAATAGCATGTGGAGACTAGAAGTGGAAGGTGAAGGCTGGCATACAGGTCATAGTTCAAGGCTCATCTCTGATAGGGACATGGAAAACACAAGGTAATAATAACCTGTGTGTTCATTACATATTCATCTTCATTTTTATTTTGACAATATCCTAATGAGGCAGGCAAGGAAAATGGTATGATACCAACTTTTTCAAATGAAGTTGAGACCCAGAACAGTCGCACTGTCTACCCAATGTCACCGAGCTGAGTAGAGACAATTAATCTAGAACTCAGATTTCTTGACTCTTTCTGTTGACTTTTCTCTGGCTTTACTGCCTCTCTGAGAAATGCACTGAAGCATTGCAAGGTTGAAAAAGTTAAAGAAAACTAGATTATCCAACACAGAGAGATCTTGAATAGCAGGGCTCTCATTGTGAACAAAGTGATCTTATCAGTCTGTAAGGTGGAAAGGAATTTGGCGCTGGGAAAGAATGAATGACCAATGTTTACATAATGGTAAAATATTTTACTGGATAGGAAGTTATAGAGGCCAAAGTTTCTTTTGTAGTATTAGTTTGTATATAAAGAAAGAGTTTACTGAAGAAATACTATAAATTAGGTTTCATAGGGAATGTTTAACCTACAGTAAAAGAATAAATTTCTTTTTATTTAAAGACAAATTTGTACTGGTATTTTTGGCTTTTTTATATTACTTTCATTTTCCAATATCCTCTTGTCCACCTAGAAAACTATTCATATATGATAAGGTAAAAGAAAAATTGGAAAAAAAAAGATAGGGAATGAAAAAAAAAAACAAGAACAAAAAAACACTTTTAAGCAGCTTTTAAGATCATGAATTTGAAACCAAAGGCAGCCTTAGATTCTATCCAGTCCTTTCCCCATGTTTTACAAGTGAGAAAACCTAAGTCCAAAGATGTTGAATTATTTTGTCAAGGTTATATGGACACACAATAGCCAAAGCAGGCTTCAAAACAAGGTCTAACTACCCCTGTAAGCTGGGAGAAAATCAATCAACAAGTCAATTAACAAACATTTATTTATTGTGTCTATCATGTTCAAGGCACTTTTGGTAGGCACTAGAGATAACAAAGACAAAAATGAAAGACTGCCTGCCCTCAAGAAAAGTATATTCTATCAGCTGAAACAACAAGAACACATATAAATATGTCTATACACACACACACATATATATATATACAATATAAGATAATTTTATTGGGGAAGCTTTATCAGCAGAGGATGGAAAAATGCTTCATATGAGATGGCCTTTGAGAAGAGGGAAAGTAGTGGCAAAGTCTTTAACCTCTCTGAAACTCAGTTTACTCTTTGGCAAAACAGAAGAGTTGTGTGACAATCACCTCTAGAGACTCCTTCCCTAAATAAATATGAATAGAATACAATTCTACTTAGAATTACATAATTTATAGAAGTAGTCAACTCCAAACAGTACATGAATTCCCACTGCCCACAAGGTGGCACAATGGAGCATGGAGGAGACAAAGAAACATTTGGGCCTGTAGATATTACACAAAAGTATTGGTGGCTCCTAGAAGACTGTTTTTGTTCCAGAGATCTTGGAATAAAATCTGGAAGGTCTCATGAGGTTTCACTGGTTTTATTGCAAGCTCCTTGAGGCCAAGGGCTATGTTTTCTTTCTCTCTTTTATTCAGCCCACATCAAATACAGGGATGGCTCATGGTAGGTATCCGGTAAAGATTTGTGGACTCTGGCCTTGGTTCCAAAGTTTCGGTCAGTCTTCTTCATCAGAGCCACCTAGAATTGCTGTCTGGCCAAAGAGGATGCATTCAGAGAAACATGGAATCCTTTACTTTGAGTCATGTTGTTGGATACTTGGAGCAGGGATGGGGAGGCTGACTGAGTCTTATTGGAGGAGGTAATTGGGGAAGTTCCTCGTTATGGAGTTAGATGAGATAACCAGTCTTTTCTTTATTACATAGATGTTCCTACAAGAAGAACTACTGAGTTCTTATCTTAGGAGTAACACAAAGCAACAGAAATAGCCCTGGACGGGGCCATCCCAGTTCTAATCCTATTTCTTTCTGCATGATTTTGAATAAGTGACTCCCTCCTTCTAGGCCTTAATTCTCTTGTCTTTAATAAGGACCAGAGGTACCAGAAGATTTCTCAAGTTAAGCCTCCCTGGCATACTTGCCATTACTCGCACACACACCATTCCATTCCTCATCTGTGCCTTTGTAATGACTGTCCCTCATCCCTGGAATGTTCCTCTTTCTCATCCCCACCTCTTGGAATCCTTGGCTTCCTTCAAAAATCAGCTTCAACACCATCTTCTGCAGGAGTATTTTTCTAATATCTTGAGCTGCTAGTATTGCCTCTTTGGAGGGTACCTTCCATCTACTCTATATGCATCTGCTTACTTATCAAAATATCGTTAACTTCATTAGAATGTAAGTTCCTTGAGGGCAAGGCTTATTTTTGTTATTTTATTATTTTTTCCCTTTTTTTATATCCCTAGCCCTTAGCACCATGCTTGGCATTAAGTGGTTGGTAAAAGCTTCTTGATTGAGTGGTTCTCTTCTACCAGTAAAAGATTATGTTCCTATGACCAGGACAGGAGTTGAGTATCTGAAGTCCAGAAATGAAGATCCAAAGTTTTCCAGCTCTGTCATAGGAGAGACTGGCTGAGAACTGCACAATTATAGGTGTTTCACATTGCCATCTTGCCACCTTAGAGAAGCATGGGATGACCCTTCTCTGGTATTCCTTGGGCTCCAGTTCCACATCTCCAACTGTATTTAGACATTTTGAACTGGGTATCCTAGAGGCATTTCAAACTCAGTATGTCCAAAACATCTTATTATCTTTCCCACAAAACCCACTCTCTTTATGAACTTCCTTAAGCACAGTCGAGGACATCACCATCCATCCAGAGCCCCAAGTCTGTCCTCAATGCTTTACTCTCTCTCTCATTCTACATGAATAGATATTCAGTCACCAAATCTTGTGCTTTCTATCAACACACAATTGTTCCCATATGCTCCTTTCTCTCATTCCCTCACCCACCACATTAGCTCAAGTCCTTATCACATCTGGCCTGAGTTACTTCAATAATCTCCTAATTAGCCTCCTTACCTGAATTCTCTTCCTGCTCCAATCCATCCTCCCCAGGTCACTGTGAAGATCAAATGAGCTAGTACATAGAATGCATTTCGCAAACCTGAAATTAAAATAAATATTATCTATAATTGTCATGTGCATATGAAGATAGTGTATGTGTGTATAAATGAATGTGGACGCTATATGATTCTGGGTGGGTATATGGGTGTGTATGCATATGCACGTTTATGTGTGTGTGTGTGTGTGTGTGTGTGTGTGGCATCTCTAACTTTTAGGACCTTGCCAGATGGCATTGGGGGCAATTGTTTTCCTGCAAAGATGCTGCACAACTAATGAAGTCCACAGGCCCTAGCCATGAGAAAATAGAAATATTGTTGTTATTTTTTTTAAAGTACCCAGTTTCCAAAAATACAGTAACCACAATACCACAGAGACAGCTCAGTTTAGTGTTTAATCTCAAACCCCCATCGGTGGCCACAGTCTATCTTTTTGGGTTTTGTGATTTGGCAGGAAGCTTTAATCAGCTTAACCCTCCCAGTCTCTGAAGGCCCTAAGGCCTTTGGGGGTATTTTCATACAGCTACCCCTAGGAAGAGGTTCATTGGCTTTAAATAAATGTGTAGCTCCTTCTGCCAGTTCCAAACTGGGAGTTCTTGGGCTCAACTGTCAGTTTTTGTGCTCCAGAGAGGTTAGGAGAGGAACAGAAGAGAAATCATGCTCAGCTGATCCCAAAAGAAAGAGAAGAATGCCATCTTCTTGCAGAGCTCTCTGAGCCTGGCCCAGAGTCTGTAAGGTTTGGTGCCAAAGTTGAGCTGCTTGGCTCTCCCCAGTCAGAGCAGACAATATGTTTTTGTTTCGATGCCCTGTCATCTCAGCCCTGCTTGAAATGAAGCTGCTCCACCGCAGACCACCCTGAAAAGGGACAGTGTGTCACTTAGCACACTCTTGTGGACCAATGGGATGGTCTTCAGCCAACACAATGACCCCCCTATTCCAATAGAATCACAAAATGTGAGAAAGTCAGGATGCAAATCACACATGAGTACATCAAGTCCCTGCTAGATGAACCAATTAATTGCTAAGTCACAGTAAAATCATTTTCTTTATTCTCTGAAATTCTTCTCTGGTTTGGGATGGAGTGACTTTGGCAATTGCAACCCCTCCAGGGGCAAGGCCTTTTAGCCAACAGACCTCAGAGCTAAGAAAGCTTTTTGGCTCCTCCAAAGTCTTACCAGAAATGATGAACTAGGAAGGCAGATGCCTTCACAGAGTCATAAAAAGACACTGAAAACATGTACTTTGGGAAAGTTCAAGTTGGTGGCCATCTTGGTCGAGCCTGGCATTCAGCCCTCAAAGCCTGGGTATTTGCTCAAGAATAATAACCTTTCTTGTGTTTCCCCCATCCCCCACACTTACTCTTCTTCTCTCTTTTATAGGGTTCTTTTCATCCTTCTGCCTTCTAATTATGGTTATTTCCCACCACAAAGTAACTAGAGCCAAAGGGTTAAGTCTACCCTACTCCCTCATTCAACAGATGCAGAGACTGGAATCCAAGGAGATTAAATGACTTGTCCAAGGTAAATATTAGAGGCCAGATTTGAAACTAGGGCTTGAACTCTTATTTTCTGATCTGATTTTCTCTCTGTCTCTGTCTCTCTCTCTCTGTCTCTGTCTCTGTCTCTCTCTCTCTGTCTCTGTCTCTGTCTCTCTCTGTCTCTCTCTGTGTCTGTCTCTGTCTTTACCTCTCCCATCCAATACTGTCTCATAGCCTTAGACATTATCTCAATAATGATACTGGCTCTAACTCTGAAATGAACTCTGGTCCCATAACTCTGAAGGACCTCCAGAAATCACTACATAGATATCTAGTTCCCTAAAGAGACAGCGGGTTGTGGTGCTGCTGATAGTGACAGCTTAGTATAGTGAAGACGCCTGGACTTGGACTCAGGACAAGCTGGGTTTGTATCTTGTCTCACATACCTGTTATGTGACTTATGTCACTCTGGGCCAAGAAGTCCCTTCAGTTCTCTAACCTCACCTTCCTTAGACTTGTAAAATGAGGGACCTGGTTTCAGTGACTGATAAGGATTCTTTCAACATTAAATCGATGATCCTATGACCTGGAGTCAGAAGTGACCTTAAGACCTAGGCGCTGCTCTGCTACTACTTAAGTGTTTGAAGCTAATAATAACAAAAACAATAACACATTCTCTATTGGCCAGGATTGCTGTGAAGCTCAAATGAGATATGTACATCAAAAGTGCTTCAAGGTCTATGAATATGAGTGATCTATATAAAAATCAGCCATGATCATTTTCTGTCTTCTCAAACTCAACTCATCCCAAACTAAATGAATCCTCTTCCTCCCCCCAGCTTAGCTTCTTCTCCCAGTTTCCCTGTTACCATCTCTTAATTTAATTCTCTTTTCATTATATAAGCCCATCCCTTTTTGGGGGGAGGAGGCTGGATCTGTGATTTCTTCAGTGTATTGAATTCCCAGAGTAGAAATCATCTCCCTTGATAAAGATTGTCAATTTGTTAATAATGTAATGTTTAGGAGAGATACCTGGGCCACTAAATAGTTAAGTGACTTGGCTAGGATCATATAGTTGGCATGTGTAAGAGGCAGTACTTGAACCCAGGACATCTTGACTCTAAGACCAGTCTAATGTCAAGTTGTCTCATATAATCTTCAAGTTATCATTTTTATCCAAGTTATTAGCATTATTTCCAGAAAGAGGTTTTTTCCTCCATTTTCACTGCTTCAGTCTTCTCAGTTTATTATCAGCTGATAAGCAAAGTTTCATTGTTTACTATGTTGATAAACTATTGCTGCTTTTCAGAAACCACCTTAGCTCAATCAGATCTCTTGAGTTTACCTATTCCATTTTGTTTTTCCTCTCTGGGAAGCCAAACCCTCTTAAGCTCCACCCCCCCACTCTAGTTTTTCTCATCTTTTCTAGGGCCAACCTCCTCCCTGGTTGGCCTCTGATGTTTCTTGTCTGGCCCAGCTGTTTTTTATTGACCCCCTCAGGCCTTCTTTAGGTGTGTGACTCAATATGACTCAACAAACTGACTGTCTAAGAGAGTCCATGTAAAACACCATCTAAGCATTGTATGTATCACATATCTAAGACGTTCCTTCAGTCAACAAATATTTCTTGAGTGTCCACAATGTTCATGACAGCTAATGTATTACTCCTCTCCCCCTATTCTCCAGAAGAGGAGATGGAGGACTAGAGGGGGGCAGGGAAATAGAGGTTCTGCACCACACTGCTTATTGGTTGTGGATAACAATACACAAAGCCAGTGTTGGATGTTATCTCTCCAGCTACATTACTAGGTTGGTCCAGTTGGCTGTCAATGTTTTCCCACTTTACCATTTCATCTTTTATTAAAATCTCCTAGATCCACCAGTGATTTGGGAACTAAAGAAAGGTTTCTTGAAGACTTGAGCCTTGAAAGGCTCGAAAGTTCAAAGAAAGGGAAGGAAGGAAGGAAGGAAGAAAGGAAGGAAGGAAGGAAGGAAGGAAGGAAGGAAGGAAGGAAGGAAGGAAGGAGGGAAGGAACGAAGGAAGGAAGGAAGGGAAAGGAAAGGAAAAAGGAAGGAAGACATTACAGGCTAGGGGATGGGGAACCAAAGCAGGAATTGGAATGTCATCTATGGGCAGCAGTAAGCAAACCAGATGGGCAGAAATGCAGAGTGTGGAAAGAAAGCAATTCATAGTCAGCCTGAAGAGACAGGAGTCAGATTGCAAAGGTATTTAAATGCCAAACAAAGAAGTTTTATTTTTATCTGATAAGCAATGGAAAGCAACTAAAGCTTGTCTAGAAGAAAAGTGACATGATCAGACCTGCGACTCAGGAATATTAATTTGTCAGCTGGGTGGGGAATGAGCTGGAGGAGGGGGAAGGGAAATGGTGGAGAGAAAGAATCCAGATGAATGATGGTGAAGGCCTGATCTAGGATGGATATAGTGTGAGCAGGAAAAAGGGCACAGTTCATGGCAAATAGAAGTGCTTAAAAACGAGACTGATTGATTAGTTGATAAGAATTGACTAGACTTGGCAATTGGCTGGATATGAGGAATGGGTTAGAGTCAAGAGTCAAGAATGACTCCTATGTTGTGAACCTAGGTGATTGAAGAATGGTGGCACCCTCAAAAGAAATAGAGAAAGCCAGGACTATCTAGCTACCATCTTTCACTCTCACTAAATGACTATTCCATTCCCTTTTTCCAGTCCAGCATGTCCTTGATGATTTTTTTATGATACTTCCTGTGTATAAACAACGATTGGTATTATGTTTTATTTACTTATTACACTTGAACCTCCTGTATTATCTTCCTCTGCCCCTTATGCGATCTACAATTCTCTTTTTCTGAAATTGTGATATTAGCCGATTCAGTGTCATATAAAATCACTGAGACAAGAGATATTTAAAAAGATGGACTTTTGCTCAAGGAACAGCTTAGAATTATTAAAAAATAAACCTTGTGTGCAATTTTCCAAATGTGATTCAGCCTGATTTTACCCTCCTCTATTCAGTTCATTGTCCATCTTCCAATACCTATGTAAGATATTTATACTACTATGATAAGACAATACTCAGCCCTTCCAAATATATATCATAATTCAAGTGATATATATATTTTTTTTCATCCACTTTGTGTTATTAGTTTAGATAGCTAAGATGATCTCTTTGGAATTACTCTACAATTTATTGAGGAGATTAGGGTTGCTACAGTGACATTTTAAAAACATTTTCATAATCTTTCTTCTATTAATATCCAGTAGTTCTGGATTAAGGCCTCACTTTTCATCCAGAGTCTAAAGCAAACAGAAATGATCCATTTAGGGATGTTAACATGGTTTCTTGCACCTCATGCCTTTCAGGGCTTTAGAAATACAAATATCTCCTGCACTTGATATGTTATGAATTGTTTCTTGGAATGGTACAACATAGAATATTCTACACACAGTTGACACTCAATAAATATTTGTTAAATGGAATTGAAAGGCCTATGATCAATCTGGAAAGGCACAGTCTACAGCCTAGGGCATATGGCTCCAAAGCTCTGCTAATTCAACCAGCCAAAATTTACAGAGAATTCTTAGCATTGTTCAGAGCCCATCAAACCTGACATTTATATACAGCCTTTATTTCAGCTAAACCCTAACAAACTCCACTGCTGAATAGATCAGTAAACAGAAATTAGATACTCATAGGGTACTTTTCTAGATGGGAAATGTACAGGAGACAATGGTGAGTCAGAGAGTACATGACTCTGGAGTCAGAGAGTACATGAAAATAATTGTGATCTCTTGCCTAATTTTTCTGGCTCCCTAATACTTTTTGAGCTGCCTCTAGATTGACAGACCTTAGAGATCTGTTTATTTTCAAATAAACAAAAACCAAATAGGCCTCTGTGGACCATTTGTATGGGACCCAAGGAAGACAGTAGAATGAGCCATAATCTGTGCTCAGGAGACCATGCCCACCCACCACTGAAACATTTCCCTCTTCCTTCTTTGCCTCCAGAAGCAGAAATTGGATGTTCTGGCCTAGTTTATTCCCTTCATTCTATTTAAGAGAAATAAAGGTACTCTAAAAAAATGCTTGTGTCTACTGACTGGAGAAATGCAAATTAAAACAATTCTGAGGTACTACCTCACACCTATTAGATTGGATAATGGAACAAAAAATGAAAATGAAAAATGTTGGAGGGGATGTGGAAAAAAAGAGACACTAACGCACTGTTGGTAGAGTTGTGAACTGATTCAACCATTATGCAGAGCAATTTGGAATTATGCCCATAGGGCTATAAAACTATGAATGTACTTTGACCCAGCAAATACCATTACTAGGTCTATATCCCAAAAGAGGAAAAAAAAAAGAAAAGGATACATACACACACACACATATTTGTAGCAGCTCCTTTCTGGTGGCAAAGAATTGGAAATTGAGGGGATACTCATCAATTGGAGAATGGCTGAGCAAGTTGTGGTATATGATTGTGATGGAATTTGTGCTATAAGAAATGATGAGCAAGGTGCTCTCATAAAAACCTGGAAAGACTTTCATGAATTGATGAAAAGTGAAATGAGTAGAACCAGAAAAATACTGTACATATTAGCAACAATATTATACAATGACCAACTGTGAATGACTTAGCTATTCTCAGCAATACAGTTATCCAAGACAACTCTGAAGAACTTATGATGAAAAATGCTATCCATCCCCAGAACAAAGAATTGATGGAGTCTGAAGATAAATCAAAGCATGCTTTTCAAAATTTTATTTTTCTTGTTTTTTTTTTGTTCTATCGTGACTAATATGAAAATATGTTTTGCATGACTACATATAATAGTATGATACGTATATTCTATATCAAATTGATTGCCTTCTTAAGCAGTGAGCGGAGAGGGAAGGAAGGAGAGAATTTGGAACTAAAAATTTTTTTAAAGGAATATTAAGTTTGTTTTTATATGTTATTGGGAAAAATATGTTAAAATAATTATTAAAAAAGAAAAAGTAGAATGCTTGTATATGTTACAGTGGGAAGAGGAAGAGATAAATTTAGCCCTACTGTGGCAGAACCAACATCTCCTAATGCCTTTGCCATATAGATTGGGTTCATTTTCCCCTAAAAGGTGACAAAATTGTCTTCAAGATTTGATTGGTTGGGGCGGCTAGGTGGCAGAGTGAATAAAGCACAGACCTTGGTATCAGAAGGACCTGAGTTCAAATTTAGCCTCAGACATTTAACACTTACTAGCTGTGTAACCTTGGGCAAGTCACTTAACCCCAATAACCCTGCCTTCCCCCTCCAAAAAAAGCAAAAAAAAACAAACAAAAAGATTCGATTGGTTTAGGGCAGTAGCTCTCAAAGTGTGGAGACCCTATTAAAAGGTCCGTGAGGTCAAAACTATATTAACAATGATAATAAGACATTTTAATTTTTACTAAGATAGATAGATAAATAAACGGATAGATGGATAGAGATAGAGATAGAGATAGATACGAGATACGAGATACAGATACAGATACATATAGAGATACAGATAGAGATAGAGACTTGACTCACATAAACAGAAGTTCTTTGGTGGAATTCTGAGTAATTTAACCACTGGTCTAAGGTACCAAGGCTTGGGCCATTAAGGTGGCTTAAGTCTGTCACATGAGGAATCACTGGTTCCTCAGGCCTAATATACACTTCTTACCAGTCCCCATGGTGAATGCTTAAGCAAGTAGATCTGTGCGGAGCTTAATCAACATTGTATCTTTGCTGGCTACCCTTTCTATGTTATTGTTAAAATTTCTTTTTTTGTTATGTCTATGAGCATCACACTTCATTCTAATCTCAAGACTAAACTGATGAGTTGAATTAATCTGAAAGTCTAAATCAGACCTGGCTCAAGTCATTCCTTCATTCATTCATTCAACAAGCATTCATCAAGTGTTTTGTTAAATTTCTGCTACATGTGGCGCGATAGGGAGAGGTACAAAGTTTAGATGAGACACTTCCTGTCCTCATGGAGTTTATCTAGATCATGGTACTCCGGTGGATTAAAGAGTTGGACCTGGAATCAGGAAGACCTGAGTTCAAATTTGACCTCAGATATTATACTAGCTATGTGACCTGAGTCAAGTCATTTAAATTCTATTTGCCTCAGTTTCCTCAACTGTAAGATGGGGATATTAATAGCACTGATCTTTCAGTGTTGTGAGAATCAAATGACCTAAGATTTGTAAAGAGTTTAGCAAAGTACCTGGCAACATGATAGGTATTTAATAGATGCTTGATCCCATCAATAAAATGGTGGGCAATGGCTTAGCTTCTTTATTAAAAGGTTTGCAAGTTGTCAAGATCTTGGAAAAGAAATATGAAACATGTGCAAAATAATTTGATTCACAGCCAGGTTCTCCCAAAAGGTAACAGAGTACTTGACACCACCACACCCCAAAGTGGATAAAGACATTCAGACTTCAGACTCAGGTCTCAGCCCACACCCCAGGTGTGGTGATATTAGAAAGCAGCTACCCCATCTTGTCATGTCAGACAACTCAGGTGACTGTTGGTTTAAGTTACTGGAGCCAAATATTGTCTATGGCCTGGTTGTGCAACTAGGCCACTGCCAAATGAACTCGGCAATGCTTGTGAGCCTAAGGCAATGTTACTGCTTCCTTAAAATAGCCTGTTTTGCCTAGGTCTGTGTGCTTCTAAATATTTCCCCAGTCAGAAGAACAATTTTAAGCAACACAGATTCAACTCCAAGGTGGGTTCTGGAAAAGGAAATTATTTCCAAATTGAACCCATGGGAGCAAATCCCTCTTTAAGAATTAATTAATAGGATAATAGGACTTTAGAATATAGACTATGAAATCTAGAAAGGACCTCAGAACATAAAGGATACCTAAGTTTGGGCATATCTTGGAACATGGAATGTAGGACACAGAAGGGCAGAACTGAGAAGAAAACAGAAGAGTTTGGAGGAATGTTAGACCATAGAACCTAGGTCAGAGTTTGAAGGCACATGTGTATATAGAATTTAGAATTTCAGATGAGTAAAACACCTTAGAGATCATCTAATAGAACTTCACTTTATATATGAAGAAAATGAGTCCCAGAGAACATGTATAATTTGTTCAAACTTTCCCTATCCTGCTGTTTTTCTGACTCTCCTTGACCAGGAAAGGACAGGGGTAATCCATAAGCCCAGGAATTGTTTTAGAGATCACTTGACTCACTGGATAAGGTTCTAGAGTTAGGGTCAAGAGACCTCAGTTCAAATACTGCCTCAAATGGTATCTTCGCTGTTCAGTCATTTTTCAGTCACATCTGACTCTGACTCTTTGTGAGTCTTCCCATTTGGGGTTTTCTTGGCAAAGATATTTTCTTCTCCAGCTCATTTTACAGATGAGGAAACTAAGGCAAACAGGGTTAAGTGACTTGCCCAGGGTCACACAGTTAGTAAGTGTCTGAGGCCAGATTTGAACTCAGGAAGATGAGTCTGCCTGACTCCAGGCCCAGAGCTCTATTTACTTTGCCACCTATTTCCCTTTGATGGTTCTGGTTATGTGTAAATGGTAGGTCATTGCTTCTCTCTGAACAGCAGTTTCTTTTTTTCTGGAAAACTGGTAAGAATAACCACAGTACCTACCTCACAGGGTTATTGTGAGGAAAGCATTATGCAAACCTTAAAGTGGTAAATGTGAATTATTATGAGCCTGCTTTGTAACTCCCCAGACTAAAACCTCAGAAAATAGAAAAGTTCTTGCTTGTTTTACCTGCCCCCCTGGCTGCCCTTAACTGCCACACACAGAGTGTTGTTTCAAGGCTTCATTTTATAATATTCTCTTCTGTAACTAGAGTTGGATCCACAGAAGTATAATATTCTAGCAGCTGTTTCCTTTCCTGGCAGTTTATTTAAGCAGATTATTTGCTCCAATTTAGACCTCAATTAGATCTTGTTAGGGAGTGAAAATGCTTCCATTTCAGGGTCTGTCTGTCTGTCTGACACTTTCACAGCTTCTGACTTCACACTAGCTGAGCTCAGTCTCCATCATCAATCAATCAAGATTAAGATGAAATCGAATCTGCTCTGCCAGCACATCCAGCCTTGGACATAGCTAGGGTAGGGACATTTGGGGGACCAGGGAACAGAAGTCTTATCTCAAATCCAGTAACCTTTTATAAAAGGTGCATGCTAGCCCACCTAACAACAACACCCACCACCAAGAATTTATTTATTTATTTTGCTTTTTGGAGGGCAATTGGGTTTAAGTGATTTGTCCAAGGTCACATGGCTAGTTTTTGTGTTAAGTGTCTGAGGCTGTATTTGAACTCAGGTCCTCCTGACTCCAGGGCTAGTGCTCTATTCACTGTGCCACCTAGCTGCCCCCCACCAAGCATTTATTAATCTCTTTCTATGGGAAATATTAATCTCTTTCTTTTCATTGTGTAAAGGATTAGTAATACAAATAAAAGCAGAAAAACAGTCCCTGCCCTCAAGGAACTTACATTCTACTGGGTGAAGAAAACACAGAAACGGATGTTGGAAAAGGGGAAGGGATTAGGGGAAAATAAATAGATTCACAGCCTGTTAGACAAAGTCAAGAGTGTGGTATAGAGAGGAATGAGACAAGGTTGGCTTGGGCGACCTTCTTAAATGGAGGTCTGAGGAGTTATCCAATCAGAGGAAAATAAATCAGGGTCAAAGGATATTTCCTATAGAGGCTGCAGCAAGCTTCAGGATGAAGAGCTGGGGCATGGCAAAGAAAATCCTGAATCAGCCTGTGAGCAGTCACCCCAGTGAGCAGCCCCACAGCTTCCACAACAATGCTGTATGGAAATAGAGCCAGCTAAAAGTATACTGATCTAAAGTCTGAGGAACTCAGTTCCTCCTCAGTTCTGCTATTTATACTGATGCAACTTTAAGAAAGTCACATAGATCCTCTAAGCCTAAGTTTCTTCATCTGAAAAATAAGTTGTTTAAGGCTAATTGATCTCCAAGGTCCCCGTCGATCGAGGTCTAAGTCTTTTGATGCTATCAATCTATCAGATTTCCCTTTCAACTTCATGGTATTTAGAGTAGACAGACCACGGGGAATAGCCTGATTTTTCCAGTCAAAAGGGATGTTTGCAGGCACTAGTAGAGTCCTAGAAAGGTCTGCCTAAAAGTGGGTGCTGCCGCGAAAACCTGGACAATTGAAACTTGGGTCTCACCTTGGCACTACCAATGGAAAGAACGCAACAGGAGAAAGGGGCTATCAGGGTCACATTGCCACCTTGAGGAGCAGGAGGGGTACACCAGATCAACAAAGATCTCAACCTGGCTGGGACATTAGAGATCATCTAATCCAACTCCAACATTTTACAAACGAGGAAACTGAGACTCAGGGAAGTTAAGTGCCTTGTTGAATATTTACAGATGGCAAATGTCAGAGGCACGATTTGAATCCAAGACTTCTGACTCCAGAGTCAGTAGTCTGTCCACTTTACATGTATCTCTTGTATAATGCTGCCTCCATTGGGGAAAAGTCTTCAAACCCCACCTCCCCCAATAAAGAGGGTTCAGTGTCCTAAAGTGGGAGTCTGGATTCTCAGAATCATAGAATATCAAAATTGGAAGTGTGTTATAGTGAAATAAACAAGAGAGATGGGCAGAAAGCTGCTGAGTAGATAGAGCCCTAGCCCCCGAGTCATAAAGGCCTGACTTCAAATCCCACCATAAACATTATCTCCGTGACCCTGGTAAGGCACTTAACCCTGTTGGCCTCAGTTTCCTAATCTGTAAAATGAGCTGGAGAAGGTAATGGCAAACTACTCCAGTATCTCTGCCAAAAAACAAAGAAAAAACAAAAGGGGTCGCAAAGACTTAAACAACTAAAAACGAATGGACAACGGCAAAAAATTACAGCATATACTCCAGGTAAGGACTTGTAAGAATCTCAACTAAGCATGGTGGTGGCATTGGAACCAGAAAGTGGGGATTAGGTGGGAGAGATGTTTTGGTGATCAAAATGATGAGACAACAATCAATCCAATGTAGGAAGGGGGACAAGGAGGGAAGGAGGACTCAGTCTTACATCTAGGAGGTGCCTCAGTCACTAGCCTAGTTCAGCTTCATTTTACAAAAGAGGAAATGGAAGTACATAGAAAGTACTTAGACTTGTCTAAGATTTCACAACTGGGAAGAAGCAGAGTTAAGGATTTTTTATGCTCCTCCCCTCTGCCTTCTCTAAGCCCACTGAAAACATCCACTCAGCTTTCCGGGGGCCTCTCTTAAATTATTGTCACAATGTATGACACCAATGTGGTGAGTTTAACACATGATGACCATTTCAATTTCAACAGTTTTAAAGTCTGCCAACCTATTCCCTCCCAGTAACTTTGTATATCATGCCATGCCATTATTGATTATCATCTTTTTTTCTAAGGAAGCTGAGGGTCTGAAAGAGGCACTGACTGGCCCATGGTCAATAACTATAGTATTAAGTGTTGGAGTCACGCTAAGAACAGAGGTCTCCCAACTCTTGGTCCCAGAGTACCTCCCATGCTACCAGGGAAATGGCTCTGAAAGATAGCAATAATGATCTGTGCTAAGTTTCACAGGATCATAGACTTAGATCTGGAATGGGTCTTAGAGGCCAGCTGGTCTATCCTCTCCCTCCCATTTTACAGATGAGAAAACTGGGGCCTAGAGAAGGTAAGTGATTTGCTTAAGATTACACACAGGAAATGGCATAAGTGGGACTGGAACTCAGGTTCCCTGACTTCAGAATCAGTTTTTTTTTTTCCACTCAACCTAGATGCTTCCCAAATCAGACCTGCCAGACTAAAGAGTTGGAGTGAAGCCCTTAGGTTAATAGAAGGCAACCTAGGTGTATAGAATCTGAAATTGCTTCTACCACCTTGTCCTCCTCCTTTTCCTCCTCCTCCTCTTGCCCCTTCTCCCTCTCCTCCTTTCCTCCTGCCCCTCCCCCTCCTCCCTCCCTCCCTCCTCTCCCTCCTCCCCTTCTTCCTCCTTCTCCTCCTCCCTTTCCTCATCTTGCAGAGGTACTATGAGTGTCTGCTAGTGGAGCCCTCAGGCAGGACCAGGGACTCCTCCCCCATCCAAGCAAGCTGGATCCCCAAGATAAAAAGTCTCTTTCAGAAACACAAACCATTGCTTGGCATACATTCAAGTAAATGTCAAATCCAATGAAGATCTCCCTCCGTGCCTGCACCCATCTTCGCCGCCCTGATTATAGGACCCAACATTTCAAGGGAACAAACCAAAGGTCACCCAACAGGTTTTCCCTACAGACACGCCAGGCTCAGAACAAATGTGGAAACCTGGGGCGGGGAGGCAGACCGAGCTCCTTGGGCTGCCCCTGATGCCCTGGGCACAGCCCAGCCGTCTGCCCAGGCCTCTGTCTGAACCTGTGCATCTAGGGAGAGGCCGCCCTGCGTAAGCTTGATGGGGCGCAGCCTCTGGAGCTCCCCAGGTTCCTGCTACAAGCAAGAGGCTGACCCAGCTTCAGGCAGCAGAGGAATGACTGCTGTTGGCTCTGCTCCAGCCCATGGCCTGGAGCCCGGCCCCTGCAGGGGGAGGAATAGCCAGGCGGTGACTGTCCCAGCAGACAGCTCCGGCCCCAGTCCCCTAGACTGGGAGGCATCCGACTTCATCTGGCTGCAGAGAAGAGCTGTGATGACACAGCTCCAAGGCTGGTCTGCAGGGGAAAGGAAAGTCTCTGGGAACTTGTTGACAAGCCCTGGACAAGCCAGAAATCCCTAACAAGGACTTCCAGGAAGAAATCACACCCAGTTCCCAAACTGTCAACTTGGGGACTAGATGGAAAACCATTTTCCATGCAGATCATTTTCTTATTTTGGGTTAGCAGCATCCTTGACCCCAGAGATCTATTATGGGGACCAGATCATATATATAGGCACCTAATAAAATCTAGGGACCCACAATTCTGAAAGCACAGAGAGAACCAGCATGAAAGCCAGGCGAGGTTGCAAGCATATCCTGGCACTCAGTGTCCAAACCAAGTCCTATAGATGGGGAGCCAGGCTTGCTGAGAACTAACACCATGTGCCCTTGGGGGCATAACAAAGGCCAAAGTTCCTGATACTAGCTTTGCCTCCCTTCCCTCCTTACTCCCAGATCCTGGAGGAATTTTATTCAAGGTAAACGTTGTCTAAGGGATCCTTCTCCTGCTTTGTCCACGTCCATCTATCCAGGTGTGTGTGCTTGTAGATGCTCAACCAGCTCTCTGGGGATAGGGAGAGAATTTAGACTTGATACATTTTTTAAGTTTAATTTGCATTATTAATATTTTCTCCATCATTTTCTTAAGTCTAGGCAATCAACAAAACAATAAATCAAGGCCTGATTGGTAAAATTTGCTCATTTTCTAGGTGCAAAGGCTCACATTGGAAAACATAATCGACTTTTACCAGTTGGTTACCCTTATATACCCCCTGAGCTTTACAGGAGCAAGCCTCCAAGTGATGGTTCTCTTTCTAAGTAACCAGAAGGTATACCCACTCCCATGCTCGTGTCCCCTCTTATTATACATCATACTTCCCTCCCTAATATAATGCGGATGCTATCTGCTTCATGACCTCTTTCCTAATTAGTTCCTCCCCGCTCAACCCTAGCTGAGAGTAATCTTCTCTTTGACTCCTTATTCTGTATTTGTATTAATTTTCCTTGTATCATAATTAACTGCTCCATTCTATCCCATTTTCATTCGATGGTAAGCCTCTTGAATGCAGTCTAAATACTATTTACCTTTCTATCACCCATGACTAACACCAGTAGGTGTTGCATATAGTAGGCACCTAATATATTGTTTGTTAAATTGAATTGAATTTTATTTATTGAGTTGGATCAATCCTCTCATGCCTCTTACTTTTCTGAACTTCTTCTAAACAGGTCACCGTCTATGTTAAAAGACATATAAAGGAGCATGGCTCATGATACTAGCCTCCAAACTGGTCCCCCTGTCTCCAATCTCTTTCATCTAGTCCAACCCATATACATCAGTGTGTTGAATAAAAAGAATCCTGGATTTATTGTCAGTGAACCTGGAATTCTGGCTACCTGGGTAAGCTTGGTAAGTCATTTAACCTCCCTCAGCCTTGGTTTCCTTATCTGTAAAGGAAAAAAAGGTGAACTCTATGTCCTCCAACATGACTTGTAATTCTATGTAAGATCCTAATAAGCTCTAAGTATAGCCCTGATTGTATCACGTGCCTACTCACAGACCCAGTTTACACATTGGTCTATGGATCAAATCTAAATGCAGTTTGGCATCGAAGCTCTTTCTAAAATGCATCCCATTATTGTGCTTTCCAGTAGTCACCCTCTGCTCTAGCCAGACTGGCCTTCTCATTATCCCCACACCCATCATAGGACAGCCATTATTCTCTACCCCCTTTGATGAGGACATCAGGAATCAATACTGGATTATTCAATAACCTTTTAGACCCATGCCTGGGGCTTCTCAGGGGACCTAAAATTAGAGATTAGGCTGAGCCTATGAATTCTCCTTTTTATAGCCTGAAGGCCACCAAGACAGTTGGGCTGTATCCTTAGTGCTAGCTCCAGTCTCCTTTCCCACCCCACCACAGAGCTGAGACCAGAAGCAGACTTGTAAATGGATAATAAAATGCGAGGCCTGGAATCATGAAGACTTCAGTTCAAATCCCGCCTCTGACATTAACTAACTATGAGACTATGGGTAGGTAAATCAATTGATACATCCTTACAACACCACCAAGTAGGGTTATTCTTGGCAACCCCACTAAGAATTAGCTAAGGCAAAGACAGATTAGTGTTACCCACGTTGAGGAAATCATAGATTCATATATTCTATATTTTTTTTTCAAAAAAACAATGCAAATTACCACAAAAGGCTCCTAAAACCTTTGTGTTTAGAGGTCCCAGATCTTCACATCCCATTATCTGTATTATAGGGATTATTAGTCTGGGGTCAATGAACTTATTTTTTTCCATAACTATATTTCAATATAATTGGTTTCCTTTATAATCCTACATATTTTATTTTATGCATTTCAAAACATTCTGAGAAGGGATCCATAGGCTTCACCAGATGGTCAAAGGAATTCACAACCCCACAAAAGGTTAAGCACTCCTGGTCTAGAATATTCTCCCCTAACTCTTCTTCTCTGAATCCTTCCCATACTCCAGAACCATTTCAAGTCCTGTCTTCTCTGGGAGACATTCCTAAGACCATGCAGATTTCTCCTGCCTTTGAACTTCTTCTGACTTATAGTCATAAAACCATAGGATTTTAGAGCTGGGGAAAAAAAAACTTGAAAATTATCTAGTTCATATATAATGATCCAAGACAATTCTGAAAGACTTATGATGAAAGGTGCTATCCATCTCCAGAAAAAGAACTAGTGGGGCCTGAATGTAGATAGAAGATAGTTTTCTTTACTTTCTTTATTTTTTCAGGGTTTTTCTTTTTTGTCTGTGTTTTCTTTCACAGCATGACTTACATAGAAATGTAAGCATGACTACACACGTATAACCTATGTAAAATTTCTTCCTTTCTCAATGAGGGAAGGAAGGGAGAGAGAGAATTTGGAACTCAATTTTTTTAAATGGTGATTGTTTTTATAAGTGATTGGGAGAAAATAGAATATTAAATTTTAAAATAAAATAAAAATAAATCTACAAGGAAGTGAAGGGGGTGGGGTTATTTAGTCCAATCTCCTTCATGAAGAAGCTGAGGCCCAGAGAGCTAAAATAACACAGGTAGTAAGCAGCAATGCCAATATGAACCCAGGTTCTCTGGGTCCTCTCTAGCTCTCTATCCCCATAGTGCCAATAGTGAATAAAATCGGGACCTTAGAATTAGCTTCCCAAAGAAAATGTTTCCCTCTCTGGTTACTATAGCATGCTTGATAAATATGGGATGTTAGTTAGCTTACTTCAGAAACCACATTCTAGAATAATGATTTGTTAAACAAAATTTATAAGGTGAGGCCTCCACTCCTTCCAACAATCGGGAAAGATTGGTGGCACTTTTCACTGGGCCCAAGTATATACATTTACCACACTTTCAGATGATCCTAGGACATTGGTATCCCCTTTGTGCCTGGGGCTGCAGTGAATTGCAGTCCTAGCAATGAAGAAATAGTGATAACTTTTTACTAGGACTTGAAGGCTTTCAGAGAACTTTCCTCATAGCAACCTCTGGAAGGGAGCACCAATATGACTCTCATCATTTAACAGCTGAGGAAATTGAGGCTGTAGGAGGGTTTAGTGATTTGGCCAAGGTGACATAGCTACTAAGAATCAGATCTTTTATTTAACACTTTGGTCTTTTGACTCAGAATCCAACCCTCTTCCTACTGTTTGCAAAAATGACCTAATTGTCTGGTGTTGTCTGTCTCATTCCCACCGTGCGTGCACACGCGCGCGCGCTCACACACACACACACACACACACACACACACAGATAGCTAATGCCTTACATCTGTGTATTAAGAGTACCATGGATTTGGCAGATCTTCCCACATAAAGTAATTACGAGAAACAATAATAATCCTGCAAAATTCAGAGGGAATTTTCATACAAATGGAAAGATTTGTAAAATGTCATGAAACCAGTAAGAATGGAGCTCATTGTGATCTTGCAGATATGCCAGTAGCATGTTTTAATTTCTGGCCCCGTTGTGTTTTGACGGGAAGCAGCTTGCAGAGGGAGAACCACACGCTCCCCACAGCTGTAGCCGCTCTCTCTGTGGTAAAGCCTTGACTAACCGTAAACTGGATATAGATGGGTGAATTATGCAGCGGTCTATAAAGAGGGTGTAGAAACAACCAGAAAAATCACAACAAAAACAATTAACTCCACCCCCCCTCACCCCCCATGTCCTTCTCTTACCAAAGACTTTCCTCACAACAACCCTCTGATGCAGGTAGAGCAAGGAGCCTTGTTTCCCAGGTCACAGATGAGGAAACTGAGGTTCTCAAAGGAGAAGTGACTTGCCTAAGGTCATGTGGTTAATAAGGAGAAAGCCAACATCCATACCCAGAGCTCATGACTAACTCAGAAGTTCTTAACCAGAAGTTCATGAACTTTTAAAAAAATGATATATTTTGATAAAGACATTTCAATAGAATTAGACACCTGGAGGCTGCTAGATGGCACAGTGGAAAGAATGCTAGGCCTGGCCTCAGTAAGGCCTGGGTTTGAATCTGACCTCAGATATTTACTGGCTGTGTGACCCTGGGGAAGTCACTCAACTTCTCTTTGTCTTAGTTACTTCAGCCTTAAAATGAGGATAATGATGGTACCTATCTCTCAGGGTCATATACAAATGAGAATATTTGCAAAGCACTTAGCACAGTGCCTGCCATGTGGAAGGCACTTAATAAATTCCTGTTTCCATCTTTTATTTGTAATGCTGTATGTTTTATGTCATTATTTAAAAACATATTTTCTGAAAGGAGTCCATAGGCTTCATCATGACACACAAAAAAACGTTAAGGATCCTTGGGCTACCTAATGGTAGAGATTCACTATTAGACATAACACAATGGCCTAATCCATTTTCTTTTTTTTTCTTTCCTTTTTGGAGGGGCAATTGGGGCTAAGTGACTTGCCCAAGGTCACACAACTAGTTTTTGTGTTAAGTGTCTGAAGTCAGATTTTAACTCAGGTCCTCCTGACTCCAGGGCCTGTGCTCTATTCACTGTGCTACCTAGCCACCTCCCCAATCCATTTTCTTATAAAGAACTGTCAATGTCTCATTACTCAGTGAGTTTCTAATAAGAAGAGAAAGAAGCAGCTGAGGTCAATGGGGAAAACATGCAAGAAAGGCATTTCCATAGACTCATCACCCTGAGGTTGGACAAATAGCCACTGGCTGAACTGCTATGTCCTGGACTGACTGCATTGCCTGGGTTTGATTTACCAGATAATTGTGCAACCTCCACATTGGTCTGGGTTGTGTAGATTATAGTCCATCTCTAACTAAGCCTGACCCTAGGCCTGACCACCTAGTGAGAATCTCATAAGTCTTTGCTAGAAACATTGTGTAATGTGTAATGTATGACTAAGAGTCATTAGTATTACTATTTCAGTTGAACAAATTGTCATTTGCTGAATCACAGAATTTGGAGTTGGAAGGGTCCTTCCTACTTTTGCAGATGACAATTTGATGTGCCCAAAGCCAGATAATAAATGACACCTCTAAAAGTTACTGGCATATTAGCAACCATGAATGCAGCCCTGAAATCATGATTCTCATTCTCTCCCATTGTTACTAATGATAATTAGTGACTGTACTTTCTGCAATGCCTTAAGGTCTTCAGATGCTTTATATACATCATCCCTTTTGATCCTCATAATAACCTTGTGAAGTAAGATATTTTTATCCCCATTTTATAGGTGAGGAAACTGAGGCTGAGATGTTAAATAACTTCCCCAAGGTGACCTTGGGGAAGTTATTTAACCTCTCAGGCTCAGTTAGTGTGTCCAGCTGTGTGTCAAAGGCAGGATCCAACTTTGGATCTCTTCAGTACTCCACATTGCCTTTCAGATGTGTTCCAAGTGCTTCTTAATGTCTGAAAGGTAAGCACATACAAGATGTGCCCAAAAAGAAAGTTGGGCTCCTTACCCTTGAGCAGCACACCTTGGGTTTGGGGAAAAGATTTCCATCAAATATTCACATTTGTATGTTTCCATGGCATGTAATTATTCATTCCACAATCATTTATTGAACCACTAGATTCTTTGCTACACAATCCTAAGTGGAGGGCCCTGTTAGGATGAATGTAAAGTTGGTCCTATACTCACAGAGCTCATAGTCTCTAGGAAGAGATGTCATAGATGAACACATATAAACGAATAAAAAGTAGGTGGCTGAAAGATCTTGAAAGGGATACTAACAAAACACTTTGAGAGTTCAAAGGAAAGAGAAAAATGCTTTTACTTGTGGCGATGATTTGCAGGGGGAGGAAAAGGGAGACTCAGGAAAGCTCAACCTTTCGTCCATAACTCACTCCTACATATCCAACTTGCCTGAACCTATACCAGGATTGCAAGTATAGGATCTTGAAATGGAAGGGACTTTAGAATTCTCCTTTGTCCAACTCCCTCACTTTATAAAGAAGGAAACTGAGGCCTACAGGAGGATCGGCTTAGATTGTAAGGAGGAGCAGAGTTAAGACAGCAATTCAGATCCTCCGGCTCCAAACTCAGTGGTGTGGTTTATGTTTTTGTTTTTGCAACTTATGACCAAAATGGCGATTTCTAGCTATGTCTTCAAATGTGAATTGTCTACAATACATCTGTCTTAACCTCTGTGACCTGTAGAAATCACAAAATATGATGGTTTCTCCTACATGGACTTCTGTGGTCATCCCTCTAGTCAGGTCTGGAATGTGAAAGAACAGAGACAAAACTGCGCACTAAGTTGATCTAGCTACAGAGTTCATTGATAGTAATATATGTATATGTGTGTGTATGTATGTATATATAATATGTGTGTACATAACCATATTATATGTATGCATATGTTTATATGTGTGTATTGTATATATTCACACATACATGCATAAATTTATTTTTTGGATCCATATCTGTGTCTTGCATGTTGGGCCTCTCCTGGTTTGGAAACTCCCCTCACCAAAGCAGATCAGTAAATCTCTTAACCTACAGTGCTGGGGATGTGGAATTAGGGAAGGGGAGAAGAGATCTAATAAGCTAAGTGACTTAGCCATGCCCACAAGCTAATACGTGTCCAAGGGAGGGCTTTAGCCAGGTCTTCTCAACTCAAAGTTGCCCAGCCTTCTATATTCTACTTGATGCAGCTTCCCCTTGATGGTATAAAACTGATTTGGCAGATATAATCACTCATAGAAGAAGGGTACAAGATCTGGAAACCCTGCCTTACTGTCATCTTGCATTTCCACTTTGCCCTTATTAAAGGAAATGAAATTATACACATAATTGCAGTACAAACAAAAGGCTATGTCCAGCTAATAGACCAGTTCTGGAAGACCCACAGATGTGAAAGGCTATGGGGTTTTATTCTAAAGTAACAAAACAAGATAGAATCTCTTAAGAATGCATTGATCTAGGGCAAACAATTCTTTGTTGTTCAGTTATGTTCAACTCTTTGTGACCCCATTTGGAATTCTTTTGGCAAAGATACTGGAGTGGTTTGCCATTTCCTTCTCTAGCTCATTTTGCAAATGAACAAACTGAGGCAAAGAGGATTAAATGACTTGCCCAGGGTCACACAACTTAGTAAGTATCTGAGGCCAGATTTTTAGTCTTCCTGACTGGAGACCCTGCAGTTTATTCTCTGAATCACCTAGCTGCCCCAAGTATCTCTTTAGTACCTATGAATACACTAATTAGAAAAAGCTAAGAAAGAGATAAACAGAGCAATAGATAAGAGCTCTTTTGAAGTCTTACTTCCAGCTATTTCTATCTACATTTACTCCAGTTATTTCTGTCTACACTTTCTCTAATCATTGGAAGAAGGGAGTGGCTCTAATCCACTTCTCCCCTTTGGGTATAGAGGAGTTAGAACAAGATGGTTGGATGAATGGTTGTTATTGGGTGTCTGACTATGAACACAGAGATGGGAAAGGTAGGGTATCATTGAAGGACATATGGAGAGGTAAACTGGTATCAGTAAGATGTGAGTATACCTTATCCAAGTGGGGTCCAGATGTGCAAACATGGTGGTCACTGATCCTTTCATATGAAACTAGGAGAGGAAAAAAAAATGAGTAAGAAAACAATGGACAGGAAAAGAGAAAAAAATGAATAGAAAGAGAGGCAAGTGGGACCAAAGAGGGAAATTTAGAAATGAGACTAAGAAAATGAAAAGCCAACATTTAGCAGATGATGGATTCAGAGTCAGATAACATGGGTCCAAATTCTTACCTGGACACTGGCTTCCTAAGAGACCTCAGACAAGATATTTCCTCCTTCTCAGCCTCAGTTTCTTTAGTTTTAAAATGAATGACCTGGATTAGATTCTCTTTTAGGTAATAGCCAGAAGAGGCTTTAAAAAACAATTTCAAAACTTTATTTTAAATAAGTCTTCAATACCCAACTGTCCCAGCAAAGTGCTTCCAACCTAATCACATCTGATTTCATATATTCTTCACTGTCTTCTCTCTGGATACTACCCAGGTTTCCCTGGCAGGAATCATTTTATTCTTGGCTCATAAAGACAGTCCTGAAAAGCAATTTTGTTTTGGCTTAGAAATGAACTAGCTTGTACCAATAACAAATATTTTGAAAATATTTCTCTGGGGAGAAGGCTCCCAGCCATCCCTCTTAGGTGTTAGTACTCTTTTGGAAGTAGTCATCTGTTCTAGGTGACCCCGGAAGCATTTTCCAGCAGTTATAATGAGGAGCTTTAGTATCTGGGGCAAAAGGGAAGAGAAGCTAGGATTGGGAACAGCTTGCTTGGGTTGGGATTGCCAGTATGAGGAAGTACTCTTTGAAACACCGTGGGGTTTCTATGTTTCTAAAAGACTGGCCACTACTAGGCAGGGATGGGGATGCAAGCAGGGAAGTCCTAGGAAAAGAAAGCTCTCCCCAGTGCAATTAGTGCCCTCTAATTCTTGATGTCCTAGGAACAAAGGTCTAGTCATCACACCCTAATTTTACCTCAGTTACCCAGCCAAGTACACCAGTGCTACCTGTTATGCAAATGAGTCCCCAACTAAAGAAAGTCTGTAAGAACTATCCCTAGAACAAGGAGTTGGGAATATGTTACTGAAGGCAACAAGGCACTGGACCTTCTGCCCTTTTTACTCCATTCAGGGAACCTGAGTTCTCCCCTGAGGAGACCCATTTGTACAGAAAGAGAATAGAAAACAAACTTTTCTTTTAAAAATAAATAAATAAAAACTTCAAAATCTATTTCTGGGGTTGAAAACAAGCCATTAAAAAACTTCCCAGGCTTCCATGCCAAGCCCCCAAATTACTAATAACAGACATACTGGCTCTGAGAAAGCCATAACTGGCAAATGTTCATTGGGATCTTGTCAGTGGTAATAACCCTTGGCCTTTCATTGAAGGATTTCAAAGCACTCCACAGACATTGTTTGAATCTCACAAAATCCTGGATCCCTGAAAAGGGTAATTATGATGATATTCAATCAGACAGTTTACACAAGGGTTAAATGAGCATGGGGGTTAAATGTCTTACTACTTTAAGTTGAAAGGAAAAGCCACAAATAGGTTCTAAAGGAACAGCCCTTGTTACTTGTATTCTGAGCCCCACTCTGCCCTGAGAGTCTCTGCTGAGCCCAGAGCTACCTTCCAGGTAGGGCAGGCTAACTTCTGGGAGTAGTAGAGGCTTTCTTCTCTGTGTGTGTCTGACTAAGAACTGGAGACTAAGCCCATGACTATGATGAGAAACATGTTTGGGGAATAAATTAACCAGGAGACAAGATGTGTGTATATACATACACATACATGTATGCGTACACATACACATAAGCACAGGCACATATACACATATGTGTCTGTATGCATGTGAGTGTATGTACATACACAGAGACAGATAGATAGATAGATAGATAGATAGATAGATAGATAGATAGATTGATAGATGCACACTGGAATCCTGCTAAGCAGCTATCCTGTATTTGTTAAAAACATGTCATTCATTCATTGATTCATCCATCCAATTAATCAATCAACATTTAATGCTTACTATAATAGCAACAACAATAGTAATAACAGCAGCTCACATTTCTACAGTCCTCTGAGGTTTACAAAACATTTTCCTTATATCTGTGGGGCAGGCAATGAAAATATTATAATCCTCCCCCACTTCAACAGAGAAGGAATATAAGGTTTGGGGAGCCCAGGAGCCTAGCCAAAGAGCATACAACTAGTAAGCACCAGAGCTGGGATGCTTGAACCAGGGCTGATTGAATCCAAGTCTGATATTCTTGAACATAGTAGAAACTCAGCAAGGCTGAGGGAGAGAAGGATAATCAATGGATCATAGGGTTGGCCAGATCTTTGAGGCCATCTAAACCTGCCCCCATGCCCATTAAGAAATCCCTCTACAAGGCTCGGATAGGTGGCACAGTGAGTAGAGCACCGGCCCTGGAGTCAGAAAGACCTGAGCTAAGATCCGGCCTCAGATACTTAATGCACACACAAACAAAAACCTAGCCGTGTGACCTTGGGCAAGTTACTTAACCCCAACTGCCCTCCAAAAAAAAAAAAAAAAAAAGAAAAGAAATCCCTCTACAGTATCCCTGACAGGGCCCTTAAGTTTGATTTGAACACTCCTAATGAAATGAATTTTTTTTTCTTCAGTTTTGAAACAAGTCATTTTATTGCTGGACAGCTCAAGTTGTTTGTCTTGAATTAAAGTCTCATAATTTCCCCTGTAATTTCCCCCATATCTGTTCTAGTTTTATCCTCTGGGGCTCCAAAGACAAACTCCTTCTTTCCCTCCCCCAGGACAGCCTTTCATGCTTCTACTTATTTATTCATTTTCAGTATTTTGAAAAATTCTTTGTAGGATATATTTTCTTTTTTAAAAAATCACGTTTGTTTTTTATATCATATCCATTTCCAAATATTCCACATTCTTCTCCTACCCAAAGAGCTATTCTTTTTAACAAAGAATTCTTTTTTAAAAAAAAGGAGGGGGAACACAAAAGCAGTTCAGTAAAAGCAATCAACCCAAGTCGGATGATAAATACAATGTTCCACACCCATATTCCCTCTCCAGTGAAAGAAGGAAGGTACTCTTTTCTCCCTCTTTTCTTCTTCAGGGATAAGCTTAGTAATGATAATTATGTGGCAATCAATTTTACTTTGTTGTTTCCATAACTTTTGTATATATAGTTTTTCTAGTTCTGCTTACTTTCCTTTGCATCAGTTCATATAAATATTTCTATGCCTTTCTATATTATTATTGTCATGACTATTATTATTCATTTCTTATGGCTCAGTAACATCCTATTACATTTGTGTACAACAATGTGTATTGTCATTCTATAGTCAATGGATATCTACTTTGTTCCCAGGTCTTTGCTGCTATGAAAAAAAAAAAGTGCTTCTATAAATAGTTTGTTGTATATGGGATCTGTGTGTGTGTATGTGTGTGGACTTCCTTGGGGTATTTATCTAGCGGTGGAAAATCTGAGTCAAAGGGTATGATCATTTTAATCACTTTCTTAGCATGATTCTAAGTTGTTTTCCAGAATGATCAGATTATGTCATAGATGTGCCAACAATATTTTAGGTGTGCCTGTCTTGAATGACTGAATGAAAAACGCACAACAAGACAACAACATTTCTTAAGTGCTTACTATCTATCAAGCTTTGTGACAGATGTTGGAGATATAAATGGGAAAATGTGATTGCTGCTATTCTCAAGTAGCTGACATTCTAATTGGGTTCAAGTTCTAATATATCAACACATACAAGAGAGTTCAGCTTCAGGAGAGATATAAAAGTTCAAAAATCCTAAGGATGATGCTGTGAGACTGATGGAAGGTCCAGGGGACCTTAGGACAAAGAGACAAAGCAGATTATAAAGCCTGGGAAACTTCAATCTTGCTAGAAGGATTATATTAGGTGACTCCCTGTTCATCCATGTAATAGCAGTTGTGCCCTCTCAATAGGGCAGGGGTTCTGGAGAGGTGGCCCTACTAAGTACCATGAGGCAGATGGTATTGGACCTGAGGGTTTGAGTGGAATGGAGATTTTTGGTTTCCCTCCTGCAGAGTTGAGGGTGGGAACATCAGTGTCTAGTCAAGAGAGGGAAGGGAGCACAGGGAGGAAGATAGGGCAGAAGGACACTCTCCCACCCCAATTTGCTTCACAAGGATCTCTGGCAGTTACATGGGTACAAGGTGGCCTGGAAGCAGAAAGGAGGGGAGAAACAGGCCCCCTGAAGTTCTTCCACAACCCCTCAAATATCGACTATTCTGATCTTCTGTGATCTTTTTTCAGTTTGCAGGGTGAAAGGTAAAAACTTAGAATTGTTTTGATTACCAATTCTCTTATTAGTAATTACTGGAATGAACTTTCTATGGTTGTTAATAGTTGGCAATTCTTTTGAGAACTGTTTGTTCATATCTTTTGACTACTTATCCATTGGAGAATGGTTCTATGCTACACATTTTTAAAGAAAGTAATCATGTCCCCTCCAAAGTTTTCTCCGGGATAAGCATCTCTAAATCCTTTTATTGCTGTCTTATATAACATGGTTTGGGGGGTCCTTCAAATTCCTTGTCACTATCCTCTGAACCTCCTTCAGCTTAGCAACGTTCCCCTTAAAATGTGGCATTTGGGACTAAACACAATGCTCTCGATGTGGTTGGACCTGGACAAAATACAAGGGAATATCAGAATCCTTGATCTGGATGGTAGACTTGTAGCAGTGTGACTGAATGGTTTTTACTTGCCACTTCCTTCCTACTCTGGTTCATGTTGCATTTTCAATCAAATGAACCTTCAAGGTTGTCCTTCACAGAATCGTGTTCAACTATATGCTTTCATCTTGCCTTTGTGTAATTCATGTCTTTCTCCTAAATTCAGGGCTTTACATTTTCCCTATTACCTTTCCCTTTGCTTGGTTCAGTCCACCTATCAAACTCTTTTTAAATATTGCTTCTGTCATCCAATAAATTAGTTATTGCTCCTAGCTTGGCAAATTTGAGAAGACATACTTCTGCCCTCATGGGGACACAAGGCAGATCCACATGAAAAGTTAACTAATGATAGAAGATAGTATATTATTAAGTGTAAAATGAATGGTACAGAAAATATGTGAAGGCAGAGGGAGGGAAAGACCCCTCTTGGCCAGGTGGTTGGAAGAGACTTGATGGAGAAGTTAGGACCTGAGGTGGGTCTTGCAGGACAGGGATGTTATAAAAGTTGGAGAAAAGAAAGGAAAGTTGTGGATGGGGATACTAGCATAAATAAAGACTCAGGGGGAAATAAAATAAGGCAGGCCTACACTGGCCTTAGCAAGCTATCTGGCATTGTTGGGGAAAGTGTTGGATTTGGAAATAAAAGATCTGTGTTCTGCCCCTGCCATTTACTACCCATGTGGCCTTGATCAAATCGTTTAACCTGTCTGAGCCTCAGTTTCCTCAATTGTAAAGTGAGAGAGACAGGACTAGAAGATATTGAAGATCACATCTAACTCTAAATCTCTGATCCTGTAAGTAGACAGTCCTGACTAAAACTGAAGATTCATGATGGAGTAAAGTAAGGGACGATGTTGGAAAAGTCACTTTGGTTCAGAGTGTAAATTGAATGCCGGGTTTTTGTTTGTGTTTTTGTCTTTACAATTTTGAGGGGAAGTTTCTAGCCAGTTTACATAATAAATTCATAGGTATTTAGGCACACCTACTAGGGAGTTATTGAGATACAGTGGAAAGCCTGCTGGCTTTGGAGTCCAAGAAGCTAGTTTCAAAGCCCATTTCTCCTTGTTTATGTGACTTAGAATGAATCACTTAATCTCTCTAGATATAAGTTTCCTACTCTGTAAGATGACTGAGCTTGCCTAGATGATCTCTACAGGATATCTCTCAGCTAGTAAATATCAGAGCCAGAACTTGGACTGGGGTATTCTTAGCCCATGCCTAGGGTCCTTTCTAAAATTATACTGTGTTCTTAAGGGCTGGTTCCATTTTTCTTGAGTCCAGGACTTATTGACTCCAGAAAGACTCTAGGATTAGTGATCCCAGTCCTATTTGCTAATACTTTTTTATATTAACCTCTCTGTATGTATCAATTTTTTCATATTACTACAAAGAAAACTGGATTTTTTGCTAGATAAAATTGACAAGCTCTTGTGCAAACAAAAATAATACAACTAGTATAAGAAGGGGAAATGTCAATTTCAAAATTGCCTTTAAAGTCAAATTTATAAGATATTTAGGAAACTGACACAAGTGCATAGGACCAAGAGTCATTCCCCAAGATGATGATTGTGATAATAATAAAATTGATGACATTTATATAGCACCCACTATGTCATAGGTACTATATGTTATCTCATTTTATCCTGACAACAACGTTAAGTGATACTATTATCTCTTTACAGATGACGAAACTAAAGCAATGAAAGATTAAGTAACTTATCCTAGGTTTACACAGCTAGTAAAAGAATATAAATATTCACATAACACTTTAAGGTTTATGAAACATTTTATATTATCTCATTGCTGTTGTTAAGTATGTGGTCAAAGGGTATGAGCAAGTAATTCTCAAAAGAAGAATTATAAACTATAAATATCCATATAAAATGCCCCAAACCCAAATTAAAATAACTCTAAGATTTCATAATGTTCCCAGCAAAATCACAAAAATGAGAAAAGTCAGAATGATTTAATGTTTGAGGAAGCTATGGCAAGTTAGGTATACTAGTACACTGTTGGTGGAACTAATCCAACCTTTCTGGAAAACAATATGGATTGCAAGAAGAGTCACTAAATTGTTCATACTTGTTGATCCAAAGATCCCACTACTGCCATATATCCTAAGGAAGTCAAAGACAGGCCACGAATACACTAAAATCTCCATGAAAGCATTTCTAATGATAGCCACAAAAAAAAGGAATCAAAAAATCAAAAGAAGTGCCCATCATTGGGGAATGGTTGAACAAGTTATAGTAAATAAATGTGGTAGATTACTATTGAACAATATGAGGAATTCAGAGATACTCAGGAAGATACTAAATCCTATTATTACCTCAGGCTAACATTTCTACCTCTTGCCTTTTCTTAGTTAAATTACTTTAAAGTACAACCTACATTCATTGGCACCACTTCCTCTTCTCTCATTCTTCAACTCTTTGCAATTTGGCTTCTAACCTAATTAATCAACAGAATTTTTTTTTTTTGTCTCTCCAAACTTACCAATGATATTGATATTGCCAAACATAATGGTCTTTTATTGGTCCCCATACTCCTGATCTCTTTCTGATTATTTAATGCTATGAACTACCCTGTCCTTGCTTCCTATCTTCTCTGTGTTTTCATGACTCACCTTCATCTCAATTCTTCTCCTACCTGTCTGAATCCACTTTTACTGACTTTTCTTACCTATCGTAACTATGGTTATATCTCAAGGTTCTATCCCAGGCCCTCTTTTCTTGTCTCTCTGTTTTCTCCTGATTGGGACCTCATTAGTTCCCATGAGTTTAATTATAACTTTGTAGCAGCAACCACACTGGCATACCTAGTGTGCCAGGATGGCTGCTAGCACAGGTTCTTAGATCTGCTTTACTAGGAAAGATAGCTGTTTAAGGGATCAACAATCTTTTTAAATTATATTCACTAGATCAGGGGAAAAATCAGCAGCCTGAACTTCAAAGAAAATACAAGCAGAGAAATAAAGACCAACAGACAGGGTTTTGACTGCCTGAATCAACTATACACTGTACATACATCCCTGGATTGAGAGAGTTTTTACCTCTGAGCAATCAGGAAGCTCTGAACACATGTTCACTAAGAATCTCAACCAGGTAATACGAATCTTCTCATAAGTGAGCCCCCAAAGCAATATATATATATATATATATATATATATATATATATATATATATATATATATATATATATATATATATATATATATACTTCCAGAGACAGAAGGCATCACAACCCTTGGAACTCAGTGCATAATTATAAGTTATCAAAAGGTGTGAAAGCCTTTCTACAAGGAAGACTCCCCTAAGCAAGCTTCCCTTAATGGCTTCCACATGAGGTCTATTAATGGGTGAGGAAGATCTTAAATCCCATTAACATTACACACTTCTATACAGATAACTCACAGATCTATATAGCCAGTCCCTGTTTCTCTCAAACTTTAGCATGTCCACCTATTGGACATGTCAAACTATATGTTTTATAAAACTATAAGTCTTCCCATTTCTACCTTCAAAATTCTCTCACACAGCTACCACTGTGATCAAGGCCCCTATCACAACTCACCCAAGTTATTACAATGGCCTTCTAAACCATCTCCTTGCCATTTGAATTCACCTTCTACATCATTTCCAAAGTATTTTTTTTCCTTAAGCACAGATAGAATCATGTCATTCATCTACTCATGGGTCCTGATTGCCTTTAAAATAAAAGATAAACTTTTTTGTTTAGATTTAAAAGACTATCACAAGGTCCATCCTCTCTTTGCATTCTTTTTATACCTTGCTCATTTCCCTGCAATCCTACAGTCCTGCTAAAGTGTCCTCTATATTTCTCACATATCTCTTTTCTCCATGCTTTTGCACTATTTGTCCCCTCTGCTTCAAATTTACTTGTTCCTCACCTCCACCTCATAAATGTATGTAATTCCTAACATATGGTGCAAAGTAAAATCTTCTAATGAGTCTTTTCCTGATTTCCCTCACTAATAGTGTTCTTGGTCCCTACCTTGTATTATTTATATATGCACATGTTTTCTACTCCTATAGAATATAAGCATTTTGAGGGCAAAGATTGCTTCATTTTTGTTTTTGTGTTGTCCAGTATGTAGCATACATTCAGCATTTAATAAATGCTCACTGATGGATTGACTATGCAGATGCAGGAAATAATTACTATGATAATATAAACAAAAAGAACACTAAATATGAAGTAAAAAAGCGAGTCCCTGTAATGACACATTGTGACCCCAGAGAGATGAAGAAACATCTCCTATTTTTTAATGGAGAGGTTTGGAGAGAAGGGAGAAGATAGTAGTGTTTACAGGTATGGAATGGTTCATATATTATCAGATAACAGTCATTATATGTATTGGTTTTGCTTAACTTTTCCATTACAAAGTGGAGGTGAGGATAGCATTTGATATTTTCAGAAATCACTGATGGGATGTGAAAACAAAGGGTATCAATGGAACACTTTAAAAACAAGCAAAGAAAAGAAAGAACATTAGGACTATAATCACAAGATCATGTAACTATAGATTTTCAAGCTAGAAGAAAACAGCAAATATTTGATGCAACACCACACACCATTTTATAAACGAGAAAACTGGTCACAGTTTTGGTCACAAAGCTAGCTAGCAGGTGGCAAAGTTAGAATTCATACATAGAGGAAAGAGCATTAATTCTAGAGTTAGAAAATCTGGGTTCAAGTCCTGCCTCTGCTACTTAATATCTATTTGACCTTGGACAAGTCACTTAACCTCTCTGGGTCTCAGTTTCCCCATCAGTAAAATAGGGGGAGAATAGCTAGCATTTATATAGCACTTTGAGATTTTCAAATTACTACACAAATATTTTTTCTCATTTTATCTTCACAAACAATCCTGTAAGACAGGTGTAATTATTATCCCCATTTTACAGATAAGGAAACTGAGACAGGCAGAAATTAAATGACTTTGCCATGGTCACACAGCTACCAAATCTTAAGACCAATTTTGAACTTGGATCTTCCTGACTCCAAGTCTAGTTCTCTATTGAGAAGAATGATAGAGACTAATGAAACCCCAAATGTATGTTGCTCTTCTTTTTGGAGGAAAAGAAAAATGTCAAAAAAATTTCCATTCAATGCAAAATCATGAAGGACCGGGGGAAGAGCCAAGATGGTGGAGTAGAAACAGCTCATCCAAGCCACTCTGCCCCCAGATTCCCCCCAAACTATGTAAAAGGGGACTCTGAACAACTTCTGGAGCCCCAGCACCCACAGAACGACACAGAGAAGCTAACCTCCCACTGAGGACAGCCCAGCAGCCCTGCAGGAAGGACCAGCACAGTGGTCTGGGAGCCGGCAGCGCGCAACGCGCAGAGTGCAGGAAGTGGAGCCAAGTGGAGCCCAGGTCCGCATGAGCCAAGGTTTTAGCCCCAGGGTGGCAGGGCCAGCAGCTGGCTGGAGAGACCCCAGAACACCAGCAGCTGTGGCGACTCCAGAATTATCAACAAAGACATGCCTAGGACAAAGTAAGAGGTTAGTGTCCTATGGACTTTGGGACCTGTATTTGGGGGAATGTGTCGGCTCCCTCCCCTGGGGGCTAGAAGCCACTGAGGAGACATGCCATTTTGTAGTTTTCTGAGGCAGCCCCAGCTCCTGGCCTGTGAATTAATTGTAGGGAGATCCAGCAATCAGTGTTGGGGGGTAATCGCTCTTGCTTTAACCTCCGTGGATCTGGATTGTGATCTAGGGTGGAAGTCATGGGTGGGTTTACAGCTTGCCAGAAACAGACATTGCCCCCCACACATTGGGGACGAAAATTCCTCTATCTGGCCTTAAAGCTATAGTGTGGCAACAAGCCCAAAAGACAGGTAATCAAGTGGCAACATGCCAAGGCAAAGGAAACAGAAAAATGCAACCCTAGACTCCTATTTTGGGGGCATAGAGCGGGAAAAGGACTGTGAGGTCAGAAGTCCTGCTCCAAAAGCCCCAGGGGAAAACATGAACGGGTTGCAGGCCATAGAGGACATTAAGAAGGACTTTAAAAATCAAGTAAGAGAAGTGGAGGAAAAATTAGAAAGAGAAATTAGAAGGATGCAGGAAAAGTATAAAATGAGGGTCAACAGCCTGACTGAGGAAAACAACACCTTAAAAAATAGACTAGCTCAAATGGCAAAGGAGGCCCAAAAGGGCATTGAGGAGAAGAATGCCTTAAAAAGTCGAATTTGCCAGATGGAAAAGAATCTCAAAAGTTCACTGAGGAGATTCATTCCTTCAGAGTTAGACTGGAGCAAATGGAAGCTAATGACTTTATGAGAAATCAAAATGCTGTTAAGCAGATCCAAACAAATGAAAGATTAGAAGGCAATGTGAAATATCTCATGGGAAAAAACACTGACCTGGAGAATAGATCCAGGAGAGACAATTTAAAAATTATTGGACTACCTGAAAGCCATGATCAAAGAAAGAACCTAGAAATCACCCTTCCAGAAATTCTCAAGGAAAATTGCCCTGATGTTTTAGATCCAGAGGGCAAAATAGAGCTTGAAAGAATCCACCAATCACCTCCTGGAAAAGATCCCCAAAAGAAAACTCCCAGGAATATTATAGCCAGGTTCCAGAATCCCCAGATCAAGGAGAAAATACTACAAGCAGCCAGGAAGAAACAATTACAATATTGTGGAAACACAATCAGAATAGCCCAGGACCTGGCAGCTTCTACACTGAGGGATTGAAGGGTATGGAATACAATATTCCAGAGGGCAAAAGAGCTGGGAATGAACCCAAGGGTCACCTACCCAGAAAAACTAAGCATTTTGTTGCAGGGGAAAATATTCCATCAGTGGAATAGAGGACTTTCAAGCATTCTTGAGGAAAAAACCAGAATTGAATAGAAAATTTGACATCCAGACACAAGAAGCAAGAGATGCCTGAGAAGGTAATCAGGGAAAAGAAATCAAAAGGAACTTATCAAAGTTGAACTATTTACATTCCTATATGGAAAAGCAATAACGGTGACTGATGATATCTTTCTCACTATGAAAATAATGGAAGAAGGGTGTGTGGTTATATGAATACATATGTGAATGTGTGTGTATATGGTTACAGTTATATATGGATAGAGGGCATAGGTTGAATTTGTTGGGAAGGGAGAATACTCAAGGGATGAAAGTATGAGGTGAGAGAGGAAAGTGGCAAGAGGAGATGGGGAAAGACAGGGTAGGGTAAACTATCTCATGTAGAAGAAGCAAGGGGAAGTGGTTGCAAGGGAGGGGGAGAATAGGAAGGGAAAAAAAGGCAAATCCATACTCTCATTGAATTTGGTTCAGGGAGAGAATGACATACATACTAAATGGGATATCTCAACCTGTGGCAGAATAGTGGGAAGGGGGATGAGAGGAGGGATGATGTATGGGAGGGCATCCTTGGGGGGAGGGGAGGTTGGAAGTACCCACTATAGAAGAGGGACAGGATCATGTAGGGAATGGACCAGGTGGGGGTGGGATGAGTGGGGGGGAATTATAAGCAGCCTTGTACAATATATCTACTATGATAATGTTTTGCATAGCTAGACATGTACAACATATACTGAATTACTTATCTCCCCAGATGGAATGGGTGATAAGGGAGGAAGTGAATGGATCTGAAATTCGAGGTTTTAAGACTAAATGTTTCAAATATATATAAATACTATTATTAATACTCTTTTGCTTATAATTGGGAGATAAGGTGTGCAGGCATTGGGACACAAAGATTCACCTTCCTCTAATGGAAAAGTTGAAGGGGGTATGGGAGAAGATATGGGAGAGAGCAGATTGAAGGAAGCGATATCTTGTGGGACTGCTATTCTGGGAGGTTGGGTAGGGGAATAACAGGGGGAAAATGATTGTAACTCAAAATCTGGCAGAAATGAATGATGTAAAACAGAAGTTAATAAAGCATTTGTTTAAATTTAAAAAAAGAGAAAAAAAAGAAAAAAAATCATGAAGGACCCAGAAGCACTAAAAAAGGTGTCGTTGAATATGGTTGTTGGATGGAACCTTGGAATCAAAGGAATCCCCATTGTAGTATAATAGGCAAATTGTCACCCAGGCTGTCTCAAGACCTTCAGGGAAAAGGAAGCCGCTACTTATTGAGTCAGCCTCTTCCATTTTTGGATGGTTTTTGTGGTTAGGAAGTTTGTTTGTTTCCCCCCCCTCCCCAATATTGAGGCTAAATTTACCTCTCTACAAATTCTACTCCATAATAATAGCTAATATTTATATAAACCATAGGCAACATAAGCATTAGGTATTTAAGTTTTGCAAAGTTGTTTTGTTTTTTTTTTTGCTTTTTTTTTTTGGAGGGCAATTGGAGTTAAGTAACTTGCCCAAAGTCACACGGCTATGTTTTTTTTTGTTTGTTTGTTTTGTTTTGTTTCGTTTTGTTTTTTGGTTTGTGTGTGCGTTAAGTGTCTGAGGCCCGATCCGAACTCAGGTCCTTCTGACTCCAGGGCTGATGCTCTACTCACTGTGCCACCTAGCCGCCCCCAAAATTCTTTATATAGATTATCTCATTTGATTCCCACAACAATCAATATCCCTCATTTTACAGATGAAGTAACTGAGAGAGGTCAAATAATTTGTCCAGGATCATAGCTAGTAGGTGTTGGAAGCCAGATTTGAACTTGGATTCCTTAACGACTCATTGTTAAAAACAAAAATTCATTCCCTAATGTCTATCAGCTGATTATTTTGTCTCATCCTATTAAGGAGTCCATTGGTAGCCTAATTTTTCACTTAATCTGCAAATTTAAGTATTTCATAAATGCTATTGTTATAATATCTACAAGTGGCTATTTAACATTTTATGACTAAATTGTGAGGCTTTAAACATTATTCAAATGAGCATTGACTTTGGAGGCAGGAGAATTGGGTTTGAATCTTGCAACTGACAGGGAGCAGCTAGGTAGTACAGTAGATGGAGCTCTGGTGTTGGAATCAGTAGGACCTGAGTTCAAATGTGATCTCAGACACTTACCAGCTGTGTGACCCTGGGCAAATCACTTCATCCTGTTTGCCTCAGTCTCCTCATCTGTAAAATGAGCTGGAGAAGGAAATGACAAAGCACTCCAGTAACTTTGCCAAGAAAATCCTAAATGGGGTCATGGAGAGTTGGACATGACTAAAATGACTGAACAACATCAAAACTGGCAACTGATACAGAAGCAGGGTGATTTAGGGAAGCTCACAGTCTATCAAAGTCTGATTTCCCATCTGCAAAACAGATGTGATACTATTGCATAAACTCGGTTTCAGGGCTCTCATGGTGATATACATTATAGACTTTTCTTCGTTCATTCATGAGATTCAAAATTGTGTGTCTCGTTCTTCATGTTGAGTCCAGGACTTCTTAGGATGTATGTAGCAAGTTTTGTAGGAACGCTGGTTAGTCACTGTACTGTATGGAAGATCTTAAGTTTTTCCAAGTAATTTCTCCTGTCTTTGATTATATAATGCTTTTGTCATTGCCTAGAATATTATAGTTCTTTTAACTTCAGGTTGCATTAAACTCATCAAACCTTCCCAGGTTTCTCTTAATCTCTTCCATTCATCCTATCTTATAGCACAATAGTACCACATTACATTCATGAACAATAGTATTGTTCAACCCTTCATAGACTGATAGGCACCTCTTTAGTTTACAGATTTTTGCTATTCCAAAAAGTGCTGCTAAAAACATTTTTGTACATATGACTTTTTTTCCTTCTTTGATGTCTCTGGGGGTGGGGTGGGGGCAATAAGCAAGGGTACTCTGGAAGCAGCTGAATCAGATTGTTAAATTTTCAATGTGGGCATTTATACCTCCCAAATCAGCAAATGCTACAAATTGGAGGGGTGGTTTATTTTGGGGGGATTGTTTATTTTGGGGGGATTGGACTTTTTAAAAGATGTTGGAGAAATATGTTAATAATGTAGTTTAAAGTTAAGGGAGTATCCTGCTCTGGAGAGCCATTGTTAAACATTTGCCACCATATCCTGGGGCTTTAGGCCTAGTAGTGGTATCACTAGGTCAAAGGGTATGCACAGTTTAGTTACTTTGGGGGCATAATTCCAAACTGAAAAAGCTGATGGAATTGATTCAAATCTGTCCTCAGACACTTACTAGCTATGTGACCTTGGGCAAGTCAGTTAACCCTATTTGCCTTAGTGTTCTCTTCTGTAAAATTGGCTGGAGAAGGAAATGGCAAACCACTCTAGTATCTTTGTCAAGAGAGCCCCAAATGGGGTCACAAAGAGTTAGACATAGATGAAATGACTGAACAACAAATGGAATTGAGAGGTGTATAGTATGAAATGAAAGAGGTAAAAATATCCTCATATCTTTTCTTGGTAAGAGTATATCTGGAATTTTGTGTTCCATTCTGCATGCCCCATTTTAAAAGGATATTGATGATCTGGAACCAATCCAGAAGAGAATGGGTAAGATCATGAGGGAAGTAGCCACCATGATTAGAAGGATCTGTTGAAGGAATTGGAGATGTTTGTCATGAAGAAGAAACGCTTTAGGGAATCTAGGATAACGTGATTCAATTACTGGAAGTGCTGTCATGAAAAAAAAAAAAAACAATATGTTTGGCTTTTTCTGTTTGACCTTAGAGAGCAGAAGTACTGACAAATCATGGAGATTTCAGAGAAGAAGATTTAGATTTGATACAAAAAAGGAAATAGGCTATCCTGGTAGATTTTTCACATGAAGTCTGCGTGATACAGAAATTTTTATTTTATTTTATTTTATTTTATTTTGGCTTTTTGGAGGGGGAAGGCAGGGCATTTGGGGTTAAGTGACTTGTCCAAGGTCTCATGGCTAGTTTTGTGTTAAGTGTTTGAATTTGGATTTGAACTCAGGTCCTTTTGACTCCAGTGCTGGTGCTCTATTCATTGTGCCACCTTGCCACCCTGAGAATTTTCATTAAAATACTTATTGGACTAGACATCAATTGACATTCTTTCCATATCTGAAATTCTGTGCTTACGTGAGAAACCTAACATTAAGATGCAGGTGAAAATCAAGGTCCCAACAAAACAATCAGTGTGATCTGGATGAAAGGAAGCTGAGGACACAGAATGTAGAACACTAGAGATGGAACATTACAGAACATTAGTAGAACATTAGAACATTAATAAAGAATGTTTGAACCAGAAAGGACCCTAGAATTCATTTACCCAATCCCCTTTATAGATGAGAACAATAAAACCCAGGGAAGGAAAGTTACTCATCCAAGGTGTCACATAACTAGTAAAATAGCTGAGCCAGAATGCCTCTTCTTAGATATGAGACATTCTTCTTCTTCTTCTTCTTCTTCTTCTTCTTCTTCTTCTTCTTCTTCTTCTTCTTCTTCTTCTTCTTCTTCTTCTTCTTCTTCTTCTTCTTCTCTTTATTAATTTCTTTGTTTATTTTGAGTTTACAACATTCAGTTCCCTAATTCTTTGAGTTTCAAGTTTTCTTCCCCTCCTTCCCTTCCCCCTCCCCATGGCAGCATACAATCAGGTATAGGATCTGCAGACAATTTCACATTAGACATTGGTCAGGTTATAAAAAAGGATTGTGTCTGATGGAATGAACAGTGGGAAAGAGGAAACCAAACCAAACAAGAAAAAGAAAGATAACAGGTAATTTGCTTCAATCTGCATTCAAACTCTGTCCTTTCTGGTTCTTTCTCTGAATGTAGACATCTCTCTCCATCATGAGTATTTTGGAGCTTACTTATAGCCCTGCATTTCTGAGAAGAGTCCAGTCTATCAAAATTGGTCGTCACACATATGTTGTATCTGTAATAGTGTACAAATTTTCCCTGGTTCTGCTCTTCTCACTCAGCACCAGTTTGTATAAGCCTCTCCAGGTAATTATGAAGTCCATCTGCTCTTCATTTCTTATGGTGCAATAGCATTCCATTACCTTCCTATGCCATAACTTGTTTAGTCATTCCCCAATTGATGGGCATACCCTTAATTTCCAATTCTCTGCCACCAAAAAAAGAGCTGCTATAAATATTTTTGTACATATGGGTCTTCCTCCCACTTCTATGATCTCTTTGGGGTACAACCCTAGAAGTGGTATTGCTGGGTCAAAGGATATGGAATTACTTATAGCCCTTTGTGCTTAGTTCCAGATTGCTGCCTAGAATGGTTGGATCAGTTCACAACTCCACCAGCAATGTATTAGTGTTCCAATTTTTCCACATCCCCTCCAGCATATATCATTTTCCAGTTTTGTCATCTTAACCAATCTGATTGGTGAGATGTGGTACCTCAGAGTTATTTTGATTTGCATTTCTCTAATCAATAGTGATTTAGAGCATTTTTTCATATGCTTATAGATATCTTTAATTTCTTCCTCTGAGAACTGGCTGTTCATATCCTTTGACCATGTATCAACTGGAGAATGACTTGTATTTTTATAGATATGACTCAATTCTCTGTATATTTTAGAAATGAGTCCTTTATCAGAGACATTGGTTATAAAAATTCTTTCCCAATTTCCCACTTCCCTCTTAATCTTGGTTACATAGGCTTTGTTTGTACAAAAGCTTTTCAGTTTCATTTAATCAAAGTTATCCATTTTGCATTTTGTAATGCTCTCTAATTCTTGTTTGGTCATGAAGTCTTCCCCTCTCCACAAATCTGACAGGTAAACTATTCTTTGCTTTCCCAGATTGCTTACAGTATCATCCTTCATACCTAGATCATGTACCCATTTAGACTTAATTTTGGTATACAGTGTTAGATAATGGTCTATGCCCAGTTTCTGCCATACTATATGCTAGTTTTCCCAGCAGTTTTTTGTCAAATAGTGAGTTCTTATCCCCAAAACTGCGATCTTTGGGTTTATCAAAGAGTAGATTATTATAGTCATTGACTGCTGAGTCTCATGAAGCCAATCTATTCCATTGATCCACTGCTCTATTCCTCAGCTAGTACCAAGTAGTTTTGATGACTACTGCTGTATAATACAGATTAAAATATGGTATTGCTAGGCCACCTTCCCTAGCATTTCTTTTCATTAATTCCCTTGATATTCTGGGTCTTTTTTTCTTCCAAATGAATTTTGTTACTATTTTTCCTAGTTCTATAAAGTAATTTTTTTGGTAAATTGATTGGTATGGCATTAAATATATAATTTAATTTAGGTAAAATTGTCGTTTTTATTATATTAACTTGACCCAGCCATAGGCAATTGATGTTTTTCCAATTAATTAGATCTGACTTTATTTGTGTGAAAAGTGTTTTGCAGTTGTGTTCATATAAGTCCTGGGTTTCTTTTGGCAGGTAGAGTCCCAAATATTTCATAATGTCTACAGTAATTTTAAATGGGATTCCTCTTTCTATCTCTAGCTGTTGGATTTTATTAGAAATAAACAGGAATGCTGAGGATTTATGTGGGTTTTTATATATCCTGTAACTTTGCCAAATTTATTTATTGTCTCAAGTAGTTTTCTACTTGATTCTTTAGGATTCTCTAAATATACCATATCATCCACAAAGAGTGATAACTTGGTCTCTTCTTTGCCTAATTTGATTCCTTTGATTTCTTTTTCTTCTCCAATTGCTACTGCTAATATTCCTAGTACCAGATTGAATAAGAGGGGTGATAGTGGGCACCCTTGTATCATCCCTGATCTTATTGGAAATGCTCCTAGCTTATCCCTATTCATTACATATAATACATGCTGATGGCTTTAAATAGATGCTACTTATTATTTTAAGGAAGGCTCCATTTATTCCTATACTTTCTAGTATTTTTAATAGAAATGGATGTTGTACTTTGTCAAAAGCCTTTTCTGCATCTATTGAGATAATCATGTGGTTTCTGCTAGTTTTATTGTTGATATGATCAATTATACTGATGGTTTTCCTAATATTAAACCATCCTTGTATTCCTGGAATAAATCCTACCTGATCAAAGTGTATTATTTTTTTGATAAGTTGTTGTAGTCTTTTTGCTAATATTGTATTTAAAATTTTTGCATCTATATTCATGACTGAAATTGGTCTATAATTTCCTTTTTCCATTTTATCTCTTTCTGATTTAGGTAACAGTATCATGCTTGTGTCATAAAAAGAATTTGGTAAGACTCCTTCTTCATTAATTTTCCCAAATACTTTGTAGATTATTGGAATCAATTGTTCTTTAAATGTTTGATAGAATTTGATAGTAAATCTATCTGGCCCTGGAGATTTTATCCTAGGGAGTTCACTGATGGCTTTGTTGTTTTTCTGAGATGGGGTTATTTAAGTAATTTACTTCCTCTTCAGTTAATCTAGGCAGCTTATATTTTTGTGAATATTCATCCATTTCCCTAAGATTGTCAAATTTATGTGCATATACTTTGGCAAAATAGTTACTAATTATTGTTTTAATTTCCTCTTCACTGGATGTAGATTCATCCTTTTCATTTTTGATACTCATAATTTGGTTTTCTTCTTTCTTTTTTCATCATATTGGCTAAGGATCTATCAATTTTATTGTTTTTTTTTTATAAAGCCAGCTCTTAGTTTTATTTATTAATTCAATAGTTTTCTTAATTTCAATTTTCTTATTCTCTCCTTTCATTATTTTTAATTTAGTATTTAACTATGGATTTTCAATTTGTTCTTTTTCTAGCTCTTTTAATTGCATGCCAATTTCATTGACCTCCCTTTTCTCTAATTTATTAATGTATGCACTCAGGGATATAAAACTTCCCCTAAGAACCATGTTTGCTGCATCCCACAAATTTTGGTATGTTGTCTCATTGTCATTCTCTGGAATGAAGTCACTGATTGTTTCTATAATTTCTTGTTTGACCCACTCATTCTTTAGGATTAAATTGTTTAGTTTCCAATTAGTTTTTAGTCTATCTTTCCATAGCCCTTTATTACATATAATTTTTATAGCATCATGATCTGAGAATGATGCATTTAATATTTCTGCCTTCCTGCACTGAATTGTGTGGTTTTTATGTCCTAGTATGTGGTCAGTTTTTGTGTATGTGCCATGTACCTCTGAGAAGAAGGTACATTCCTTTTTATCTCCATTCAGTTTTCTCCTGAGATCTATCATACCTACCCTCTCTAAAATTCTGTTAACCTCCTTAACTTCTTTCTTGTTTATTTTGAGGTTAGATTTATCAAGTTCAGGGAGGGGGAGATTAAGGTCCCCCATTAGTATAGTTTTGCTATCTATTTCTTCCTCTAAATACCTTACCTTCTCCTCTAGGAATTTGGATGCTATACCACTTGGTGCATATATGTTAAGTAATGATATTGCTTCCATCTTGATGGTACCTTTTAGCAGGATATAGTTTCCTTCCTTATCTCTTTTAATTAGATCAATTTTGCGTTTGCTTTATCTGATATAAGGATTGCTACCCCTGCTTTTTTTTAAATTCAGCTGAGGCATGATATATTTTACTCCAGCCTTTCACCTTTACCCTTTGTGTATCCCTCTGTTACAGATGTGTTTCTTGTAAACAGCATATTGTAGGATTATGGTTTTTAATCCATTCTGCTATCTGCCTCTGTTTTATGGGAGAGTTTATCCCATTCATGTTCATAGTTATGATTACTATCTGTCTCTTTCCCTCCATCCTGTTCCCTCCCCTGTTTATGCTTGAATTTTTCACTCCTTCTCCTTTTCCCTCCTTAAGAGTTTTCCTTTTGGGGGCGGAGCCAAGATGGTAGAGTAGAAACAGCACATCCAAGCCATTCTGCCCCTAGATTTCCTCCAAACTATATAAAAGGGGACTCTGAACAACTTCTGGAGCCCCAGCACCCACAGAACAACACAGAGAAGCTAACCTCCCACTGGGCACAGCCCAGCAGCCCTGCCGAGCCCAGCCGAGCCGAGCAGAGCCCAGGTCCCAGTGAGCCAAGGTTTTAGCCCCAGGGCAGAAGGGCCAGCAGCCGGCTGGAGAGACCCCAGAACACCAGCAGCTGTAGTGACCTCTTGCTGAGGACAGCCCAGCAGCCCTGCAGGAAGGACCAGCACAGCAGTCTGGGATCCGGCAGAGCAGTGGGCAGAGCGCGGGGAGCCGAGCACAGGTCCTGAGTGGTTTTAGCCCGAGGGCAACCTGGCCAGCAGCTGGCTGGAGGGACCCCAGAACACCAGCAGCTGTGGTGATTCCAGAATTATCAACATAGACATGCCTAGGACAAAGTGAGAGGTTAGTGCCCTATGGACTTTGGGACCAGTATTTGGGGAATGCGTTGGCTTCCTCCCCTGGGGACTAGAAGCCGCTGAGGAGACTCGCCATTTTGTAGTTTTCAGAGGCAGCTCCAGCTCCTGGCCTGCGAACTATAGGGAGATCCAGCGATCAGTCTTGGGGGGTAACCACTCTTGCTTTAACCTCCCTAGATCTGTATTGTGATCTGGGGTGGAGGTCATGGGTGGGTTTCCAGCTTGCCAGAAATGGAAGTTGCCCCCCCGACACATTCGGGATGAAAATTCCCCTATCTGGCCCTAGGCCATAGTGTGGCAACAAGCCCAAAAGTCAAGTAATTAAGTGGTAACATGCCAAGGCAAAGGAAACAAATTAAACAGAAAAATGAAACCCTAAACTCCTATTTTGGGGGCAAGGAGGGTCGAGGCATGGAGCAGGAAGAGGACTGTGAGGTCAGAAGTCCCGCTCCAAAAGCCCCAGGGGAAAACATGAGCAGGTTGCAGGCCAAAGAGGACCTTAAGAAGGACTTTAAAAATCAAATAAGAGAAGTGGAGGAAAAATTGGAAAGAGAAATGAGAAGGATGCGGGAAAAGTATGAAATGAGAGTCAACAGCCTGACTGAGGAAAACAACACCTTAAAAAATAGACTAACTCAAATGGCAAAGGAGGCCCAAAAGGGCAATGAGGAGAAGACTGCCTTAAAAAGCCAAATTTGCCAGATGGAAAAAGAAGCTCAAAAGCTCACTGAGGAGATTCATTCCTTCAGAGTTAGACTGGAGCAAATGGAAGCTAATGACTTTATGAGAAATCAAGATGCTGTTAAGCAGATCCAAACAAATGAAAGATTAGAAGGCAATGTGAAATATCTCATGGGAAAAACCACTGACCTGGAAAATAGATCCAGGAGAGACAATTTAAAAATTATTGGACTACCTGAAAGCCATGATCAAAGAAAGAACCTAGAAATCACCCTTCAAGAAATTCTCAAGGAAAATTGCCCTGATGTTTTAGACCCAGAGGGCAAAATACAGGTTGAAAGAATCCACAGACCACCTCCTGAAAAAGATCCCCAAAAGAAAACTCCCAGGAATATTATAGCCAGGTTCCAGAATCCCCAGATCAAGGAGAAAATACTACAAGCAGCCAGGAAGAAACAGTTTCAATATTGTGGAAACACAATCAGAATAGCCCAGGACCTGGCAGCTTCTACACTGAGGGATCGAAGGGCATGGAATATGATATTCCAGAGGGCAAAAGAACTGGGAATGAACCCAAGGGTCACCTACCCAGCAAAACTGAGTATTTTGTTTCAGGGGAAAATATGGTCATTCAGTAGAATAGAGGACTTTCAAGCATTCTTGAGGAAAAAACCAGAATTGAATAGAAAATTTGACATCCAGACACAAGAAGCAGGAGATGCCTGAGAAGGTAATCAGGGAAAAGAAATCAAAAGGAACTTATCAAAGTTGAACTACTTACATTCCTATATGGAAAAACAATAATTGTGACTGAGGAAATCTTTCTCATTATGAAAATAATGGAAGAAGCGTGTATGGTCATGTGAATATATATATGAATGTGTGTGTATATGGTTACAGTTATATATGGATAGAGGGCATAGTTTGAATTTGTTGGGAAGGGAGGATACTCAAGGGGTGAAGTTGTAAGGTGAGAGAGGAAAGTGGCAGGAGGAGATGGGGAGAGACAGGGTGGGGGTAAACTATCTCATGAAGAGGAAGCAGGGCAATGTGGTTGCAGGGGAGGGGAAAAATAGGAAGGCAAAAAGGCGAAACCACATTCTCATTCAATTTGTTTCAGGAAGAGAATGACATACATACGAGGTGGGACATCTCAACCTACGGCAGAATGGGGGGAACGGGAGGAGAGGAGGGATGATGGATGGGAGGGCATCCTTAGGGGGAGGGGAGGTTGGAGGTACCCATTATGGAAGAGGGACAGGATCAAATGGGGAATGGACCAGGTGGGGTGTGGGATGAGGGGGAGGGAATTATAAGCAGCCTTGTACAATATATCTACTATGATAATGTTTTGCATAGTTAGACATGTACAACATATACTGAATTACTTATCTCCCCAGAGGGAATGGGTGACAAGGGAGGAAGGAAATGGATCTGAAATTCGAGGTCTTAAGATTAAATGTTTCATATATATATATACATACTATTATTAATACTCTTTTGCTTGTAATTGGGAGATAAGATGTGCAGGCATTGGGATGCAAAGACTCACCTTCCTCTAATGGAGAGGTCGAAAGGGGTGTGGGAGAGTATAGGGGAGAGAGCAGATTGGAGGAAGCGATGTCTTGTGGGACTGCTGTTCTGGGAGGGTGGGTAGGGGAAAAACAGGGGGAGGGAATGATTGTAACTCCAAATCTGGCAGAAATGAATGATGTAAAACAGAAGTTAATAAAGCATTTGTTTAAATAAAACAAAAAAGAGTTTTCCTTTTGACCAACACCTCCCTCAGTATTCCCTTCTTATCAGCCTCCTTCCCTTTTCCTCCCCTTCCCCCTTACTTTATCTATCCCTTCTAATCCCCCCTTTCATAACCCTTACCCCCTCCTACTGCCTGTAGGGTATGATAGATTTTTATACTTAATGTAGTATTTTATTTCTTCTTTGAACCAAGATTGACAGGAATAAATCTCATGCAAAGCTCCTCTTGGGGCAGCTAGGTGGTACAGTTAATAGAGCAGTGGCCCTGGAGTCATGAGGACCTGAGTTCAGATCCAGCCACAGACATTTGACACAATTACTAGCTGTGTGACTTTGGTCTTGTCACTTAACCCCAACTGCCCTCCAAAAAGAAATAAAACCTCCTCTCCCCTCTTTTTTTTTTATTATTTATGATACATTTTGTGTCTCTTCTCAATAGAGTCCCATGCTTAAGTGGTTGTGTTATTCCCTCCTTGCACCAGAACCAATGAGGGAAAAGCTCATATAATGCTCATCTCCCTCCCTTCTTTCCCTCTACTTTATTGCTTTTATGCCTCTTTGTGTAATTTACCCTTTTCTGCTTCATTCTTTCCTCTTCTTCCATTGCAGTCCCTTTGTTGCCCTTAATTAGGTTTTTTTTTTAATTGTCATTTTGTGTAATTTATACTCATACCCTCTACTTGTCTATAAACAGTTTGCTCTTATTAAATAACAGGGTGTGTGTGGGTGTGTGTTTTCCTTGTTTACCTTTCTATGTCTCTCTTGCATCTTGTAATTGGGGGTTGAATTTTCCATTGAGCTCTGGCTTTTTCATCAGGAAGGTCTGGAAATCATTGACTGACCATCTCCTTGCCTGTAAGAATATGTTCATTTTCACTGGGTAGGTGATCCTTGGTTGTAACCAGAGTTCTTTTGCCTTGTGAAAAATTGTATTGTGATTCCTTTGGTCTTTCAATGTAGAGTCTGCCAGATCCTGTGCTATCCTCACTGTGGTTCTGCAATATTTGAATTGTTTCTTTCTGCCAAATTTTCTCCTTTACCTGGTAATTCTGGAGTTTGGCCACAACATTTTTTGTACTTTGCAATTTGGGATCTCTTTCAGGAGGTGACTGGTGGATTCTCCAGATTTCTATTTTACCCTCTGGTTCTAGTATCTCAGGGCAGTTTTCTTTGATGGGCTCTTGGAATATGTTGTCCAGGCTCATTTATTCATCATGTTTTTCAGGTAGGCCTATAATTCTCAGATTGTCTCTCTTGGATCTGTTTTCCAGGTCAGTTATTTTTCCCAAAATTGAGACATTTTATTTCTTTTTCTAATTTTTCATTCTTGATGCTTTGTTTGACTATTTCTTGTTTCCACATAGAGATATTTGCTTCAATTTGGCTGATTCTAGTTTTTAGCGAATTATTTTCCTAGGTTAGTTTTTGGAGTTCCTTTCACATATCACACATTTTTCTTTTTAAGGAGCTGTTTTCTTCATTGTAATGTTTTTCTAATTTTGCAATTTTTATTTTAAAAGAATTATTCATATTGCTTCTATTTCTTTAATTTGGTTTTCAAAGTTCTTTTTGAGCTCATCTAAGAATGCTTTCTGTGCTTGAGACCAGTTCCCCGTTGAGGCTTCAGCTGTAGGTGTGGAATCAACACTGTCTCCCTCTGAATTTGGTTCCTCCCTCTCAAGATAGTAGGACTCCAGAGTCTTTGTCTTTGCAGTTGGCTTTTTATCCATTTTGAGGTAGGGCCCTAGCCATGCCCTTCCTGTAAGGTTCCCAAGCCTTTACTGTTTAAGGTTTTGCCCTGGAGCAATAATTACTATGTTTTCTGGGTCAGAGTTGGGGACTGGAGCAGCCTGAGTTCACTCTGCCCTCCTGATCCCTGGAGGTCTAGATAGGGGCTTTTTAAATTTCTAGGCTGTGGATTGGTAGTCCCAGGAGTAGCTACTGCCCCTGCCAAGGGCCCTGCATTTGTTTCTTACATTGCTCAGTCCAGTCCCAGCCCTTTGGTGATAGGCCTGGCAGTGGCCCTTGTGGTTGGTGAGTCAACTTGCCGCCATGTTAATCAGGCCTCATCCGGGCCTCTGCGCTGCCTGGGGTTGGCATCTAGGCCTCTGTGCTAAGACGTTCTTACAAACAAAGGATGTGGGCAAATAGATTATTTTATTACACTCATAAGTGTTCAGAATCATTTCTATCACCTATTACAAGGAACCAAGATAAAAGTGAAAACAAAACAAAATGAAACTCTGCGAGACTATCAGAAAATAGGGAGCTGTCACCATGCCATTAGGTACAATTCAATTCATTTTAATTCAGTTCAACAAACATTTATAAAATGGTTGCCATGTGCAAGGAATTGTGCTTGGTCTATACTGGAGATAAAAAGAATAAGGAAAAACGTCTTGCCCTGAAGGAGCTTACATGCTAATAATTGGGTTAAAGTCACAGATCTTTAGACTCACCATTGAGAAAAGGCTCATTAAGTGTAAAGAGCTAGGTGGAGGGAAAACTTCAGGGGTGCCCAGAGAATCCAGGTACAGGAAGAATCCATAGTTTAATTGCTCTATTCCCTGCAGTCCAAGAAAAGAGAGTTCTACTAGTGTCTATAAAGGGCTGAGGAAAGATAAAGAAAGGCTACAGTCATAGGAATGTGACCAGCACCTCTGCATATCATTCATGATAATAACCCTTTGGCTCATCAAAGATGCTCTGTGAGAGGCCTATTTTCTCTGAGGCTTCAGTGTGTGTGATCCCCAAAGCCAGCTTGTATAGTAATTGCAAAGGGCCCTACCACTGGGATGTCTCAGGTTACACAAAGACAATTAGACTGTTCTTGTGTTCATAAAAATGCATGTTCAGGAGGACTTTTTAACATAGGAACAAAAATGTGAGAATCAAGAGACAAGTCCCCTGTTCCCCTTAAAGGGGGACAGGACAATAGAGATAAGAAACAGACAGCCCTAGCAGTGAAGATGGGAAAATAACTTGAAGACAGATGAACAGACACAGGGTAATTACCACTCAGACATGACACAGGCTAAGAGGAAATATGAACATCAAGGGTGAAAGGAAAAGTGCTAAGCAGAAGTGAGTTCTGCTGAGCACCTGGCCTGTATTCATCTGAGACCTCTCTCTTGTGCTGATCTCTGGACATGAACAGGTAGGTAGACATTGGACAGGGTTCTGGGCCTCGAATCCGGAATACCTGGGTTCAAAGCTGGCCTCGGATATTAGCTGGGTGACTCTCTACCAGTCACTTAACCCTATTTGCCTCAGTTTCCTCATCTGTAAAATTAGCTGGGGAAAGAAATGGCAAACCATTCCAGTATCTTTGCCAAGAAAAACCTCCAAAGTCATGAAGAGTCAGACACAACTAAAATAACTGAACACAACAACAATTAAGCCTCCACAAAGCCCTTCTCCAATGTCTCTCCATGGCATGGTGACAATCTGGGTTCTCAAAGGCTATGTCAGTGGAGTTTAATCTCCAGTGGGTTTCATCTATCTACCTATCTACCTACCTACCTATCAATCTATCTATCTATTTTATCAAGTTGTAAAGACTCTCTCTTCTATTATTCTCAGTTCTCTAAATTTCAATTTTTCCCCATCCACTGACTCTTTCATTTCTTCTTGCAAATGTGTCCATGTCTCCCTTATCCTTAAAAGATAAGACAAAAACAAAAACCCTCACCTCTTCTATTGTCCCATTATTCTCTCCTTTGCCCATCTACACTTAGTATTTCCACTCTCTTATCTTATACTAAACTTTCTATAATTTGCTTCTGAATTCATCATTCAGATGAATGGCAAATCCAAAGCCATTTCTGAACCTTCTGGACCTCTCTGAAGCCTTTGACACTTTTAATCATGCACCCTTCCTGGATTCTCTATTCTTACTAGGTTTTTATGTCACTGATCTTCCATGACTCTCCTACCCTCTCCTGCCACCCTTTATGCTCTTTTGTTGAGTCTTCATTCATATCATGCTTACCAACTCAAGGTATTGTCCAGTCTCCTGACATGGACCCTCTTTTCTCTTCCCTTTAGGTTATCTTATTTGGGGATCTCATCATCAGTTTTGATGGGATCAGTTTTCATCTCTATGCAGACAACTACCAGATCTATATATCTAACCCTAAGCTCTTTCCTGAACTCTTCCAACATCATCATTTACGGTTTAGACATTTCAAACTGAATAATGTGTTGTTGTTATTTTTGTTCAGTCATTTCCAGTCGTGTCTGACTCTTCCTGCACCCCATTTAGAGTTTTCTTGGAAGAAATACTGGAAAAAATACTGAAAAAAATACCATTTCATTTTTCAACTAATTTTACATATGAAGAAACTGAGGCAAACAAGTTTAAGCAACTTGGTCAGAGTAACATAGATAGTAAGTGTCTAAGGTCGGATTTGAACTCAGGTCTTCCCGACTCCAGACCCAGCCTTCTATCCATTATGCCACTTAGCTGCCTTGGGTAGTGAGTAGGCATCTCAAATATAACATGTCCAAAACAGAACTCATAAACTTTACCCTAAACCCTCTACTCTTCAATACTTTGCTGTTACTGCTCTCCTAAGCACCCAGACTCTCCACCTCAGTGTCACCCTCAACTTATTCTAACTCACCCCACATATACAATTTATGTTGCTAGCTCTTGTCATCTCTCCTTTCACAACACATCTCCATTATATCCTCTCCTCTCCACTCACACAGCCATTACCCTAGTTCAGATCCTCAATGCCTCTTATTTAAAGTATTGAAATAACCTTTAAATTGGTCTACTTACCTCAAGACTCTCCCTACCCTAATCCATTCTCCACTCAGCTGTCAGAATAATTTTCCCAAGTGATTTTCCTAAAGATGACTATGTTATCTTCCTACTTAATGAACGCCAGTGTTGCCCCATTACCTACAGGATCAAATGAAATGCTCTTCACGAGCTAGCCCCTTCCTGTATCTCCAGTATTAAGTTTGATTCCCCTATGTACACTGAGATACAACTACATTGACCTATTTGCTCTTCCTCACATCAGATGCTCCATTTTCTATACATGCCTTTGCACTTTCTGTCTCCCATATCTGGAATTCTCTCCCTGCTTATATTTGCTTCTTGTTTCCTTGGCTTCCTTCAAGACTTAGTTCAAATCTTATACTCTACAAGAGGCCTATCCTTCTCCACCTCAGTGTCTTCCCCTCTGAGATTTCCCCCCATCGATTCTGTATATATCTTAAATGTTCCTAGCTATTTAAATGTTGCCCCCCCTCCTTAGAAAGTGAAGTCCCAGAGGACAAGGACTGTTTTTATCTTTCTTCATATTCCTAGCACTTAATATAATGCCTGGCCAAAATCAAAAAACAAAACAAAAACAAAAACCTGTTTTGATTGATTGTTTATATTCCCATCCTCCCACATCAAGTATTTACTAACTCTGTGTCCTTAGAAAGTTGCTTAACCTTTCTGAACCTCATTTTCCCAATGTGTAAACTGGGAATAATGAAAACCAAATGGGAGCACTTTCCAAACCTTAAAGTACCACAAACAGGCAGTTATATTATGCTGAGCTACGTCACCTTATTAATCTCCTTTTATATTTAATGTTCAGCATCTTCTTTGGCAGCTAAGATGTTTGCCTTCTGTAAGTGAATAAAAAAATATTGAGATGTAACTATGTAACTCATCCTCTTTCAGACCATCAAAAACATCTTTGAGACAACTCTACTAGTAGACAGTATGACATGATCAATGTGTACTTTATCCTGTTTGCAAATAGTTTTGATTTCTTCTTCTACAACTCTATATTTTGGGAGCTTTCCATTCTAATAGACTAGAGGTTATGGGTAATTGTTTATGGTGACATTTATTGAAAACATTGTTCCTATGGGTCAATGTTACACCCGGGTGATTGTGACCAACAGCTTTTTGTCTGTGATGGTGTTCCACTTCCAGTGTGGTCATTCTTTGAATTCTCAAGGATTTTCTGGAGTTTTTGCTTGCAGCACAAGGATTTGTTTGTTAATTTATGAAGGACAGTAAGTTTCTGGTGCGTCATTCAAGTCATGTCTGTCTAAGTATTCAGTAGGTGCTGATTTTTTGCAATACGTGTTGAAATGATTCACAATTTCCCCCATTTTCTTGTAAAGTATGCATTCACTAATAAGTCATATTCCTTTCTGGTTATCAGTGATTTTGTCTTTTATTGCTATAATAATCCCTACTTTTTGTAAAAATTCTACACAATAATCATCTGTTCTCTCAAGAAGGGGAAAAATAACAAATTATTCATTTTGCACCCCCCCAAAGAAACACTGTCGTAGAATATCAATAACACACATATGTCTACTTTTTATCTTTTATAATCTTTATGAGACTAATCTACACACATATTGAGGGTATCCTTGATGAAATATGAGAAGGGAAAAGGCAGACTTTTGCAAGTAATTTTCAACAACTGAGGATATTTTTAAAACTCTAATAATAGAAAGTTACAAAAAATATACGATTCTTCCATGTCACTATTTTTTTGGTATAAAAAAGATTTTTAAAGATCTCCTCCAACTAATGTGTATAACATTTATTTCATTCATATCTTCAATCAATCAATTTGCTGTTGTTGTTCAGTTGTTGAGTAGTGTCTGACTCTTTTGACCACTTGCACCATTACTGTTGATGGGGTTTTCTTGACAAAGATTCTAGAGTAGCTTGCCATTTCCTTCTCTAGTGGATTAAGGCAAACAGGTTAAGTGACTTGCCCAGGGTCACACATCTAATAAGTATCTAAGACCAAATTTGATCTCAGGTCTTCCTGAAAAATTAATCAACAGGACTTATTAAGTGTCTCTTATTTGACAGGTAACTGTGTTAGGGCTTAGAAATACAAAGACAAAAATGAAACAATCCTTTTTTCAAAAGAAGTTGCCAAAGAAATAATTGTGTTAAATGAACATATTAATATAAACATCAGGTGAAGCCCACAGAATGGGAAGTAAGTAGCCCAAGGTCACAGAGTTAATAAATAAGTGATAGATTTGAATAGACATCCCCTGATTCTAACATCAATATTCTTTTCCTTTCACAGGATTCTTTACTTTTTTTTGCTACCATGGACCCCACTGGAAGTCTATTGGAACCTATAGGAACTTGAAGAAATCTTTTCAGAATACAATTTTTTTTTCTGAACCCCATAGACCTCTATAGACCCTTTCTCGGGGAAAAAAAAATTCCCATAATTGAAAGAAATGCCAAATTTTGGTTAGAGATTAGCAAAAAAGAAAACATGATTTTTTTTCATATACATATTTGTGGACCCGCTGAATCTACCCATGAACCCATTGGGGGTCCATGGACCTCAGATTAAAAACCCTTGCTCTATACTTTTCTCTTTTCTTTATGTTTCATCAAGAAAAAAAGAAGGAGCCAAAAGCAGACAGGTATCAAAAAGACAACTCATTAACTCAAACAGAAAAAGTTACGTACCTGAGAGAAAATACAGATTCCTGAGGGACAAGCGAATTAACTTGAAAAAACCCACTGTGAGACCCCAGAATATGGAGGATGTGTGTTTTTTTTTTAATGTTCTAGCTTAGCCCTCACCCCCCCTCCATTCTCCTAATTCTTAGTACAGTGCTGGGCACAGAGAAGGTCTTCCAGAAATACTTATTAAATTGAATTAGGCAACAGTCCTGGTTGCTACTCTGTTAGGAATGGCCTTACCAGGCCATTTTCAAATATGATATTTGGAAAAAGTCCCCTAACACAGCACCTGGAACATAATAGGTACTATATAAATGCCCATTCTCTTCCCCCCCTAACACAGCACCTGGAACATAATAGGTACTATATAAATGCTCATTCTCTTCCCCCCTAACACAGCACCTGGAACATAATAGGTACTATATAAATGCTCATTCTCTTCCCCCTTCCCTTAATACATGATCCCCTAAAAGAGAAGGGTTGGTGGCTTACAACCAAATGATACAGTATCATGATTTCTCCTCCTACTCAGCAAATCTGGCCTTAGGGATTCAAATCAAGTATCAGATATACTATGGTAAAAATACAAGGAAGCAGAGACCTGGCAAATGTAACTTGAGGGTCTTAGTGGACTCCAAGCTGAACAACTGCAGACCCGTAGCCACATTGTTATTAAAAACAAACAAACAAACAAATATGATACTTAGAATTGTGGGCAGGAGCATGAGGTCCCAGAAACAATGTACCCCTTCCCTTAGGCTCAGCAGTAGATAATACATTGTGTCCAGTTTGGTCCTATTTCTCTAGAAGGTGATTGTGAGAGAATAAGCAATAAAAATATTAAAATGACAAAAAAAATAGATTTAGTGGGGGGAGCAAAGGAGTTTTTAACCTGCAAAAGCAAAAACTAGTTGCAGGGATGGACAAAATTAGCAACTGACTTAAGTATAGGACTTTTTCTTCATCCCCACAAATTAAAGAACAAATGGATGCAAACTTGAATTCCAGAACGAACCCCTGGAAGAGCCTTGTGGAATCCCATTCTTTGTGAGATCTTTTAAAAGAGATTGCCTTAGGTGTAGACTTGTTCAAGGAAGGGATCTGGACTGTGTAACCTACTGATTTGGAATCTAACTCTTAAGATTCTCCATTCTGGAATGGAAAAGCCATTTTTCCCCCTTTCTCTCCCAGTTTCCCTAAGCTACAAAACAGGAGCACGTAGAGGAGGGGAGATGGAAAGGCTTTACAGGAATTAATGCATGAGAGAAATGTGAGCTCTTTGGCTTATTGTGAGGATCAAACAAAATCATATTTGTAAAAGAGCTTACTTAGCCCAGTTCCTGGTATATAGTGGGCAGTATATAAATGTATATTCCCTTCTTCCTTCCCCAGTGTGGGATATGGAGGCTATCCAGAGGTGCCTTCACTAGGCTCTGCCCCCGACCCAACTCCTAGCACATCAATGTGGGGATGGTGGAACCTCAAGAAATACCTGCTGATTCACTGACCAACTGGCCAACCACAGTCTAGTGTTGTTCTCCAAACCGTTGGAAGATGCATATCTCACCTGGTGACCTGCAGCCAGAGAAGAGTTGAAAATGCACACACCAGATTCCTCTATATTCTCTTTACAAACGAGCTCAGGGTCTTTCTATTACAATTTAGGAAGAGATGTGCTCCAAAGTGTCCTAGAGTTGGAATTGAAAACAAAACTGAATTTTAATCCAGGCACCACTTATTTACTTGTTATGTGAACTTGTGCAAGTCATTTCTCTCTGAGCCTTTTTTTTTTCCTCTCTGTAGTACTAGGAGCTCAAATGCATTATCTCTAGGAACCTTTACCTTTCTTAAGCCTGTAGTTCTGTGAAATCGGTTTCTTTGTCAGGTTTGTACTGCCTGATTTCATTTAGAGCATTAATATTTTATTGAGTCAGAAGATAAGCCAAGATCTTGAGAAAACAGATCTTTCAAGCATCTACGGCCCTCGGGCCCAGGGACACAAAATTAGCATCCTACCAGTGGCTCCTGAACAGTAAGAAGTAAGAAGTGGCATGAACGACTTTCCTGCCTGACTAGAGCCATGGCCATGGTAAGCTTTGTTCACCCTGCCTTTTCTCCATATACTCCATCCAAACTGGATGGCTGTCACCTGAATACATTACTCCCCTTTCTCCTCCCATTCTTTTGCCTGTTAAATCTCTCAATCTCTCTCTCTCTCTCTCTCTCTCTCTCTCTCTCTCTCTCTCTCTCTCTTAGTGTAGGGGAGGCAATGAGGGTTAAGTGACTTGCTCAGGGTCACACTGCTTACAGTAAGTGTCTGAGGCCAGACTTAAACTCATGTTCTCCTGACTCCAGGGCTGGTACTCTATCCACTGCACCATCCAGCTGCCTTGAATGTCTCCTGTTCTTTAATGGTCAACTTAATTGCTACCTCTTATAGCTTCAGTGATCCCTGAGTTGGTAATGACCTTTCCCCCCAGTTCTCACATAGTACCTTGTTTTGTACTTTTCTACTTATCATACAATATTACCCACTATAGTTGTCTACATTTATGTCTTATCCAGATCAGAAAGATAGATAGATAGATAGATAGATAGATAGATAGATAGATAGATAGATGATAGATAGATAGATAGATAGATAGATAGATAGATAGATAGATGAAAGCAATAAGGAAGGAAGGAAGGAATGGAAGGAAGGAAGGAAGGAAGGAAGGAAGGAAGGAAGGAAGGAAGGATAGATGGAAAGAAGGAAAGAAGGAAGGAAAGAAAGAAGGAAGGAAGGAAGGAAAGAAAGAAGGAAGGAAGAGGGAGAGAGGGAGGGAGGAAGAAAGACAGAGAAAGAAAGAAAGAAAGGAAAAGAAAAGAAAACAAAGAAAAAGAAAGAATTTACTAAGTAAACACTTAATATTTGCTAGATACTTTGCTTAGCACTAGAGATATGAATATAAGAAAACGAGATAAATCTTACTCTCAAGGAGTTTATGTTCTAGCAGAGGAAGACAAAATACAAAGGGTTCTTGAAAATGGCATGGGGAGGAGGGTACCATAATGGGAATGGACAGCTGGTAAGAAGGTGAACTATTCCAGATTGAGATGACTACTAGAATGTGAACTTTCTGAGATAAGAGACCTGATGTTTATCTGAACTTTAAATATTTCTACACACACACACACACACACACACACACACACACACACACACACACACACACACACCAATGGGAGGCACTATACAAATGTTTGTGATTGTTAATGTGTCCCTAAGACATGCAATCTCTCCTGTCTATTCTGTCTTTGGCCCCTCTTGGGAAGCACCCTCAACAAACATAAAAATGGGTTCACCACTTCATAGTCTTCTAGAACAAGGTCTTTCTCTACATTTCCCCTGTACACTGTCTCTTAATGAGGGAGACAGTGGGATTTCTTTTCTAGAATTGAAATAAGCCACCACCCTATCTCCCCCAAATGTGTTTGGGCACTGGGTTCATCAATCACACATCCATGAGCGGAGTCTGATGCTCTAAGACCATCTGTCCTTCCATCCAGTGAGGCATCAAACTGGAGTAAGTGCCTTGTGTTAAACATGTGCATTAAGAACCATTGATGAACACAAGCAATTGCTCTGCCCCCAGAGGTGCTCCCTGGCACATTTTACAACCACTTTGGTTGCTAATCTCTGCCCTCTCACCCATAATTAGAATTGTATAAGGTATAATAACAGAAGGATCCTTCAATTTTATAGACAAGGTAGAATATATTTACAACCTCTGAGCTCAGTCCAAGTATCCCTGAGTTCCTGCTGTTTATTTTCTCAATGATACTCCACATTCTCTCTAGTACAGAATACACAGCGATGCCCAGTTCAGGAATCATGCAGGTCATTTGAAAAGACTGGCATCAGGAAGCATTGATTCAGGTGGAGGGGAGCAGGGGATTCAGTAACATAGCTAGAAAATGCAACGAGGAGCTTCCTGGCCCTTGTTCAGGATTTCAAGCTATTAGTGGAGACTTTTTTTTTTTTTTAACACACAATAAACAACAATTCTTCATTAGAGAAGAACTGTTGGATTGTGTTGTAATTCACAATACCGGCACTCCAAGGGGCTCTATAGTAAGCCTGGTGGTGAAAATATTTCTGACATGAAACATTCTGATACTTGTCTACTATATACCTCTCTGCCTATCTGTCTGTCTCTGTCTTTCTCTTTCTTTCTCTGATTCTGTCTCTGCCTCCTTTGTCACTCAAATGAACTATTTATACAATATTTTGAAGAAAGGTATACACTAAACACTGTATTAAAATGGTACTAATAATTTTGTTTCATTGTACTTCCTTAAATCCTTACTATAGTCCGAAATTTGCATTAAAATGATTTTTATCTAACTAAATGCAGCATGGACCCCTCACAGTTCTATCAGACAGAGGAAATCTCTATCGAGATTATATATATGTAAAAAAATCTATTTGTAGAAAGCTAGTGGTTTTTGTTGATTTTTGAGGTTCTTAATGTACTTAATTTGTATTGTGTTATGTGTGTATGTGGGGGGATCTGTGTATGTCTGTGCATGCATATGAATTTACACTATGTATGTGTATGTATTATTATGGCATATTGAATGATACCTAGACTGTAAAATATTTTTGCATATACCAAATATGGTTCGTATGTATTCATGGATGCACACAAACATGAATATTCTTTATAACAAGGACAATTTAGCATACACATATACATATGTATTTACATGTATACAGATATATGTATACATGCATACACATGCATGTCTATAGATATATTTATGGCTGGATATATAAGTACACCATATATGTATATATACATCTGTGTTTACACGTATATTGTATGTGTATATATGTAGACACACATATATATGTGTTTTACACCAGCATTCAAATCTGTTCTAACCCTCTGAGCTCCTGCTCCTCCCCCACATACACACCCCCCAAGCATGAGTGACTTTGATTACTTGATCGATAGGCAGACAGATAACCAGAACAGACAAGCGTCTATAATGACAAAGCTTAGCTAGCTAGGGAAGCTCAGCACAGTCAGTCCCAGAGGCTGGTGAATACTGTGAGGCTTCCGACCAGTGGCAGAGACCATCCGTGGCATTAGCATCCAAGAAGGCAGTGTAAAAAATCAGATCTGATTCTGCCTGTGGAAGATAAATGAGCTGGAGTCCCCAATGCCCAAGATTTGGTCATCTCTTTATGAGCTCTGAAGGACCTATTAGCAGCTTTGATGAGTGCTGGGGGAGATGAAGTCTGCCTTGAACAATGTTAGGGAGCTGAATCAAATCACTCGAAATCTCCCTGAGGGAGAAACAGCCTGGCTTGGTTATAGACCCTGTATCCTTTCTCCTCTATTGCCCATAAGGTTTATATGAACACTCAGTTGAAAAAAAACTGTAAGCACTTTTCAGCAAAATCTCCTAAGAATTTACTCATATATCTAATAGCTTCTCCCCTGGCAATTTGATGTAGCCAGTTAGTCGGGTTGCTCTCGTTTCTGCCTCTCAGCACCTTAATTTTATGGGGAGCTGACACCCCCTAGAAATTCAGACAAAAGCCTCATATCCCCTTCGCCTCAGCAGGGGTACTTGCAAGGAAGAGTATGAGAATTTCTATTCAGAGAAGATGATTAGGGCATCCTTGGGGACAAAACCCTGTAGCTTGTTAAGTGAATTCCCTCTTCTGGGTCAAGATGCCTGGAGGTCAGCCTCACTGCTATTTATCCAGTGGACATTGCTAAGAAGCAAAAATCTGCCACATGCATTTGGTTCAGTAGCTAATGGGGTGGTGGTGGGGGAAGAAGCTGAGGAAGAAGAATGGGAGATTGTTAAAGCTAGTACAAGGTTGTAGAAAGAATACTTATACCTAAAAAAACCCATTTTGTAAGAAAATCTTCCGTGGTCCCTTTATTTTCTACCAAATAAAGTCTAGACTTTTTTTGCCAGACATTCAATTTTCTCAATAATTTTGTCCCTCTCAGTCTTCACACTTTCTCTCATCTTACTCCCCTACGTTTCAGTTAAACTGGATTTCAGTCTGTGCCCCCAAATATGACTTGGACTTTCTAAACTCCATTCATTGGCTACCACTTTTTCCTGTTTCTGGGATATCCTCCCTTGCTCTCCTTGCCTAATGACTAGCTACCCATCTTTTGGAATTCCCCCAAAAAGCACTTTTGTGATATATAAAAATACTTCGGTGATCCCTCCTATCAATACCAACTTTGCCCACCTCACCTTATATAGCACTGGGTTTTGCAACTCTCTAGTGCACTTATCACATATCAGCTTCATCCTCCTACTGTCTTGCATATTTTTAAGACTCTTTTTAAAATTTAATCTTTCTATCTCCACCAAATCTTGGCATACTCTTCTGCACACAGTCAATGCTCCTTTAATGTATCATGAATGAGGAACTGAATAGAGTCCATGAATTCATAGATCTTCAAGGCTCTGATTTTCAAGACGCTATATTTACTACTGTAGAAGCACGCTATAGTGGAAGAACTACTTTTCTTGGAGGTATGTGACTTTGGACAAGTTGCTTAACTTCTCTAAGTCTCAGTTTCCTTGTGTGTAAAATGGGAAGACAATATTTGGCATATCTACCTCACAAGGTGATGTCAACCTTAAAATGTTATACAAGTATGAGCTATTACTATTGCTACAGTGAAGAAATGAATGTGTCAATCAAAATAGAATATAAATAATGAAGAGGACAAGATAAAAGATAAAAGAGACTCAAAACAGAATGTTGAGAATAGAAACCCTGGAAAATGGATGGAAATAAAGTAAGAGACTGAACTCTCAGTCTCAGTCTTGGTTTTACAAAAGAGAACTATGGAAATCAACCAATCTACACAATGTCTGACTGCCACCACTATGATTCAGCTCCTAGGATTTGGCAGGAATGGGTAAAAGATGGAGAAGCTTCTGTTTCTAGGGTGAATTGTTGGCACAAGGTTCCATGTTGAATCTCTCTCCTCTAATTAGGGTTCTGTTGGGAAATGGAAATTGTTGATATTATCTGGCATTATCTCTCTCCAGCTCCTTTTCTCTTGTTGGCCTATTCGACCCCACGCTAGAATACATGGACACTCTCATCCCTTGTTTTTATTTCTCCTTTTAGTTTCTACTCAGTCTGCATTTCTGTAGCAACAAAATACCTGGTCAAGATGTGAAAAATGTTGAGAGCCAACCAGTTGTTTTTTTTGCTATTGTTATGCTTTTTTGTTGTGTTTTGTTTTGTTTTTGTCAATAGGATGCCAAACAACCAATTTGAGTGATTTCTACCCCCCTAAAACTAAATTACCCAAATGAGTCAACTTATTTGGTCATCCTTTTTTGTTGTTGTTCACCAGTCATATCCACCTCTTTGTGACCCTATGAACAACAACACACCAGGTCCTTCTTTCTTCCAGTATCTCTCAAAGTCTGTCCAAGTTCATGTTCATTGTTTCCATGATTCTATCCAACCATCTCATCTTCTGCTGTCTCCTTCTCCTTTTGCCTTCAATCTTTTCCAATGTAAAGACAGAGCCATAAGGAGACCCAAGATAGGATGCCCGTGAGTAGGTAAATATATAAAATAAAATGTATAATATAAAATATATTTTATAGGCAAATATATAAAATAAAATGTATAATATAAAATATAAAAATACTGTGAGGACTCTGATTTTTCTGCCCCAAATGAATTAATTTCTTTTAGTAGAAATGATTAGATACCTTGCCAGAGAGACAGAAATCTATTGCAGTCAATTTTCATTTATCTCTGTATGTAAGTGCAATGGAACCAGTACTGACTTGACACCAGAGGACTTAAAACAAATTAGATAATATATGTAAAGTGCTTTGTAAACCTTAAAGTGCAATCAAATGTTAGTTGTTATTATTATCATTCTATTTTACCTCTATCATTTGCCCTCTGCTTATCTGTAAAACAAAGGAGTTTAACTAAATGGCCTGTAAAATCCCATTTAGTGTAAGATCCAGGAGCCCATGGTCCTGAATTATTTACATGGAACTGTATCCATTCCACAGTCTATCACATGCTATGGCTATCTCACCCTACCCACACTTCTCATGTGGATTTTTCCACATTTATTCTTGTTGCTTTACAAAGAATGATCTCATTCTTTCCCTATCCCCTTCCCAGACTTCACATCTTTGCAGACTGACTATGAGGCTACAAAATGGAAGAATGGGGAAGTCAAAGATTTCTCCAGTGTTTTTCCAATATCTATTGTGATGATATGCTACTTCAGGTTAATCATGAGTGCTAGGTAATGCAGGTGCCCTTTCTGTGCTCTTTTTTGTTGTGGTTGTTCAGGCATTTTCAGTTGTGTTCAATTCTTTATGACCCCATTTAGAGTTCTCTTGGCAGAGATACTGGAGTGATTTGCCATTTCTTTCTCCAGTTCATTTTACAGATGTGGAAACTGAGGCAAACAGGCTTAAGTGGCTTGCCCATGGTCACATAACTAGTGAGGCTGGATTTGAACTCAGGAAGATGAGTCTCCCTGTACTCTATCCACCACCTAGCTGCCTTTGCTCTTTTTAGGCAAAACTTAATTTCATTATTTATTTATTTATTTATTCATTCGTTCATTTATTTTTTTATTTATTTTTGTAGACAATCAGGAAAATTTTGCCTTCCCAGAAATCCCATTGTTTTTTGATGGTGTAAGATAAAGAATTAAAAAGAAGAAATTGAGAGAATGGACATAGGAGTAAAGAGTCTACATTCTTCACCCCACCCTACCCCAAATCTCTCCAAGAAAACTCTAAATTTCTCAGTCTCTGATCTAGCTTCAGATGTCAATGGGACTGTGTCAGGAAATTGCTCCTGCCAGAGAAGCCTCTGCCCCTATACTGACAATCCAGTTTCTTGTTTTCTGTGAGCCTCAAGCCTAGGCTCAAACGATTGGCTTTCAATGATAAAGTTCGAATTTGTTTTTATAGCAAACTACCTAAGTTATTGTTCTCTTTACTTTGATGTAGATTCAGAGATGAACCCTATGGTACTATGGAAAAATTGGCTGGATTTGGCAACAGGGCACTTGGGTTCAAATCCAGATTCTTCCACTTGTTACCTCTATCTTATTAGATGAGTTGCATAAACTCTGGTCCTTATTTTCCTCATTCATAAAAGAAGGAAACTGGATCAGATGGTCTGAGTTCTCTTCTGTATGACCTTCTTTTTGTGCTATGTCCTTCCATAGAATGTTAAAGTTTCTTTGAACCTCTGGTCTGGAAGTTTCTAGTCTTTTGACCTTCCACTTCTGCAAGCTGTGTCCTCTTGATTCCTGTTTTTCTGTTCGTCTACTAATCCACTGCTACACTGACCTTTTCTTTTCAGAGATCTTCTGCTTACTTTACCCCAAGTCCTCCCCTAGATCCCAATCTATCCCCAGTGATTCCATATACCAATCAAGGAGGAAAAAAAAGCAAATAACAACTAGACAATGAACTGTTCTGTACAAACCATATTAGCAATCTATTATCCATATTAAGGTTATAGTATTAGTCACTTGGTATAGTCTGTCTACTTCCCATCAAAAAAGGGAGCATATAGTCATATTTTATTTTATAGTGTTAGCAAGTAGCTATTACTTAGAAGTCACTTCATTCGTTCATTCATTCATTCATTTCTTCATCCATTCAAAAGGCATCAGCATCTACTGTGAGCAAAACATCATATCAGGCATGAGAGGATCTACAAAGATTAGTTAATATGACAAGTTCCCTGGTCTCATAGAAATTATAGTCTGTTAGGGGATTGAACATAAAACACAGATAACCATGCCATTCAGAGATACTTGAAAATGCATGTAATCTTTTATAAAGTCTCAGAATGAAAACAAACAAACAAATATGTCTTCTTCACCTCAAGGATCTCTGCTAATATAAGTCCAAATCATTAAAACTCTCTCTCTCTCTCTCTCTCTCTCTCTCTCTCTCTCTCTCTCTCTCTCTCTCTGTCTCTATCTCTCTTTCTCTCTGTCTCTCTCTCTGTCTCTCTCTCTGTTTCTCTGTCTCTCTGTCTCTCTGTCTCTCTCTGTCTCTCTCTCTCTGTCTCTCTCTCTCTCACACACACACACACACACACACATATGTGTACACACCACATATACCACATACAGCACATATACATTACAAATACACACAAGCATGTGGACATGCACAAAATTGGCTTTGAAGTAACATTAACTTTTGCACAGGAGTAAGGTGATGTGAACCTTAGAACAGATGAAACTGGGCATTTTCACAGTTTTATCATAGGAGTTTGAAATTGCCAAAGGTAAGAGAGCATAACAATGGGAAAGCTGAGGGGCACTTGACACTGTCCGCAATGAAAAGTATGAAATTCCATAGGTAAATCAGCCCTGAAAAGAAACTGGAAAATATAAGTCATATAATCTTGGTGTTGGAAGGGACCTCAAAGGTGAATTAGTCCAGCTTGTCACTGAAAGAGAATTCCTGTTGGAATTTCCCCAACGAGGGTTCCTCCAGCCTTTCTACCTGAAGACGTCAAGTGATTCAGGATCCATTTCTTCCTATGGCAAGGTTATTCTGATTTTTCCTCCAATCAGACATCATTAATTGTGCCTCTCTATAATTTTTTTCCTATTGTTATTAGTATACTCTTGGCGGCCAAACAGAACAAATCTAATCCCCAACCAATTTTTACCCCATAAGACAGCCTTTCAAATACTTCAACATAGTTGTCATATCTCCCACTATAATAAATCTTCTCCAGACTAAATGCTCTCTGTTCTTTCAAAGAGTCCTTATTTGGTGTGATCTCAAAGCCTTTGGCCATCTTGGATAGCCACCCTTCTCTTGAGCATTCCAATTTATCAATTAGAGAATCCTGAAGTATTAGAGTGGGAAGGTACCTTGGAGGCAGTGATATATTGGTAAATGTTTTAAAATTGGCTCTCTGGGGGGTAGGGGATGTAAGACTCACTTTTAAATTTAATTTGGATTTTTAACATTTCCTCCACCACTTTCTTAAGTCTAGACAACCAGTAAAACAATAAACCAAGTCCTAGTTTGAAGCATTTGTCAATTTCCAAGGAATAAATGCTCACAGTGAAAATTTAAGGACCACTCTCCCAAGTCAGTAGGAGGTGGCTCCAACACAGCCCTGCTTAGAGGCCACCTATTCCAACCCTATGTTATAGAGGAAGTAACTAAGACACAAAGAAGAGAAGAGACTTGACCAAGGTCACACAGCTACTAAATGGTAAAGTTGAGATCATCACAATAATGAGAGTTGGCATTTAGAAAATTGTGATTTATAAGATGTGTTATATTTGCACTCTCACAAATACCTCCCCATGAAAGGCATTGACCTTTTATAGATAAGAAAACTGAGGCACAGAGATTTGCTTGTGGTAACATAGAGAGTGTCAGAATTGGCATTTGTACTCCTGACTGTGCTGTGTATTCCTTTCATTTGTTAAGTTGTTTTCAGTCACATCTGACTCTTTGTGACCCCATTTGGGGTTTTCTTGGCAATGATGCTGGAGTGTTTTGCCAGTCCTGAAGTCAGAAAGACTCATCTTCATGAATTCATATCTGCACTCAGACATCTACCAGCTGTGTGACCCTGGATATGTCACTTAACACTGTTTGCCTCAGCTTCCCCATATGTAAAATGATCTGGAGAAGGAAATAGCAACCCACTCTGGTATCTCTGCTAAGAAAACCCCAAATGGTATCAGGAAGAGTCGGACACAACTGAAAATGAATGAACAACAAGCCTGAGTAAGACACTTCAATTCCCTCAAACCATTTGCTCATTTCTAAAATGGAAAGCATGGAACCAACTTTGCACTAAAGCCTTCTACTGCTTCATTGTGGTGGGGACCTCAAGTACGAGCAGAACCTAAGCTTTGGTAAGCCTGCTACCAAGCTTATAAAGCTTCAGGTATGGTCCCAGCATCTCATCTGACTGATAGCCATTCTAAGTAAGAAGCATCAGCAGTTTGGCTCATTACAGGGAGATTGATTTGTTTCTCTGGGAAGATCATTTTTGAGTAGTTGAATTTTAGTAGTGAAATTTTTTAGTGGTTTTTTTTTTTTTTTTTTTTAAAGCAATTGGGGTTAAGTAACTTGCTCAAGGTTACACGGCTAGTCATTTGATTTTTGCGTGGGTGCTCATTTTCTGAGGCCGGATCTGATCTCGGGTCATCCAAACTCCGAGGCCGACGCTCTTACTCACTGCGCCACCTAGCCGCCCCTTGAGGGCAATTGGGGTTAAGTAACTTGCCCAAGGTTACACGGCTAGGTTTTTTTTGTTTGTATGGATTAAGTGTCAGAGGCCGGGCTCCGAACTCAGGTCCTCCTGATTCCAGGGCCGGCGCTCTATTCACTGCGCCACCTAGCCGCCCCTTTAGTGGTTCTTAAAGGTGATTTGCCTATTTACTTACTTTGCATATTTTGCATTTGTGTATCTGTATATCTGTATACCTGTCATTTTGCTCCACTAGAGGGAGAGACTGAGGGAAGGAATAAGCACAAGTACCCAGTATGTGCCAGGCAGGATGCTAAGGGCTTTTTTTTTTTAGAGCTACTATCTCATTTGATCCTCATGACAATCAATCTGTGAGGTAGATTCTATTATTAGCCCATTTGACAGATGAAGAAACCGAAGCAAACAAAGTTTAGGTGCTCAGTTAGTGTCTGAGGCCAAATTTGAACTCAGGTCTTCCTGAGGGGCAGCTGGATGGCATATCCATTGGATAGAGCACTAGAGTCAGGAAGAACTCAGTTTAAATCTGGTCTCAGATGCTTACTTGCTGTGTGACCCTGGGCAAGTCACTTAACCCAGTTTGCCTCAGTTTGCTCATCTGTAAAGTGAGCTGAAGAAGGAGATGGCAAACCACTCCATTATCTTTGCCAAGAAAACCCCAAATGGGGTCACAAAGTCAGACAAGACTGAAACAACTGAAAGGAACCAGCTTTCTCATTCCAACATGCTGCCAATTGCCAGAGTGTAAGTGCCATAAGAGTTGAGACTATTTTCAATTTTTTCTTTATATTTTCACTGCCAAGTCCAGTGCTTGACATGTAGGAGATGCTTAATAAATACTAACTGGATGATTCAGTGGAGAGGGTACCTATACTAAAGAAATAACTTATTCAGGAAGTATTGAAGTAAGTATTGAGGAGCTAGGTGCTGCACTAAATAGGCCTGGAGTCAGAAAGACCTGAGTTTAAATCTGATCTCAGACACTAACTAGTTGCATGACCCTGGGCAAGTCACTTAACCTCTGTTTGCTTCAGTTTCCTCAACTATAAAATGGGGATAATAATAGCACCTACCTCAAAGCCTTATTGTGAAGATCATCCCAAATGAACTAATAATTGCAAAGTGCTTACCATAGTGCCTAGCACATAGAAAACATCATATAAATGGTAACTATTATTATTATTCTAAGTAGAATGATCCTTCTGCTGCCTACTTCAGGGGGTTATTCTGAAGAAAGTACTTTGTAAAACATAAAATACTTTGGAATATGAAAGAAGGTGATGTTGAAGTTCCATAAGGGTGATCTAGTAGGCTAGATCCATGTTAACTGCCAGCAAGGTAAATCTGGCCCAATCTGCAAAGCTTATAAGAAGGGATTTAGTTCCATTGATCCTATTGGCTGTTAACCCAATTCCCACTGATTGGGTAACTCATTTTCTATCTTCCTTTTTTTTTTTTGTAAAGCAATTGGGGTTAAGTAACTTGCTCAAGGTTACACGGCTAGTCATTATTTATGAGTGGGTGCTCATTTTCTGAGGCCGGATATGATCTCGGGTCATCCCAACTCCGAGGCCGGCACTCTTACTCACTGCGCCACCTAGCCGCCCCTTTAGGGCAATTGGGGTTAAGTAACTTGCCCAAGGTTACAACGGCTAGGTTTTTGTTTGTGCGGATTAAGTGTCGGAGGCAGGCTCCGAACTCAGGTCCTTCTGATTCCAGGGCCGGCACTCTATTCACTGCGCCACCTAGCCGCCCCTCTATCTTCCTTTTAACCTTATGCTGTGTAGGTAGAAATGTGGAAGGGTCATGGTAAATCAGTCAAAGTCTTTCATCAGCACTAAATAATCTTGTGGCTCTAGAGAGCCGAACAGGGCTGCTGCCCAGTCATTTCTGGACCTTCCCAATTTCCTCCCAGTAATGCCCAGTCACCAAGGCCTTTGGGCTATGACAGCAGTGGAGGATGTGACTACTGCTGAAATGGAGGAATGACTAACTTCCTATAAAACCACAGACCCAGGGGAAGAGGGGGAGGGACATTTGTCTTCTTATGCAAGTCATGGCATCACCTTTCTGATGTCATGGTCCTGATTGAGAATGAAGGACAAACAACAACATATAAGCATAGGAAGACCAGGAAATCCCTTGGTTTTTACCTTAGTGAATTGATGTGTTGCTTCTGATAGATAGAGATAACATGAAGTCAGGGGTAAAGAAGCTATTTTAAGATGGTGGAAAGAGGACTGGCTTCCCCAAATTTCATGTTTTCCTCTACCTGCATACGTTCATGAAGGCCATTTCCTATGCATGTCTGTGATGTACTCCTCTCTCGTCTCTACATTTCTGGATCCATCTCTTCTTTCCAGGCTCAGCTCAGGTGCTACTGCCTCCAAGTCCAAGTTAATGTTCTCTCTGGCTTCTTAGAACTCTTTTCATTGACCTGTTCTTGATTCCCTTAACACCCCAGCTGTAATCGTAATCAACACAATATCTATTAAGACCTTTGCAACATGGCTCCAGTCTGCCTTTCCAAGCTTATTATTTATTATAATCCTTCATACTATAATAAGATTCCAGCATTTCTCTTGACTGAGGGTCATCTTGGCTAAGGAAAGAGAGGTGCATCATCAGGTTGGCTCTTCATGAGGTAAGGACTTTTTAAAATCCATCCTAATTGGATTCCTTGCTATTCCTCACATCAGACACTCTATCTCCCATCTCCAGGTCCTTGTACTGACTGTTCTCCATGCCTGGGATATATTCCCTCCTCATGTCTTCCCAGTAGGATCCATAGCTTACTTTAAGTCAGGTAGCAGAGGATGAACATAAGACTGTCACATAGTCCTACAAAAACAGTGTCATGAATACTAAAGCTCAGAATGATGAAGGAAGCCGAGGAAGGACAACGAAAGTGTGTCTGTTTTCGTTATATTGGGAGGGGGAAAATGCAGAATAAGAGAAGGGAGAGTCAGTCAATAAACAAGCATTTAGTAAGTGGTTACTATGTTCTAGGCATTATGCTGAGTGCTGGACACACACACACACACACACACACACACACACACACACACAGAAGTAAAAATATCATCCTTGCCTTCCAGTAACTCACATTATTATTGGGGAAGTGTATATGAGAGACAGACAGACACAGAGAGAGAGACAGAGACAGATAGAGAAACAGAGAGAGAGAAAGAGGTGATAGAGGATGCATATATGTGCACATAATATATATGAATAATAATATATACATATGATATATGGATATATAATCATATATGGGTATAAAATATGGACAGAATCCTATATGCATATATGTAGTAAATGGAAAGTAATTTCAGAGGAAAGGGAATGGAGTAGAGTGGACTGGGAAAGGATTCTTGTAGAAGGTGAGATTAGAGCTGAATCTTGAAGGAAGCCAGGTGGCAGAGGGGAGGAGACAGAATATTCTAGGCATGGGGACAGCTAGTGAAGAGACAAAAAGGGAGTCTTGTATTCAAAGAACAGCAAGGTCAGTGAGGTGGGATTGTAGAGTATACTTAAGAAGACTGGAAAGGCCAAAGGGCTACTTTTTGAGCCCATCAATCAATAAACATTTATTAGGTGCCTACTGTGTGCTAGTCACTGCATTATGACTGGCCGATACAAAGAAACGTAAAAGACCGGTCCTGCTCTCAAGAAGGAGACACTCTAATGGGGGAGACAATAGGCAAACCACTATGCATAGACAAGCTAAGTCCAGAATAAATAAGAAATAATAAACAAAGGGAAGGCACTAGAATTAAGAGGGATTGTGAAAGACTTCCTGAAGAAGGTTGGGGAGGTGTAAGGTCCTAGAAGACTAGAAAGGTGGGGCAAGGGGCAGATTATGAAGGGCTTTGAATGCAAAACAGAGAATTTTATATTTTATCTTGGATTCCTATTTATTAGGGTTGTTGTGAGAATCAAAGGAGATGATATTTGTAAAGCCCTTTGTAAACCTTAAAGCACCATACAAGTTCTGTTAACAAAAATTAAGAACCCCTAATGCAAAATCAACAATTTAAATAAAATGGATGAATATTTATAAACATATGAAATTTCCAAATTAATAGAACAAGTAAATAGACAACCCAACTTCAGAAAAAGAATTTGAACAAGCTGTATATGAACTCCCAAAAAGAGGAAACCCAGAACCAGATAGATTTGCAAGGAAACTCTATCAAACATTGAAATAAAATTACTTCCAGTGTTACATAAAATATTTGCATTCATGATATCATGAAATTCATTCATGATACAAATATGCTCTTGATACCTAAACCAGGAAGATTTGAAAGAGAGAAAGAAAATATAGTTCAATATTCCTAATGATTATTGAAGCAAAAATTTCAAATAAAATATTAGCAAGAAGTCTATAGCAATGTATCACAAAGATTATACATGGTGATGAGGTTGGATTTATATCAGTGATTCAGGGTTGGTTCAATATTAGGCCAACTACAAACATAATTTACCCTGTAAATAAAAACAATAAAGTGATAAAAGATATTGGCAATATTTTTTGCAATAGATGCAGAAAAAGCTTTTGACCAAATACAACACTCATTTCTGTTAGAAAACACTAGCAAACATAGGAATAAATGGATCTATCCTTACCATAGTAAGTAGTATCAATTTAAAACCAAGAGCCAGCATTATATATAATGTGGGTAAAATAAAGTCCTTTCAAATAAGATGAGGAGTAAACGAAGGATGGAAACCACTATCACTTAATATTGTACTAGAAATGCTAGCCATAGCAATAAAACAAGAAAAAGAAATTGAAGGAATAAGCATAGGCAAATAAGAAACAAACACTTTTTGAAGATTATGTGATGCTATACTTAGAGAACCCTAGAGAACCAACTAAAAAGTAGTTAAAACAATAACTTCAGCAAAGTTGCAGGAGATAAAATAAATACACACAAATCATCAACAAAATCCAGCAGGAAAAGATAGAAAAAGAAATTCTATTGAAAATAATTGCAGAGTATATAAAATACTTCAAGGCAGTTGCAAAGTGGATAGAATCCTGGGCCTAGAGTTAGGAAGACCTCCATTCAAATCCGGGCTCAGACACTTACTAGCTGTGTGACCCTAGGCATGTCCCTTAGCCTCTGTTTGCCTTAATCCACTGGAGAATGAAATGGCAAACCACTCTAGTATCTTTGCTAAGAAAACCCCATGGATAATGTTAGTGTGCTTAGGATTATGAAGAATCGGACACTACAAAAATATAAAATACTTGTGAATCTAACTTACTAGATTTACACAGGAATCAATGAACACAATTATAAAAATACCTTTTGCCTAAAAATTGAATACCTAAATGCATAAATAATTGGAGGAATAGTAATTGTTCATGTGTAGGCTAAGCTAACTAAATAAAAATAATACGATCTAAATCTATGGGCAATTAGGTGGCACAGTGGATAGAGCACTAGGCTTAGAATTAGAAAGACTCATCTTCATGACTTCAAATCTGGCTTTACACACTTACTAGCTGTGTGAGTCTGGCCCAGTATCTTAACCCTGCTTGCCTCAGTTTCCTCTTCTGCAAAATAAGCTGGAGAAGGAAATGCCAACCCACTCCAGTGTCTTTACCTAGAAAGCCCTGAATGGGGTCACAAAAAACTCACAAGCAAAATTTAAATCAATCTATCTATCTATCTATCTATCTATCTATCTATCTATCTATCTATCTACCTATCTATCTATCTACTTAGCTGTCTGCCTGTCTCTCTACCTATTCTGTGCCATACCAAACAAACAAACAAAAAAACAATTATGTCTAGATTTAGAAAAAAAGTTATTATCTAGAAAAACAAAATGTCAGTAATCTCAAGGGAAATAAAGAAAACAGTGGGAAGAATGGTAGTGGACTTCAAACTATGCCACAAAGCAGTAATCATCAAAATTATTTTGTTCTGTTTAAAAAAAATAGGTCTATCAGTAGAATAGATTACATACACAATCAACCAAAGCAAACACCCCAAGTCATCTATCAAATACCCTGCCCACTGGAGTAAGAGCTCACTATTTGACAAAAACTTCTGGGAAAATCAGACAACGGTTTGGCAGAAATTAGGTTTAGATCTCAAACCACATATCAAAATAAGCTACAAATAGATATATGACCTAGATATCAAAGTTCACATCATAAACAAATTGGAGGAGCAAGGAAGAAATAGCCTTGCAGATCCATGGAAAAGGGAAGAATCCCTCACCAAACAAGTGCTAGAGAAACTCACAGAAGATCAAATGGAGAGTTTAGATTGCATTTTTTAAATTGTACAAATAAGATGCAGCTGAGATTTGGAAGGAAATGTTTAACTGGGGAAAAAAATCTTTCAGCAAATTTCTATACAAAACATTTCGTTTCTAAGCTATGTAAGGGACTGGTTCAATTTTATAAAAAGAACTTTTCCCAATTGTTAAATGGTCAAAGGAGATGAACTGACAGTTCTCTAGGGAAGAAATTCAATCTACCTAGAGCCATATAAAAAGTTGCTCCAAATCACTAATAGAGAAATGCAAATCCAAGCAAATCTGAGGTTCTACCTCACACCCCTCAAATAGGTAAATTTGAAAAAAGAAAAGGAAAAAAATTAATGTTGAAAGAGCCATAGGAAAATTTGTGCTGCTGATGGAGTAATGAATTAGTATGTACATTCTGAAAATCAATTTGGAATATGCCCCTAGAGTTACCCTTTGACCCAGTAATACCATGATTATGCCTCTCCCCCAGAAAAATAAAAGATTTTATATGTAAAAGTACATTTATAGTTGCTCTTGTGGTGGAAAAATAATAGAAAATAAGGAGATGCCCATCATTTGAAGAATGGCTGAACATGTTAAGATATGTGAATGTAATAGAATACTATCGTGATAGTTAATTAATGAATTGAGAAAAGTCCCAGTCTGTACTTTTGGTATACTAGAGCCCAAAGTGAAGTAAGTGTTCATGTGTGTGCCCTAGAATAATCACTTCAGAAAAATAGGCCTATATCTTTGCCAAATAAAACAGTCAAATCATAGAAGAGAATGTAGTGAGTGGTCTTCATTCTACATATAGAAGCTAATGTTGACCATGCTTGGCTAAGTCACAAGGACAGGTTTGGTAACAAGGATAGTCCTAGCCTCCTGAGATGTCATGTGACATGGAAAGGAATCAAGCATTTATTGAGCACCTGCTATGGGTCAGACTCTGTACCACGCACTTTGCAAATGTTATCTCACTTGATCCTCACAACAACCCTGGGAGGTGGACGCTGTCATTGTCCCCATTATATAGTTGCGGAAACTGAGGCAAGCAAAAGGTGAGTAAGTTGTACAGGGTCACACAGCTAATAAGAGTCTGAGGCTGAATTTGAGCTCAGATCTTCCTGTTTCCAGGCCCAGTGCTCTATCTACTACATCACCACCTCTTGGCCCCTCCTTGGCAAGTGAGTGGTACAGACCCAAAACAAGCTATTGTTTTAGACCTTGCTCAGAAAACCTCATCATAGGAATCTAGAATGGAATATTAGTGCATTGAAAAAATTACAAATGTAAAGAATTTAAATAAATATGGAAGGGCATATAAAAATAATATAAAGTGAAGAAAGCAGAAGCAAAACATTAAAAAACTATCAAAAATAACCATTTCTAAGCAGATATTTGAAAAAGAGAACAAAATGATATAGAGCAAAAAAAAGGAAAGAGCACTTGTTATTTTGTTTATATGTGTATATATTAAACACTGAGGGGAAGGGAAGAGAAGTAGCATTTATGAAGTGCCTACTATGTGCTGGGCACTATCCTAAGTGCTTTACACATATCATCTCCCTGAAAGTTAGCATAGCATGCATAACATCATATACACATATACATATACCCTTACATGCATGCATACACAGACGTGTATGGATATAGTACATATACTTGGGATATATGCATTTATACATAAACAAGCACTTAGTTCATATGCATGTGATAAAATATGACATATGATATAATGTTATATGATGATATTATATAATATAACATTATATGATATTATGTAGTATAATTAATATAGTATAATATAATGTAATATAATATGACATGACAAAACATAACATAATATAATATAAAACAGCTACATATATAATATATACATAGAGATATATTTAGTCCAGATCTCTATTGGAAACTCATAATAATGAAACTTTCTCTACCAACTTAGTTGGACAATGATCACATAATTTAAATTCCTAGAAAGCTGCCTGTTTTCTTTTTAGAAACTCTAAATAATTTGGAGTTTATCATGTTAGGTTTGAATTACTTCTTATCCTATTGATATTTTTTAATTTTAGAGGTGGCTATTAATTCCTTTAAAAAATTCTTGAAGGTTCATCGTGTAGAAAGAGGATCAGACTTAGTCTGCTTGACCCCACATAACTGAGCCGAGGAAGAATGGGTTGTTGTTTTGGAGAAGCAGATTTTGGCTTGATATAAGGGGAAACTTCTTAAGAGTTAGAGCTACCCCATGGCCTGATGGATTGCCTTCTAAGGCAGTGAGTTCCCCATCACTGGACAGCTTCAAGCAAAGATTGAGTGACTGTTAGCAATCTTGCAAATATGATTCCTGTTAAGGTACAAATTGAACACAATAAAGTCTGAGGTCCCTTCCAAGGCTGATATTCTATGATAAGTGGGGTTTCCCATCAGCAGGGGCTCCTTTCCTCCTTTTAATTTCTCTCTTCTCACCTTTAAAGCTGATTTGATGAAAGCAAATTCGAGCAGCTCTGGAAAAGGCACTTAATGTTCGGGGATTGGCCTTAATCTGATGAAACCTCTGGGGAATACTGGAATGGAATTAATGGGCCTCAAGGGCTGAAAAGAGAATGAGGTGTGATAGGAAGCTGGTTCTTACTAACTGGTTCCCTTCAGACCAGCTTTAAATAAATTGCAATGGTGAGCTGCCTGAACATTGACAAGGGTCCTGGAAGATGTGTGAGTGAATTGAGGAGAATTTTACCTATTTATAGCAAGAATTGAAGAACCAGGATAGAACCAGTGTGGAAAGAGATCTTCAGGAAAAGAAATAATCCCTTTATTTTCCAAGATAGCATCCCCATCAGAAAGTGGAAAAGAAGTAACTGACCTACTTTTGTAGTAGTAAAAGCTAGGGGCCCTTTAACTGGAGGAAGGCTGAACAAATTGTGATATAGAAACATAAGAGAAGAGCATCATGATACCAAAAATGACAAATATGAGGAGTTCAGAGTAACATGAGAAAACATATGAACTGATGAAGAATAAAGAAAGCAGCACCAGCAAAGCAATATAGACAATGGCCCCAATAACATAAATGAAAATGTGGTTTGCATTCAGATTTTTTCCAGAGGAAAATGAAGAAAACTGTTAACCTCCAGGTGCCAAAATCTGCAGGAGTTTTCAGTCTGAAAATTGTATTGACTCGATTTCCGTAATAGTTTCTCTTTGTTATAAGGGGTGGCAAGCAGGACAAAGGAGATATACTTGGATATGGCCATGATATTTAAAAAGAAAGAAAAGAAAAGGAAAGGAAAGGAAAGGAAAGGAAAGGAAAGGAAAGGAAAGGAAAGGAAAGGAAAGGAAAGGAAAGGAAAGGAAAGGAAGGAAAGGAAAGGAAAGGAAGGAAAGGAAAGGGAGGGAAAGAGAGGGGAGGGGAGGGGAGGGGAGAGGAGAGGAGAGAAAAGAGACTTCAGTCAAACTTAAAAAAAAAGAGAAGTAGCCTCCTTTATAGTATCTGAGGGGTGGTGATTGTCTCCCTCCCACCTGAAATGCCTCCATTAATCATTGTTGTTGTTGAGTTATTTTCAATGGTTTCTGACTCTCTTCCTGACCCCATTTTGCATTTTCTTGGCAAAAATACTAGGCTGGTTTTGCCATTTCCTTCCCCAGCACGTTTTGTTGATGAGGAAAGTGAGGCAAACAGGGTTAAGTGACTTGCCTAGGGTCATACAGTTAGTAAGTGTCTGAGGCCAGGTTTGAACTCAGGAAAGTGAGTCTTCCTGACTCCACTCTATCCACTAAGTCATCTAGCTGCATTTTCCACCCCTGAAGAAAACTAGAATGGTCTGACATTTCCTTCTCCAGTGGATTAAGGTAACAGAGGTTAAATGACTCAGCCAGGGTCATATAACTAGTAAGTGTCTGAAGTCAGATTTGAACTCAGCTTTCCTTAACTCCAAACCGAGCCCTCTATCCACTGAGCCACTTCCATTAGTCACTACTTTAGATTAATACATGGAAAGATACTGCTAAAGTGTATGTATTATCTGGGTCAAGAGGCTCATTTTAACATCATTGTCCATTGTCTATCACCTTTATTTTCCCTTCTGATCTGCAGTTTAAATATTATTAAAGAACTTCCCTTGAGGAAACATCCTTTACCATTGCAGATCTCAGCAATAGTTGTATTGCTTATAGCTTCATAGAGTTAACTGGGGTACTGAGACTGACTAACCCAGAGTAACAACCAACTCGTATCAAAATAAGAACTTGAACCTAGATCTTCCTGACTGAGATTAGCTTTCTATCCACTGTACCACTCTGTGATTACCTTATGATGGAGTTATCTCTTTAGTTCCTACTTCTTAGCAAGCATTGGAGGTCATAAGACTAATCATTTTGGGGTAGGCCTATAAGTAGCCCTCTAGGTCCTCAAGTGAGGCCCTTTGACTGAATCCAAACTGCACAGAACAAATCCCCTTAGTAAAAGGACTTATTCTGTAAAACTTGGACTCAGTCAAAAAGCCACACCCAAGGACCTAGAAGACCACATGTCACCTAGAAGCTACATGTTCCCCACCCCCTGGGGTAGGGAATTGAAAGGGGAGAAGAAAAAGTTAAGTAAGAAAACAAAGAGAAAAAAAAAAAAACAAAGATCCCCACCCTCATACCTTGATTAAGGAGTTCCTCCTGTGTATCTTGACCTTCAGAACTATCAGCCTACAGCACCAGTGTGACTGGGATCAAGGTTCTCAGTCTTTTGAGCTAAAGCCCAAATCATCCACTGTCCAAAGAGGCTGGGAGTATCCTTGCTTATCATATCACCAAGTCCATTTTGTCATAGAATTATTGAATTCTAAAACAAGAGAACTGGGAAATAAGTGTTTAAAAGATAGAACACAGAATGTCAGAGCTATGTGGAACTTTAGAAAATAGAATGTAGGGGGGTGGAGCCAAGATGGCGGAGTAGAAACAGCTCATCCAAGCCTCTCTGCCCCCAGATTCTCCACAAACTATGTAAAAAAGGACTCTGAACAACTTCTGGAGCCCCAGCACCCACAGAATGAAACAGAGAAGCTAACCTCCCGCTGAGGACAGCCCAGCAGCCCTGCAGGAAGGACCAGCACAGCGGTCTGGGAGCCGGCAACGCGCAGAGCGCAGGAGCCCAGCCGAGCCGAGCCCAGGTCCCCGTGAGCCGAGGTTTTAGCCCCAGGGAGGCAGGGCCAGCAGCCAGCTGGAGGAACCCCAGAACACCAGGAGCTGTGGCGACTCCAGAATTATCAACATAGACATGCCTAGGACAAAGTAAGAGGTTAGTGTCCTATGGACTTTGGGACCTGTATTTGGGGAATGCGTCAGCTCCCTCCCCTGGGAGCTAGAAGCCTCTGAGGAGACACGCCATTTTGTAGTTTTCAGAGGCATCTCCGGCTCCCAGCCTACAAATCGTGGGGAGATCCAGCGATCAGTCTTGGGGGGTAATCGCTCTTGCTTTAACCTCCCTGGATCTGGATTGTGATCTAGGGTGGAAGTTGTGGGTGGGTTTACAGCTTGCCAGAAACGGAAGTTGCCCCCCACACGTTCGGGACGAAAATTCCTCTATCTGGCCTTAAAGCCATAGTGTGGCAACAAGCCCAAAAGTCAAGCAATTAAGTGGCAACATGCCAAGGCAAAGGAAACAGAAAATGCAACCCTAGACTCCTATTTTGGGGGCATAGAGCGGGAAAAGGACTGTGAGGTCAAAAGTCCTGCTCCAAAAGCCCCAGGGGAAAACATGAGCGGGTTGCAGTCCATAGAGGACCTTAAGAAGGACTTTAAAAATCAAATAAGAGAAGTGGAGGAAAAATTAGAAAGAGAAATGAGAAGGATGCAGGAAAAGTATGAAATGAGGGTCAACAGCCTGACTGAGGAAAACAACACCTTAAAAAATAGACTAGCTCAAATGGCAAAGGAGGCCCAAAAGGGCAATGAGGAGAAGAATGCCTTAAAAAGTCGAATTTGCCAGATGGAAAAAGAATCTCAAAAGTTCACTGAGGAGATTCATTCCTTCAGAGTTAGACTGGAGCAAATGGAAGCTAATGACTTTATGAGAAATCAAGATGCTGTTAAGCAGATCCAAACAAATTAGAAGGCAATGTGAAATATCTCATGGGAAAAACCACTGACCTGGAGAATAGATCCAGGAGAGACAATTTAAAAATTATTGGACTACCTGAAAGCCATGATCAAGGAAAGAACCTAGAAATCACCCTTCAAGAAATTCTCAAGGAAAACTGCCCTGATGTTTTAGATCCAGAGGGCAAAATAGAAGTTGAAAGAATCCACAGATCACCTCCTGAAAAAGATCCCAAAAAGAAAACTCCCAGAAATATTATAGCCAGGTTCCAGAATCCCCAGATCAAGGAGAAAATACTACAAGCAGCCAGGAAGAAACAATTTCAATATTGTGGAAACACAATCAGAATAGCCCAGGACCTGGCAGCTTCTACACTGAGGGATCGAAGGGCATGGAATATGATATTCCAGAGGGCAAAAGAACTGGGAATGAACCCAAGGGTCACCTACCCAGCAAAACTGAGTATTTTGTTTCAGGGGAAAATATGGTCATTCAGTGGAATAGAGGACTTTCAAGCATTCTTGAGGAAAAAACCAGAATTGAATAGAAAATTTGACATCCAGACACAAGAAGAAAGAGATGCCTGAGAAGGTAATCAGGGAAAAGAAATCAAAAGGAACTTATCAAAGTTGAACTATTTACATTCCTATATGGAAAAGCAATATCTGTGACTGATGATATCTTTCTCACTATGAAAATAATGGAAGAAGGGGGTGTGGTCATATGAATACATATGTGAATGTGTGTGTATATGGTTACAGTTATATACGGATAGAGGGCATAGGTTGAATTTGTTGGGAAGGGAGAATACTCAAGGGATGAAATTATGAGGTGAGAGAGGAAAGTGGCAAGAGGAGATGGGGAGAGACATGGTAGGGTAAACTATCTCATGTAGGAGAAGTGGTTGCAAAGGAGGGGGACAATAAGGAAGGCTAAAAAGGCAAAACCACATTCCCATTGAATTTGGTTCAGGGAGAAAATGACATACATACTAAATGGGATATCTCAACCTGCAGCAGGATAGGGGGAAGGGGGATGAGAGGAGGGATGATGGATGGGAGGGCATCCTTGGGGTGAGGGGAGGTTGGAAGTACCCACTATAGAAGAGGGACAGGACCATGTAGGGAATGGACCAGGTGGGGGGTGGGATGAGTGGGAGGGAATTATAAGCAGCCTTGTACTATATATCTACCATGATAATGTTTTGCATAGCTAGACATGTACAACATATACTGAATTACTTATCTCCCAAGAAGGAATGGGTGACAAGGGAGGAAGGAAATGGATCTATTCAGGTCGTAACATTAAATGTTTCAAATATATATATATAAATACTATTATTAATACTCTTTTGCCTATAATTGGGAGATAAGATGTGCAGGCATTGGGACGCAAAGATTCATCTTCCTCTAATGAAAAAGTCGATGGGGGTATGGGAGAAGGTATGGGAGAGAGCAGATTGGAGGAAGCGATATCTTGTGGGACTGCTATTCAGGGAGGTTGGTTAGGGGAATAATGGGGGGAAAATGATTGTAACTCAAAATCTGGCGGAAATGAATGATGTAAAACAGAAGTTAATAAAGCATTTGTTTAAAAAAAAAAGAAAATAGAATGTAGGATGTAGGAACAAGATGGAATATTAGGACACATAATTTTAGAACTGGAGGAGACCCTGGACTAGAGAACATTGAATATGAGAACTGGTAGAGATATTAAAAAATAGAAAATAAGGATGTTACAATTGGAAAGAACCTAAAGCTTGTCAATCAATCAATCAATGTGTAATCAATCAATTAAGCAGTAGGCACTATGCAAGGCACTGTACATGTAAATACAAAATTGAGAGATTCCTTGCCCTCAAAAAGCTTACATTCTAATAGATGGCTACAGTACATACAGGGGAGTGATGGTCAAAGAAGGGAGTTTGAATCTCGGTAGTTATAGGGATCATGAGTGGAGTCACAAGGCATCATAGTGTCATGTTATTTCCAACAGCAGCCCTATTTTTGATTTGATTTCCACACACACACCCCCAGAGCAAGAACAAGAGAGGAACACAGGAATGAAGATAGGGCTAGGGGAGGGAGGGTGGTGGAATATGCAAGGCATCATGGTTATATGTAGTACATTACCCTTATTTTTTATAGTTGAAGAACCAGAGGCTGAGAGAGATCTGGAAGTTAAGCTTCAGAGTAACACTTGTTGCCATATGGTTCTTTCCCTAAGAGTCAGAAGGTATTCTCACTCTTAAGGGCAGAAAGAAATGAAAACCACATCTCACATCCTGAGGCAAGATAAAGGAAGAAGTGAGAAACCCTAAAAACCAATGGAGAGAAGCATACTTTCCAATAAATATTTCTTGCCAACATTTGGGTGCATTTGAAGCAAGGTGGGCCTATTCACTAAACACTTTGTAAATCATAAAACATTATATGAATAAGAGAGTAATAATAATTACCATTTATATAGTTCAGTAAGGTTTGCAAAGCATTTTACCAATATATTTTCATTTGGTTTCATCCCCACAGCAACCCTGTAAGGTAGGTGCTTTTATCATCCCCATTTTGCTAATGAGGAAATTGGGGCTGAGAGGATTAGCACCATGGCCTAAGTCATAGAGCTAATAAGCATCTAAAGCTAGTTTTGAAGTCAGGTCTTCCTGATCCCACGTCCTATACCAGGGATGGGGAACCTGCAGCCTTGAGATCACATGAGGCCTTCTAGGTCCTCGGGTATTGTGTTTTGACTGAGTTCAGGACTTACAGAACAAATTCTTTTATTAAGAGGATTTGTTCTATGAGTTGGGATTCAGTCAAAAGTCAGCACTTGACGACCTAGAGGACCACATGTGACTTGAGGCTGTAGGTTCCCTACCCCTGTCCTACACTCCAGCCACTCTGCCATCTAGCTCAAATACCATCCTTTCTTCAAACCCAGAAGTAATAGTGCTGCTATCACCCCTTTGATGCTCCAGACAACATCTGAAGTATTGTCTTCTGTGTTATAAGTCACATTTTGGGCAGGATATTTACAAGTGGATAATCTCCAAAATAAAGCAACCAGGATGGTGAGAGGGTTAGAAAACTCATCATTTGAGACTTGGTTGAAGAAATGGGAGATGTTGAGTCTGGGGAAGTAAAGGTTTAGGAGGGGTAGGACAACAGCCTTCTGGTATTTAAAAACTTGTCACACGGGACAGGAACTAAATTCAATTTGTTTAGCGGAAGAAGGTTAAACCAGAAGCCAGGAGTAGAGGCGGCAGAGAGGTACTTCTGGGGCAAACATCAAACTCGATTTTCCATTTTCCATCTTAGTTAAAGTTGTTCAAAAGTGGTATGATTTCTACATCACCCAGGTTGGTTGTGTTTGTCCTTCATTTTCAAAGAGGACCATGGCATCAGGGAAATGATGACATGACTTGCAGTTGACTTTGATTTGAGTGCTGTCAGGAAGACCTGAGTTCAAATCCTGCCTCAGGCACTTGCTAGCTATGTGACCCCGGGAAAGTCACTTACCTCTGTTTCCCTCAGTTTCTTCATCTGTAAATTGTGGCTAATATAGCATCTACCTCACAAGGATGTTTAAAGACCAGATGAAATAATAACTGTAAAGCGCTTTGCACAGTGCCTAGCATACAGTAAGTAAGCATGAGGTACATGTCCGTTGGTATTGCTGTCATTACTATTATTGAGGGGAGAGGTTCGCAGTCTGCTCAGTATAGATGAGATGTCCATTCCCATTTTAGGTCACCTTTGAGGTCCATCCCAGCACTGAGATTCTGTGATTCACCATATAATAGTGAAAGTTTCTCATATGCATCATCTCCCCCAATTAGAGCCTGAAGTTCTTTTTTTTTTTTTTTTGCTTTTTGAGGGCAATTGGGGTTAGGTGACTTGCCCAAGGTCACACAGCTAGTTTTTGTGCTAAGTGTCTGAGGCCGGATTTGAACTCAGGTCCTCCTGACTCCAGGGCCGGTGCTCTATTCACTGTGCCACCTAGCCACCCCTAGAACCTGAAGTTCTTGAGAGTGAGGACTATCTTATTTTTTTTTAATCCCAGCTGTTTAGCACAGTCCTTGGCACACAGTAAGTATAAAAGAAATGTTTTTTCATTCATTCATTTTTTTCTCAAGTCCATTGTCAGATAGTTACTGAACATCCAAGAAAGAAGCAAAGATGTACATTATTATTCACTGTGACTTCACCCACACACAGAAGTAAGTATTTGTTCAACAGTCTAGCCGACATCAGTTTTGTTCATGCTAACTACTCAGCGGAAATTCCCAGTGGATTTTCTCAATTAGCACAGTTGCCTTCTCATGGCCAGAATCACTGTTGCTGTGTGCCTGACAGGACTGTTCCTCAGCTCAGGATCACAACAGCATTTGTTGTTTTTTATGTTAAAATGAAGGTAAATGGCTTTTTCTAGAGCAGCCCCCACTCTGAGCCAAGCTCAGCATCCCTAGGAGGAGGAAATGCTACACGAAAAGTACAGCATGGCCAGGGCTTATTACCCCAAGGGGAGATCAGGTCTTTGTATTTCTTTCTTCTTGGCAGGGAAGGACATACTACTCTCTCCTGCATGGGCCAATAGTGAGGGTAAGGGGCTGCTGCCTGCTCTCCCAGGGGTGTGGCAGGAGCCAAGGTGCATGGCTGTGAGGATTCCGAGAGACCAACCCTCCTCCTGGGAAGGAGTAAGATGATTGTGTTTCGCTCAGGGAAGGTTTGGGAAGTTCCTATTTTGCTAATAAATCAGTCCTTTCTTTGTAAGTGTCTCCATACCTTGTATCCCCAGGTGTGTGTGTGTGTGTGTGTGTGTGTGTGTGTGTGTGTGTATGCTTACACCAATACTTTGTACTTATTTTCTAAGTTTTGTTGAATTATTAATATGCACATGGTTTTCCCCCAGTAGAATGTAAACTCCTTGAGGATAGAGCCTGTTTCTGTTGTTTTTATTCATTTTATCCCAGTGCCTAGCACATTCCTTAGTACACAGGACCAAAGATGGATAGAGCAGAATTAAAAGGTACCTGCATGATTCAGAAGGATGAGGCCCGAGAGAGTGAGTGGGAAGATCATAGAGTCTTGAGTCAGAGGATCTAGATCCAAATTCCACCTTTGATACTTATTACCCATGTGTCCTTGGGCTAGTCACTGCATCTTCATGGGCCTCTGTTTCCACATCTGTAAAATGAGTAGGTTGCATGAGATGACCTTCAGTTTTAGAGACATGTTCTAGTCCAGTCCCTTCTTTTTACAGATGCAAAAAGAAGACCAGGCAAATGAACAGACTTGCCCAAGGTTGAAATGTCAGAGTAGAGATTCAAATTCAGGTCCTATAGTTGGTGCTTAATAAATGTTTCTTGAAAATATGAAAGACTTAAAAACTCTAATAATTACAACTACAACCCCTGATATCAGAAGACCAATGATGAAACCTGCTGCCCACCTCCCTACAAAAAAGTGATGGACTCACGCAACAGACTGAAGCATATACCGGCGAGGGGAGCAGGACAGTGGCATGGTCAACGAAGCACTTTGTTTTGTTTGACTACGTCTATTTGTTATAAGAATTTTTTTTTTCCAATAGAGGAGGTGGAAGGGGGGAAAGAAAACAGATATTTGTTCATTGGAAAAAAAAGAATTCAACTAAAAAATGCTTCTTGAATTGAATTATAGGATCAAAGACCTAGCGGCAGAAGGGATGTCAGAGGCAAGTTAACCTGACCTCCTGATTTTACAGATCTGGAAACTGAGGCTCAAGGAGTCTAAGTTGAAAGGTTCTTTTCAACTTTAGATACATGTTTTAGATTAATCCCTTCACTTTGCAGAAGAGAAAAGTTCAGATTGGTCAAAGGACTTGCCCAAAGTTATAAGGGTCTGAGGTGAGCTTTAAACACCAAGTCCTCTGACCCCAGAGCCAGTCTATAGAACATGGTGCTTTCAGTAAAGTCAGGAAGCGCCCTAGGGTCATATGTCACCAACTTTAGGGATCTGGGTGATCCTGTAACTCTAATCAATCCTCCTCCAATGCCTCATCATGACTTGGCAGTGAACCCAACTTCTCCAAAGCAGAGCATAATGTTTGGCTGAGAGTCCTAATAAAGCAGAAAAGGGTTGATTCCCAACCCAGAGACAGACTGTGTGACTGAGGACCAACTCAGTGAAGTACAAAGATCATCCCTGGAAGCTAGGCCACCAGGATGTGAATTTTTTCTGCCACAGAAGTTCATGAAGACCATACACAAAGGAGGGTTGCAATCTGCATTCCTATAGGGAGTATCAGGGCCATGAAATTCAGAGCCCCTTTATACTGAATTTTGCATTTATAGATAAGAAAACAGGGGCATCTAGATGGTACAGTGAATAGAGTACTGGCCCTGGAGTCAGGAGGACCTGATTTCAAATCTAGCTTCAGATACTTGACAGGCTTACTAGCTGTGTGACCTTGGGCAAGTCACTTAACCCCTATGGCCTTGTTGTCCTCCCTCGAAGAAAAAAAAGAAAGAAAAAGAAAACAGACCCACAGAGGAACCAAGTCCACATTCAGGCACAGTGTATAAGTGGCAGAGATGGCTCACCAACCTCAGTCTCCTGATTCGCAGCCTAGTGTCAGACTTCATAATTTCTATAGCGCTTTCCTTTCCCAATGTGCACCAAGCCTAGAACCCTGAGCTGCAACATGGTGCAATGCAAAAACAAACAAAAACAAACAAAAAACAGTGAACAGAGTCAGGAAACCTGGCCCTGAGTATTTATAGGACCTCAGGCAAGTTAGTTCATGTGTCTGTGCCTTGGCTTCCCTCTCTTAGAATGAAGATTGAGTCTAGTGATCTTTAAGTTCCCTTCCCAGCTCTGACCTGAGGAGTGCTCACACAACATTTTGCTTGTATCATTCTAATGAATTTCATTGTTCTTGCTGTTCAGTCATGTCTAACCCCTCATGGTGCCATTTAGGGTTTTCTTGGCAAGGTCATTGGGTGGTTTGTCATTTCCTTCTTCAGTTAATTTTACAGATGAGGAAACTGAGGCAAACAGGGTTAAGTGGCTTGTCCAAGGTCACACAGCTAGTAAGTATCTGAGGCCAGATTTTAATTCAGGTCTTCCTGACTTCAGGCCTGGTACCCTATCTACTGCGCAGCCTAGCTGCATTTAACATATGATATAATGCATTAGGCTTGTAACAGTTTTATTTGCTAAAAGATTGGGAGTCCCAGGTCTTCTCAATCCTTTGCATCTCCCTGACACTGAACAGAGGGCTCTACATAAATAGGGACTGAATACATAGAGGAAATCAGGTGGTTCAGTAAATTGAGTGCTGAACCCAAAGTTGGGAACATCTCAGTTCATATTAGTTGTGTGATTGTGGTTAAGTCACTTAACCCTTATTTGCCTCAGTTTCCTCACCTGTAAAATGGGGTGGTAATAGCTCCTACCTCCCTGGTAGGGGAGTAGGTAAAGCCCTGTGTGAAGCACTTAGCACAGGGCCTGGAATAGAATAGGTGCTATACAAATGTTTGCTAATATCATTAGAAGCTTGGTTGTTGATTCAAGTTTGGTGGTTGATTAGTGTTTGATTCAAGTTTACTGTCAAAAACAGGAAATAGACAACAGTGATGATAACCCAGTGGAACTTGTAGAACCTTTTCTTCTCCCCAATGATGAATGAGGATGAGTGAGAGTGGAAAAAAAGACCAGATGGGAAAGTCCTGTTTCTGCATCCTTTTCCCCCCCATTCTCTTTTCCATTCAGGGACCCCCAGATTCCAAGAAACACAGTTTCCAGAATCTCCTCCTTTAATTCCATGCCATTGCTGCCAACTATTTTGTGACCTTGGGCAAATCATTTAACCCACTGAATAAAATAAGAGATGATATGCCATCCAAAGCCTTTCCTACTCAAAGTCCTAGGACCTTAAGATGCCACATAAGTTGACCAATGCATAGGGCTGAGTATGTCACAACCTTTAGTGAGTCAATAAGTTTTGTCTAGTGTTTACCATGTGTCAGGCATTGTGTTAAGTATGGGGGAGACAGGAAAAGGTAGAAATCTTGCTTTTAAGGAGCTCACGATATTATGGGGGAGGGGGGAGAAAATAGCATGTAAAGAACAAGATGCATAGGAGATAGAAGGAATTACGGGAGGGTCAGCTGGAAGGACCCACAAAGGCTTTCCACAGAATGTGGGAAGTGAGATGTCTTGACAGAAGCCAGGCCTCTCTATTACCTCTAGGACAGAATTCCAACATCTCATGTTAACATTCAAGGCCCTCCAGAATCTGGCTCTGTTTGGAAGGCACACCCTCCTTATCTTAAATTCTTCTTTTCCTTGATGGCTCAATTCTGATGCCATCTACACACCCTCCACTTTTTGCTGAAAGTGTCTCTCCCTCCTTCAACATTCCCATAGTTCTTGGTTTGAAATCCCCTTTGCCTCTATCATATTTCTAACTTGCATCAGACCAACTCTAGTCTACGTTGCCCTCTCCTTTTTCGTACTGTCTCAGTTCTTTGAAGGCAAGAATTATGACATTTTTTATCTGTATATCCCCAGCAATGAACTTTGCACATAGTAGGTACTTGATAAGTGTTTACTGAATTGAAGAATAACTTTACCTCAAGGCAAAAGAGATAGAGGAAAGTATCCCCCCTGTGCTTCTAGCATAAAAGGAAGCAGGGTCCCTAGATTGGATCCAGTAGACTTAGTGGCCTCTAAGGTACCTTTCAGCTCTAAATCACTGATACCAGGATCTTCTTATTATTATTATACTGCCTCCCAAATGTGACAGGAAATGACCATCAGCCATCCTTCCCAGAGCTGGGTGAAATCCATCTTTATTAAAAGGGGAGGGGGGAACTATGCAGTGTCAGCTTTCAATTGTTTAGTTACTAATCTAATCAGTGACAACTTATGCTTTTAGATTTATGACTTTTCAAAAATTGGAAATATCCTTTTACAAAAGGCTGTTTGAGGGAGGATAATTACCTCCAATACAATCTGGGCTGATTCTCATGGCTTTTTTTTTTTTTTAAACACGACAACATTTCCTACATGTGTTCAGTGAGGCTGAAAATGATATTTTGATAATGGGCACACAGAGCATTTAACAGGGCTGGATGACAATGTGAGACTTTCTTAAGGAAAAGAAGAGGCAATGAAATGCTCTAATAGGAGTCATTAATGGAGCCAGGAGAGAGGTTTGCTGGCTAAGGCAACGGCTCTGCAGTTCTCAGTTTTGCCATTTTCTTAATAAGGCTCTTTGAAGATGGAGTTAAAGTTTGATCTTTCCAAAAAAGCAGCAATCCCAGAACTTTCCCAACCCAAGATGAGTCCCTACCAGGTGTGGGGAACCTGCATCCTTGAGGCTACATGTGGTCGTCTAGGTCCTCAAGTGTGGCCCTTTGACTGAATCCAAACTTCACAGAACAAATCCCCTTAATAAAAGGATTTGTTCTGTAAAACTTGGGCTCTGTCAAAAGGCTGCACCTGAGGAGCTAGATGGCCACATGTGGCCTCAAGGCCACAGATTCCCCATCCCTACTAACCTTAACTGAGCCTTCCTTAGACTGGAGCCTGGTCAAGTCCTTTTATGTCCTGGTCAGATACACTTAGCAAACACCACGGTTAAAGGGAGGATCCAGTTCCATGCACACAGAAAGAATCACAGATTTAGAGCTAGAAGAGACATCAGAAGAGATCTGGTCTAAGTCCCTTATTTTATAGAGAGGAAACAGACACCTATAGAGGTTTACAGGATAATAGAAATATTTAGGGCTGGAAGCAGGAGTGTGCTGGTAAATATTTAACAACTATCCCTCCAAAAAATGGACCTACAACATACTTTTAAGTTTAATATGCATTATTAATACCATCTTCATCACTTCCTTAAGCCTAGACAATCAACAAAACAATAAATCAGCATTGGCTCATAGCATTTGTGATTTCCAAGATGGAAATGCTCACCCTGAAAATTTAACAATTGACTCTCACATATGCCTGGCTAGAAGGCATTTCGCCAATCATCTATGTCAAGTCCTTTACAGATGAGAAAACCAAAGGCCATACAGGAGGATGGATTTGAATCCAAGCTCTCTGACTCCAAACCCAGCACTCTTTCCACCATACCAATCTGCTTTGTAGAAATTAACTGAAGTGGGCAGCGGCTAGGGGGCAGGGTAGGGAGAGTGTAGTGGGGAGGGGAAAATGATAGGACTTAGAGCTGGAAGTCCTTAGAGATTATCTTGTTCAGCTCTTTCATTTTAAAGATGAAGGATTTGAAGCTCTTTCTGTGGTGGCAAAGAATTGGAATTCGAGGGGATACCCATCGTTTGGGGAATGACTGAACAAATTGTGGTATATGATTGTAATGAAATATTATTGTTCTATATGAAATGAAAAGCAAGAGGATTTCAGAAAAACCTGGAAAGATTTATATGAACTGATGCTGAGTGAAGTGAGCAGAACCAGGAGAACATAACACAGTAATAGCAACATCTTATGATGACCAACTTTGATAGACTTAGCTCCTTGCAACAGTGCAATGATCTAAGACAATTCCAAAAGATGCAGGATGGAAAAAGCTTTCCACATCCAGACAAAGAACTATGGAGTCTTTATACAGATCCAAGCATACTATTTTCTCTTTTTCATTGTTTTTTTTTTCTTTTTTTGTGGTTCTTCCCTTTTGTTCTGTTTCTTCTTTCACAACAGGACTAATGGGGAAATATGTTTAATATGATTGTACATGTATACCCTGTATCAGATTGCATGCTGTCTTGGGAAGGGGGGAAGGGAGAGAGTGAGGGAGAAAAAAATTTGGAACTCAAAATTTTATAAAAGTTAATGTTGAAAACTATCTTTACATGTAATTGGAAAAATTAAAATACTATTAAGTGAGGAAAAAAGAAATTGCTGAGGGCTAGAGAGGGAATGTAGACATGCAAAATATTTGCAAAAAAGTAAAAAATATATTGGGGGAGGGGGAAATGCTACAACTAGTAAGTAGTAGAACAGGGATTTTAACTCAGGTCCTTTACTATTAATCCATCTTTCTTCTGTACAATAGTGGACTAATGAGGGAGTGGAAGAATAAGACTAAGGAAGATAAGGAGATATCTTGTCTTGGGAATACCTGCCTACTTATTATGTATCATTGTAACCTTTCTTGAAGGTTTGATTTTTTTTTTTTTAATCAAGGAACTTGGGGAAGAATTCCTTTGGAATTCTGTTGCTGGCTACACTCCCCTCCCCAAATATTTTCTACATATTCTTCAAGGCCCAGATCTTCCAAGAAGCTCTTCCTTATCTACAGCTTCACCTTCCTGTACCCCCTCTGCCATCCCTTACCCCTAGCATGATGTAGAAGCAGTCTCTACCTCTTTAGAACTCCTATGGCATTTTGTTGGAACCTTTCTAGGGGAAGTATCCTACCTTCCTATGGTAGTTATATATTTTTCTTTTTTCTTCTTCATTTTTTTTTTTTTGCTTTTTGAATGGGGGGAAGGCGGGGCAATTGGGGTTAAATGACTTACCCAAGGTCACATGGCTAGTAAGTGTTAAGCGTCTGAGGTAGGATTTGAACTCAGGTCTTCCTGACTCTGGGGCCAGTGCTCTATTCACTGTGGCACCTAGCTTTCCCCCTATGATAGTTATATTAAAGTCATACCTAATTCTGCCTACAGGATAAGATTTACGAGGGTAGGGCCTTAATCTTATTTATTTTTGTCCCTGATCTTTTACCCTACTGCCCCCAATCAAGTTCCTAGTGCAAAATATGTTTGTAATATAGTAACTATTGATTGGAACATAACAGCTAGTTATTGGTGGAACTAAAACTAGAATCTAAGTGCTAAACAAATGGATGGATAAATGCATGGATGTATATATATATTTCATACCATACTACCATAAAGGATAAAAATAATTGGTCCGTTAATAGGATCATAAAGTAAAAGCTGGAAAGAATGTGAGAAGTTTGCTATTCTGACTCCCTCATTTTACAAATGAGAAGACTGAGTCCCCAAAAGAATAAGAGACTTGCCCAAAGTCTCAGGTTCTTAAGAGTCCTTAGCAAATTTAGCCTTATTTTGTTTTCAAGGCACTTAAAAAAATTACTTTCCAATAAAGGAGGTTCTGTCTTATGATCTTTTGCTCCCCACTAATGGGAAATATCAACACCCATTCATTTCTGGTTGACTCTGCCCCAGAGCTCACAGAAATGTCCCTGGTGTTCATGGTGTAGTGAAAAGAACACTGGAATTGGATTCAAAAGACACAGAGGACCTGAGTTTCATCTGGGGCAAGTCACTTCATCTCTCTGGGTCTCATTTTCGTCATCTGAACAAAGAGAAATTTGGACTTGATGTCGAGGCCACTTCCCACTCTAACACACTGTGATTTCTTAAGCTCTGAACATGCTGCCCTTAACCACAACAAAGGGAGGCTGGAGAAGTAGGCCACACTGTCAGATGAGCAATCCAGAGAAGAAAATTTGTATGAGAAAAAAAAATAAGCTTTTTGAGAGAGTAGTGGCAGACCATGGGTGCAAAAGGAGGCAAACATTTCAAGCTGTGCCTGATGTGCTGATTTGTTTCAATTAATTCTACTTCTTTGTGACAAGGGACAGTTCCAAGGCAGTGATGGTATATCATTGAGGAATGACTGTGATGTAAATGAAAGTGCTGCTAAAAATAACTTTAAAGGAAAGGGAGGAGGCTATGAAAGAGTGAAACTAATCTTAACAGCAATAATTGTATTTATAGGTTACATAAGTTTGGAAGAATTTTACATATATTATCTCATATGAGTCCCACAAAACTCTGTATTATCCTTATTTTACAGATGAGAAAACTGAGGTTCAGAGGGTAAGTCATTTGTCAAGGTCTCAAAGCTAGTCAAGGGTTGAGGAAGGATTTGAATTTAAGTCTTTCCTGACTCCAAATCCAGAACTCTTTACATTCCACTAACTCATTATCTAATAAGTCTCAAACACTGAAAGACAGTTTTCATGAATAACATAACACAAACACACCCCACTAAGTCTCCTCTTTTCCTTGTTAAATTCCTACAATTTTTCTTCAAATGGTGTGGTGCCAGGCCCCTGATGATGTCGATTGCCTTCCTCTGAATGCCCCCTGCCTGGCAAGGCCCTTTCTTTTTTTTTTTTGTTAAGAAATCAATGTTTTATTTTCAATCAGCATTTTTCCAACACTATTAGAGCATCTGGGTTTTAAGACCACTCTGTAGTAGTTCCTACCCACTCAGTGGCCTGAGCAGTAGGAGCCGCAGACCAGTCCTCAGTAGCTGGCTGAGCACTCCAATCTTCGGTGGGGAACTGCTGAATGGGCACAGATGGCACCTGTACTCCCTCGGACCAATCAGCCACCTCTGGTTGAGTTGCAGTGAATTCTGGAGCGGGTGCAGTCCATTCACCCTGAAACTCCTCCTTTGTCACTGCCTTCTCAGCTGCGGCCTGCTCTTCCTTTTCAATCTCCTCTGGATCCCTGTAGAAGTAAAGACCAGGCATAACCTCCCATGGGTGTTCCCGGGAGATGGCACCACGCATCTGCAGGACTTCATGGGCCAGCATCCACCACATCAGACCCACAGAGTGAGCTCCCTTGTTGTTACATGGAATGACAATGTCCACATAGCGAAGTGGGAAGTCTGTGTTGCACAGGGCAATGGTTGGGAGGTTAACATACGATGCTTCAGTCAGAGGCTGGTGATCTGCCCGAGGATCAGTGACCACCAAGAGGTGAGGCTCCCTGAAAGCTGCCTGGATCTGGTTCGTGAAGGTGCCCGGTGTGAAACGTCCAGCAATAGGTGTGGCGCCAGTGGCAGCAGTGAATTTCAGAACAGCTCTCTGGCCAGTGTTCCTGGATGAGATGACACTAACATCGGCTGGGTTTTCAATGGCTACAATGGCACGTGCTGCCAGCAGAAGTTTTTCCCAAGTTCTCTTCAGATTAATGATGTAGATGCCATCACTCTTTCTCTTGTAAATATATTGTTCCATCTGGAAGTCCAGATTGGTGCCACCCAGATGGGTTCCTGCAGCCAGGAACTTGAGGACATCCTCCTCCTTCATCTGCAGGACATCCAGGGCTCCGGACATTGTGAAAGTTTCCCTTTAAAGTTACGACGGAAACCGAGAACTACGCCGTATGGAACCCTCTTCTGGGCAGCGCGGAAAGGTGGCAAGGCCCTTTCTAATGTGTGGCATCTGGAAAACAATGGAGTAGTTCAGATACGTTCTGACAGGGTAGAGGACAGCAAGGTACTCCCCTCCCTAGTTCTGGATGCTCTGCCTCCCTCAATGCCGTCTGGGATAGGGAGCATTAGCTTTTCTGTCTATTATATTGTACCACTGACTCATTTTAGGCTTGCAGTCCATTAAGGACCACTGCCCTCCATCCTGATTTTCCCCCCATTGTTATCACTATGGCCCACCTTCTGCTGAGTGCCATGAGCCACCACCTCTCCAAACTTTGCATCATTCCTCCACTAAAAAGCCTTGATGATCCTCTGTTATCTTTAAAGTTTACATCTGCATCTTAAGTCAAGATAGCCAAATCATAATGTACTCCTACACTTGGAGAACTCTTAATGAGTTAGGATGGCCTTGCCACTTGGGTGGCCCAGCTAAAGCATTCTTCACACACATTGGTTGTGTGCCCTCAGTGTATCCCTCCTGGCCCCCATGAGCAGAGATCATAGAGAAGTGCCTGTAGCTAGACCCAACCCTGAGACTTTGGTGGCTACTCAGAACTCTTCTGGCTGGACAGCCTTCCCATCATCTCTGATATCTAATGCCTTTGTTGTTTGGCAATTTGCTCCTGAAGACAGAGTCAGTTTCTTCATAGGGAACTGCATGACTGAATGACACATGCCTGTTGTGAAATTTCTCGAGTGTCTCTGTGTCACAAAAGACCGAAAAAAAAGGGAAGAGAACCAAAGGGAGATCTGGAGAGGAAACCACTCACTCACTGTTTTCTTGCATTTCTATAGAAACAGGCTGAGCCCTGGTCTGAGCAGGCAAAGTCCTTAGATATCCATGGTCTTGGGGGAGCAGGCATCAGGTACGTACCATCTGGCCAGGCTGTCCTGCCTCTACTAGGATTGCTGCAGCAGCAGTTTTCAGAGGATGGGATGGGGCAAGTGAACAGGCCTCAGATGCCAGAAACATCAGATTAATAGGGACAGGGAACTAGTGGTTTTCTCATTCCACATACCCAGTTGCTTCCGTGACATCATCCTCCCCCATACATACATAGAAAAGTGCACTGCCCTGTTCACTCCTTCCTCCCTCTGTGAGGCTACTGGCCAGAGAAGAAGAAAGTGCAAATCTTTGCAAAACCTGGGAAGAAGAATCATTGGTCTCCAGTCCAATCACTGCAAAATCTCTAGGGAGCAAAGGAGACCATGCCAAGAAGGGGGAAATTACCAATAAACTATTATCGATTCCTATCAGGAAAACTGGCCCTTTATCAGTTCTTCATTCTCTATGGGATTTTTATTATCCCTACCTTACTGTGCCTTTACATTTTTCCTATTAACAATTAAGTGTGGACTCACAGACTTTAAAGAACAGCTGGACTGATCTTTCAGTTGGCCCTTGATGAGCATGTAGAAGCCTAGTTTAAACAGTGGTAACCTATTTTTTCCCCTCAAGGTTTATTAATGTGTTTTGTTTTTACATTACAAATATTTGCAGATTACCTGCATTTTGTGGGAGGTCTCTTGTAACAGAGTAAAATAATTAAGTAAATTAAGTAAAACTAATCATAAAGTGACCTCATCTTTTGTACATAGAACATTTCACATCTGGAGAACCACCCCCTCCAACTCTCTATTTTTTTAATTGTGGCAATTAAGAGAGATATCCTACCCATTTGTTCCTTGTAACAAATATGAACAATCAAGCAGAATAAATTTGCTAATTGGCCATCAAAAATACATGCATATATATATATATGTGTGTGTGTATATGTATATTTATATGTATCTATATACACATATATTTCAGTCTGAATCTATCATCTCAGGTAGCATTCTTCATCATTGTTTCTCTAGAATTATGAATGATCATTGTTTTGACCATAGTTCTTAAGGCTTTCAAAATTAATGTCTTTACAATGTGGTTGTTAGTGTGTAAACGTTTGCCTGGTCCTGAGTGCTTTACTCTGCATCACTTCATACAAGTCTTTCCATGTCTCTTTGAAATCATCTATTTCCTCATTTCTTATAGCATAATTGTATTCTATCACATTCATATATCACAACTTACTCATCCATTCCCCAAATGATAGATATAGGTTAGTTTTCAGTTTTTTGCAACCACAAAAAAAAGCTACTGTAAATATTTTTGAATATATGTCTTTTTTCCTCTTTCTTTGATCTCCTTTGGGTACAGGCCTAGTAGTGATAAATCTAGGTCAAAGTGTATTCACTATTGAGTAACTATTTTCTGTTTGTTTGTGTAATTCCAAGTTGTTTTACAGAATCATTGCACCCATTCAGAGATGCACCAACAGTATGTTAACATGATTTTTTCCCCCATAATCCTTCCAATATTTATAATTTTTTTTGTTTTTTGCCATCTATGTCAATCTGATGTGTATGAGGCAAAATTTTAGAAAGGTTTTAATTTTCATTTCTCAATTAAATAAAGGACTCCAGAAAAAAAAAGTACTAAAATCAATTAGGGACTAAATAACCTAATCCTAAAATACTAGGGCAGGAGGACAATGACAAATTACAAATCCTAAAAATGATATATAATTCCATTAAAGGCAATGGCATCTATGGAACAATACATGAAAAATTGTGAATTGTAGCCTAAACAGTCCTCAGGTAAAAATATATAACTGTAAATACTTTAACAAAAAAGTAAAACAGGAAAGCAATGGATTGGGAATGCAACTAGAAATACTAGAAAAACAACGTGAGACTTAAACCCAGAGAAGGCGAGTGTTTTCATATACAAAGCACAACAGAAAAGAGATTTCACTTGCAGCCATGATCTTCGCCATGTACAAATTACTTCACCTTCCCAAATACAATCATTTCAACATGTCCTTTGCTTTGCTTTCCTCCTTTTTCTTTCTTTCTCTCTCATTTCTTCCTCCCCTCCCTGCCTCTCTTTCCCACCCTACCCCTTCCCCTCTTTAGGTACCTAGGTGTTCCTCCCCACTTCTGAATCTCTCTCCATATTCACAGTGAACCCAAGTGTAGACACTTGACCATCTTAGCCCACTGCAGTTCAGAACTCCAAAGTTCTAAAGACCCACTAGTGTCAGCAACTCCAATAGAAAGATAACAGGCATGGACCACCGTACCCAGCCAACACAGCAACCTGGCTTGTCTTCCTGTGAATCTTACTTCTTTTCTTGTCTGTGCATTTTACGTGCTTAAATAATACTCTTGCTTTTCTCCTTTAAAAAAAAATTAACACTAGTTTGATGGCAAAGGACATGGGTAAACCCAGCTCTTTCACTCACTATTTTATTACCTAGAACAAATGTCTTTACCTCTCTAGACCTTATGGTATTTAAAAGCAAAAATAGGATTATGACTTCAAGGTTATAATCAACTCTAATATATGACCCTCTATTCCCGGTAGGCCTCTAGATGCTCCCTGACACTCCTGGGAAGGCTGTCCTGTGTTTGGAGCCACAGAGCTGTCTATGGACTGTGTCTTCTTGACCAAACACCAAGTTTCTTCCTGTTTAATAGGATAACTGTGCTTCTGACTCTGGGGGACCACAAAGATATAAGTGTGCTCACATCTTCTTCCTGTCCTGCCCAGACTAGTCATGAGAAGCTGAAGGAACTGTGCTCTGATCATCAGTAACCCTAATTTTGTCATCACTCTTGCAGAAGCACAACTCATATTAGGCATCCTTTGCAAATCCCCATCAGTAATAAATATTTTAAAGTCCATTATATTCCAGTAACTCTGTGCAGTGGCATTCTCAGGATAGCTTCTAGCACAGGTTCTTAGATCTGCTTTACTAGGAAAGATAGCTGTTCAAGGGGTCAACAATTTTTCTAATAACATTCATTAGTTCAGAGGAAAAGTTAGCACCCTGAACTTCAGAGAAAATCCCAACAAAGAAAATACAAGAAGAGAAATAAAGACCAACAGACAGGGCTTCTAACTGTCTGAGAAATGAGTACATATCAACAGACAGATTCAACTGTCTGACTAAGGCAATACATACATAGTTACCAAAGAGAGAAGCACCAACATCTGGGTTTTTCAAAGCTGGGGGGGGGAAGGTCTCCTTAATGGCTACCCAGAGTTTTATCTAGTCAAATCATAAGAACACTCTTCCAGTGAGTGAGCCCCAAAGCAAAATGCTAACCTCAGAGTATACATCTGCATACACGAGTGCTCAAACACACACACACACACACACACACACACACACACACACACATCACAACCCTCATGACTCAGTGCCTAATCAGAAATTAACAAAAAGTGTGAAAGCCTTCTTGCCAGTAAGTCTCTCCCAATAAAGCTTCCCTTGATGGGCTCCAATGTGAGGCCTACTAATGGGCAGGAAGATCTTAATTCCATTAACATTACACTGTACTAAGTTTTGGGGATACAAAGAAAGGTAATATACAGTCCTTTCTCTTGAGAAGCTCACAGCTTAGTGGAGGAGACAAACAGGCTAGACACATAATAAATTGGGAATAATCAACAGAAAACATGTGAAGGAAGCAGGGCTTCTATAATACAAAGCAGTAATCATCAAAATAATTCATCATTGAATAAGACTCTAAATTGGTTGATCAGTGGAAGAGATTAGGTTTAGAATATACAGAAGAAAATGACCACAGTAGCCTAGTGTTTGATTAACCCAAAGGTCTCGGCTATTAGTACAAAACTCACAATTTGACAAAAACTGCTGGGAAAACTAGAAAATGGTCTGGCAGAAACTAGGCATAGACCAGCCTCTCCCACCATCCAACAAGATAAATTCAAAATGGGTACATGATTTAGACAGAAATCTGCATATCTTAATGAAATTAGGGGAGTTTGGAGAAAAATTTCCTGTCAGATCTAGGGATAAGGGAAGAATTCATGTCCAAACAAGAGTTAGAGAGGATCACATGAAGTAAAATGGATAATTTTAACTTCATTAAATTAAAAAAAAAAATTAACACAAACAGAACCAAAGCAGCCAAAATTAGACGGAAAGCAGGAAACTGGGAGGGGGGGGGGGAATTTTTATAGCAAATTTCTCTAATAATGATCTCACTTCTCAAATATATAGGGAACTGAGCCAAATTTATAGAGAGGAGCCATCCCTCAACTGCTAAATGGCTAAAGGATATGAATAGGGAGTTTTCAGAAGAAAAAGTCAAATTTATCAATAGTCATATTAAAAAAGATGCTCTAAATCATAAATAATTAGAGAAATACAAATTAAAACAATGCCAAGGTACCACCTTACACCCACCAGATTGGCTAAGATGACAAAAATGAAAAATGACAGATGCTGGAGGAAATTTAGGAAAATAACTGCATTCATTCATTTATTGATGCTAGAGCTGGGAATAAGTACAAGCTATGCTGGAGAACAATTTGGAACTATACTCAAAGGGCTGCAAAACTGTGCATACCCTTTGACCCAACAATTGCTCTACTAGGTCTGTACCCCTAGGAGACCAAAGAGAAAAGACCCATATATACCAAAAATATTTTAGCAGTTCTTTTTGTGGTGACAAAGAATTAGAACCTGAGAGCATGCCCATCAACTGAGTAATGACTAAGTAAACTATGGTGTATGAATGTGATAAAGTACTATTGTGCTTTAAGAAATGGTGAAGGGGATTTTTCTTTCTTTCTTTTTTTTTAGAAAAACCTGGGAAGACATGTGAATTGATGCAAAATGAAGTGAGCAGAACCAGGAGAACAATCTACATGGTAACAACAGGATTACAAGGAAAATCAGCTGTGAAAAACTTGACAACTCTGAGCAGTAAAATGATCCATGATAGTTTGTTCAAAAGGCCTCAGGATTAAAAATACTATCTACCTCCAGATAGAGAAGTGATGTACTCTGAAGGCATATTTTTTTCTCCTTCATTCCTCTTGCTTTTTTGTTTATTTGTAATATGGCTAATATGGAGATCTGTTTTACATGACTTCATATGTATAATGGGTATTATATTTCTTTCCTTCTCAAAATTGTGAGGGAAGGGCAGAAGAAAGGAGAGAACTTGGAATTAAAATGAAAATTAAAAGAAAGGAAATAATCAACTGATGAAAGACATTAGAACTAAGATAGGTCGGGAAAGGCTTCTTGTAAAAGATGGGCCTTTTTAGTTGGGAATTGAAAGAAACTAGGAGGAAGATGAAAGAGAACATTCCAGTCATGGGGGAAGTAGGTGAAAATGCTCAGTATCTGGGATAGATGAAAAGGGGTTGGGTTTACAAGGGTCATAGAGGTGAAAAGCTGTATTTGAGGTCAGAAGACCTGAGTTCAAGTGACAGAACTGCTACCTACTACCCATTTGACCTTGGGAAAATAATTTGACATGCTCAGGTCTTGGTTTACTCATATGAGCCTTGTACTAACTGACATCTGAGGCACCTTCCAACTTTCCCTATTATTTCCAACTTGTTTCTTATCCTGTGTGATCTTTGGCAAGTAATAAGTCAGAGTTGTGAAACAAGAGGAACTTAGAAATCATCTGGTCAAACCCCATAGTTTTACAGAGAATGAAATTTATCTCTGGGCAATCATGTGAAGTGATTTGGCCAAAGTCATACAAACAGCAAGTGGCAAAGCTGAGATTCCCACTTGGGTCCTTTTCCTCTACTCGTAAAACAGATGCTTAAAACCCTCTGAAACTCACTTTCCTCATCTCTAAAACAGGATAATCATTTAGATGGCAAGCCTGCCTAGGGGTCAGGAAGATCTGAGTTCAAGTCCTACCCTGATAACCCCTCACTTTGAGAAAGTCATTTCCTCCCTAAGGACCCCAGACAACTCTCTTATTCTCTAATGTGAAGAGCAAGTGCTGATCTGCACTGGTGGGTGGAGTTTTCTTACACAGAGTTCTCTATACCAAGGATATCACAGTTGGGTCCCAGTCCAAAACCACCTTCTTCACTGGATTAGTACTTAGCATAGTGCCTGGAACATAGCAGATGCTTACTGTTTGATTGATAGACTGTTTTGAGGAAAGCATTTTTTAAAATAAAATCTTAAAGGACTATAAAAATGAGGCATTATCTTTTTACATGGCATAGTTACTTATTTTACACATAAACTGTGTAGGCGTCCATATTTATGGGGAGGAAATAGTATCAACTGGTTCTTTATCAGAGTTAAATAACATTAACAATAATAATGCAAAAGATTGAAACAAGACCTGTGATTTTATTAGTATCAGGAATTCCAGGATAAAGAAATTCTCCCTACTAATGCAGGTCAGAACTTTATCTGCAATTCATAGTTTCTTCATATCTGAATAATAGCATCTTCCTCACAAGGTTGTTGTGAGGGTGAAATGAGGTATTTAAAGGACTATATAAATGCTAGCAACTATTATCATTAAAGTTGTCTGGATCAGTAGTGTCAAGCTCAAATAGAAATGGGGCCCACTAAACCATATATAAGGATCCCTGTGGGTTGCCTATTGACTTAGAAAACCACATGTCTAAATATTCATATATATATGTACATATATATATATTAATGCATCAACAAATTAAAATAAGACAGGAACTACATTTCAGTCTGGTTCAGGATGTACTCAGCAGTATTGAGGGCTGCATACAGTTTTAGACTGTGTATTTGACCTCTCTGGTCTATAGCACTGAGAAGGTAGGTGACATTACTGGAGTCACTCAAAGAGTCCATGTTAGGACTTGATCTATAGCTTTATGGTCCAAGGCCAGCTCTGCCTTCTATAGACAAACAACAACAATCTCACCTTCTACAGGAAGCTTTTCCTGTTGGTTTATCTCCAATTTGTCCTACACATATCTTGTCTGTCTATGGTTGTTTGCATTTTATCTCTCCCACTAGACTGAGTTTCTTGAGATTAGGGACTGTCTTCTGCCTTTCTTTGTAACCCTAGTGCTTAGCAACGCGCCTGGCACAAAGGAGACACTTAATAAAATGTTTATTGACAGACAGATTGGCTGGTCACCTCCTTTGATTTGTATAGCCTATCACAGTTTACAAATGACTTTCACATGTATTATTTTATTTAGTCCCTAGGATAGATAGCAAGCTACAAAAGAAAGAGCATTGGTTGGGAAATTGAAAGACCTGGGTTCTTATGCATGCTTTGTCTGATCATGGGCAAGTTGCTCTGAACATGAGTTCTTCCTTTATAAAACAAAAGAACTAGAGAAAATCATCCCTGAGATTAGGAAGGAAATATGGCTTCATAGAAAGGGACAGAGAGCTGTGGAGTCATTGGAACTGGCTTTAAAGCCTATCTCTGCTACTTACTTTCTGGGTGACCTTGGGCAATCTGAGCCTCAGTTTCCCACAATTGCAAAATGAATAGGTTGAGTTAGAGGCCCCTTTCAGCTCTAGATTTATGGTTTATCTAATATCTATGATCCTATGTAGCCTGTGTGGATATAGTCAGGGAACAAGCTCATACTGGCTCAAGAGAACAGCCTGCAAAATTCTCAGCATGAGCGTTTATGCCTCAGAAATCTGAAAATGCTGAAAATTAGGGTTGTTTGTTGTTTTGTTTATTGTCCATATATAAAAGTGATGGAGAAAATGTTATTGTAGATTAAACTTGAAAGTGTGTTGTACATACATTTTTTTTTCCTTTTCTGGGGAACTAGTTTTTGAACATTTATAGGAAACCCCTGGATTAGGGCAGAGAATCATAACTATGCTATGCAGTAATGTGAGTCATTTTTCATAAGAAGAAACTGATACTCAAAAGGTTTAATGACTTCCCCAAGGTAATCCAAAAGAGCTAGCACCCAGGTCTCTGACCCCAAGTCCAATGCTCTTGACTCATCTCTATTGTTTCTGTAACCTACTGTGTGAAAGATTCCTCAAATTACTGCCCTGCTTCATGCTATATTTTTATGTAGTTCTTAGGCTGGAGCCTACTCTGCCCACACCTTAGCTGCTCTAGAAAGATTATGTTGAGCTTTGTTCACCCCATAGTTCAGAGCTGTCAATTCACATCATCTGAAAAAGGACCATTTATCCCCCCACCAAAATTAGCATTTAATAGGATTTAAAGCTGCATGGCCCTTTAAACACCATCAAATTCACTCCCTCATGTAACAGAGGAGGAAACTGAGGCCAAGACCAGGGAACATCATACAGGTATCCCTTCAGGAATATCTGTGGTTACACATTTGAGGCATCATATAATCTACCCTCTAGCAAAATAGGATAACAAGAATAATTAGCAGCACCAGGACTGAATCCCTGGGCTTACAATACCATGTCCAGAGCATTGGTTTGGGAATTGACAGCCCAAGCTGTCTTCTTCAGTTTCCCTGGGTAACCTTTGGTTAATGGCCATGTGCTACATACAGGATAAGAGATTTGGAAATGGTGGATGGAGCAGGAGATCTGCCATGGATTGAATGCTTATTGAAAGATGATCTCTTTCAGGAACTAGAGACCCATGCCTGGACTATGCTGGAATGTAAGCAAGTGGATAGTTAATTCCCTTTCTCAGCTGTGAGACTGAGTTAGATGGCTTATCAGCCAAGAAGGCCCTGAGGATGGGGAGAGGAAGGAAACATTTCAGTGGAGCTGTAGGATAGCTGCCTGCTCCCATATCAAATTCTGCATATTTATTTGGCAGCTTCAGTCAATAAACCTCCCTGCCCTTCCATTTACTTAATGATGGAAAATTCCTGATACGAGTTGTTTAATATCCACATCCTTCCTGTTATACACATCCTGTGTGAAATGGAGATTTCTTCTTGAAATAAAGTCTTTCTTGTCATCTCTCGCTGCTGGGTTGGCATTCAAATAGATACCTATTAGAAGCTCTGATCCCAGAGAGATCCGGGAGAGGGCCATCAATGCAGCCCCATCATGCTTCTCACTGCAGTTGGCTGTTTTTAACCCATCACGTGACTCTGGTTGTTTGCTGTCTCACTCCTTCTGCCTGAGCCAGGGGTGAAAATAGTGCCCACTTACTGTTTTTGTCTTTTTTTTCCACTAAGGGCTGCAGAGATACATCATCACTCTTCTCCAGAGGATTCTCATTGGTTAGGATTTCCTATGATCTAGTCCCTTATTTCCTTGTTTTAGATTTGCTACTATCTTTTGGTGAGTTCATCAAGTACCTTGGGAAATACAGCATTTTAGGTTGGCAGAAAGAACAAATTCTCTTTGACTCGTGAAAGTTTTGTCATCAAAATCTTGTTTCTAGACTCTTTGTGAATTGACATATCTATTCAAGCAAAAGACAGAACTTGGTATGTACTAGAGAAGAAGGGGTTAATGTGCCCTAACTTGTCTTATGTCTGCTCTTGGTCTGGAGTCTCATATATTGAGTCAAAAATTATATCTGAAGGGAATCTTCCAGGGTATCTAACCCAATATTCTGATTATTACTGAAGAGAAAACTGAGGCTGAGTTATAAGGAAGGGAGTCTTGTCCAAGATCTTGTGGTATGTTAATGACTGAGCACAGGTCTCCTGATTGTTTATCTGGTACTTTTCCCACTATACAACATTGTTTTGCTGCTATGTGACCTGGGGCAAGTTCATTTCCCTTTTTCTGGGCCTCAGTTTCCTCCTCTGTAAAATGAGGAACTTCTTTTTTAAATGATCTATCCAGTCCAGCTCTGAATATATGATTGTAGGACCTCAAGAGGGTCTAAGATGAGTCACCCAAGAGGCTTTCGTCTAGAAAACTCTCATTGGTACATTAGAATCCTAAATTCTTAAATAAGATGGTGGCAATTCCCAAGTTAAAAAAATGACATGACATATAGAATTATGTACCAAATACCTGCATCACCAAATGCATGGCGTTCTGCTGTCAGGAAAGTTGTGATGATGTCTCCAAGGATACAGGGAACAGAAAATGGTGTATTGAAGCCAGATTGTACAAGTTTGAGATACTCAATTTTTATATATCCACTGATATAGTGTTTGGAACAGCCCTGCTGAGACTCCCATTGGACAATAACTTTCTTCTTTTTGGAAAATGTTTATATAAAAAGGGCCTCGTGAATGTCAGGAAGTACACTGTTAGAGTTCCAATTAATTGTTAAGATCTATGGGATTTTTTTTTCTTTTCTTTTTAATGGATCATTTTGAGGTTTCTATACAGCACTTTCCCTTCTACTGTGGCCCAAGAAATAGGCATTGCATTTTGAATGGCACCAAAATGCTTAGAAATACTAGAAGAAAATAGATTCTACCATTGCCTTGGGATTATGAAAGTTGGAGAAAGCCATACCAAGTATCCCAGGGAAGAGTGTTAGACAAGGGTACACTGGGGAAGTTCACTGGGGTGAGCCAGTGATGATGATGATGATGATCACAGCTCATTTATATAACAGCTTTATTTGTTATATAAAATGAAAATAAATATGTATTATTGTTATTGTAGTGACTCTTAGCAATAATTATTTGAATGCAGAAAGTGTTCAAAAGGACTCATCACAGGCATGAACAACCAGAAAATAGGTGTAGGATGGAAAACAGAATGAAATTCAAAGTATTGCACTGGTGTTCCTGAAATATTCTAAGAACCAGAGGAAGACTTTCAATGTACTGGGTAAAATCTCCATGGTGGATTTATAGGAGAAATGCAACAAAGAATCCTACAGCTGAGGATGAGCTCTGACCTACACCTGAGAAGGGATCTGCACCAATGACAGGTCCAAGATTCACTGAAGAAGCTAGTGCTGGAAAGCTTCCCAAAGGCAAGCCCTTTCTTCTCAATACACGGAGAGCTCTGTTGGTACGATTTTACAGTTGAGGAATCTAAAATCCAGAAATAGTCAAATCATTTGTCAAGCATCACCCACTTATTAAATGAGAGAGTGCAGACTTAAATCCAGTTTCCTGATTTCTCACCTAGTGCTTTTTCAAAGATTAGTATGGGAGCCTAGGATCACAAATTGAGAGATGGAAGGTACCTTGGAGGCCATCATTTCCTCATTCTGAGATGAGGAAGATGAGTCACAGAGAGGTTTAGTGACTTTTCCAAGATCATACACAAAGTAAAATACTAGTAAAAGTTTGACAACTAATCATCAAAAAAAGTGCACACTTCATACTTGTAGGTTTACACTGCACTTTCTCCATCACTCTACGAAGTCTAGAGGAGTAACAAAACAATAAACCAAGTGGCTTGTTGTGGCTTGTTGATTTCTGCAGTGCAAATGTTCACACTGAAAATTTAACAATTGACTGGTCAAGCTGGCTCTAGCACAGAGGTAGTAAGTAACTGAGGCAAGATTTTAACCAGGTTTTCTGGACTTCTATCCACAATGTCCTATTCTCCATGCCTTGCTTAGAAGTAAGAGACAAGGCTGAGAGTCCAAAATGGTAAGTGTGATTATTTAAAAAAAAATCAAACTCATAACAGCTCAGTGGTCATTTTACTACCCTCAGGTATTTTATTATAGCTCAGTTTCTTCTGTTTCAACAGCACTAATTTAAAAATCCCTTTTTTGACTTGCAGATATCCTGGCACATATCATCTAAACCATAATGGAGATTCTTCAGGGCAGGGGTGGGAAACCTGAGGCCTCTGGTCCACATATGACCTTCTAGGTCCTCCAGTGCAGCCCTTTGACTGTCATAAGAGAAAGACAGTGGTGGGACCCATTTCTAGCAATTCCTAGCTTCTGGGAACCCTCAAAAAAGCATTATCTTTTTCCTAGATTCTTTCTCTTATAAACTGAGACTGATAGCTGGCCACTGCAGAAAGACTGATTTTGACTGAATGTAACAGAAATGTTTCCTAATATTTAGCAGTGACCCAAAGTGGAATGAACTTCCTTAGGACTCTGACACTGGTTTTCTTCAAGCAGAGACTGGATAGCCCCCATCTCGGGGATTTCGTAGAGGGGATTCATGGATGCGGTGGATGCCTGCAGCCCCATCTAGCTCAGACAACCTCTGATTCTATAATTCTTCCCTTAAAATTGTGGCCTATGAATAGACTTTTGGGTCATACATTGGTAAAATGTGAAACCAATGAGGTTTTCTTTGCTATGACACCATCAGTCTTTCTCACTCTCCTCTCATCACTTTTAACACAACCCAAGCAGGCAACTGAGTACCTTCATGCTGCCCCCACTTCTTTTCTTATGTCCCTACCCTAACAGTCTTTTATTTCCAGGCAAAATTCTGGGGGAGGAAGGGGAAGGTGGAAAAGGATTCAGATATTCCAAAAGCATTTAAACAAGTGATTTGACTCCCTGCATTACCTTCAAGGGCCCCTGGTGCCACCAGGGAAAGCAGGCATGGGGGTTGTGTCTATAAGAATGAAAACTCTAAGTAGATGACGAAATTAGGAAGGATCTGATGAGAGCAGGATTTCCATGGGTTGAGGACCCAGAGAGCTGATTAATTCATCTAATGGATTAATCAGTATAGAAAGTCAGTCTGGAACATTTAGCATTCCAAATCGGTTTTCCTCCAAGATTGCTCCCAAATAAATGGGAGAGTCTAATGCTCTCCATGGGTTTTCTTTCCCTTTATTTCAGTGGAAGGAGGGAGACTACATACTATACTGGAACTATCCCTGTATTGGGAGGCAGGAGACTTGGGTTTGATTCCCACTTCTGTCAATGTCTACATGAGCTGTGACAAGTTATACCTCCTCTCTAGACCTCAGTTTCACTTTCTATAAAATTAAGAGTTAAACTGTGTGAGTGGCAGGAGCCCAAAGCTGGGAGATTGCTTAAGCTCAGAATTTCTAAGCTACCATGGGAGTAAAGTCGATCAGTTGTCTGCACTAATTCCAGCACCAATATGGTGAGCCCTAGAAAGTGGGGTGGGTATCAGGCTGACAAAGGAAGGGAGAGAATCAGCCCAGGTCAGAACCAGAGCATGTAAAAGCTTCTGGCCTGATAGGGAGTGGGTTTCTGGCTCATATGTGCGCATGTGCGCACGCACACACACACACATATAGCATGCATATACATATATATGCATATATGTATATATGAAATAAAATAGCTATTAGTTAATTTCAATATTACAATACCGTTATTTCCCAAATATTCTCTGTACCCCCTTTATAAGCTTCTTGCATGCCCTTTGGGTATATGTTGCTTGGTGCCAAGCCCCTGTACTAGAGGGTTTGCCCTGGCCTAGCCTTCTCTAAGAGAGGGTCAGTCCTTCCAGGTGAGCATAAATAGCAGTGTAAACTCAGAAACTGCTTCAGAAGAGCACAAAGACTGACCAGAGAGTTCCAGTCAGAAGTATCTTCCTTTAATTCAGCTTATTTTTAGCCTTCTGTGAAACATATCACATGATTTTCCTAAGGCTGAGAGGACTTAGGGCACACATATGAATTCACTCCAGTTGCTGGGATATACTTGTCTTTCCTTTTACTGTAAGTCAATAGAAATTAAATATATTTGGAAACTAAGTCTGTTGGTTTCTTCCCTACCCTTCCACATTGCAAACCGCGTCTTCACTTCCTCAGTTCAACTATTAATCTTCTCAGCCTAATGTGCAAAGACATTATGAGAAAAAAAAAAAAGAGAACGACCATCCTGAATCATTTACCCAGAACTGGGACTAAGACTTTGAAATCAAAGAAATGAGTAGTAACAAAGACCGAAAAGGCAATGTGTGTGTTCCTTTCCTGGCAGCCAATCTGGCCCAACCCCAGAGGGGGTTATATCAGGACTGATCCCCTAAATTTAGGAACTGACTTCAACTGGGTAAAGGTAAATACACATGAAAAGGAGGCAATAAGCTTCTCTGACCCTCCAGTATGGATCTTCAGCCATATGTATTGCTGTATGTTGGGATCTTTTCCCAAGGATGTCAAAAGTATCTTAAGGGGTAAGCGCTGTCTTTGTCATTCAATGCAATTCAACTTAATAAAATTCAATCTAACAGTAATAATTTGCAAAGGATTTTCCTACCCACCAAATTCCCTTGGGGTTCAGGGTTGCTAATAGAGTCACCAAGATCACTATCAGAATGTAAGTTCCTTGAGGGGAGAAGCCATCTGTCATCTAATTTTGACCCCTTTGATGTCTTGTGCATAATAATTAATGTTTGTTGAATTGAATTGAAGACTTACTGTATTCTCAACTGAATAGACAAAATCTTAGATTCATTGATTTGCCAACAATAGACTGACATCAAATTCAATTCAAGGAGCTCTTACTCAGTGACTACAAGGCAACGGAAACAAGGGGTTGAATGGGAGTGTTCATTAATTCCAAAATGGGAGAAGACTGTCATAACTTTTGGGAAGGTAATATTTGTTTTAATGTGGGGGACGGGGATTGATTTATTTCCTTCTCTGCAACACACATACATCCATACACATGCACTGGCAGGGTAAAATCCTTCACAATCTGGCCCCAACTTACCTTTCCAGTCTCATTGTCCATTGCCCTCCTCCATGCAGGATGCCATCCAAGGATGTCTTCCTTGCTGTTCTTCCAACATGATGCTCCATCTCCTACTTCCAGGACTTTGCAGTGACAGTCCCCAGTACCTAGAATGTATTTCCTCCTTTCCCCCCATCTCTCAGAAGCCTTAGTTTCCTCCAAAGAAACTCAGCTTCCACCTTCTACATAAGTCTTTTTCTGATCCAATCAACTGCTAGAGCCCCAGTCACCATGGATTTCTTTTGTATCTACATAGACACGTTGCCTTCCAAGCTAGATTGTAAGCTTCCTGAGGACAGAGATCATTTTTGCCTTTGTCTTTGTATCTCCAGCACCCAAAAAAGATGGTGGCTAGAACATAGTTAAGTGATTGATAAATACTTTTATATTGATCGCTTAACCCTACTTTTGCATGAGTAGGCCAAAGCCAACTCAGTCAAGTCGGCATAAAGCAGGAAAAGGAGCCGGGGACAGCACCTGGGTACATTGAAATGGTGCAGTGTTGGAATGCTGGACCTGGAGTCTGGAAGCCCTGGATTCTCATCTAGCCTCAAAATAACTCCAAGCTGTGCCATCCTGGGTAAACCACTGAACCTAAGCTTAGACTTCAGCTCCTCATCTGTAAAATGGGAATCATAATAATAACACCTACCTCTCAGAAAATCAAATGGAATTATGTTTGGGGAGTGTTTTGTGAATCTTGAAGGGCCACACAAATGCTAGCTATGATTCTATCCTGAGGAGGTATTCTGAAAGGCATGGGGGTGGGGCGGTGGCTTATTAGACTCTGCTCCCCTGGAATAGGCCACTTCTACAGATTTTGTGTATGCGACGTTTCCAGGGTATCTCTTTGTGCTCCATACATGTGGAGCCTCTTTCATCTGTGAATGCTTCTGATACTTAAAGTCACCAGGTACCAGGTAGCCAGAGAAAAGGCCAAAGAGAATCCACTTAGCAACTCAACCATGTCATGGTACAGGTCCTCTCTGGCATCGAGGGGGTAGCAGATGTCCTTCCATGTGTTGACACAGGGGCCTGTTATGAGGCCCCCTTGGAACAAAAGCTAATTCCAGCTTTTGGTCTCAGGATCTCACAGCTGATAAGCAGGCCATTACACAATTAGTTCTGGCTATCTCTGGCCTCCCCTTAAATTCCACTTGGCCACTGCTTTGGAGGAGCAAAGGCAGGGGGAGCATGCCATTCTCAGAGCTTTCTGTCTCACTACTTGGCTGAGTACAGGAAGTCAGAGAAGTCATGGTAGTGAAGGTCGGCTTCTGACTCAGCTGTGGTACCTTCTCTCCCATGAATGAATTCAAGCTTGCTTCTACTTACTCATGAACTTGGAGATTATTCTGACAGGGAAAGAAGGCTTGTTTAGAAATGTACCTTTCCTCCTTCTCTCTCAATTATGATCCATAACCAGACCCTGAAACTGCAGACTTGGGGGCTTCCTAATATGTCCTCTGGAAGAGAGATCCTCTGCTCAATCAGATGGTGCTTAAAGCATCTGGACCTGCTTCAAAGTTTCACCCACATTCCGGCTTCCCACTAGCCACACACTGCACCCAGAGGCCTTGCTAGAAATTGCATTTGGACCAATAACAAGTATATCTAACTAGGCCCTAACTACAACCAGACTCTCCTCAAATTTATAGATCCTTATACATACACATATACATACACACAAATATTACATACACAGATATGTGTATTTATGTATATATTTTTTCTCAAGGACTTATGCTTTTTCCTTGGATTTTACAAGTAGCAAATAATAACAAGTAAGAGTATAGGTATAGAAGAAGGGACATCAGAAAGGAGGAAAAAAATGTACAGAAATTTTTGTAGGCACTTTGATAAGTCATCATTCCAGATGGAGCATGACTCGATGTCCCAGAGTACATTGAAGGCACTTTTTTTTTCTAAGAAGTTAGCTTCCTCAAAACCCTGCATCAGCTTCCTTTGACCGTATACTGCTACTGCTGATGTTAGAAAATACTTTGCACCAGAAATCAAATGAATTAATATGGGCTTGAGGCTAGATTCACTTAGGGGCCAAAAGCATCATTCCCCCTCTTTTGTTATCTGCAGGTATTAAGGTTGTTGTTTGTCCCTTGTTCTCATCATCAGGAAGATGATGCCATGACTTGCACATGAACTGGATTTAAGTGAGGAAGGGCTGTGCAAAGTCACCAACCTCACTTTTTCCTCCAGAACCTCCTGGGTTCAGTGACAAGAAATAGATCAAGACAATGGGAGATGTCCTTCCCCCACCCCATGTGAAAGTAATGTGTGATCCAAAAGAGGACATAGAGTCAAAGTGCCCTCATTCAGATTTCTATGGTTTATAAGATTTTTGTTTTTGTTTTGTGTTGTGTTGTCTCGTGTTGATTTAATCACATTTATAGATGCTACAATGGTGATCGCTAGAGTACAAGCTCCTTGAGTTCAGGGCTTTTGTGATCTTTTTTCCCTTTAAGTTTTCCCTTAATCTGATAACCAGTTTATCTTGTGAACTGTTATTCTATTCTATCTTCAGAGGCCACAGGCAAGGCAAACCCCAATTCAGTGTAGGGTTAAGGTTAAGATTGTGGTTCTCCAATAAGCTTTTCCCTAACATGAACTGTGTAAGTGCCAAAGCTTCTCTGTTTTCAGGGCCCTTTTAAAGTATGCATTTGCAAACAAATTTTGATATACTAATAACAAGTCTTTCTTCTATATTCATTAAAAGTGCTTTCCAAAAGTCCTCTAATAAGTAACCAATATGTGCTCTTATTTGTGCTTTAGGGAAAGCAAATTGCATTCATTTTAAAACATCTAGTAATTCCAACTTTTCTCCAATTCAGATGAATTTTGACTAATTTTGGCAATCACCAGCCTCTGACTATAGTTCTCCAAGAATGGAAGAAAGGAGAAAAAGTAGGCCTGAGAATACCCTAGGGGAAAAAAAGAAGCCCTGCTTGGATAAAATCTCATTTCCCTGGACCAGCAATTCATGGTAGAAATGACCACACTTTTTTTTTTGCTTTTTTGGGGGAGGGCAATTGGGGTTAAGTGACTTGCCCAAGGTCACATGGCTAGTTTTTGTGTTAAGTGTCTGAGGCTGGATTTGCACTCAGATCCTCCAGACTCCAGGGCCGGTGCTCTATTCACTGCATCACCTAGCCACCCTGACCACACCTTTTCTAAAGCAGAGAATGTTTATGTAAAGCTTGTGTCAGAAGTTCTTCTGATATGGAAGCTCCAGGCACATATAAAGGACTCATATTTCTATGACATGGTGAAATTTTGGAGTCCATCAGCTGCCCCTTATAAACACTCAGGTCCACAAGGCTCAAAACATAAAACTGAATTTAATGACAAATTCATAGTGAGAGATAGAGGGCAGGTCCATTACAGTAGAAGGAACACTGAATCTAGAGCCAAAACATCTGGGGTCAAATACTACCTCAAATAGTTGAATTTGGGCAATTCTCTGAGTCTAATCTATAAACACTAGAGTCAGACTCTTAAGATTGTCTCTTGGGCTCCTTCCATCTCTAGAATGATGAGCCCACAGTCTTAAGACTTTCATCCAAGTTTGTTGAAATTTGAAATTTCCAAGGGTCAACCCTCCCTCCAGAAATTTGTACTCTCTCCATTTTTCCTTGGGTGGGGCTCCAGCAAAAAAAGAGACCGGTATTTACACATGCATCATGGTGTCTTCCGTATTTCCTCTTTGTCTACACATGTTATTATTCCCCAAGTAGCTCTTCCAGCCTCTCACCATTATTGATTCCTGTCTCTTTCCATTCTCTGTCTCCTGTAGCTTAGCTCCACTGCAAAATTAAACAGTTCTGGCACTCTCCAGCAGATGGAGTTCATTGCTTTTCCCAGGGGACCAGCTCTGTAGTCATTGACTTCCTTCTCTGTAGGAGTCCCTGCCTCATCTGACCATATTTACATCTTGAAAACAAATTTTCAGTCCCTGCAAGGACCTCAGGACTTCTATTTATTTGAAAATCTTATTTGGTACACATAGGTCCCACAGCTCCTTCCCTTTCAACCCAATCCTAATTCCAGGGTGTTACAAGAACATATTTCCTTGCATTGTTTAAATATGTGTCATGGTAAGTCAAAATCATTGTCTTTTTCTTTCCCTCCAGCACATGAGCAGTGCTTTTCTTCATAGCAAAAATCCCACTACCTTACTGAGTCTCAGGGTTTAGGAGTGCACCCTCAATCTGTATTTAATTCTTTCTCTAGTACCTAACTTCCCCCAGGGCACATGGACAGAGTTATTCAAACTATCCTGGGATGCTTCATGAATTATTTCCAAAAAAAAAAACCTAAAAACAAAAAACAACTAAGGCAGTAAGGAAGAAGATAGCTGTGTTGGGGAGAGAGAAAAGGGTAACCCCCTACTATGTAATCATCTGTCAGTCAGCATGTTTTATTAATTTTGTAACCACTCTAGTCATAAAAACCTACTTCTAGAAAGTTTTTTTTCATTATTCTGACTCAAAAATTTATCTACCCTCTCCAAAAAAGAGAAAAAAATTGCTAATTTTGAAATAATTGTATAAGATTTCTGAAATACAGCATGGCTAGGTGGTGCAGTGAAAAGTACACCAGCCCTGGAGTCAGGAGGACTTGAATTCAAATCCAGCCTCAGACACTTAAAACAAAAAACTAGCTGTGTGACCTTGGGCAAGTCACTTAACCCCAATTGCCCTACCTTCCCCCCTCCAAAAAGCAAAAAAAAAAAGAAAAAAAAATATATATATATATGAAATATAATATGGGAGCAATAGTACCTGAAAAAGATCTGGGACCTTTGTAGACCACAAGTTCAATATGAGTAAAGAGTGTAACAGAGCAACCAAAATAGCTAATGAAAATTTTGGATTTCATTAAGAAAGGCATAGTGTTCAGGTCTAAGTATATGATTATTATACTTTACACTGCCCTAGTCATGCCACATCTGAAGTATTGTATTCCATTCTGGACACCGCATTTATAGGAAGGTCATTGGTAATCAACTAATTAAACATCTATTATTTCCCAGTTACTGTGTGTAGCAGCAAGCACCCCAATATCCCCAGGGTGACTGCCAACACAGGTTCTTAGATCTGCTTTTCAAAAGGAAAGCAACTCAAAATGGGTTAACAAGCTTACTTTAATCAAACAAACATACATTACCTAGTTCAAGGGAAAAAGGTCAGCACCCCGAACTTCAGAGTTACAGAACTTACAGATCAGACAGGCTTCCAAACTGTCCAACCATTATATCAATACCAAATCACAGTTACCAGAGAGGGAAGCATCAACATCTGGGTTTTCAAAGCCGGGGGGCTCTCAACAATGGCTTCCCAGAGTCTCATCTGGTCAAATCACACAACACTTCTCAAAGTGAGCCCCAAAGCAAAGCCTCTCCTCAGGGCTTATATAGCCTTCTCTTGGGTCAGAGAATGTAACAACCTCCTTGACCCACTACCCAATCACAAAGTATCAAGGTGTGGGCTTTCCTGAAAAACAAGCCTCCCACCACAGGCTCCAGGTGCACTTAAGCTAGGGGCAGGGAAGATCTTTAAATCTGCATTTCCATTACACTGTGCTAAACACTGTAGACAGTTGGAAAGCATTTGGAGGAGAATAACCAGGATAATGAAAGGATAAAAATGTATGAGAACCTATGCAAGGAACTAGAGATATTTAGCAGAGGGAACAGACAATTTGGGGGTAGCACGGTCTTCAAGTAATCGAAGGATTTGGGGTTTCTTCTATTTCATCCCTAATGTCAGAAATGGAAACCATGTGCTACAGAGGAGCAAACTTAGACTTGATAAAATGGGGACACATAATCAAAAAGCTTCATAATGACTTATGTTGTCCCAATGCTGAGTTCTGACTCACAAAAGAGTTTCAAATTCTGACTCAATAGAGTTTCAGCCACTTGGTACATTCAGATGATTGGTTGTTGAAATCCCTTACAATTCTAAGATTCTGTGAAGGAAGTCAGCAACATTTTTCTTTCCATAACAACAATAAAACTCCTATTTACATAACACCTTAAGACTCACAGAGCTTTTAGTATAGATTATGAAATATGATTCTCCCAAGACTTTACGATACCAATCAATCAAGCACTAAATACCTACTATGTACCAGGTAGTGTGCTGGGTAGAAGAGATAAAAATAGAATGAATGAAACAATCCATACTGTCACAGAGCAGACGTTCTAACAGAGGAGACAAGCTCATATATGATGTATGCAGAATAAACATGAAAAGAATAATTCCAACGTACCTACGAGCAAGGCATTTTTGAAAGGGGGGATCCTAGCAGCAGATGACATCAGAGTAGGCTTTGTTTAGAAGGTAGTGGGTAAGCTGCATCTTGGGAGATGAGAGAGATTCTATGAGGCAGAGATGAGGAGGGAGCATATTCCAGGCATTGGAGATGACCAGTGCAGTCATGAAGATTCAACATGAAGAAAAATACGAGAGGAATAGAGAAAAAGCTGAGATGGCTAACACAGTCTGGAAGAGAAAGTTATGTCCCATGGGGCTGGGAAGATTCATTGAGTTATTAAAAGAGGAATTTACAATTATCTCTTCCACATTGCAGGGGTTAGGGGTATGGCACCCCTGCAATCTGGAGAATCAGCATAAAATGTTTTGGCCCTTTCTTCATGCCAGAGAAGAAGTTTGAATTTTTTTCTTTTTCTTTTAAGGGTTGTTTATAGTACACGATTGTAAAATTGGGGTGAAGTATTTAATCATAGACTCTGGATCATCTGCTGGCTTTTGCATGTTGTCTTGCGGCTTCTACAAAACTCCCCCCAAATTCCCATTTAATTTCTTATGCCAACCTGCAATGTATTGAAACTGGTATGAGGTAAGTCGTGATTTGGAAGGGATTATTGTATATTTGATTCTTTTTTTGAGGCAATCAAAATTAAGTTTAAGTGACTTGCCCAGGGTCACCCAACTAGTAAGGGTCACATGTCTGAATTCAGATTTAAACTCAGGTCCTCTTGACTCCTGCAGGAGTGTTCTATCCACTGTGCCACCTACCTGTCACCTATGTATTTGATTCTTTTTTTTTTTTAAGTTAGACTTTCTTTTTTTTTTTTTTTGTAGATTGCTGAAATGTTTTTTTTTTTTTTTTAAAGCAATTGGGGTTAAGTAACTTGCTCAAGGTTACACGGCTAGTCATTTGATTTATGCGTGGGTGCTCATTTTCTGAGGCCGGATCTGATCTCGGGTCATCCAAACTCCGAGGCCGGCGCTCTTACTCACTGCGCCACCTAGCCGCCCCTTTAGGGCAATTGGGGTTAAGTAACTTGCCCAAGGTTACACGGCTAGGCTTTTGTTTGTGTGGGTTAAGTGTCGGAGGCCGGCTCCGAACTCAGGTCCTTCTGATTCCAGGGCCGGCGCTCTATTCACTGCGCCACCTAGCCGCCCCTGAAATGTTTTTTTTTAAACAAATGCTTTATTAACTTCTGTTTTACATCATTCATTTCCGCCAGATTTTGAGTTACAATCATTTTCCCCCCAATTATTCCCCTACCCAACCTCCCAGAACAGTAATCCCACAAGATATCGCTTCCTCCAATCTGCTCTCTCCCATACCTTCTCCCATACCCCCATCGACTTTTCCATTAGAGGAAGGTGAGTCTTTGCATCCCAATGCCTGCACATCTTATCTCCCTATTACAAGCAAAAGAGTATTAATAATAGTATTTATATATATTTGAAACATTTAATGTTATGACCTCAAATTTCAGATCCATTTCCTTCCTCCCTTGTCACCCATTCCCTCTTGGGAGATAAGTAATTCAGTATATGTTGTACATGTCTAGCTATGCAAAACATTATCATAGTAGATATATTGTACAAGGCTGCTTATAATTCCCTCCCACTCATCCCACCCCCCACCTGGTCCATTCCCTACATGATCCTGTCCCTCTTTTAGAGTGGGTACTTCCAACCTCCCCTCACCCCGAGGATACCCTCCCATCCATCATCCCTCCTCCCATCCCCCTTCCCCCTATCCTGCTGCAGGTTGAGATATCCCATTTACTATGTATGTCATTTTCTCCCTGAACCAAATTCAGTTTGAATGTGGTTTTGCCTTTTAGCCTTCCTTATTCTCCCCTCTTTTGCAACCACTTCCCCTTGCTTCTTCTGCATGGGATAGTTTACACTACCCTGTCTCTCCCCATCTCCTCTTGCCACTTTCCTCTCTCACCTCATAATTTCATCCTTTGAGTATTCTCCCTTCCCAACAAATTCAACTTATGCCCTCTATCCATATATAACTGTAACCATATACACACACATTCACATATGTATTCATATGACCACACCCCCTTCTTCCATTATTTTCATAGTGAGAAAGATATCATCAGTCACAGTTATTGCTTTTCCATATAGGAATGTAAATAGTTCAACTTTGATAAGTTCCTTTTGATTTCTTTTCCTGATTACCTTCTCAGGCATCTCTTCCTTCTTGTGTCTGGATGTCAAATTTTCTATTCAATTCTGGTTTTTTCCTCAAGAATGCTTGAAAGTCCTCTATTCCACTGAATGACCATATTTTCCCCTGAAACAAAATACTCAGTTTTGCTGGGTAGGTGACCCTTGGGTTCATTCCTAGTTCTTTTGCCCTCTGGAATATCATATTCCATGCCCTTCGATCCCTCAGTGTAGAAGCTGCCAGGTCCTGGGCTATTCTGATTGTGTTTCCACAATATTGAAATTGTTTCTTCCTGGCTGCTTGTAGTATTTTCTCCTTCATCTGGGGATTCTGGAACCTGGCTATAATATTCCTGGGAGTTTTCTTTTTGGGATCTTTTTCAGGAGGTGATCGGTGGATTCTTTCAACCTCTATTTTGCCCTCTGGATCTAAAACATCAGGGCAATTTTCCTTGAGAATTTCTTGAAGGGTGATTTCTAGGTTCTTTCTTTGATCATGGCTTTCAGGTAGTCCAATAATTTTTAAATTGTCTCTCCTGGATCTATTTTCCAGGTCAGTGGTTTTTCCCATGAGATATTTCACATTGCCTCTAATCTTTCATTTGTTTGGATCTGCTTAACAGCATCTTGATTTCTCATAAAGTCATTAGCTTCCATTTGCTCCAGTCTAACTCTGAAGGAATGAATCTCCTCAGTGAACTTTTGAGATTCTTTTTCCATCTGGCAAATTCGACTTTTTAAGGCATTCTTCTCCTCATTGCCCTTTTGGGCCTCCTTTGCCATTTGAGTTAGTCTATTTTTTAAGGTGTTGTTTTCCTCAGTCAGGCTGTTGACCCTCATTTCATACTTTTCCTGCATCCTTCTCATTTCTCTTTCCAATTTTTCCTCCACTTCTCTTATTTGATTTTTAAAGTCCTTCTTAAGGTCCTCTATGGCCTGCAACCCGCTCATGTTTTCCCTGGGGCTTTTGGAGCAGGACTTCTGACCTCACAGTCCTTTTCCTGCTCTATGCCCCCAAAATAGGAGTCTAGGGTTGCATTTTTCTGTTTCCTTTGCCTTGGCATGTTGCCACTTAATTACTTGACTTTTGGGCTTGTTGCCACACTATGGCTTTAAGGCCAGATAGAGGAATTTTCGTCCCGAACGTGTGGGGGCAACTTCCGTTTCTGGCAAGCTGTAAACCCACCCACGACTTCCACCCTAGATCACAATCCAGATCCAGGGAGGTTAAAGCAAGAGCGATTACCCCCCAAGACTGATCGCTGGATCTCCCTACAAATTTGCAGGCTGGGAGCAGGAGCTGCCTCTGAAAACTACAAAATGGCGTTTGTCCTCAGCAGCTTCTAGCCCCCAGGGGAGGGAGCCGACGCATTCCCTAATACCAGTCCCAAAGTCCATAGGACACTAACCTCTTACTTTGTCCCAGGCAAGTCCATGTTGATAATTCTGGAGTCGCCACAACTCCTGGTGTTCTGGGGTTCCTCCAGCTGGCTGCTGGCCCTGCCGCCCTGGGGCTAAAACCTCGGCTCATGTGGACCTGGGCTCGGCTCGGCTCGGCTCCTGCGCTCTGCGCACTGCACGCTGCCAGGTCCCAGACCACTGCGCTGGTCCTTCCTGCAGGGCTGCTGGGCTGTCCTCAGTGGGAGTTTAGCTTCTCTGTGTCATTCTGTGGGTGCTGGGGCTCCAGAAGTTGTTCAGAGTCCCCTTTTACATCGTTTGGGTGGAATGTGGGGGCAGAGTGGCTTGGATGAGCTGTTTCTACTCCGCCATCTTGGCTCCGCCCCCTCTATATATTTGATTCTAAAGGCAATTGAGAATTAGTGGAATTTACTGAGTAGGGAAAGGAATAACATGGTAATATATAAGCTTAAGGAAAATCACTTCAGCAGCATTTTGGAGGATGGGCATGAATGAACATAGACTGGAGGCAGAGAGAGACCAGTTGGGAAGCTAGTACAATAATCCATGTGAGAACTGATAAGAGCCTGAACTAAGATAGGCATTATTATTACAATTTTACAGAGATGCTGAGAGAGAGTAAGTATTTTCTCATTGTCATCCAAATAGTAAGTTTCAGAAGTAAGACAGGAACCCAGGCCATTCCTAGCTACTGGTACCTGTTCTTTCCATTCCACCAGCCTACCTCCTTCTCTAGGACAACAGGCTGCACCTCTCTGTCTCTCTGTCTTTGTCTCTGCCTGTCTCTGCCTGTCTTTCTCTGTATCTGTCTCTTACCTTCATACCAATTTGTCTGCACAGACTGCTGACTGGAGTCGAGGACCAGGTTATTCATATTCAGTCTTGAATAATTATTATCTATGGAACTTGGGCAGGAAGCTTAAGATCATAAGAATACAGGATCAGATATTTAGGGCTCGAAGGGACTCTATCAGGTTTAGACCTAATTCTAAAGATGGAGAAAGTGATGCCTGGAGAATTTGAATGACTTGCCTACAGTCACACAGGTAGTGAGAAGTGGAGCCAGGTCTTCTGATGCCAACTCCAATATTCTTTACTCCCTGCGGCCGTCCTGGGCTGCAGCTTCCTCATCTTTAAAATGAGGAAATTGGACTATACTACCTCTGAGGCCCCCTCCACTTCTAGATCTATGATGCAATGATTCTGAGAAAACTTTGCTTGTAATAGTCTAACTTGTATCATCCTTATTTTCATGTGCAGCTTATCTTCCCATTCAGATTGTAAATTCCTTGAAGGGCAGGGTCCATGGCTTTCTGTATCTTCATATCTCTAGTTCCCAGTACAAGCCCTTGCATGTATTATGCATTTCACAAATATTTCTTAATCTCTCCTTTAAAAAAAAGTTTTGAAGATTAAAAAGATAAACTTCAATTATCTGGAAAATTCAATTCTGTGGAGTATTTGATTCCTCAACAGTATAGGATCCATTAGCCGTTGTTGCATACGGTTAGTGTAGCCTAGGAACAGTGTGATTGAGAAAATGAATGGCAGAATAAATCACACAGCTTCTTAAAGCTTTGCAAAGGAAATCTGCAAAACTTTGCCCTCTACTGTCAAAGTGCTGGGGAAGAAGGCCAAAGATAATTTCAAGATTTCTAGCTCATGAAGAGAGAAAAAAGTTGCTGGTGAAACAGGGATAACTGGGCAAGTGAGCCCACTTGAAGGGTGTTGTAGGTGATTTTATGAGCCCATATCTGGAAATGGGTCCACAGAATCATGCTGTGTTTGAGCTAGAAGGGAGCTCAGACATCATCCAGTGCAACCCCCTCATTTTATTTGTGAGGAAACTGAGGCACAGGGAAGGGAGGATTTCTTGTTGATCTTGAGACAACAATGGAATATTCAAGTAGATTTGGTAGAATAATAGATTGAGAGCTGATGGTATCATGGAGAGATTGTCTAGTACAGTGATATCAAACTTAAATAGAAACATAGATAAACATAAGGATATATCAACATTATGTTTGATTGTAATTTTGCTTATTGCGCTCAATATTCCTCAATTACATTTTAATCTTGTTCTGGATATACTGTGGAGTGTTGCAAGCCCCATGACCTGCCATTTGTTTGGCATTTCTGATCTATCCCAATTCCATCATTTTAGCATGGGGAAACTAAGGCCAAGAGATCACACATACGCTAACAGCAAGGATTCAAACACAGCTCTTCCAAATATGAATTCATTACTTTCCTTGATACCACACTGCCTCATGGAGTACTGGAGGGCATCATAATTATGGAACTTGAGAATTGGACAGATATATTGACAAGTGATATAGATTTGGGAGTCATTCATATAAATAAAACCATTAGAATGGATAGATGTGCTAATGAGTGAATCTAGAGAGGACTACGGGACATTCACTTAACTGGAAAGCAAGTGAGTACAAAGTATCTAGCAGGCCCAAGACTAGACAATGCTTCAAATCCCATCCAGCTATCTACTTAGTCTTCCTTGCCATCAGCCCTGTTGCGGTTCTATTTCTCCATATTTGGGACTGCCAAAATTCTCCAGACCACTTTCAGAAAACATATTCTGTTCTCATCACTTCATACTCCCACTAGCCATCTTCTTAATATATCTTGGCATCTATATTATATTACAGATTAATACTCTTTCCCACTTTCTTTTGGTACATTAACCAAATCAATATGACTACTGCTGTCAATCAACCAGATCAATTCACCAGTTACTGAGACCCAGTCACCACCTATATGTGCTTCCTCTCCCATTAGAAAGTAAACTCCATGAGTTCAAGGGTTATTTCATGTTAGCATTTGTACTTCCAGTATTGTGTCTGACACATGGTAAAGTACTCAAATGTTTATTTTTCATTCATTTATTTAAAAATTGAGCCTTATATTACATCCAGAGTTAGGGGACAAATAGAAGAAAAGGAATGGGAAAACATTTGTCAAAGCTGTAGGGAAAAAAAGGGAGAAGAAAAAGGGAAAATCAGTAAGTCTGAAACAAAAAGCAAAGAGAGCCTTGAGAAAGCAAGGTGAAATTAACAATAGAGAAAAAGGTTATAGTGGATCTCAGAGTTGAAGAACATGGAGAGGCCTGAAAATGAGAAGCTGCAACATTCAGTAAACTTGCTTGGATTCTGTCTGTGGCACAGCACAATAACTCTCCATTTCTTGGGAATTTCCCTGAAGTTCCAAGCAAAACTTTTGAATCTTCCTCCTGATGTTCCTTTGAATTCATATGAAGGATTTGCCATTTCATCATATGGTCTGAGTTTTTTTGGGAGGTAACCAGTTCTGCCCCCTGCCTGCAGAGGAGCCACTAGCTGCCAATTCCATCACAAGCCCAAACAATAGTAGCCCACAGGAATAGCCCCTGATTTGTAGCCTTATAGGAGAAAGAAGCAATTCATTTCAACAAATATCTAAAAAGTACCTACTATGAACAATTTCTATGCCAGCCATTGGGAACACAATGACAAGAAATGATAGTATCTTTTTTTTTAAAGCAATTGGGTTAAGTAACTTGCTCAAGGTTACACGGCTAGTCATTATTTATGTGTGGGTGCTCATTTTCTGAGGCCGATCTGATCTCGGTCATCCCAACTCCGAGGCCGGCGCTCTTACTCACTGCGCCACCTAGCCGCCCCTTTAGGGCAATTGGGGTTAAGTAACTTGCCCAAGGTTACACGGCTAGGTTTTTGTTTGTGCGGATTAGTTGTTGGAGGCCGGCTCGAACTCAGGTCCTTCTGATTCCAGGGCCGGCGCTCTATTCACTGCGCCACCTAGCCGCCCCAATGATAGTATCTTTATTGTCAAGGAGCTGACAGCCATGGAGTGTATAAAAATGCATTTTATACAAGGTACAGTATAGCAGAGGCCAAGGAAGGATTAAGAACAGAGATCATTAATATGTGTGTGTGTGTGTGTGTGTGTGTGTGTGTGTGTGTGTGTGTGTACGTGTGATGGACCCCCTTTGGTAATCTGGCAAGGCCTATGGACCTCTTTTCAGAATAATGCTTTTAAATGTATAAAATAAAGTACACAGGATTGCAAAGGAAATCAATTATATTAAAATACAGATTTATATATACATATATGTGAATATGTATATATACATACGTATATGTGTGTATGTGTGTGTATTTGTTATTTAGTTGATTAGTTATGTCCGACTTTCTGAACCCATTTGAGGTTTTCTTGACAAAGACACTGGAGTGGTTTGCCATTTCTTTCTCCAGCTCATTTACAGATAAGGAAACTGAAGCAAGCAGGGTTAAGTGTCTTGCCCAAGGGTCACTCAGCTAGTAAGTGTCTAAGGTCAAACTTGAACTCAGATCCTTCTGACTCTAGGCTAAGCACTTTATTGATCAGGTCATCTAATAGATAGATAGATAGATAGATAGATAGATAGATAGATAGATAGATAGATAGATAGATAGACATACACACATATATACATACAGTGTCTGAGGCCAGATCCTGACTCTACCCCCTGAGCCACTTAGCTACACCCAACTAGGTAGCTCAATGGATAGAGAGAAAGACCTGAGCAAGTCTTTAACCATGTTTGCCCCCAGTTCCTCATCTGTAAAATAAGCTGGAGAAGGAAATGGGAAACTATGCCAGTCTCTGCCAAGAAAACTCCAAATGGGGTCACAAAGAGTTGGACACAACTACAAAATGAACTGGAAAACTAAAACATATATATATATGTATATATATATATATATATATATACATATATTACACACAAGTATATGTATATATGTTTATATAGAGAGAAATATATACACGTATATATAAAACATATGTATGCATATATAAGCGTGTGTATGTGTGTGTATGTGTGTGCGTGCATACACAGACACCAAGTTCATGGAATACAGATAAAGAACTCTGGATCTAGACAAAATAATCTTGGGAACATTAAGGTGGAAGAGTCTACCATCCACTGTGGAGATCAAGTGAGGCTTCACAGAGAATGAACAGGTAATTCATTCCCAAACCAGCTCTACAGTTATCGCTATATATGTCCATGATGAAGCAAAATGGCGGAGTGGAAAGAGCACTAGATTGGGTGTCAGAGCACCTGGCTTCAATTCCTTACACATGATCTTAACCTACCTTGTCATTTAAACTGAGCCTTGGTTTTCTCATCTGTGTAATGGGGTTAATTATATTTCCTACACACTTCACAGAATTATTACTAGGAAATTCAATGACAACCTCAAAGGAGTAGAGAAGGACAAGGATTCATTATGATAGTGGCAAAACCAAGGATATTGTAGAATAATATCAGCATTACCACTTTGTGTTAGAGATATATGCACAGCCAGACTCTGGGGACCTTATCTAACCCTAGTCTAGCACCCCAAAAGGAAAGCACTACGGATTTTTTTAAAATTGAATAACCCATTGGTTCCTGAAAAGTAATTAATGATGTTAACTATCACTCATAAATAAACCTGGGGTGTATATTATTATAAATAATATAATAAATAAATAAATAAAGCCCTGGGGTGTATATTATTCTCCAATGGAATTCATTTGTCTCCCACAAAAAGTTAAAACCTCATCTCTAATATTGAAAATTTCCCTTAGCAGAATAAACCAGGTTTACCAACATGTCTTTTGGTAAAAATAGTTTGTGTCAGAGAAACCTGGAAGTCTTGTATGAACGGACAGAGTAAAAGAGGTAGAATCAAGAGAATAATTTTCATGGAAGCTGTAACATAAAATAACACTGAAAGACGTCAGAACACTGATTAATGGTAGTGATGGTGAAGCATACCTTATGCCTCTTAGCAAAGAGGGGGTCAACGAGACATATATTTTCAGGAGAATATATTGATTTGTTTTTTCAGTTGATTATCCTTATTTGTTACAAAGGAGAGTAGCATAGTTGAGGGTTTGGGAGTGGGGTAGATATTAGGAAATGACTGATAGTTTAAAAAAAGAACATCAACAAAACATTTGAAAGGAAAATTATTTGAGATTTCACAACGAAAATTCCTTCTACAGAAGGAAAAATACCTTAAAACTGGCGTTTGTATAATATTTTACAATTCATTTGTAGGAAAAAATAGAATATCAAAAGAAATTATGGAAAAAGTAGAATTTCTATGAACCAAATTATTTTATAAAGGAGTAATCATTAAAATCAGCTGGAATTGGTTTAAAAAATGAAAAATAAACAAATGAAATAAACTAGAAAAGAAATAATCAGAAATAATATAACTCAGTAACACAAAATTCAATAAAAGTGAAAATATAAACTACCAAGGAAAGAACTCTTTACTTGAGAATAATTTCTGGGAAACCTGGAATGCGGTTTGGCAGAAACTACAATTAGAGCAATATCTTCCAACATACAGCAGAACACAAGAAATTCACAATGGGTATATAACCTGAATATTAAATATCAAATACTGTTAAAAATAGAAAACAAGTAAATCACATACTGTTAATATATCATTCATAGCTATGACTAGGAAATTAATTCTTAATTAAAGGATAGAGTTATTATAATAAAGAGATAATTTTATTAGGAAAAATATTGAAGACTTTTACATAAAAATAATGTAACTAGGATAAGAAAAGAAATGGTCAATTTGGAAAAAAATATTTATACCAAATATCTCTAATAAGAATCTGATATCCAAAATATAGAGAGCTAACAAAACACATATAAAGATTAAAAGCCATTTCCAAATAGATAAATGGTCAAAGGTTTTCCAAAGAAAATTTGTAAACTATTCATAGCCATTTAAAAGAATGTTCCAAATCTCTCATGATAAGATAGCTGCAAACAAAAGCTACCCAAAGATTCAAACTCACAATGAGCAAATTTGCAAAAGTGACAAGAGATGGGAACAGTATATATTGGAGGGGTTGTGGGGAAATGGGCACACTTGTGTATTGTTAGTGGGACTATGAACTGACTCTACTATGGGAAGAGAGTAACTTAAATTCCCTTACACTTTTAACCAGGGATTCTACTGCTAGATATATACCTCAAAAAAGTTAGTGACAAAAAATAAAAAAAAAGTCCTCATATAAACCAAAATATTTATAGGAGTACTTTTGTGATAGCAAAGAACAGGAAATGAAGCAACTATTGATTGGGAAATGGCTAAATAAGCCATATACGTGAATATAATGGAATATTATTATAATATAAGATAATTTGATGAATACAAAAAAGCATGAAAAAATTTCTGTGAATTATTGTAAAGTTAGTAGACACAATATACACTATGACTTCAATAATGTAAATGAAAAGAACCACAAAATAATTAAAACTGAATGCTGTGAAATTTGAATGAGCAAATTTAGTCCCAAAGAAGAGATATCTCCCCCTACTTCTTTGTAAACATGGTGAATCATTAGTATAGAACACTGCATATATTACGCTTCTCAATATATTGAATAGTTTTTATTTTATTTTATTTTTTTCTTTTTGGAGGGGGGAAGGCAGGACAATTGGGGTTAAGTGACTTGCCCAAGGTCACACAGCCAGTAAGTGTCAAGTGTCTGAGGCCGAATTTGAGCTCAGGTCCTCCTGATTCCAGGGCCAGTGCTCTATTCACTACAGCACCTAGCCACCCCTAATTTTTATTTTTGAAAATATTCTTCCTTTGTTTATTCTTAATTTAAAAACAATTTCTCTCATGGAGAAATTGTGGGGAAGGATACAGTGGAAAATGTAGGTGAAATTAATATTTTTTAAGAAGTATAATACTTAAATTTATATAATCTGATCCTCATAACAATTCTGTGGAATAAATACTATGGGCATTAGTACCAATATTTTATCAATAAAGAAACTAAGACTGAATGAGGTTAAATAATTTTGCTCAGGATTACATAACTAGAAAATAACAAAGCTGGGATTCGACCTCAGACCTCTCATACCTCCAAGTTAAGCTGACTTTCTGATAGATATATTTGCCTTGCATGTCATAGGATCAGAGACTCAGAACTGGAAGGGACCTTAGGGCCATGTAATCCAGCCTTCTCATTTTACAGATGAGGAAACTGAGGCCCAGGAAAGTTAAGTGACTGCCCAAGATCACACATGTGGTACATTCCAGAGGCAAAAAAGATAATCATAATAATATTTTGTCTTTATATATCACTAAAAAACTTTTCAAGTATGTCATCTCATTTGATCCCCAAAAGGACTCTGTGAAGTAGGGGCTGTTACCTTCATTTTATAGATGAGGGAATTGAGGCAAGGGTGAAATAACTTGACCATGCCAGTAAATGTCTGAGGAGGGCTATGAACTCAAATCTTCCTAACTACAGGCCCAGCACTCTATCCTCTAATCATATAACTACCTGAGGATTTGAACACAGTTTTTCTGACTCCAGAACTATTCGTGTTCTTTTCACTGCCCTGTGTTGCTACGAGTGACTATGACGGCATTATTATGTTTTAATGTAAATAGAGGAGAAAACAAATTGAAAGGTGAGCCTTTGATAGGTTGGTTGGATCCAAGTGGCCTGGATTACTCTGGTCTGTCCCACATACGCATTCACCCATTGTCATCCCCTGGTAAACACATACCCCACCTACAACTACACCCACATAACAGCATTCAGAGATTTTTGATGGGAATAAATTTCTGCTTATAGAGAAGATCATTAGGACTTAGATTTCCAAACCAGGTACCACAGAAGACACTAAGAAGGGGAAAATTGTCTCAAAATGTCTATATTTTTTCTGATGTATGCATAGCTTTTTTCCATAGAGGCCCACAACATTTGGTTATGGGCCAAGGACCAAGCTTCCTCCTGTGACAATCACTGTCCCAGCATATCATCAAGATGTCTACCATTGGCCCACGTCATTGTTCCCACCTTTTCTACTCCCAAGGATAGTAGATACCTGGCTGACCTCCTCTCAGCATGACTGCCCTGCTACCAAACTATCTTCTCTGTTATGCCCTTCCCAAATGTTTTTGCTCTAGGTGAAAAAAATAAAAGTCTTAATCATAACTCTGCTGTTAACAAGGGATTGCACTGCTGTTAGGGTTCCAAAAGACAGCTCTTCCTTTTTTATCAGGGTCATTGACCTTTGTAAGGGTAAAAGTAGGGGAGTGAAGGCTGTCCTCAGCCCATCTACTACATCAGTATACATTTCTGCATGAAAGCAGATTGCAATAGGTTGTCCCTACTACCATGGATAATCTCCAGTCCTATCCACTCAGAGTCAAGGAGTTTGGCCGACCCTTTATAATAAAAGAGTTGGTAGCTTCCCACAGTATTTCTTTCATAAATCTAGAGATGGGAGAGGCCTAGAGAGACCATATAGTCTATCCCCCCCCCCCCATTTTACAGGTGAGGAAACTGAGACCTATAGAGTTTAAATGTCAATAACACACAGTTGTTAGGTATCAAAAGCAGGATTTGAACCAGGTCCTCTGCTTCCAAGAGCAAGAACTCCATTCAATGACTTGCACTACCTATCTTTTCATTCCTTAAATGCTTTCCCTGAAAACACACCAACTTAGCAGTAGGAGAGAAGCCTCTCTTTCCTAACGTCCTCTTCTTCCTCTCTGTTCTTTGTCTAACAGAGTATGGGCAGTGTCAGCAACCATGGGTGGGAAGGGGGGAGTTGTCTGGTACCCAGAAGATTCACACTGGGCCTGACCAAGCTCTCCCAGGGGACTAGTGGTGCTTGCAGATCACTGCCTTTGACACGTTTCTCTCCAGCTGCTGAATGAGAGGATTTACTTGGGTGAAATTTCAGCCTGAGGGGAACATGAACATCATAGTCATAATTTGAAGTGACATGTGGTTCAGGATTTTTTTTTCAAACTGACTGGCAAAGAAAAGAGCTGAGGTTCTTCTTCTAAACTAGTCTAATGCCGAAAATGGACTTTTTAATCCTGTTTTTAAAAGGCCTAGAAGGTTTCCAGCTGGGTCAGTTAGAATATAAAGAAGAATAAAGTAGAAGAATCCCTTTTAAGGATGAAAGAAGGGGAGCCTACTGTCTAGAAAAATGGGAGAAACCAAATAGCTTTCTCTCCTTTCTCCTTGGCCCTGAGTCTGCTTACTGACTCTGGGAAGGTGAGTCACTCCCAGAAACACTGGGACAATAGTAGAAGGAGCCAATTAAAGTCTGTGGCACAGACTGAGGAGAGTTGAGAAATGGGGAGTTGCTTCTTCACGCTGGAAGCTCCCTCCACCGGTGGACACCATCTCACATTGGAAGTACTCTCTGCCTCCAAAGCCACACTTTCTGATTGACCGGTTCCTCCCAGAACCTCCAGATTAAGGAGAAGGCCCAAGCCAAAGATGTCTTCATCCCTGTCCAGAGATGCTGACTCATCTCCATAGGACTTTCTCTGTCCCCTCCCCCCTCCACTGCCTACCTTCCTTCCACCTCTCAGCCCCTCAACTTTCAGTTCCCTTTGATGTGTTGTGTTCCCCTATTAGAATGTAACCTGCCTGAGGGCAGCAACTCTTTTGTTCTGCTATTATTTGTACTACCAGAGTTTAGCACACCAAGTAATTCCTTAATCAGTGCTAATTGACTGACTAACTAAATCTGGTAGGTAAAATCAGATCCTTCACTGTTAGCCATGGGAAGAATGGTATGTCTAAGCTGAGCTCAGTGTAGCCTGAGCAAGCGAGCCCTAATTCTCTCCAACATCTCTCTCTGTCTCTCTGTCTCTGTCTCCCTCTCCCCTAGACCCGACTTCCTTCTCCCTTCTCTTCCCCACACACCTGCACTGACTTTTACAGGTCAAGCTGATTCTCCAGAAGGAAGGACACTTGACTACTGTGCTAATTATCAGAATCCTAGGAGTAACCTTCGTGGGTACCATTTCTATCAACACTATAGTTTATGAGCCCCAATCAACGTACCTTCCATTAACAAATCAACCACTGATACTCAATATTAACCAAAATATTCGGTGAAAATGAAAAGAAAATAACATTTACATAAGATTCCCTCCTTCAACATAAATTCTTCCTCTGCCACAAACACACACCATGTCTGTGGGATGAGTGGGTACATACTTGAAGTCTCAGGGGAATAAAGCATAAAAATACATGTGGCCAATGCAATTCAGAACAGAAACTGTGAACTTCAGTGTCTTCATACTTTTCTGAAAATGTCCATGAAAATACCTTTATAAGCCTATAAAGCCTGTGGCGAACAGACTGTACCACTAGGAAGCTGCAATTATCCACATTGTGCTTTTAATTTTTTGCTGGCTATTTCTCTGTTCAAATGGGTTTACTCCTTGACAGCAGTTATAGTATCCATCACTTTCAGCTTACAGAATAGAGCGTACCTTCAGCTGGTGTAATATTATCCTATTTTAAGTAAAGGAAATGACCTTTGTCCTAAAGTTGGCAAAAGCCTGTGCAACTCTACTCCTTGGCAGGATTCTTCTCTATCTCTCAGTAACAATAGGGACAATGTAGAAAAGTATATTCTGTCTTTTTTTTCCCTTCTCTACAAGAAATCATAATACAAAGCATATTTTCTCTACTACTTCTTGCTATTCTCAATAGCAAGTTATAAATTCTCTCTCTCTTTTTTTTTGCAGGAGGGAAGGCAGGGCAATTGGGGTTAAGTGACTCGCCCAAGGTCACATGGCCAGTAAGTGTTAAGTGTCTGAGGCTGGATTTAAACTCAGGTCCTCCTGACTCCAGGGCCAGTGCTCTATTCACTGAGCAACATAGCCACCCTAATAGCAATTTATAATAGAAAGCAGTGTCCTTTTTCTCTGCCTTGCTCTCCCCTCCTTCTTTTCCTCTTCATCTTTTTTCTTCTTTCTCCTTTTTCTCTTCCTCCTTCACTTCCTCCTTATTTTTATTTTTTCTTCCTTCCTTCCTCTCTTTTTCTTTTCCTTTACTTCCATCTCTATATCTCTGTCTTTGTCTCTCCGGGTTTCTCTGTTTCTGTCCAAATTATTTTTATCATTTTATCTATACAGAGTACTAACTTGGGAGTCAGAGACCTGATGACTCATATCCTGTCTCTAATACAAATTACTTGTTTGATTTTAGACAAGAAGCTTAGGCTCATACATTCAGATATTTGGAGCTAGAAGGTTCATCGGAAGCCACCTAATCAAATCCCCTCATTTTACAGATCTACACAGGGTAAGTGATTTGCTCAAGGTCATATAAGTAGTAAGTGACAGAAGAGAAATATAAATACAGATTCTCTGACCCAAGCCTGTGCTCTTTCTTATAATGAATCTTAATAATCAGATTCTTCACTATCTTTTTCCTTAGGTCCTAAAGCTAAGTTCTGCATGAGGACAGGCTACTTTATTTCAAATACAAAAGTAAGTTGCTTCATAAACCTATAAAACTATAGTGAGTCTTGTACTTTAATCACATGAGTCCTTCTCAACTCAACATTGACTGAAATAAGCATTCAAAATACTGCTCCCATTTTACAGATGATGAAGCAAACTGGATTTGGTAGGTATAACACAGAGACATTTTTTGATGTCCACTTATATGACAGATTTTTTAAGATTCCTTTTTTATTTTTCAAAACTCTCTCTTCTCCATGACCAGGCCTAATTCTCCAATGACAGGTTAATGTTGCAGAGTTGGCAAGTTGAATGGGAGTAATTTTAAAACCTGCATTGTAATAATGGAAGTCACTCCTTTTTGAGCCCATAACTAATTCAAAAGCAATTGAAATCTCCCAAAGAGAGCAGATTGCTGTGGGAAGCTATCCCCCAGGCCCCTAAGTGAGGCATCGAGACAGGCTTACTCCATCAGGCAGGCTGCCTTCAGAAATAGCGAGAGCTGGAAATAACTTTGGGGCATAAAGGTGACCATCCCATCAGCAGCTCTTCACTCAGACTGCTCAACACCCACATGAGGTCATTGTATTTCATTTATTCAGTACAGGACCAAGTTCCAGAGTAGCAAGGAAGATCTTTTGGTGGGACACATGTGGGTTCTGGCCCCTGCTTCCTTATAAAAAATATGGTAGCCCCAGAGGCGCTGTCCAGGCCCCAGGCCCCCTTGTGGGAGTACCTCTCTGGGGAAGTTTGATTGATGGCTTCTAGAATCCCTTGCTTTGAGCAGTCTAAAAGACTTTTTTTTTTTTTTAAAGAAAATGTACATGTAACTGAAAGCCAGAGTGTACTTGAATTCTTTTTTTCCTTTAAATTTCCTAAAAGCATTTTCTAAACTCTACAGTATAGGACCTGCTTCACCTCTGCCCCACACCTTTAATTAGACTCTTAGAAACATCCTATGCTTTGGCAGATGAGCTTTCAACTTATCCTGCCTGGAACAAAGATGCCTTGCCATTTTCTGAGTATCTCTACATTAAGCCATGGCTCAGTGCTACCACTTACCCTTCATATTGTTTTTATCTATTAGAATATAAGCTCTTTGAGGGCATGGATTTGCTTACTTAGGTTTGTACCAATATTATACCAATAAATACCAATATTCAAAACAGTACCTGGTACATAGAAAGCACTTGCGGGCATTATCTATCTATCTATCTATCTATCTATTGCTAAAGCTAAATATAATAGATCTTAACATATTTGATATGAAAAGACCTATCAGTTACCTTCACTAAATTCTCCCCTTCTTTCCTTTTCTCTACAATACAACAGTAGAATTAATGTAATCCATGATTTGTAAAGGTTATTCTCATCTATAACAACAACATTAAAAGAACCAGGGATGTTAAGCAAGAAGAAAAGACTTAGGGGAGACAAGATCGGTCTTAAAATGTCCAGAACTGAAATACGGAGAAGAGGTTAGACTTCTATTTTTGGCTACAGAGGACAGAATTAACACCAGGGTGAATCCATTCATTAATTACTTTATTTATTGATTTATTCTGTATGCATTTGTCAAGCACCTACTATATACTAGGAATATAAACATAGAAGAAAAGAAACAGTCCATGTTATCCATGACATTCTATTTCTGCAAATCACATTAGCCTAAAAATTACTGGACTGAAATTATTTGTTGCAAGTAAAGGAGGGAAGTTAATAGGTAGCAATAAATACTCCCAAAGAAACAACAATAAAAAATTTAAGGCACAAAAGAAAACAAAAAAATATAGGAGACACAAACTGAGTGATTGTTTTCCTATCTGGTTAAATAATTTCCATCTACCTATGTAAATGTTAGGAAGTATATATTTCTTTAAAAATGAAATTAACAAAACAGAAGCTTCTTATGCAAACTGCTTTCTTGTTTTTTTATAATAAGTTTTATTTATAGATAATAGTTAAATTCACAAAAAAATTAAAAATAAAAAGTACCACAAGAAAGCTGACTTTAGCTCAGTATAATAAAGAACTTTCTAACAAGTATGGATTGTGCTGCCCCTGATATTGCAGGTCTTCAAGGGAAGGGTGGATGACCATTTGCTCAAGATGTTGCAGATGAGATTTGGACTTCAGTTGGGGGCTAGACCAGATGATCTCTGAAGTCTTTTTCAAGTGTAACAGTCTATCTTATCAACATTCTATGAATATATTCAGGAAATGGCCCCAATTCTCTCCATTCCTTGGTGGCAATCATGAAAAAATAAGAAATGGGGGGCATTGTAGGGAGGTAGTAATGATAGTAATGGTCAATACAAATACTGAGATGAGATCATTGAATTTAGCAAGGAAATGAAGGTTGGTAACCTTGGAAAGAGGAATTTTCAGTTGAGTGGTTGAGACAAAAACCAGATTACAAATAAGGAATGCATAGGAAGTAAGAAAGTAGAGGTGATAAATGCAGAGAGCCCCTAACTTCCCTGGAAATTTCACTGCGAAAGGGAAGAGAAATATGAGATGAAAGGATAAGGGGATGGTCAGGTCAAATCTTTTTTTTTTTTTAATAGGAGAGAGTTGGTCATGTTTAAAGGCAACAGAGAAGGAACTATTAGATAAAAAGAGATTGAAAATTATAGAGTGAGAAGTGGTGATCCAAGATGGCAATCTCTTGGAACAGACAGATGAGGGCTGGGACTCAAGATAACACTACAGGAGTTAATGCCAACAAGGATAAGGTCCACTTCAGATTCTGAGAATGGAGGAAAAAAGAAGGCAGGAGTGATGCTGAGGTGTTTTGAAATATGGAATTGGGAAGGAGAGGGAGATTGCAATGGATGCCCTAAATTATCTGAGCTGAGGTCTTTTGGTGAGAGATGGGGAGATGGACTATTGATATTGGATACTTGACATAGTTATGTAAGAGCCAATATGGGAAGTGCAATGGCGAATTAATCATGGAAGAGTAAAAGGTTTGTCATGAAGTAGTGATGATTCCATTGAGGCTTGATAACATAGTTTGCAGTGGACTAAATAAGCACTGGTTTTTACTTCCTTCAGTAGAGGTCAGGAGCCAGTCATTTGGTAAGAAGACAAATAGTACGGATAATCCAAAATTACCTTTTAGAAAGGAATAAAATGAGGGGAAAGTAGGGCATAATAATCAGGGGCAGAGATTATTAAAATAGTTAACTAAAGGGTAGCTGGAAGTTGTGATGAGGGTAGAGAATGGGTTTGGAAGGACTAAGGCAAATGGAGAGCTAGAGAGACATTTATGGTCAGGTACAAAAATTTGTGCATGATCAGGAGTTTGAGGGTATGAGTCTTGGATGAAGTTGAGATGGAGTGAAAATGAAAATAATAGGTTTTTAAGAAAGTTGGTAAACTGAATAACAAGGGTATTTGAGGAAACATTAACACATAAACTGAAATCACCAAGTATAAGGGCTATATTTGGAATGCAGAGGAAGAGGGAGACAGGTACTGAATTTCTTGAGAAAAAAAGAAGAGGTCAGTAAATAATAGCCACTGGACTCCAAATTGAATGATATATCTTTAGGGAATGAAACTCAGAAGAGAAGTCACTGAGTGAAGGTGGTAGGGGGACGTTCCAGAAGTGTCAACTAGAAGAAAGAAGTGTGATTATGTTTTCCAGCATGTTGGAAGGCATGAAAGAAGGTACTTCCAGTACTGGAGAGGGTAGCAACAGAAGCAGTGTCTTCAGGGGAGAAGCAGGTTTCTATGACTGCAAGATGGAAGGAACATTAGAAGAAGAGGTCTGATAGTAGGGAAATTTGTTAAAAATTTGTTAGAAATTTGTTAAAAACAAGGAACTCACAGAAGATAATGGAAGGGGAGAACATAGGAGACATAGAGCTGATATAGATGAGTTTGAAAGAAAGAGGAACAGTGGCCAGAGAAATGAGCTTTGGTCTCGGAATTCTGTGGTCTGATCCTGAATCACAGAAACATAGGCTCACCAAGTCTCCATTTTCAAATTTATAAAATGAGGAAAATGGAATATAGGACCTAAATGATCTTCCAGTTTTCTATCTGTGATTCTATCATCCTATGCTACTTGATTACCTGAGAAAAACGGTAAGTGGGGGGCAATTTTCTCCAAGGAGTCACATTTTCTAGGGCATCCTACCCCCCTCCCTCACCCTCAGGAAAGGAGGAAATCATACAGTACAAAAAATAGCAGCAGACAGGACATAAAACACATATCAAGCCTAGGCTTTCTGAAGTATCAGTATGCTTGTCTAGATAGATGATTTGAAGTACCAAGACAGGTGTAAGGCTGGAGGAACCTTACATAATTACACATATAGACTTTGCATAAGTGCTAAAGCCACCACCCAGTTAGGGAACATCTCTACTCTCACCAACATCGATTTGGGGAGAGACTGTGCACTACTGTAAGGGCACTCTTGAAAGAACTTTACATACTGATGTTGACTTTGGCTGGATATAGTTTCTGGAAAATGTATTCAGGACTTAGTAAGGTATTCCCATTACATTAAGTGAACTACCCGCACTATGAAGTCTTCTCAGATCCCAAGAGAGATACCTAGAAATGGGAACAGTGCACTCCAAGGCACCTCAGTGGAATTGAGGATACTGTTGTTTTGGTTTGGTTTTGGTTTTGGTCTGGACCAAGAGGAGAAGGCAGCAGGTTTTGCTGACATTTTTCTTAGATTTTCATTTCCTGCATTAGAGAAGGATGTTTTTGGCGTTGATAATTGTCTCTCCAATGATGGCGTTTATTTTTTTTTCTGGAATTGATTATGTCCTTTTGATGAAGTATGAAATCATTTCCTTGTCCTGGCATTGGACACCACACTGAAGATGATTGATTCATAGTCATTTCATACATCTGTCTGTATTCTTAAAGTTGGTATTTAAGGGGGAAAAAGACAGAGATGCACAGAGCATTTCAAAGAAGAGAAGGGAAAAACTTAAACTTGGCTTTGATTCTATAGAAGGAGGCCTACAGATCCACATGGCCACTCCAGGGAAGCACATGCATTGAGACACTGGCATTAGATGAAGGGACCAAACTGGAACTATGAAGGAGTTCCTGAACCAAGTCTTCTGGACCTAACAGAAAAACTCTGTAGACCACACCAGGTTCCTGGAATAAGCATATGGTTTCCCAGGCCAAATGGGCCCTGGAGCCAAGGGACACAGCTATGATTCGATGAGAAAATTCAGATCTTTCCCTTAACTGGTGAAGTGAGTTATGGGAACTGTATAGGTATGGATAAAGGGATCTAATCTCTAACAAACCTGATAATTTTTCCCTTGAATAAGAATAAGGAAGGGAAGAAGGAGGGTATAATTCTTATATTACAGTTTTATAATGAAGGAGGACATTATAATACAAAATAATAAAGATTAAGTGCCAGGCACTGTGCTAGGCATTGGTGATACAAAAAGAGATAAAGTCCCTGCCCTCAAGAAGCTTACAGTGTAATGGAGAAAACATCATGCAAACAAATATACATGAAGCAAAGGATATATCAGATAAACAGTAAACAATTCAAAGAGGGAAAGCATTGGAATTAAGAGAGGTTAGGGAAGACTTCCTGTAGATAGTGGGAATTTAATTGGGACATCAAGAAGCCAGAGAGGTCCGTAGTCTGAATGGAGAAGGTAGAGTGTTCCAGGCATGGAGGACAACCAGAGAAAATTCCCAGTGCTGGAGATGAATAGGTTTCTGAGGTGGGGCTCAGTGTGGGAGTGGGTTGATTGACTCTCTTATAACTTTGAAGCCTGCCCCTTTGCATTAAGTGCCTACAAACCTTAGGTAGTACTGTTATGGAGTGTGAAGGACTAACATAGGTCCCTGAGGAAGAGGAAGCTCACCAGGCAAGCAAAGGGAAGTGGCAACTCAGACAGTTTCAAGTGAGTTTCAAGTGAGACCTTTTCACTTTTTTTTGTTGTTGTTGGACTACATAGATCCTGTTCTATGTGATATGATTTCTTAACCTCAGTAAAATCAGCATAAAGTGGTAGATAGAATGTTAAGCTTGGAGTTAGAAAAACCTAGGCACTTATATACTCCATTAAGTGTATAACTTGGGCAATTCACTGAACATCAATGTGTCTTAGGTAGTTCTCTAGGACTTAACTAATAAATCATAGACAGGTTGCAATTTTCAGTGATACAAGGAGATCTCACATTGGGAGTTCTCCATGTTGAGAGATGCTTTGAGGTTTCTCATTTGTCAGTGTTTACTTGGGAGCTAAAGCTTTTTTTTCTTTGCTTTTGGTTATGTCTAAACACACATCAAATCCTGAGGTTCCTGAGGGAAGCCCTAGCTTAGGGCACCAGTCAAAGAGACAAGTCGATGAGAACTTCCTGATTCCACCTCACGAATTTTGTCGGTATCAACCCTTACTTTTCTCTCTGAGATACAGGTTACATTATTCTTAGCTGGTCTTCAAGCAATGAGCCTTTCTATGTATAGGTAAATCGGGTCTCATATAGCAGACATATAGTTAGTCCATGGATCCATAACTAAAGTTTCCCTAGCCTGGGAAGACCTACCAGCCAGAGACCACAATTGTACTAAGCTTCCTAGAAGCAAAGATCACCTTATGTCAGTTTGGGGCATGAGAGTATGATGCCAATAGGAGATATGACTATAAATAATTTTGATGATTTTTATTAATGTGTGTCAGGGAGAGGGGGGAGTCAGTGGCTTTATATATAAGATCTAAAATGCAGGATTTAAACCTGTCTCTCTTTACTGAACAGAGAAGAGCTTGTGTGAGACCATTGCTGGCTTCTTGACATTTCTCTGTTCTGCGTTTCCTGATTTTGGTAGGAAACTACAAGTCAAGCCAGCAGGACTCCTCTAAAAACTCTCCATGCCAAGAAGTAGGGAAGCTTTATAGGAAATCTTCTGAAGTTGCTGGTCTCAATTCCAGACATACAGGACTGGAAAATCCAGAGCACTGTTGGAATGGCCAGGATTTAAAACTCACTCAGCCTCTCCAAAATTGACTTCATCTACTCTACCCCTATAAAGCCCAGCACTGAATGTTAAAGTCCTCAGGGCATAGAGAAATAGTTTGGTCTTTATTCCATACAGAACATTGATATAAAGGCCTTAGTTTCCCTCCCTCCTTCCTTCCCTCTCTCTCTGTTTCTCTGTCTCTGTCTCTGTCTCTCTGTCTCTGTCTCTGTCTCTCTCTCTCTGTCTCTCTCTCTGTCTCTGTCTCTGTCTCTCTGTCTCTCTCTCTCTCTCTCTCTCTCTCTCTGTCTCTCTCTCTCTCTCTCTCTCTCACACACACACACACACACACACACACACACACACACACACACACACACACCCTTTCAATTCTGAGGTCAAAGTCTCACTCATTGCCCCCATCAAATCAGCAAGCATTAATTATACCTTTAGTATGTGCCAGGCACTGATCTAGGTACTGAGAATAGAAAAAGAGGCAAAAATGAAACTACCTTCCCTCAAGGAACTTATATTCTATTGGGGAGACAATATATGCACATACAAGTCTTTACAAAATACAGACAAAATGTATAATGGGAGGGTTGGGAGATGGAATAATCTTCTTTATTTTGGAGAAAAGATGTGCTGGTAGATGTTTAGTAGCAAGTTAAATAGAATGCTTTTAAGTTTAAACTGCAATGTTGGCATAATTTCTATGACTTTTCTAAGTCTATACAATCAAAACAATAAATCAAATCCTGATTTGTCAAGTTTTCCAATTTCTGACATAAACACTCATGGTGAATTTAACAATGGGTACATCTCTGCTTTGGAGGCAACCTTTAGGCAAGTCTTGTGTGGACACAGAGTTTTTTGGATTTGATGGCATGTCTAACCATGAGAGAGATTGTTTAATATGTGAAAAATCACCAGATTTAGAGGCAATAACCCAGATTTAGACCCCAACTTTTTAACTTTCCCCCTGACTTCCTGTATGTCCCTAAACCTTGATAAGCCTCTTCCTTTGCAATGTAAATAAGTTTTATGGACTAATATCTGAGAACCATTCCAGTTCTAAATTCTGTTAGGTTCTAGTTTAACCCCTTTCACTCCTGCCCCAATGCAGAGTGGGGTGAAAGAACACTAATCTTTAAATACAAAAGACCTCACTTTCAATCCCAGCTTCCACAAGTCACAACTGAGTCAGCTCACCCTGAGCCTCAGTTTCCTCATTTTTAAAATGAACGTGATATTAAAATAGGAAAAGTACCTACATGTACAAAAAATATTTATAATAGCTCTTTTTGTGGTGGCCAAAAACTGGAAATTGAGGGGACGCCCATCAATTGGGGAACTGCTGAACACATTGTGTTGTATGAATGCAGTAGAATACTATTGTGCTATAAGAAATGATGAAAAGGAGGAGTTCAGAAAAACCTAGAAAGACTTATATGAACTGAAACAGAGTGAGGGGAGCAGAACCAAGAAAACACTGTATACAGTAACAGCCACAGTGTGCAATGACTGACTTTGATAGACTTAGCCCTTCTCAGCAATGCAAGGACCTAAAATAATTCCAAAGGACTCATAATGGAAAATGCCATCCACATCCAGAGAAAGAACTGTGGAGTCTGAACGTAGAGCGAAGCAGGCTGTTATCTTTTTTTGTTTTGTTTTGTTTTTTTCTTTGTCATGGTTCCTTCTATTCATTCTGGTTCTATACAGTATGACTAATGTGAAAGTATGTTTAATGTATATGTAGAACCTATATCAGATTACATGCCATCTTGGGGTGGGAGGAGGAAGGGAAAGGGCAGAAAATTTAAAACTTATGGAAGTGAATGTTGAAAACTAAAAATAAATAAATTAACTATAAAAAAAACTCCCCTCAAAAAATAAATAAATGAAATGAGGATGGTGATATTTGCCTTACCAATCTCACTGAGTTGTGGCCAAAAAAATGCTTTATAAAACTTAAAACAGTACAGAAATGTAAATTGTTCTCACTGGGGTTTCATGCTTTTATTAGCATAATATTCTTAGCATTTTCATGTCTTATCATGCAAAAACTAAAAACAACTTAATTTGTCAAAATAATGGATATAGGTATTATTATTATTATTATTATCATTTGTTATTGTTGCCTTATTTTTATCTAGAAACAGAAAGAGTTCTAGGACAAATCATGTTATTCTGCCATTATTCTTTTATACAAAATATTTCATGACTAAATAAAGTAACTGGTTCTCATAATTGAAATAAAAGTTTAGGATGACTAGAAACAAAGTAAAAAAAATGAGGAATGCTAAACAAGTTGTGGTACATGAACATAACAGAATATTGCTAAGCTATGAAGAGCATTGGATATGGGGGTGGCTAGATGGCACAGTGAATAAAGCCATGGAGTCAGGAGGACCTGAATTCAAATCTGACCTCAGACACTTGACACACTTACTAGCTGTGTGACTTTGGGCGAGTCACTTAACCCCAATTGCCCTCAAAAAAAAAAAAGCAAAAAAAAATTTAAAAAGAGCAATGGATATGGAGAATTTATGAGATTCATCTGAATTGATGCAAAGTACTATAAAAAGAAGTTGGAAAACATAAACAATAACCAAAACATCGTGACTAGAGAGAATTACAACAAAATAGTTGATGCCAAATGCTGTGAAATTACAACAAATGACTTTGACTCCCAAAGAGATGTCTGTAATCATTTATCTCCCTTCATTCTTTTCAGAAGTGGGAGACTAGAACTACTACAAACTATAGATGTCAGATTTTTTTCAGTGCTTTCATTAGTTTTACTGAACTATTTTCCCCTCTTTGTTATAAATAATAGAAGGGGGAAAGAGTTAAATATCTGGAAATATGGGTAATCTTTATAAAGATATCAGTACAAACTTATCTTTTTAAAGTATTATGTGGTTTGAGCCCTTTGGAGGCTCACCGAAAGCATCTTCAGGACAGTCCCAGTAGTTGACAGGTTTTATTGTTGAGTCATTCCAGTCATATCTGACTCTTTGTGACCCTCTGGTTTTCTTGGCAAAGATACTGGAGTGATTTGCCATTTCATTCTCCAGCTCAGTTTATATATTAGGGAACTGAGGCAAACAGGTTTAAGTGACTTGCCCAGGGTCACACAGCTAGGAAGTGTCTGAGGCCAGATTTGAATTCAGGAAGATGAGTCTTCCTAAATTCAGGCCCCTGCACTTTCTCCACTGTGCCACGTTGCTGCCCCTAGGTGATAGGACAATAATAGGAATAATGTTTCCTCTTCCTTTTCCCATGTGATTTTGATCTACTTCATTAGGTCTTAAGATGTGGAAAGTATAATCTTTATATAGCTTAGAGATTCTGAGAATCTGGAAAACAGCAGTATCTATTTAAATAAATTATTTTTAGGTTTTTATTGATCAATTCTGTGTTTGAGAAAATATGGACAACAACAGTTCAAGCTATGATAATGGTACAATTTATTGGTTGAGTACTACGGGATATTTGACGTCTGAATTTATTGTATGGGTAGAGACTGTCTGTTAATCCACAAAAGACAGCAAGCTTCTGACTTATAATTCTAATCACTGGGTCATGTCTCCCTAAATATTCTGCAGTGCTTACACTATCTCCACCATTTCCTTGTATAATTTATATTAATCACCAAGTTTGGGCATTAACAACATCCAATGACTTGAGCTTGAGTATCTAAACATCTTCTATGTTTCTACAAATCAGTTAATCAATGGAGTATTTATTAAATACCTACTATGTGCCAGGTTTTTGTGGAGTATTGGGGTAACAAATAAGAAAAACAAATGATCTCAATTTGCAAAGGACATACATTTTAATGGGGTGTGGTGATGGTGGTAATGAAAAGTACATATAAAAATATGCATAGCATAAATATAAAGTTAATAAATAATTATATATACATATATACACACATATGGGTATATGCGCACACATGTGTGCGCATGCGCACACACACACACACATACACAGGCACAAAGTAATTTAATACAAGATACTAAGGTAGGGAAGGCATTAGTAGTTGGTGAGACCAGGGAAGGACTCATACAATAGATGGTGCTTAAACTGGATCTTAAAAAGAGCTGAAGATAAGAGGGGAGTGGATTGTGGTTATCAGCTATAGCCAGAGCAGAGACTCTGAGGTGGGAGATGAAGTATTTTGAGTGAGGAATGGAGAGGACCAATTTGGTTGAATCACAAAGTGCTAAAGGGAGTGTAATATCTAAACCATCTGGAAAGGTAAATGGGGCCAGTTTGTGTAGGGCTTTAAAGGCTAAGCAAAAGAGTTTTTATCTTATTCTGGAGGCAATAGGAATCCACAGAAGTTGGTTAAGTAGGGAAGTTTCATATTCAAATTTGTCCCTAAGGAAAATAACTTTGACAACAATGTGTAGGATGGACTGGAAAGGTACGAAATTTGAGGCAAGTAGACCAATTAGGATGCTGTTGCAACAATCTAGGTTAAAAGCAATAAAGGCTTGGACTAAAGAGGTAGTTTTATAAGTAGAGAGAAGGAAGAGATGTTGGGAAGGTAGAAACAGCAAAAATTGGAAACTGATTGAATATGTGGTATCTGGGAGATTAAGGGGTCTAGGATAACATCAAGATTTTAAAACTGAAGCTAGGTAGAGAAATGACAAGTTTCTTTCAAGGGAAGTGGAAAACTTGTGGTTAAGGTCACGATGTAGGGTATGATCATCTCTAGTTGTGGCAGAGGAAGACTGAAGGAGTGGGTTATGGAATTAAGGATATTAGAGAGGTCAAGGGGATATTTTTGTGAATATTAAAGTCTGCTATATAAAGGCAAGAGAGGAGGATGGTGAACCAGATCCTCCTTTAGAAAGGAGGTCAAATGGCATAGTACAGATACCATAATTTTGAGTGGAAAATTTTAATTCTAAGGGTGTCAAAAGAAGTGACATTAGTGAGCGAACAAGTTACTTATCCAAAAGTTACCGAGAAAAAGGGAGTGAGGAGTAAGGAGTATTCTGACAACAAATAGAAGACTGAAATGATAAAGACTATGAGAGAAGGTACAGCCAGTTCTATAAGTGATAAGCAGGGATATATTGTCACCAGAAGGGATTCAGGTCACCGTGAGGGCTAATAGATGGAATGAGTATCAGACTTATTAACTCTGCTTCCCCAAAAGGTTTTGCTTTCAGCAAACCTTCCACCTTAGGATTAAAAAAAATCAAGAACCTAGTGGTCTCTCTCTCAAACGGTTTGTGAAACTTGCTATAACTCCACCAGCCTTGCAAATGGTCAGGAATAAGAAAACAAAACAAAAGAGCATTCCTGGAATGGTATTCTCATCCTTCTCTCAGAGTTTTCTGGCCGAGATCATGGACAGCCATGGGTTTCCTTTGTAGGGAAGACATATTGTGGAGAAAATGAGTTATCCCTGAAAAGTCTCAATGCCGTTCTCCTCCATTTCTTTAGAAATGATGTCTTAATTGATTTTTAATCATTTCCATTTCTCAGAGTTAATTGCCCTGTGAAGGTGCTGTACAGGGTGTGATCCTACTGTACATGTGTAAGTGAGGAAATCCTCTAGATTTGGTGACTGTCCTGCTGACAGTGTTGATACCCCTGGGTCTTCCTGGAGTCAAAGTCAAAGGACCTGGATTTTAATCACAGCCCTATTCCTTATTATCTGTGTGACTCTGGCCAAGTCACTTCATCCCTCTAAGCTTCTGTTACTTTGTCTCTAAAATAAGAGAATCTAACTAAATGATTATCGTGGCCTCTCTGGATCTAAATTTGATGATACTAAAGTGCTAGATTTGGAGTCAAAGGACCTGGGTTAGATTTCTGGTTTTGTCATTTATAAGTTATACAACATGGAGAAAGTAATGTGCTACCTCTGCAACCTGTTTCTCTAGAGTAGAGGGTTGGAGTAAAAGATGTTTAAGCATCCTTCCAGCTTTTAAACTTATCTTGAACAAACTATGGCTTAAGTGACCCTTGAATGTTTCAATAACCTCAAAGATTGCTCTTTGTTTCCCATCTATAGTTTCTAATTGCAAAAGGGGACAGACCTGGGGAAAGTTCAATGAAGTTGTTTTCTTCTCATGTCTTGGGGAGAGGGAGAGAAAGCACAACACCTAAGGAAAAGGACAAGGATGCCTCTGAATAGCTGTTTCAGCTCCTCGTGCTTCATTGTTTCAGCAATGCTATAGAATGGGACCCAAGGTGCTATAAAGTCAATAAAATTCATCTTTTCTACTCTGCTTCCATATGCTTGATGCCCCTCTAGTGCCTAGATTCTAAGGTGTGACCTTTTGACTGAGTCTAAGTTTTATAGAACAAATCCTTTCGGGGTTTTGTCCTATGCAGTTTGGATTCAATCAAAGGACCATACTTGAGGACCTAGAAGGCCACATGTGGCCTCAAAGCCATAGATTCCCCTCCCCTGACCTAGAAGGCACCTAGGATCCACATTGTGGTTACACTCCCAGACTCCCTCTTTTCCCCTAACCCCACAGACAAAGGTATTCCTAGATATGACTGGGAAGAGTTCCACAAATTACATCACACTTAGTGTGCAAATGACTGATAGCAGCAACTTAATGTGGATCCTTCAACGGTCCTTGCATTTTCTTTTTTTTTTTTAAACAAATGCTTTATTAACTTCTGTTTTACATCATTCATTTCCGCCAGATTTTGAGTTACAATCATTTTCCCCCCATTATTCCCCTACCCAACCTCCCAGAATAGTAGTCCCACAAGATATCACTTCCTCCAATCTGCTCTCTCCCATACCTTCTCCCATTCCCCCATCGACTTTTCCATTAGAGGAAGGTGAATCTTTGTGTCCCAATGCCTGCACATCTTATCTCCCTATTACAAGCGAAAGAGTATTACTAATAGTATTTATATATATTTGAAACATTTAATGTTACGACCTCGAATTTCAGATCCATTTCCTTCCTCCCTTGTCACCCATTCCTTCTTGGGAGATAAGCAATTCAGTATATGTTGTACATGTCTAGCTATGCAAAACATTATCATAGTAGATATATTGTACAAGGCTGCTTATAATTCCCTCCCACTCATCCCACCCCCCACCTGGTCCATTCCCTACATGATCCTGTCCCTCTTCTATAGTGGGTACTTCCAACCTCCCCTCACCCCAAGGATGCCCTCCCATCCATCATCCCTCCTCTCATCCCCCTTCCCCCTATCCTGCTGCAGGTTGAGATATACCATTTAGTATGTATGTCATTTTCTCCCTGAACCAAATTCAATGGGAATGTGGTTTTGCCTTTTTAGCCTTCCTTATTCTCCCCCTCCTTTGCAACCACTTCCCCTACATGAGATAGTTTACCCTACCATGTCTCTCCCCATCTCCTCTTGCCACTTTCCTCTCTCACCTCATAATTTCATCCCTTGAGTATTCTCCTTCCCAACAAATTCAACCTATGCCCTCTATCCATATATAACTGTAACCATATACACACACATTCACATATGTATTCATATGACCACACCCCTTCTTCCATTATTTTCATAGTGAGAAAGATATCATCAGTCACAGTTATTGCTTTTCCATATAGGAATGTAAATAGTTCAACTTTGATAAGTTCCTTTTTGATTTCTTTTCCCTGATTACCTTCTCAGGCATCTCTTGCTTCTTGTGTCTGGATGTCAAATTTTCTATTCAATTCTGGTTTTTTCCTCAAGAATGCTTGAAAGTCCTCTATTCCACTGAATGACCATATTTTCCCCTGAAACAAATACTCAGTTTTGCTGGGTAGGTGACCCTTGGGTTCATTCCCAGTTCTTTTGCCCTCTGGAATATCATATTCCATGCCCTTCGATCCCTCAGTGTAGAAGCTGCCAGGTCTGGGCTATTCTGATTGTGTTTCCACAATATTGAAATTGTTTCTTCCTGGCTGCTTGTAGTATTCTCTCCTTGATCTGGGGATTCTGGAACCTGGCTATAATATTTCTGGGAGTTTTCTTTTTGGGATCTTTTTCAGGAGGTGATCTGTGGATTCTTTCAACCTCTATTTTGCCCTCTGGATCTAAAACATCAGGGCAGTTTTCCTTGAGAATTTCTTGAAGGGTGATTTCTAGGTTCTTTCCTTGATCATGGCTTTCAGGTAGTCCAATAATTTTTTAAATTGTCTCTCCTGGATCTATTCTCCAGGTCAGTGGTTTTTCCCATGAGATATTTCACATTGCCTTCTAATCTTTCATTTTTTTGGATCTGCTTAACAGCATCTTGATTTCTCATAAAGTCACTAGCTTCCATTTGCTCCAGTCTAACTCTGAAGGAATGAATCTCCTCAGTGAACTTTTGAGATTCTTTTTCCATCTGGCAAATTCGACTTTTTAAGGCATTCTTCTCCTCATTGCCCTTTTTGGGCCTCCTTTGCCATTTGAGTTAGTCTATTTTTTAAGGTGTTGTTTTCCTCAGTCAGGCTGTTGACCCTCATTTCATACTTTTCCTGCATCCTTCTCATTTCTCTTTCTAATTTTCCTCCACTTCTCTTATTTGATTTTTAAAGTCCTTCTTAAGGTCCTCTATGGCCTGCAACCCGCTCATGTTTTCCCCCGGGGCTTTTGGAGCAGGACTTCTGACCTCACAGTCCTTTTCCCGCTCTATGCCCCGAAAATAGGAGCCTAGGGTTGCATTTTTCTGTTTCCTTTGCCTTGGCATGTTGCCACTTAATTGCTTGACTTTTGGGCTTGTTGCCACACTATGGCTTTAAGGCCAGATAGAGGAATTTTCGTCCCAAACGTGTGGGGGGCAGCTTCCGTTTCTGGCAAGCTGTAAACCCACCCACAACTTCCACCCTAGATCACAATCCAGATCCAAGGAGGTTAAAGCAAGAGCGATTACCCCCCAAGACTGATCGCTGGATCTCCCCACGATTTGTAGGCTGGGAGCCAGACCTGCCTCTGAAAACTACAAAATGGCGTGTCTCCTCAGCAGCTTCTAGCCCCCAGGGGAGGGAGCTGACTCATTCCCCAAATACAGGCCCCAAAGTCCATAGGACACTAACCTCTTACTTTGTCCTAGGCATGTCTATGTTGATAATTCTGGAATCGCCACTGCTCCTGGTGTTCTGGGGTTCCTCCAGCCGGCTGCTGGCCCTGCCACCCTGGAGCTAAAACCTCGGCTCACGGGGACCTGGACTCAGCTCGGCTCGGCTCCTGCACTCTGCGCTCTGCGCGCTGCCGGCTCCCAGACCGCTGCGCTGGTCCTTCCTGCAGGGCTGCTGGGCTGTCCTCAGCGGGAGGTTAGCTTCTCTGTGTCGTTCTATGGGTGCTGGTGCTCCAGAAGTTGTTCACAGTCCTTTTTTACATAGTTTGTGGGGAATCTGGGGGCAGAGAGGCTTGGAAGAGCTGTTTCTACTCCGCCATCTTGGCTCCGCCCCTCGGTCCTTGCATTTTCAAAGCCTTACAGATTATCAGAGGTGACATAGACCTCAGATGTCATCTGAGTCAACTCATTAGAAGCTTCCTTCTAACATCCCTGAAAATGGGTCAATTAGGCTTGGTATGAAGTTCTGGAGTGATAAGGAGCTTACTATTATCTCAGTCATTTCTAATTGTTCAGAAATCTCTTTATATCTACCTGAAACCTATCCTTCTACAACATCCACCCATTGCTTCAAATTCTGCCTTTCCTACCTGTGTTACTTTGGTCAAGTTCATAGGTTTATAGGTTCAAAATTGGAAGAGACATCCCCACTCTACAGACTTTGTCACCATGATTCATCCTTTTCCCTCCTCCCCTTTGGACCTCTTCTCTTGTTGGTGAGTTCCCAAAAACTCCATTTGGAGGAAGGGCTCAGATCTGCCATACTTCTTCTCCGAACTTTGCCACCACGACCTCAAGCAAGTGTCTCCCCCTTACCTTTTTCTCTTCTATGTGTTGTCTTCTCCCATTAGAATGTAAGCTCCTTGAAAGCAAAAACTGTCTTTCTTTTGACTTATGTTTATATCCATGGTGTTTAGGATAGTGTCTGGTGCATAATAAGCACTTTATAAATTTTATTTAACAACCTTTAGAAGCTATCAAATCCAATTCCTTCATTTTATTCATGAGGAAACTGAGACAGGTTAAGTGACTTTCCCAAGGTCACATGGCTAGTGTATCACATTAAACAGGTGAGATTTGAATCTAGATCTTCCAGACTCCAAGCACAATGCTTTAATGAAGAGGGTTTCTAAAGGTAGGAATTCAGTCATAGTGAGAGGCTGATAAAATGAGTTGATGGAAAAGTGGAAGCTTTGAGGCAGGGAGTTTTCCCAGCTTCCCTCAAATACCACTTAACCTACCAATATGGAAGAAGTTGCAGGTTCATTCTTGACATATACACATGTCCCCAAATCAGTGGCTTCAGATTTGCCTTCGCATTGACTGGGAATTTCATCTTGTCAGCGTCCCAGTGAGCTGCCTCCCCAGGGTGGGCCATGTCAATCAGAGGGTGAGGAACATGGTAAGTTGAATGCTTACACTCAACACCATGTTCTCCCACCCTCTGGGATTCATTATAAGAGGGTTTCCCTGTCCATGTAATACACACCACACGTTTTCTAACACACACAGCCTATAAATGAAAAAGTCCATAAATATACATTCCACATGGAGAGGAAAAACCCTCCGCGTCAGCAATCCCTAGGCTACTATTTTGTCTTTGTGTTAAAGTAATGAACGGCAGCATGGACAGGATTAAATTACTGTAATCATTAACTCTCCCTTTTTTCATAAACTATATCCTTCTGCCTCCAAGAGCAGGGGTGGGGGTGGGGGTGGCGGAGTAGGCCTCGATGTGATTTTGAGGTTCTAAGCAGTATTGGTTATTTCCAGCTTTGCAGAGAGATGTGATGGCCTGGTTTTCTCTCCCTTTTATGGTTAAAGTCCATTTTGCCCACAGTTGGGTATTCTCTCCAAGTACTTTCCTCGGTCTATTCTAAATGCAAAATGTTGTACTGATTTTGTTGCTGTTTTAATTCTCCTCCAACCCTCATCTAGGCCAGCTGACAGTCAGTAAGGTCTGAGAGCTCCCAGGGAAATAGAATAGAGAAGCCTTTAGTAGACTAACTGTACTCTAAAGAGAGAAGGGAGAAACTACAACTCAGAAAAGGAATAGCTGGGTCAGTCTCTTAATCTTCTCTGTACCCCAGTAAAGGTACATAGTAAGAAAGCTAAGTCTCTTACTCACTCAGTAGTTAGTATGACCTCTGGAGTTTCTCCATAATGCCTTCTAGGCCCTCTGTCCAGAGGAAAGACAGGTTCCTACACACCACCATCATTCTTCTATCTCACTGACATGAAAGAAAAACTAATGAAAATATGAAATAAACATTCTTCAACTGTCTCCCACTCCCCTTTGTGGTCAGCATTGATTTTCTGAAGAATCCATAAAGGCCTAAGGCTCCCTCCTGAAGACCCTAGGCATAGGCCTTAGGAAGAAAGAACCTTTCACCCACTACTAATGACTCTCCAGCTTGGATCTGCATATGTCCACTCCTCAATTCCATTCTGTTTCTCCTTAATGTTATACTTAGTATTTCTGAATTAACTCCATAATGTGATCAATGCCCCGTGGAGTTCTCCTTTTGCTTATCTCCCTGTTTCTGCTCCTTTTCCCATGATATTTAACTGTCTACAATCACTTTGTCTTGACCTTCTAAAAATCTTTTTGAAATATTTATATCAGAGTTCTGTATGTCCCAGTTTTTTCTACATTAATAAACTGTAAGCTCTTGGAGGGCAGGGCTTGTGTTATTCATCTTTGTATCATTAGTGCCTCACACTGGGTTTTACATACAGTAGGTACTTAATAAATGTATGATGAAGTAAGTCTAGCCTTTTTATGAGCTAGCCTGGGAACCTAATACTTTAGGTATAGCATTGCCTCTGGGAATATATGTTCCATTTCTCAAAGCCATAAAGACTTTGACACAAACTTGACACAAAACACACCCAATTGGCCCTCACACTTCACCACATCCCCACCCAAATGCAGCTGCCAGGGCTTTCAAGGAGTGAAGGAAGTAGTTCCAGGAACATTTCTCAGTTTTTGTCATGATCAGTCTTTGTATGTACAAAATAGTCTCGATATCATAAAATCTCAGAATTTCAAGGAAACTTATCTAACTGGAATACACTACAATGGAAATTAAGTTTGACTTGGCTAGATAAGGAACAGAATGGAGTTTTGATTCAAGATCCTCTTACTGGAAATCTTGATTGATTCCATAGTACAGGATGATAAAATATTTTAAATCTCAACAACAACAACAAAAATGCTGCTTCTCCATAGTTCTCTGGCTTCCTGGTCTCTGTGTTCAACTCACATCTAATATGCCATGACATGCTCCAGGCAGACTACTCATCTGAACACACCATGGGCAATGTAGCTGACCCTAATCAGTTCAGGATTCATGAATTTGAGCCTTCTCCCTCTAAAAACAAGGGACTGGGAAGAGAGAGTGACCTTTTCACTTTCTCACTGAAAAGAACAAAACAAAAATGACTAATGGGGAGTTAATACCCACACAAAATAAGAAGACAGTTGACGAAGTCAAGTCACCTGGTTGAGACAGCTGTATCTGAAAGGATTGGTTGATGTGATTCCAAAGCCAATGTCAATGCTATTTAAAAGATCAATAAGAGGTAGAGAGGAACAAAAAAAAAAAAAAGGACAAGTGTTCTAATTGTCAGAAAGGGGAGGGGGAAAAAGTATGAAAACTATAGGCCAAATGAGTTTGACTTTGATTACTGAGGAAATTCTAGTATGTATCTTTAAAGAGATGGTTGATTTTGCTGATTTCATCATTCAGTCCTTTCCAAATCTTTATGACCCCATCTAGAGTTTTCTTGTCAACAACACGCAGGTGGTTTGTATTTTCCATCTCCAGCTCATTTTACTGATAAGGAAACTGAGGCAAATTGGGTTAAATGACTTGCTCAGGTTCTGTGAATATCAAAAAGAGGAAGCAATAGGGGTAGAGGAAAGGCAGCATGGCTTCACAGGGAACAGGTCATATCAGACCATAGTAGTTTTTCCTTTTTTGGTAGTTTCATTTCTTTTTTTTTGACAGGGTTGCTAAACTGGTAGATCAGAGGAATGCTATAGATATAATTTGTCTATATTTTAGCAAATCTTTTTATAAAGAATTGTATGCTATTTTTATAAAAAGGTGGAGGAATTTGGTCTGGACAATAATACAATTAGATGGATTTGGGACTAAATGGCAAGACTCAAAGTGTAGTTATTAATAGTTCCATGTCAACTTGGAGAAGGTCTCCAATGGAATGGCCCAGGGATTTGTGATATAGGGACTTCCAGGGTGAGGAAACTACCTCTACAAATTTAGTCTGTCACATTCTGTAAGGCTTATAGTTTTAGAGAGTTCCTGAAGAGCACGAAGAGGTTAAGTGACTTACTCAAGATCACACAACCAGTGTATTAAAGGCAGGGCATAAACCTAAATCTTCATAGTCAGACCTCTATCCACAAGGGGATGCTGGATCTCTTTATTAATGATACAAAAAGTCCTTTTGTTTTTGCTACCAACATGATTGACTGTGCTGTGTTGTTGGGTTTTTTTTTTTAATAATAATTCCATTTGCCATGGGGTATAAGGTGGATGTGTAGATAATAATTGTCAGTAATTCACTTAATTTGATCAATACAGCTAGCCAAGCAGCTGATTTTTTTTTCTTTTTCAATACTTTATTATTGAGAGATGCTTGATACAACAATCAAATGACAGGTCGTAACAGTCAGTGAACAGAACAGCTTTTCAGCAGGAGTTCTATTTCTTGTGTTCTCTCTACAACTATTCAATACAAAACCCATGAGCAGAAGCATATGGTCAGTCATTTCAACTCAATGGAAAGGTTTCAATATAAATCAATTGCTCTTGATGTAGTTCTGCTTAATGGATGGTATCAGACTTTACCTTCTTATTCATGTTTTTGGATAGTTTAGTCGTGTTTTCATATGAATATGAGGAATAGCAAGAAGGCTGGTTTGACTGGACTGAAGTATACAAGAAAAGGAGCAATAGATATGTGTGTATACATATTTACATAAAATACATATGTGTGTCTACATATTTGTGTGCATGTGTGTATTATGACACTAGTATTTGAAAGACATTAGGAAAAACTTCGTGCAGAAGATGGTGATTAAGCTTCATTTTTAAAAAGAAGAGAGGGAGTCTCTGAGGAAGAGTGAGAAGGAAGTGGTGCATTCCAGGTATAGGGAAAGTCCAGTGTAGTCATTGAGACAGGACATGAATTGTTGTGAGTGAGTTTGGTTGGATTATAAAGAGCAAGAGAGAGAGACTGACCAATGGAGCTGGAAAGGCAGATTGGGCCTAGACTGTAACATGTTTTAAATGCCACAGTGTGATTTCCTCTGATACTAGAGGCAACAAAGAAACAATGCATTTTATGGAGTGTGTGTGTGTGTGTGTGTGTGTGTGTGTGTGTCTGTCTGTCTGTCTGTGTGTGTCTGTGTGTGTGTGTTTGTGTGTGAGCGTGTGGGGAGGGGGTGGTGATATGACCAGACCTATGCTTAGGAAAATCACTTTGCAAGTTGCAAAGAGGATGGACTGAAACAATGCTGAGACTTGAGTCAGGGTGACCAATGAAAACGCCAGAGGGATTGCCCAGGTGTGAGGTGATGAAGGCTTGAGCCAATAAGGTGGTGGTTGTGGGAGTGGGGAGATAAAGACCGGACAGAGGTGGAGATTGAAAAGATAAGATCTGGCAGCTGCTTAGGGATGTGAGGTGGGTAAATGTAAGAAGTTAAGAATGATGCCAAGATTGAAAACCTGACGACTGGTGGTATATTGGTGTCCTCAATAGAAACAGGGCAGTTCAGAAGAAATGTAGTTTTCAGAGAAAGGTAATATGAGATCTGAAATTCAGATCACAACCCACCCACACCTGCTTAGCCTGTGTGACTCATTCTATCCCACTCAAACTTTAAAGGGAGTGGAACAGGGTTTTTATTCACAGGTTATTGCCCCAGAGCAGATAGGCTGCCCTCCAAGGGTGCAGGTGGTGGATATGCTAGAGGAAGAAAAATTTTCCCAATGGCACCACCTTGCTGCTGCAGGTGCCTAGGTTATAATGCTCTAAAAGGACAATGCCCCAGTACAGAAGGAAAAAGGTTAGGAGCTTGTACAGTGGTGGGAAGGAGTATAGTGGGGAAGTATTGGGTTGTGATGGGTACATGATAAGTGTGATTGTGTGTGACAAGATCACAGGGATACATTATTGTAGGAAGAGTGGGATGGGACTTTTCTTTCCAACCTCCAATGAGTTGATCTGATCACTAGGGGAGAGTTCCATGGATTTACTTTGGGCTCCACTGATCATCAATGAAATCACTGGTCCAATTCTTATCCTTAAAAAGGAAAATATTTTTTAAATGTTTAGTTCATTTTGTTTCACAATTTTAAAGTTTCCATTTTTGTCTGTTTTGTGATGTTTGTTGTTGAGTTGTTTCAGTTGTATCTGACTCGAAATGACCCCATTTAGGATTTTCTTGGCAGAGATACAAGAACCATTTGTCATTTCCTTCTCCAGATCATTTTAGAGATGAGGAACTGAGGCAAACAAGGTTAAATGACTTGACCACACAGCTAGTAAATGTCTGAGGCCAAATTTGAACTCAAGTTCCCCTGACTTCAGGGCCACTATGCCATTTAGCTGCCCTGTTTTGTGATGTACATGATGCATTAACAAAATAGTGTATTATATAATTTACAAATAAATAAATCTGTTGAGGATATTGTTTTTAAATACTGATAATGGCATATGATCAAAAAGTTTGGAAACACTGATCTAGATAAAGGCATAAATGGAATGCTCCTCAAATGTGCAGAAGGCCTAGTATCAAGAGGGTGAGTGAGGTCACTGGATTACAGAGCTAAGATCCCAGTAATATGCTAAAGCATTGGACTGAATGTAAAAGATGGAATTAAATAAAGATAAATACATATATATATATATATATGTATATATAAATCTATAAATCAAACATTATTTTAAACACCTACTATGTGCTAATATCGGGGATACATGGACATATGGACAAAATATGGACAAATGATGAAAGAGTTCTTATTCTCAAGGAGCTTACCATCCTCTAAATAATATATATGTCAAAGGGATTCTGATCAGTGAGTCTAGTGCACTCGGAAGATTCAATCTCCGTATGGACTTTGGCACATGTGTGCCACAATTGCCATACTGTTATGATTAGTTCCAGACTGCAAACCATGTTGAAAAAGAGACAGACTTTTGATTGGCTGCTGAGCTGGGATAGGGTGAATGAAAAAAAAAAATACCAACTGTCCAAAACAAGCCTTTTCCTTTTTCCTGCCTAGCTGCATTGGAATGAAAGAGACAAGCTTTCTCTAGTTGAAGAGTGGTCTTCTTCAGCGAGACCTGTCTTATGGAGCTAACATGAAGTCTGTTAAAATGGGCCACTGTTCTTTGCTTTTTCACTTTTGTTCTTCACTGAAGGAACATGGGAGATGGATACAACCTTGTGAGCTTCAAAAGGTCAGAATAACAAGTGCCAGAAGTCTGGGAGTTGAAGTCTATGCTGGGATTTGCCAGAAGCTAAGATAATGAGGAGTGAAATCCCAAGCGACCTGTCTGACCTAGAATATAGCAAAGGCAGCCAAATGGGAGCCAAAGCCATTCACCATTGACTATGCTGAATTTAGAAGTGAACTTTGTAGATTGCTTTTATAAACAGTTTTTTTTAAAAAAACAGCTTTTTAAAAAGATAGTATTTTTTTATATTTTAAAAAATTCTGAATTCCAAAATTCTCTTTCCCTTCAATACCTCCTCTCCCCAATGAGAAGGAAAGCAATATGATATTAATTATACATGTGAAATCATGCAAAACATTTTTCCATATTAGCCATATTGCCAAAAAAAGTGAGAAAAGCAACGTGAAAAAAATTATCCTTCAATTTGCAGTTAGAGTCCATCATTTCTCTCTGGAGGTGGATAGCATTTTTCGTCTTGAGTCCTTTGGAATTGTTTGGATCATTGGATTGATAAAAGTAGCTATGTCTTTAGCAGTTAATCAGTGTTACAATACCACTTCCGTGTGTAATGATCTTTTGGTTCTGCTCACTTCATTCTGCACCAATTCTTATAGGTCTTCCCAAGCTTTTCTAAACCATCCCCCTTTTCATTTCTTAAAGCACAATAGTATGTCATCACAATCACATATCACTTGTTCAGTCATTTCCCAATTGATTGGCAGACCTCCAATTTCCAACTTTTTACCACCACAAAATGAGCTGCTATAAATATTTTTGTGTACATACGTCCTTTTCCTTTTACTCTGATCTCTTTGGGATAAAGACCTAGTAGTGTCATTGGTGGGTCAAAAGTTATACACAGTTAGAAACTCCTTTAAGCCCTGAGCGTGCTCTCCCCAGGAACCAGGGATTTATTCACAGTAAATATCCTTTTATAAAATCTAAATGCTTTTAATTGGTTAAATAAAAGTGAGACACCAAGTACTGGCAGTTGATAATGGGAATAATACTAGAATGAGGGCTCAAATCAATAGCATTATAAAAATACATTCCTAGTGTCTTATGGAAGGAAAGAAAGAAGAAAGGGAGGGAGGGATGAAGGAAGGAAAAAAGGAAGGAAAGAGTGAAATATCTAACAATATTTCACTATGTGCTAGGTATTATGCTAAGCACCAGACATACATACACAAGCAAAAAGAAAAACAGACCTGTCCTCAAGGAGCTTACATTCTAATGAGAGAAGACATACACACAAATGCACAGAAGGGAGTGGGGGAGATATAGAAGCATGTGTCATGGGGTGAAGGTATGGTTGGAGGGAGGGGCTTGTTTTAAAGTCTAGAAGGTCAGGAACAAAATGGGAGAGGAATTAAGGCTGGATAGCCGAACCCCTACACAAAATGGAGGACTCAATAACAATTCATTAATTGGAGAAGGGGGTAGGCCTTACAAAGGAATTTTCCAAGATAAGAAGTCTGTTGGATATTCCAAGGCAAGAAGTTCCTAGGCGCTAAGGGAAATTCCATGAGACAACATCATAACCATGGTTTTGAGGTCCAGAAATCAGGAACAGAACCAAGAGGAGGATGAGAGGGGATCATGTAGTTGTTCTCTCTCTAGAGTGAATCCAGAATCTCAGTAGATTGTCAGAAAAAGATTTCAGTATTTGGGAGGATTTCATGCTTAAGATGAGTCAGTAATATGATACAGTAACCAAGAAATGAAAGTGATATTTGTTGTTATTCTGTTGTTTCACTCAAGTCTAACTCTTCCTTCATCTCATTTGGGGTTTTCTTGGCAAAGATACTGGCATGATTTGCCATTTCCTTCTCCAGCTCATTTTACAAATAAGGAAACTGAGGTACACAGTGTTAAATGACTTGCTCAGGGTCACCTAGCTAGGACATGTCTGAGGTAAGATTTGAACTCAGGAAGGTAAGTCTTCCTTACTCCAAGCCTAATACTCTATCAAGTGCACCACCTGGCTGCCTGAAAATGATACTGGACTATGTAAAATATGTATATATACATACATACATATGTATATATACATACACATACATACATATATATATATACGTATATGTATGTGTGTGTATTATATACACACACATATATGGAAAGAGAGGGAGAGAGAGTCCTTCTGTGTGTAAGACCTTGTATAGTCTGCCCTGGTCAGATGACCTTTAGAATATTTTGTTCAAATCTGGATGCCACGTTTCTGTAAAACAAGCCAGTTTGAAAGGATCCAGAAGATAAAAGTAACTTGGATGGTGAAAGTTTTTGAGTTCATTGGTCAGAGGAACTAGGAATAGTTAACCTAGAGAAAAGAAAATTTGAGGGAGAAATGAAGCTATTTTCAGATATTTAATGGACTGGTATGTAGAAAATGAATTGGGTTTTATCTGCTGTCCACAGGGAAAAATCAGGGGCAATGGATGATGTTACAATGAGACAAATTTAAGTTCCATGTCAGGAAAAAGCTTCCCCCAATTAAGTCAATATAAAAGTAGGCTGGGCTGCTTCTAGAGCTGGCGGCTTCTCCTCACTGAGGTACTTCAGACAGGCTGGGTTATCACTCTTCTGCCCTGATATGGTAGGGATTCTTCTGGGGGATGGGTTGGACTAGATGACAGATGAGAATCTTTCCAAGGTGGAAATTCTGGGATTCTGTGCATTGATCTGATCAGCCCCAGAAGCCAGAATTAAGAGTAACGAGTAGCACTTACAAGGAGGTGAATATCAGCTTGCTCCAAGCTGGGAAAAATGTATTAAAATGCTATCTTTTCCAAAGTAGGATCCCATTCCCCAGGAGGCAGTGAATTCTTAGCACTGGGGGATTTAAATGCAAATCTTGTCTATATCACTTCTTACAGATGAGTTTGTGGAGGAGATTCCTCACCATCAATGGGACAGAAGGGGCTTCATGGAACTTGGATTAGCTGGGCTAGAATGTAAAGGATGAGTAAGATTTAGAATAAAGGAATTCAATGATAAATTCAATTGCTTTCATTGCAACAAACATGGAGTACTTGCATCATTTCAGCACTGGGAACCCGAAGATAAGAATGTCTCAGTCACTGCCCTCAGGTAGCTTGCATGGGAGGTATAATAGGCAAGGGTGTGCTGGAGCCAGCTCCTATAGACTGATAGTTAAATTGGCAGAGAGTTTGTACCTCAGAAATCCGCACATAATACCAATCAGGACTTTATTTTCTCATTGATTATCTAGACTTAAGAAAATGATAGAGAAAATATTAATAATCCAGATTAAACCTCAAAGTTTGTCATGTGTACTTTCCTCCCAACTCCCCCAGAGAACCAATTGTTAAACATTTACCAGCCTGCTCCTGTAGTAGGTATGGAGTAAACAGGGGGTGGACAAGTGGCACGGTGGACAGAGCCCTGAACTGGGGAGTCAGGAAGACCCAAGTTCAAAGATGACCTCACACATTAGTTGTGTGATCCTAGGTGAGTCTTTAACTCTGCCTGCCATGATTTAATAAAAATTACCTAATTCCTGGCCTTTCTGAGAATAAAATGAAACAATATTTATAAAGCACTTAGCACAGAACCTGGCATAGGAGAGGTACTTAATAAATACTTGTTTAAAAAAAGCACAAGGTAATTCACTTTCCACTCAGGAGGGGGTAAACACCAATGAGCAGGAATGCTGCAGCAATTCATCTTTTCCCCTGCTAACTTTGTTGTGTTCGTTTGGTGACATTGCTCTGAGATCACCTCCAAGAAATCTTTCCTAAATGAATGGCAGTTGGGTGACACTTTCCTCTTTCACCCATGGCCTTTTGAAGATTTTCAACAATGTAAGACCACATGAAAACAAAGCCCAATACATGGGCTACTTCTACACAAAAGCAAGGCCAAATAAATGTAGTACAAATGCTGATTGAATTCAGTACAGCTAATCACATATTTGAAGTAGAATTAATAATTAAATGATAAAATATTAATAATAGTCCTCTAAAAATAAGGAGCAAAATGTGAATGCAAAACAGCTGGAGCTATATTTATGTCTGGCTCAGCATCTTGAAAGGTCTAAGGAAAATACCCATGGCCAGCTTTACTGAACATTAGACAAATGGTAGCTAAGTTTCTTGGCAATTACCAACACATCTATCCTTAGTACTCCACAACATGGAACACATTTCTCTCTTGAGTTACACTGACTTTATGTCTCAAAACATTGGGAAACAACTGATTTTAAGGAAGAACATTTTAAAAGGGGAAAGCAACATAGAAACATAACAAGGGTATGTCCTGTTCTGCTCAAAAATTTTGTCAGTTGTGCAGATGAAAACATGGAGGATGTGTTCAGAAAGGTGTAGATGCCATGCATCTGAAAGAGGGTAATTCTAATAAGATAGCTTAATGACTGGTAATAACTAAGTTTAGTTCCTTCTTCATAATCTCAATTTTTTTAAAAAGTTCAAAAGAAAGTAATAGAACAAAAACAAAGTGAGTGTAAAGGAGAAATGTCTCACAAAAACAGTGATGTTGCAGAAAAAAATTAAAAGAGTAAATGAAGAAATTAAAGGCAGAAAAGGGGGGTTAGTACAGTGATATCATATTATGGGGACTAAGGAGAGACCCCTGCCATAGAAAAAAAGAAGGGTACATCAACTAGAAGATACTACAGAGTAAAACTTGACAAATCAAAAGAGGCTTCAAACTGGTTAACAAGCTAAACAAACAAACAAACTAAAATAGTTCTGGCATCTGTAAAAATAGATTTGAATTCAGTAGACACCTAGGTGGTGCAATGAATAGAGTGCTAGATTCAGGAATAACTGAGTTCAAATCCAGCCTCAGATACTAGACATGTGACCCTGAGGAAGTCACTTAACCTCTGTATGCCTCAGTTTCTACAACAGTACAATGGACATAATTATTGTATCTACTTCCCAGGGTTGGTGTGAGGTTGAAAGAATATTTCTAAAGTACTACATAAATATAAGCTATTATTATTGTTATCATTAACAATGAAAAATAATAGAAAATAGGAGCATGAGACTTGACAACTTGGAAAAAACTATGGAAAATTTTAACTAACTTGTTGATTCTCTGAGGAATAGAATAGCTTATAAATAGATGGAAGATGGAGACACAACAGTGGGGGATCAAATTACAAAACAAAATGTAAACACGTGGAAGAACAGCTAGAAAAAAAAAAAGATTTTAAACTACCTAAAAATATAGGTTATTGAGTAAAGGACAAAGATTCATGAGATAAACTAAGGTTTATTGGTCTCCTGGGAAAATATGAAGACTCAAAGATTCTTGTACTTAAAGAAATTGCATATTTTTGTAATAATTATATAAAATTTAAGGAACTCATATTTCAACATTTCCCTAAAATGTTGAAAAGAAAGAGGAATCAAAATGAAGGCTGATAGAATGCATAGGATGCTGTCAGAGAGGAATCCCAAATGTTTTACTCAATGTAACAAAGAAAGAATATTTAAAGCAGTTAAGGTGAATCAAATCTTAGAGCAACAACAAAACGAATCCAAGTCATCCATATTCTCATTGAGAATAAGAAATGAAAAAAGATATTGAAATGTGACATATTAAAAAGCAGGATGGGGGCGGAGCCAAGATGGCGGAGTAGAAACAGCTCATCCAAGCCACTCTGTCCCCAGATTCCCCCCAAACTATGCAAAAGGGGACTCTGAACAACTTCTGGAGCCCCAGCACCCACAGAACAACACAGAGAAGCTAACCTGCTGCTGAGGACAGCCCAGCAGCCCTGCAGGAAGGACCAGCGCAGTGGTCTGGGACCTGGCAGTGTGCAGCACGCAGAGCGCAGGGAGCCGAGCCAAGCCCAGGTCCGCATGAGCCGAGGTTTTAGCCCCAGGGCAGCAGGGCCAGCAGCCGGCTGGAGGAACCCCAGAACACCAGGAGCTGTGGCGACTCCAGAATTATCAACATAGACATGCCTAGTACAAAGTAAGAGGTTAGTGTCCTATGGACTTTGGGACCAGTATTTGGGGAATTCTTCAGCTCCCTCCCCTGGGGGCTAGAAGCCCCTGAGGAGACAGGACATTTTGTAGTTTTCAGAGGCAGCTCCGGCTCCCGGCCTGCAAATTGTAGGGAGATCAAGCGATCAGTCTTGGGGGGGTAATCGCTCTTGCTTTAATCTCCCTGGATCTGGATTGTAATCTAGGGTGGAAGTCGTGGGTGGGTTTACAGCTTGCCAGAAACGGAAGTTGCCCCCCACACGTTCGGGACGAAAATTCCTCTATCTGGCCTTAAAGCCATAGTGTGGCAACAAGCCCAAAAGTCAAGCAATTAAGTGGCAACATGCCAAGGCAAAGGAAACAGAAAAATGCAACCCTAGACTCCTATTTTGGGGGCATAGAGCAGGAAAAGGACTGTGAGGTCAGAAGTCCTGCTCCAAAAGCCCCAGGGGAAAACATGAGCGGGTTGCAGGCCATAGAGGACCTTAAGAAGGACTTTAAAAATCAAATAAGAGAAGTGGAGGAAAAATTGGAAAGAGAAATGAGAAGGATGCAGGAAAAGTATGAAAGGAGGGTCAACAGCCTGACTGAGGAAAACAACACCTTAAAAAATAGACTAACTCAAATGGCAAAGGAGGCCCAAAAGGGCAATGAGGAGAAGAATGCCTTAAAAAGTCGAATTTGCCAGATGGAAAAAGAATCTCAAAAGTTCACTGAGGAGATTCATTCCTTCAGAGTTAGACTGGAGCAAATGGAAGCTAATGACTTTATGAGAAATCAAGATGCTGTTAAGCAGATCCAAACAAATGAAAGATTAGAAGGCAATGTGAAATATCTCATGGGAAAAACCACTGACCTGGAAAATAGATCCAGGAGAGACAATTTAAAAATTATTGGACTACCTGAAAGCCATGATCAAAGAAAGAACCTAGAAATCACCCTTCAAGAAATTCTCAAGGAAAACTGCCCTGATGTCTTAGATCCAGAGGGCAAAATAGAGGTTGAAAGAATCCACCAATTGCCTCCTGAAAAAGATCCCAAAAAGAAAACTACCTGGAATATTATAGCCAGGTTCCAGAATCCCCAGATCAAGGAGAAAATACTCCAAGCAGCCAGGAAGAAACAATTTCAATATTGTGGAAACACAATCAGAATAGCCCAGGACCTGGCAGCTTCTACACTGAGTGAGAGAAGGGCATGGAATATGATATTCCAGAGGGCAAAAGAACTGGGAATGAACCCAAGGGTCACATACCCAGCAAAACTGAGTGTTTTGTTTCAGGGGAAAATATGGTCATTCAGTGGAATAGAGGACTTTCAAGCATTCTTGAGGAAAAAACCAGAGTTGAATAGAAAATTTGACATCCAGACACAAGAAGCAAGAGATGTCTGAGAAGGTAATCAGGGAAAAGAAATCAAAAGGAACTTATCAAAGTTGAACTATTTACATTCCTATATGGAAAAGCAATAACTGTGACTGATGATATCTTTCTCACTATGAAAATAATGGAAGAAGTGTGTGTGGTCATATGAATAAATATGTTAATGTGTGTGTATATGGTTACAGTTATACATGGATAGAGGGCATAGGTTGAATTTGTTGGGAAGGGAGAATACTCAAGGGATGAAAGTATGAGGTGAGAGAGGAAAGTGGCAAGAGGAGATGGGGAGAGACAGGGTAGGGTAAACTATCCCATGTAGAAGAAGCAAGGGGAAGTGGTTGCAAAGGAGGGGGAGAATAGGAAGGCTAAAAAGGCAAAACCACATTCACATTGAATTTGGTTCAGGGAGAGAATGACATACATACTAAATGGGATATCTTAACCTGCAGCAGGATAGGGAGAAGGGGGATGAGAGGAGGGATGATGGATGGGAGGGCATCCTTGGGGGGAGGGGAGGTTGGAAGTACCCAGTATAGAAGAGGGACAGGATCATGTAGGGAATGGACCAGGTAGGGGGTGGGATGAGTGGGAGGGAATTATAAGCAGCCTTGTACAATATATCTACTATGATAATGTTTTGCATAGCTAGACATGTACAACATATACTGAATTACTTATCTCCCCAGAGGGAATGGGTGACAAGGGAGGAAGGAAATGGATCTGAAATTCGAGGTCTTAACATTAAATGTTTCAAATATATATAAATACTATTATTAATACTCTTTTGCTTGTAATAGGGAGATAAGATGTGCAGGCATTGGGACACAAAGATTCACCTTCCTCTAATGGAAAAGTCGAAGGGGGTATGGGAGAAGGTATGGGAGAGAGCAGACTGGAGGAAGCAATATCTTGTGGGACTGCTATTCTGGGAGGTTGGGTAGGGGAATAACAGGTGGAAAATGATTGTAACTCAAAATCTGGTGGAAATGAATGATGTAAAACAGAAGTTAATAAAGCATTTGTTTAAAAAAAAAAAGCAGGATGAAAATAAAATGTCCCCAGTTTCCTATCAAAAAAGCTGAGTTTTATCTGTCCTAAAAAAAAAAAGTTGTATTTGATAAAATCAAGACTAACAATGATTCTTATGTTAAAAAGCACTGAAAACTTTAACATGAAAACCAACTATGAAACAAAACTTTGCTGGGGTAAACATGACTTTAAAGAGTGTGTTTTTCCTCATGAGTACTTTTAAATTGTGGTGGATCATTTCATTGATGAGAGTTATGAAGTCTTTCACAATTGATTATATTTACAATATTGCTGTTACTGTGTAAATTGTTCTCCTGGTTCTGGTCATCTCACTCTGCCTGACAAAAAGTTTGAGTCATACCTCCAAAATAATGAGTAAACTAAAGACCAAACCATGGAAACAATTGAAAAAATTATACTGAAGACTATGCCAAAGGTAACATAATACAACAATACAATTGAGTAAAACATAAGTGAATTACAATGGAAAAATTGCATACATAAGTGAATCTTACTAAGATATTATTTGTGAATTTATAAATAAATATTACTAGGTATTTATTTAAAGAAAAAGTAACTGCTATACTGACTAAATGGTTTTAAAAGTGGAAAAAGAAAACAACTAAATTCATTCTATGAGACTAATGAGGTCTTGATATCCAAATGATGGAGAAAGAAAGAAAACTATGGAGTAATATCATTGATTAATATTGGTGCAAATAAATAAATTCTGGCAAGATACAGCAGTAGCAAATAATAAAAATAATTCCTTTTGACTAATTTGTACGATAACTCAATGATAACACAACTATGAAAGTTTTGGCATAAGAAATCATATTAATACAATTAGAAAATGTAATCACAATGTATCAATAAATAAAAAAAATATAAGCCCATTAAGGTAGTAATACTAAAGGTGACATAAGAATATGAATATAGCTCCTTAATATGATTTTTTTAGAAGTCTAATAACAAAAACCACCATTACTTGAAATGGAGAAGCCTTGTATACAAAGAGTGATATAAGGATGCTTCAATATGACAATTTGCATAGTACCAGGAATGGTAGCTATAACAACAAGAAAAAGAAATTCAGGAAATTTCCAAAAAAGAGAACCTGAATCCAACCCCCATATATTTTGCAATGATATAATGGTTCATTTAGAAAACCAAAGATTTTAAAAACAAAATTGAAATAATAAATAATTTGAGTAATGTTGAAGGATAGAAATACATCCACAATAATATGTTGGCTTTCCTGTATATTCCAATCAAAATCCAGAAAAATGGACAGAAAGAGAAATATAGTAACAACTAAGTACTTTATCTAGGATCTAATCTAATGGTCATGTCTCTGACACATACTGAATGACCTCCTCTCAAGTCTTTATGCCCCAGACAATTCTTGGATATTCCAAGGTGGCTAATTGTTGTTGATCTGCTTTGGCAGAGACGGTTTCCTTGCTAGAAATTTCCTCCCTACATTGTTGACATCACAGATGAAGACCAAAACAAACAAAAATCATCATGACACATAGGAGTTAGAAAAATATATCAATAAAATATTTTATAGAAATATAAAATAGCTAATTGGAATAATTATTTAGACAAGTATTGAATTTTTATGGTTAGGTCCAGCTAATATAGAAGGATAATAGTAATATTAAAATTAATTTAAAAATTCATAGTATATTAATCAAAAAACCAATGTATACTTTAAATAATTACATAAAATAAGAATGTAATTCATAGAGAAGGGGGATGGTCAATAATAGCAAGCAAAATAATGAGAATACACGTGGGAAACAACGTTAGTAAATTTCATATTACAAATCAGTACTTCTCAAAATTCTTTCATATAGAATTAAAAATAGAAAAGAATGTTGGGGGAATAAATTAAACAAACAGAATTTAGAAACAAATGCTCAAAGCAGTCTAATATTTGACAAACCCAGGAACAAAGGGAAGAAAAGCAACATGCTCATTAAAATTGCTGGGGAACTTTGGACAATTTGGAGGAAAGTGGATTTAGAGAAACAGCTTATATAATATACCACAATTAACTAAAAACAGACATTTTAACTATAACAAGTCACACTAAAATATGGGAGAATGAAAGGATAAATGTTTCTATGTATGGGGAGAAATTATTTTAAACAAGTAGAAGAGATCATAAAAGACAAAACAGATAGTTGATATAAAAGTTAATATAAAAATAAATGTAAAACATAAATACATAACATAATATAAATATTATAAATATATAAGAATAAATATAAAATAAATATAAAAATAAAAGGCCTTTGCACAAATGAAAACAATGCAGCATAGAAAAAGTATAAAACAATTAGACTAGGAACAAATCTAATTGTTTTATACTTTTTCTATGCTGCATTGTTTTCATAATTTGAGTAATGTTGAAGGATAGTAATACATCTACAGTAACAACAAATCCTTCTATTAACAATCTGTAATGAAAACTCGATATTCAAAATCTTCAAATAATTAAAAATATAAAAGACTGAACTATTCCAAAACTAATTTAACAAGCATTTATTGAAAAAACTAATTATGACATTGTACTAGACTGTGGGTATACAGAAACAAAAAAGATATACTGCCTTTCTCCAAGGAGTTTACATTATGTCAGGGAATGTCAGGGTAGATACTGAGCCAAGCAATTATAGCTTCAGAGGGTCACAGTCTCAAACCAAATGACTGCACAGACTCAAATCCTTTCCTCTAGACACTGGTTCAAGGCAAGTCTTTATTGATCAAAACCAATAGCCAGGCCCTTTGTGGTCTTGTATTGCATCTGGCCCCACCTTACCCCATCCTTAGGAATAACCTTACAATCCATTCTCATTGTTCATCTCTTATTTATTGATCTTTTGTTTATGTTTGTCGAGTTTCTGATTGTTCATAAGATGATTTTTGGAGGAAGTATGTACAACTAGAAACTTCCAGATCTCTAGCCTTACCTGTCTGTTCCGTTAAAATATAATTTATCACATGAGACTGGGAAGCCAATATGAACACTGACAGAATGGTGCTATGTTATCACAACAGAATGAAATGATGCACCCAAAACTAAGGGGATGAAATTAAACCAATCAAAAAGAATTTATCACCTGGTTATTATATGTCAGGTTCTGTGATAGGTGCAGGGAAAAAGATAACAAAAATGAAAAAAATTCTTAGTTTCAAATAAGATTATATAAGTGTGTGTGTATGTAAAGTATTTTGCAAGCCTTAAAGTGCTATGTAAATGCTACCTATCATTATTATTATTATTTTCTCATGAAGCTTACATTCTATTAGACATGTACATATACAAGCACATATGGAATATATGGAGGCAGAATAAAAATAAATACCATGTATTTAGGAAGGGCATTATATTGTGAGTTCTTTGAGGGCAGGGACTGAATTGTGCCTCTTTTTGTATCTGTAGTGCTTAACTCAATGCTTAGAATATTTTGTTATGGGGTGGCTAGGCAATGAATAGAGCACCAGCCCTGGAGTCAGGAGGACCCGAGTTCAAATCGGCCCTCAGACACTTAACACTTACTAGCCATGTGACCTTGGGAAAGTCACTTAACCCCAATTGCCCTGCTTTCTTCCTCCAAAAAAGGAAAAAAAATAATATGTTGTTATTCAATCATTTGGTTATATCTGACTCTTCATGAGCCCATTTGGCCTTTTCTTGGCAGATACTGGAGTGATTTGCCATTTCCCTCTCCAGCTCATTTTACAGTTGAAGAAGCTGAGGCAAACAGGCTTAAGTGACTTTGCCTAGGGTCACAGAATTAGTAAGTATCTGAGGCTGGATTTGAACTGAAGTCTTCCTGACTCCAGGCCAGGCACTCTATCCACTGCACCACCTAGCTGCCCACCTGGAATATAGCAAGTGATGAATAAATGCTTATTGACTCTCAGTTGAGGGAGGAGGGGGGCAGTTGTAATAATGAAAGTTTTCCTATTGAATTTGGCACTTGACCCTAATCTTGAAGGAATAAAGAGATTCTATGAGGAAGAAATATGGAAGAGGGACATTCCAGGGATAGTGGATGGCCAGGGTAAAAGTAGAGTTGGAGATTGGAGTTCTATGTATAAGGAACAGAGAGAAGGCTAGTTTGCCTGGACATTAAAGTGAGGGAAGAATAGTATGTATAATAAGGTTAAGTATGTTGTACCCAAATTGTTCAACTTGTGCTTTAAGTTCAAACAGAATAATTTATGTTTTATCCCAGGGGCAATAATGAACCACTGGAACTTGATGAATAGGGGAGTCACATGGTCAGATCTGTCCTTAAGGAAAATAACTTTGGCAACTGTGGATAGATTGGAGGGGCAGAGACTTGAAGCAGGGAAACCAATAAGGATGCCATTGCAGTAGTCCATATGAGAAATGGTAAGGACTTGAACTAAAGTAGTGTCTGTGTCAGTGGAGAGGCCAGGGATGCTACATGTTATAAAGGTAGATATGACAAGATATGGCAACTTATTGGATGTGTGGGATAAGGGAGTCGAGAATAACTGTGCAAACTTGGGAGATGGAAGAATGGGGAAGAAGGGTTTGTAAGAATATTTACATTTTTCACAAGGATAAGAATTAATGCAAATATTCTACACTTGGTTTAAAAAAACAAAATATATATGCATACGTATAACCTTACATACATATAGTTACATGTACTCAGATATCCATCATTATATTTCTATACGGACACACACATTCATATGCATCCATATAAAACTATACTTGTTTGTCCTCTGACACTATATTGTTTCAAAAAGAGGCTAAATGATGCACTGTTATAAATATTAACGGGGCATCTGCTGTATATATTGGACTCAACATCCTCTGATGTCTCTGTCAGTTCTAAGATTTTATGATTCAACATCCAGAACCTTAGAGATTATCTAGTATAATCTTGTCATTTTTTCAAGAGGTGAAACTTAGGCCCAGAGAAGGAGAGAAGACATACAACTAGTTAGTAGGAAGCTAGGTGTTCAGCGGATAAAGTGCCAGGTCTGTAGTCAGAAAGACCTGAGTTCAAATTCTGACTCAGACATTGACTAGCCATATGACCTTGGGTAAATCACTTAATCTGTCTGCTTCTGTTTCATCATCTATACTAATAGCACCTACTTCCCAGGGTTGTTGTAAGGATCATCCTGGAACTTAGTAGGGACTCTATAAATTGTAGCTATTGTTGTTTTTGTTATTATTATTAAGTAACAGAACCAAAACTTGAACCTGGGTTTTCTGAATCCAGATTCTATGTTCTTTCTACTATATTAGTCAAAAGCAGCCATGGAACACAGCTAGTAGAACACACAGAATGGGACAGGACAATTCTGAAATACCTGCCTGAGGGTACCTGAAAGTATAATAGCTTTGAAGCTTTGGTCTGTGAACTCATTCCCTCCAATAAATCCTTCCAGATAAAAGGTTCACATATTATTTGCTTATGATGAGGAGCACCTGCATTTCCTCGGGTGCAAGTCTGTTTCTTGCTGTCATACCTTCTTTTCAGTCTGTTATTTATGGGTATCCCTTTGTCCACCTGCCCTGTTCTTCTATGGCTGCCTGAGTTTATTATATCGCCTCCAACAGCCCAATGCAGTTTAGCAAGCATTTTTAATACATTTTTCTTGCTATCTTTTGTTTTTATCTAGCCTAAAGTTCTCCCAAGGCTCTTTCCTCTTCTCTCTACTTCAAGAGTCATTCTATATAACAAAGAATAGTTTTAAAGGAAAAAATGGAAGAAAAAGAGAAAAATGGAAAGAAAAACTAAATGGTATGTGGGAAAGTCTGAAAATATATGCAATGCTCCACACCCATGGGCCTCTCACCTTATCAAGGAATGGGGAAGGAGGAATGTCTTCTCATATCCTTTCTTTGGAGTCCTGCTTGAATAACATTTGTTAAGCACTAGTGTAGTATAATGAAAAGAGGCCTGGCATTGGGGTCTGAAGGACCCGAGTGCAAGTTCTCTGTCATGTTCCGGATGTATAACCCTGGACAAACCATGTAATTGCTCACTACTCCTGGGCAATAAATATTCTCAAGGACAATCAAGTTCCTGAGCTGTGTTTGTTAACTTTTGAAATCATGGATCTAGGAGGCCCCTCCCTAAATACATACAAACATATATACAAATATATATATACACACATAAACACAATATATGCATACATATCTACACATATATAATATTTATGTTTACACATACAGATATAGCATGGATATATGTTACATATATTTTATATGCATATATATGTGCATATGGGGGCAGCTAATCCAATGTCAGATCCTTACTAGCTGGGTGACCCTGGACAAGTCATATAACCCTGTTTGCCTCAGTTTCCTCATTTGTGAAATAAACTGGAGAAGGAAATGGCAAACCATTCCAGTATCTTTGACAAGGAAACCCCAAATGGGGACACAACTGAAAATGACTGAAAAACAACAACAATTTGTGTATATACATATATATGTGTACAACATACACACATACTGTATGCATATAAATATATGCATGCATGTATACATGCATGAATACCTATACACGTATCTATGTGTATACATATATATTTACATATACATATGTGTACATACAACACATATATACGTTTGTTGATTCACTCGTACCCCCTCATATATAATATATAATATAATTATTTTTATATATGTATGTGTGTATATATATATTTATATATGTATGTGTGTGTGTGTTTACTGGGGGTGCAAAGAGGAAGTGAAAACAGCCCCTGAACTCAAGCAGCTTACATTCCCCTGGAAAATATAACTACCTCAGTAAATAAGATAGTTTTAGGAGAGGGAGGATACTAACAACCAGGGTGGGTAAGGAGAGGCTTCCGATGGGAGAAGACACCTAAACTGAACCTTGAAGAAAATAGATGCTAATAGACAGAGGTAAGGAAAGAGTTCATTCTAAGAAGCAGAGGGCACTAGATGTGCTAAGATCTGGAGGTAGAGTTTAGATCATGGGGGATAGCAGATAATCTAGCTTGCTGGAATGCAGAGTATGTGAAGGGGGAAAATAAGAAATAAATCTGGAAAGGTAGATTGACGCTGAAGTCAGATTGTGAAGGGCTTTAAATGCCAAGCTGAAGATAGCATGTTCTTGCAGAAGTGATGGGGAGACACTGAAACTCCCTGAGCAGAGCAGTAACATGGTAGGACAGACTAATTTCTTATCACGGAGTTCCAACCTCTCTTCAATGGACCTGGATTTCTGTACCCTGGACCTTCAAAATTCATCTTTGAGCCTCCTGCCCTCCTGAATGGTTATTGAGTGAATGTAAACCAGCCCACTTATCTCTCTTTACCTGACTGGCTCTTGACCAAGGACCTTGGTTCACATCTCCATCTTACCCAGCCATCCAGCTGTCCACCAAGGCCACTTTGCCAGCTGCTTGTTGATTCACTCATACTCTCTCGTACACACCTATCCCATGATACATCTTCTGGAAACAGTAATTAGTTAATCCATAAGTATTTATTAGGCATCTAATACTAATAAAGGCCTGTGCTAGCTGCTGGAGATACAAATATAAAGAATGGAGCGAACCCTACTCATACAAGTCCATAACAGAAGCGCCTGTCCTCCTCTTGTCTCTTAAATCTGCTGCCTGGAAGCTCAGAGAAGGACGTGTCACTGAAGAGAGAGGTTAAAGGAGTTATACTTTCTATGAAGCCCTAGGAGCTGTGGAGAAGAGGTTCTGGCCAGAGGACTGATAGATGAACATCACGGCCAATCTCAGGTTCTTTCTCTCCATGTAGAACTTCACCAGCAATTCTAGCTTTGTTTTAATCTCTGAGTTTCTGGTTTCAGTTATAACAGCGTGTCATCTGGCTCCTCTGTATATCAGCTCATCATTCTTGAGACTCCTCAGAAAGACACTCCCTAAGTGGCACCTGGAGTCAGGGAGATCTGGTATAAATCTGACCTCAGACACTCACCAGCTGTGTAACTTTGGGCAAGTCACTTAATTACTGATTGCCTCTGTTTCTTCAAGTGAAAAATGGGGACAATGATAGCACCTACATCACAGACTTGTTGTAAAGATCAAATGAGATAATATTTGTGACCTGCTTAGCACAGTGCCTGGCATATAAATGCTTATTCCTTTCTTTCCCTGGCCACCATTCACCTAAATGTTTATCTTTCCCTATTAGAACATAGGAATTAGCTTTCTAGTATAAGAACTGTCTCTCCTTTGGGGTCTGTATCTCTAGCATTTAGCACAGTACTTAGAACATAGTAATTAGTTATTTTTTGTATTCATCCATTCATCCACATATGCACATTCAGATAATGTAAGCAGTTTTTCATGACTGAAATACTGTACATGTAAATTAATATCTGTATCAGTTCCCTATATGCAAAGGCCTCTCACTTCAGTGTTATTGAATGATTGACTGATACAGCTGAATTCTGCCAAAATCGGGTCCCAGGAGCTCATGGGCTTTTCAGACGTTGGAGTGTACATCTTGGCCAATCTAAAAATCTCCTAAGCTTACTCCTTTTTTGGCTTTCAAATAGAACCACACACAAAGCTGTATGTGAGAGCTTGTATCCTCCCAAAGTCCCATTTTTCAGAGACTGCTCTGCAGAGAGTCTCTTAACCATCCCTGTGCCTCAGAAGTCAGGAAGCTGACAGGCTCAGTAATTAACCCTCCTGCCATAGTCTCAGCATAGCACGTCAGGGGCCTTTCATTGTGTGTTCTCCACCCCCACCCCAATTTTGCTGCCAGTGTCCAATCTAGGTGGGAATTTGAACCAACTCTGCCAAGGGTCAAGGATGTGAGGAGGAGCCCTTCTCTTCCCCACTCCCTCATTCCTCTGTTCCTGGAAGCTGTCTCCAGGTTCCCTGAGGCCCTGGATGCTGGAGCTCTCAGCTCCACTGGGCTGTGGGCCTCTTCAGGCCTGGTTCCCAGCTCTGGCTGAAAATGTCCCGTCTTGCTCCATGGAGCTGTTCTTCCCCCTCCCTCCCTGGATTCTTCTCACAGCTCCCTTATTTCTCTTGTTGGTCCTCTTTGTTTGCTTAAGGCCCGAGGCAGATATAATTACCGAATTTAGGCAGAATTCTGAAATGACCCCAAAGGTCTTTTTACTCAAACAGAAATCATTTGTTATAATGAGCCCTGCTCGTAACCTCCTGACCCTGAGAGCTCAATTAATTTTACACAGGAAAAGTGCTGGGAGCCTCTGACCCCTCCTGTTGGAGAGATTCCCATTAAAGGGGTAATAGTCTCCCACTGCAGCTGCCTAATGTGGAAAACCGGGCGTAGGAAACCTATAAACCAGACACTCAAGGCCAGTGGGAGCTGGGTTTTCTGAAGCAGCTGGTAAGAAATAGAAGGGCAGCCCCCACAGGAGCTCCTGTCCTCCTCTTGTCTCTTAAATCTGCTATCTGGCAGCTTAGAGAAGGACTTGTCACAGGAGAGAGGCTGAAGGAGCTACACTTTCTATGAAGCCCCAGGAGCTCTGGAGAAGAGTTTCTGGCCAGAGGACTGATGGAGGAACACCAAGGCCAGTCTCAGGTTCTTTCTCTCCATGCATAACTCCACCAGCCCTCTTAAAATTCCAGCTTTGGTTTGAGCTGGGAGCTTTTGATTTCAGTTATTAACAGCCTTGGTAATGGCTTGTAATTGACAGTGATTTTTTTTAAATCAGTTTTTCCTGTTAGTTATCCAAGCAGCTTTTCTGGCATTAGAGACTATAAAGAGACTTGTTTAGGGGTCAAGATCCCCCAGCTTTGAGGAGGCAGCATAGTACAATGGAAAAAAAAAACACCAGTCACTTAGCATCCTTAAGCATCAGTTTCTTCATCTGTACGTAGCAGGGAGAATCCTACTTTGGCCTAGTTCCAGAGGAGTGAACATGCACATTAACCTCTTGCTGGAGGATGGCTTTCATTTTTTTTTCCTGAGAAGATACAGAAATTCCTGATTCATCCTTGTGTGTCCTCAAGATTGGGGATGCTGTCAAAGGTGATTGGCTACTGAGGATCATGGGAGAAGGATTCTTTCAGAGGAAACTCCTCTCACTAGGCTATAAGAACTGCAAAAAGACATCACTCCTTCTCTTTAGGGATGCCCTCTCTTTGGACAGATTCACTGACAGATCTCATGTTAACTTCCAATAAAGTTATGAAAAAATCTCTCCCCTCTGTTCCCCACCACTCCCAATAGCAATGGTGGCAAAAAATACAAGCACAGGGCAAAGAGAACATGTGTTTGCTTAGTCAAGCCTGAGATTGGATCTCAGAATCCTAATTGTGTATTGTTTTGTGCTCCTTTCCCAGAGCCCAGAACACTAGGTCCTGAAAAGTGGACATTTCCAGCCTCACTTCTAACCTCATGAGTTTTAAAAGGGAGAGAGTTCTTAAGTAAGTGCCAGATGCCCCAAAGGAGAAGGGGATGCCTACAACTATGCCACCTGTAAGAGAGGTCACTACCATCACTGAATCTGAATGGATTAAAGGGCCTCCCAGGCCCAGCTAGCCAGAAGATAAGGACCTGTAAGTTGATCAGATGGTATAGATCCAAGATGGGTGAAAAATAAAGTTGCCATTATTTCCTAGGAAAATATACCATGTGATGGGCTATTATCTTTCTTCTTTTTGGATTTGTTAGCACTAAAAGGACCAGAGATATCAAATGACACAATATTTAAAAATAATTTTCTTATAACTAAATTTCTCCTATATGTACATATATACTTAAAATACAAATAATTACAAACAAATATAATTTTACTTTGAAATAAAAATGTTCATCCTACTCTCTCTAGTTTCTTGACCTTATATAATAAAAAATAGTACCAACTTAAAGTATTTCTTTTGTGGTACAAAAACCACTCTTCATTACTATACATCTCCTTTGTATATTGGGTATCTTTGTAGAAAGAAATATTTTATTTTCTATTAGGAAGATTTTAGACATGAGTCATACCTAAGATTTATTTTAAAGATTTTTCCCCTCAGCCTTCTACTATAAAGTGGGATTATAATGAACCAGAGTTCAAGGAAAGTCTGATTCTCCTTTCTGGACATCAAGACAGCCTTAAGATGAATCCAGGCTATACACAAGTCAAGAAAAGGATCCCCTTTCCTTGGAAGGGGACTACTGGGCCTTGAGTCACATGTAAAATTGAGGGGGGGATGGTCTCTGAGGACTCTTCTGGTTTTATATCTATGATCCTGTGGACTTGGCCATGTAAAACAAGTTTGTTTTTAGAACAGGGGATGTTTAAAGAATATTTTTATAGTGGTATAGTATCTCATCCATAGACTAAACATAATAGCTAGCATGTATATAGTGCTTTTACAGTTTACAAAGTATTTTAAATTTGATTCTCACAACAACTTTATGAAGTAGGTGCTAGTTTTTTCTCCATTTTACAAAAGAGGAAACTGAGGCACAAACAGGTTAACTGACTTACCCAGTGCCACACAGTTAATATATGTCTGGGGGACCATCAATTGGGGAATGGCTAAACAAGCTGTGGTATATGATTGTGATGCAATATTATTGTGCTACAAGAAATAAAAAGAAGGATGATTTCAGAAAAATCTGGAAAGACTTACATGAACTGATGCAAAGTGAAGTGAGCAGAACCAGAAGAATGTTGTACACAGTAACAGTAGTATTGCTCAATGACAAACTCTGAATGATTTAGCTATACTCAGCAATACAATGATCCAAGACAATCCCAAAGAACTAGTGATGAAGCATACTATCCTCCTTCAGAGGTCAAAAACAGACCAAAACATGTTATTTTTCACTTTCGTTCTTTTTCTTTTATTTGAGTCTTTTTTATATTAAATGACTAATATGGAAATATTTTACATGAAAAAATATCTGAGGAAAGATTTGAATCCTGACTCTATGTCAAATATTCTCATTACTGTTCCACCTGAACAAAGTCATAGGGTTTTTGTTGCTTTTGCAAGTTGCTTTGTCAAGAAAACTTGAATTTGATGTAGAATTCAAATTCTCCATTAACCCCTCAGTTTGGTGGGGAATGGGGGAGGGAAGAGGGGCAAAAGAGAGCAAATACTTTACTTCTTCAAAACCAATAATTAGATCTTACACGAAATGTTAGTTTCTCAAACCAATGTTTTATTGATGTTACTCTCCAGTTCAAAGGAAGAAATTGCCTATAAGCTGCCCATTCAGAGGCCTCCAATCACAGACCAGGAAGGAACCTTAGAAATCCCATAAACCCACCCATTTCTGCTCAGTTCTAGCTGTTGGGAAGTCCTTTCTTGTATTTGTCATTTTTCTAATGTCCTCTGGGCACCCATCAGGACTGCTTCAGATGGTTCTAAGACATATACAGCTGCAGGATTATCACAGACTGCTCCTCAATGGTAACAGCTGTAACCAGACTCTGAGACCTGAGGCCAAGTCAGTCGTTTCTGTTTGCCATGTAAAGCCCTGCACTGTCTTGTGCCAACCTATTTTTTCTCATTTTCCCCTTAAGCTGAATTATCCATTACTTCCTTTCCCACACTCTAAGGTTCAGTCAAACTGGTCATCTCATTGCTCTTCACAGACATTATCACCCGACCCTGGGACTTTACACAGACTCTTTCCCCCTGCCCACACTGCAATCTCTCCTCACCTCTGCCTCTTCAAATCCCCAATTCCTTTCAAAGCTCAGGTCAAATTCTACTTTCTTATATAAGATCTTTCTTGATCCCTCTAGCAACTCCTGCCTCTCCCTACATTACCCCCACATTACCTTGTATTTATTTTTAATTAAAAGGGGAAGGGAGAGAACCAGCTCAATTGATGTGAGCCTAGCAAGTAAGGGACAGATAACAAAGAATCATAGGTCAGCCTAGGTCGCATCTGGGCACCAGCAACCTCTGCAGAACTTTCCCAGAATGAAGGTAAAGAACTAGTGGACTCAGCAGAAAGCCCAGGCTCCCATTTTCATGCACAATCATTTATTAAAAAGTCTTAGACTTTGCCCAGAATCAGGGAGTGAATCTGATTGGCCACTCTCAGCAGGCTTTTGAGTGCCCAGGGAGGAAGGAGAGAGAACAGAGGATCTCTTTTGCATTTTTGCATATGCAAAGCAGGGGAGGTCAGTACTACTGTTCTTTCCTGACTGAGGGTCATAGATTTGGGTCCCAGCAACCCCAGCCTGGGGATATGTGAGTGGTAGGGCTCAGCTGCCAGCCACGCCTCCCAGGACCTTCCTCACTGATCTTCCCTTACCACAAATATTCCAATGACTAGAATGAATGTTAATAGTATAGGGCCACTATAACTTCTACTATTGCTGCTGTTGCAATGAAAAATAGTGATATTAATAATCCCATCATGATAGTAATGATTGTAAAAAGTATATAGAGTCATGGATATGAGTTAGATAGATTCTAGGAAATTTCATAAAATTCCAATGATCCAATCATGAATGACTCCAATGAAGAATAAATATTATACTTAATTTGCCATATTTGCTCTTTGTAGTCACCTCCCCTACTTTCTCCTCATTTAAAGACCATAACAATAAATCGTGTTTATTTACAGCACATACCCTTTTCCTGTAACTGTTTGGCCTATATGGCTATAGTTCATATCCTCACTCGAATAATGAAAGGCATTTTCAGTAATCAAGGTACAATGATCTTTAAGTAGTCTGGGGTGGGGGGAACAGGACATTAGCTATGCTTTAATGCTCCTGGACATTCTGCCCCCTTTTAGGTCTGGGGTGGATGATGGATCTGAGAAGCTTATTTTCCTTTTTTGGTAGTTTAACCCTCTTTTGACTTAAGCCCCTTCAGCAGGACTTAAATAATTAAAGTAACTCCTTTTATTGCAGTTTATTTTAAAAGGCATAATTTCCATCTGAGCATCATATTATAAAGATCTTTCACAAAATCAAAGGAGGCAAATTATTGAGCTGTACCCTGCTGAATTTATATTCTAGGTGGTTTTATTTAAAATACAGGCGTAGTAAAATCCTATTAGAACCAAAACCCCATTGTGAGCCTCCTCTACCCTCAAGGCATCGAGTTCCCACTGACTTCAAAGCGGGTGGAGGATGAAGAAAGTACAGGAACCCCCAGAGCTGCAGGAGGAGAATGCTAGAAGCCATACACAGCATAGCTTAAAGAGAAGAATGCTTCCAGGATGTTTGCTCTCTGATAAGAGGCCCCTCTCTCTGAATGGTCCTCACTATTCAGCTGTGCTTAAAATGTTTTCTCATGTCTCAATGCACCCTAGCTTTCTCTATGTTAAAATATCACGCATTGCTCGCTTGAATGGAAATCCCAGCAAGAGCATTCTGTACTTCCAAAGAGTCATAGCTCTGGAGCTGCAAGGGACATCAGAGGTCACCTAGCTCAGCTCCCTTTTCGTACTGATAAGGAAAAGGAGACCAAAGATTAAATGACTTCCTAAGAGCACCAGAAACGGGTCTTGACAGGAGGTTTTTTGACTCCAGAGTCATTTTTTTACTAAAAAAATGCTTTATTAACTTCTGGTTTACATAATTCATTTCTACCAAATTTTGAGTTACAATTTTCCCCCCTTTTTCCCTACCCACCACCCCAGAATAGCAGTCCCACTAGATATCCCCTCACCCAATATGCTCTCTCCCATATCTTCTCCCATACCCCCTTTGACTTTGCCATTGGGGCAAGGTGAATCTTTGAGCCCCAATGCCTGGACGTCTTATGAAACATTTAATTTTAAAACTTCGATTTTCAGATCCATTCCCTTCCACCCTTGTCACCCACTCCCTCTGAGAAGATAAGCAATTCAGTATGTGTTGTACATGTATAGCTATGCAAAATATTACCATAGTAGATATATTGTAAAAGATTGCTTGTAGTTCCCTCCCACCCATCTCACCACCCACCTGGTCCATTCCCTACTTTGATCCTGTCCCTCTTTGATAGTGGGTACTTCCAAACTCCCCTCCCCCCCAGAATACCCTCCCCTCCATCCTTCCCCCTCTCGTCCCCCTTTCCCCTACTCAACTGCAGGGTGAGATATCCCATTTAGTATGTATGTGATTCTCTCCTTGAGCCAACTTCAATGAGAATATGGTTTTGCCTTTTTGCCTTCCTGTTCTTCCCCTCCCCTGCAACTACTTCTCCTTGCCTCTTCTACATGAGATAGTTTACCCTATCCTGTCTCTCCCCATCTCCTCTTGCCACTTTCCTCTCTCACCTCTTGACTTCACCCCTTAAGAATCATCCCTTCCCATCAAATTCAACCTGTGCTCTCTATCCATGTATACCTGTAAACTTATGCCCATATACCCTTATTCAGTTATTTTCATAATGAGAAAGGTTTCATCAGACACAGTTGTTGTTTTTCCATGTAGGAATGTAAATAGTTCAACTTTGATAAGTTCCTTTTGATTTCTTTTCCTTGATTACCTTCTCAAGCATCTCTTGCTTCTTGTGTCTGAATGTCAAATTTTCTTTTCAACTCTGGTTTCTTCCTCAAGAATGCTTGAAAGTCCTCTATTCCACTGAATGACCATATTTCCCCCTGAAACAAGATACTCAGTTTTGCTGGGTAGGTGACCCTTGGCTTCAATCCCAGCTCTTTTGCCCTCTGGAATATCATATTCCATGCCCTTGGATCCCTCAGTGTAGAAGCTGCAAGGTCCTGTGCTATTCTGATTGTGTTTCTACAATATAGAAATTGTTTCTTCCTGGCTGCTTGTAGTATTTTCTCCTTGATCTGGGAATTCTGGAACCTAGCTATAATATTCCTAAGAGTATTCTTTTTGGGATCTTTTTCAGGAGGCGATTGGTGAATTGTTTCAACCTTTCTATTTCCCCCTCTGGGTCTAACACATCAGGGCAATTTTCCTTGAGAATTTGTTTAAGGATGATTTCTAGGTTCTTTCTTTGATTGTGGCTTTCAGGTAGTCCAATAATCTTTAAATTATCTCTCCTGGATCTATTTTCCAGGTCAGTGGTTTTTCCCATGAGATATTTCACATTGCCTTTTATTCTTTCATTTGTTTAGATCTGTTTAACAGCATCTTGATTTCTCATAAAGTCACTAGCTTCCATTTGCTCCAATATAACTCTGAGGCAATGAATCTCCTCAATGAGCTTTTGAGATTCTTTTTCCATCTGGCAAATTCAGCCTTTTAAGGCATTCTTCTCCTCATTGCCTTTCTGAGCCTCTTTTGCCATTTGAGTTCGTCTATTTTTTTTTCTTTTTTGGAGGGCAATTGATGTTGAACTATGACTCTTTGGAAGTTGCCCAAGGTCACACGGCTAGGTTTTTGTTTTGCATGTGTTAAGTGTCTGAGGCCAGATCTGAACTCAGTTCCTTCTGGCTCCAGGGCTGGCACTCTACTCACTGCGCCACCTAGCCGCTCTGTTAGTCTATTTTTTAAAGTGTTATTTTCCTCAGTCAGGCTGTTGACTGTCATTTCATACTTTTCTTGCATCTTTATCATTTCTCTTCCCAATTTTTCTCCCACTTCTCTTATCTGTTTCTTAAGGTCCTCTATGGCCCTGTAGCCAGCTTGTATTTTCATTTGGGGCTTGGTGCAGGAGTTCTGACCTCACAGTCCTCCTCCATTATTTGATCCTCTTTGCCCCTAAAATAGGAGTCCAATGTTGAATTTTTCTGTTTATTTTGTTTCTTTTTCCTAGGCATGTTGCCACTTAATTACTTGGTTTTGGGGCTTGTTGCCACAACAGGACTCTGCCACCAGACAGGAGAGCTTCCATCCCAAACGTGGGGTCTTCAAAACTTCTGCAGTTTGGGTGGCCTCTGTAAAGGCTCCACCCGTTCTGGCAAATCGGATACCCACCCCAAACTTCCCCCCCAGACCACAATTCAGATCCAGGCAGTTTAAAGCAAGAGAGATTAACCCCCAGACTGATTGCTGGATCTCCCTACAGTTCACTAGGAGCTAGAGCCACCACTGATGCTGCAAAATGGCTTCTGTGCCATGTTTCTTCAGCAGCTTTTCGCCCCCGGGGGAGGAAGCCGACGCGTTCCCCAAATACTGGTCCCAAAGTCCATAGGGCACTAACCTCTCACTCTGTCCTAGGCATATCTGTGCTGATAATTCTGGAATCACCACAGCTACTGGTGTTCTGGGGTCCCTCTAGCCGGCTGCCGGCCCAGCCACCCTAGGGCTAAAACTGAGGCTCATGCGGGCCTGGGATCAGCTCCCAGAGCGCTGCGCTGTGGGTTCCCAGCATGCTGCACTGCCTGCTCTCAGAGCACTGCGCTCGCAGCTCCCCGCAGAGCTGCTGGGTTCTCCTCAGCGGGAGGTTAGCTTCTCTGTGTCGTTCTGTGGGTGCTGGGGCTCCAGAAGTTGTTCAGAGTCCCCTTTTACATGGTTTGGAAATTGTGTGGGGCAGAGAACCTTGGAAGTGCTGTTGCTACTCCGCCATCTTGGGTCTGCCCCCTTGGGCACTATATCTCCAGAGTCATTTCTAATTCCACTGTACTACACTCCCTCCTTTATGTCATTAAGTTTCAATTGTTCTTGTTATTCAGTTGTGTCTGACTCTTGGTGACCCCATTTAGGATTTTCTTGGCAAAGATACTGGAGTGATATTGCCATGTCTTTCTCCAGTTCATTTCACAGATGAGGAAACTGAGGCAAATAAGATCAAACAACTTTCCCAGTGTTATCTAACTAGTAAATCAGAGTTAGAATAAGTTAGAGACCAGATTTGAAGTTAGGTCCTCCTGACTCCAGGGTAAGCATTCTATCTCCTCAGCTACCTAGCTGCCCATTAAGGTTCATAGTTAGCTGAATTGGAAGGAGGAAGGGAGGAACATTAGACCAAAAGTTAGGAAACCTGTGTCCTAGTTGCTTTTGAATCACTAACTTGTAGAATATAAACTCCTCCAGAACAGCGATTTTGTTTTCATTTTGTTTTGGTTTTTTGGTCAGTTTGTCCCCAACCCTTAGAATGTCTATCACATATTAGTAATGCATGGTTGTTGATTTAAATTGAATTGCTATGGGACCCTAGGCAACTAATTTCATCACTCTATCTGGGCCTCAGTTTCCTCATCTGTCAAATGAGGAAGTTGGAATACTGAGTTTCCTTTCAGTTCTAGTGTTTTGTGATTTTCCTCTGCTCCCCAGAGAATTCTAAATATATTTATATCCCTTGAGCTCCTTGTCCTTTGAAGGTCAAACATTCACATTTTCCACACATCAACTTGGCCTTTACAAATTATAGGGTCAAACTAAATGATCTTTGAGGTCCCTTTCAGCAATAAAATTCTAGGATCCTAGGATTATAAATCTGTTTTCAAGAGTCAACATACCTATTGGCCCAGAGCTAGAGAGAAGGTATGTGTGCATGTCAGAAGTTCATCTGGGATGAGCTCATTTGCCTTGAGTTTACCCTAAGGGTAGAAAATGGTACATAGTCATTTCATTGCCTTGCTTATCTCAGATTCTGAGAGCAAAGCTCTTTCTGGGTTATCTCTGCTTTAAGTATCAGAAAATCACCATCTTCTCCTTTGGAACCTGAAAAATGGTGGTAACTCTTAATCCCAATTGGGGTATTATATGAACCTAGGCAAGTCATTTAAACTCTTGATCTCAGGTTTTTCATCTGTAAAACAGAAATAAAAAAATGCTTCAAATATTTACTTCAAAGTGTCCGGAAGGTGCTCAGCAAATTTAAAATAATATATTAATTTGGTGGTAGTTATTGGCATTATTTATTATTATAATTATTATTACTATTATTATTATTGACTATTCTGGGTATCTTTTGACCCTCTAGAACTACCCAGATATACTTTCTTATGCAAAGAATAAACTGTTTCTGTTTAAAAACCTGGGCATGAATCCAGCTGGCTTTGTCCTTAATGCCTTCCCATTCTTCATGCCTCCTAATCTTTTACTTGCCCAGTTTTCTCCCCCTAGCTATGTGCCAACACCCTTTAACTTTAGGCCCAGGAAACAAAGTACTATAGCACCCTAAATAGGGCTCCCTATTGCAACTTCCAGTAGGTGGGTCTCAAAAGCTCCCTCTTTGCTGACACTACCCAAGAGACTGGGATCTTTTGACTCATGTCTTTCCAGGTCTAGAATGAGTTTCTACTCTTAAAAGCCACCAACCAAAGTTGACTAGACACACAGGGCAAAAGAGCAGAAATCTGAAGTAAATCCCCATTGTTTTCTCAAGGTCATCTGGAATTTTTTTACCCAATAAGCATGGGTAATAATAAAGCTCAAAAATCTAAAATAAATGGTCTTGGGCATCTCATGTTCTGTCCCTAGGTCCCAGTCAGGAAATGAAGATGTTATGAGTAGTTCTTTATGGATTCTAGAGGGGGGTAGGCAGAATTGTGTGCTTTCAGCTGGAACAGGTACCATCATTATTTCTGGGGATGTGGAAGAGGCTGCCCCCAGAACTGACCTCCTATCTTGGTTACCTCCTCCTAACCAAAAAAATAGCCCCCTGTCCTTAGTCTCACATAATGTTTGTTCAGTAGTTGATAAGTCTGCCTTTTTCTCAGTACCCTCATGTTTCAAAAGAAGTCAACTGGTAGTTTCTAAGGAAGGAAGGTGATTTGGGGAAGGAGGGAGGGAGATAGAGAAAGAAAGAGAAAGAGACAGAGAGAAAGAGACAGAGACAGAGAGAGACAGAGACAGAGAGACAGAGACAGAGAGACAGAGACAGCGATTCCAACAAAGTACTATGTTGTATTTATAAATATCTCTAAGATTTTTGAAGTACTTTGTCTATATTATCTTATTTCATCCTTACAAGTTAGTATGGAGGTGGGTAATACAGGTATTATATCTAACATAAATTAATTAGGGGCACAACCAAGGTTCAAGGGGAAACAACTGGACCTGGAATTAGAAGGCCTGGGTTCAGATCCCATCTCTGTTCATTACTACCTATTGGTCCTTAGACAATTGACTTAACCTCTCTGGCTTTAGCTTCATCTTCTCTGTCAACTGAGTCAGAGGTCAGGCAATAAGAAACTTGAAGTCAGATGACTTGGGAGCTAGGAAGACCTGAGTTTAAGTTCTTTCTCAGACATTTACTAGCTGTATGACCCTGGGCTTACTTAACGTCTCTGTGCCTCAGTTTCCTCATTTGCAAAATGAAGGTAATAAGAGCAATTATGTCACAGGGTTGTCAAATGATTTAGCATATATAAAGTACTTTGTAAAATTTCTAGGGAGATATCTGTCTATCTATACATATGTTTATGTGCTTTTATTATTGTCATCAGAAAATGGCAATGACGGGGTGGCTAGGTGGCACAGTGAGTAGAGTGTCGGCCCTGGAGTCAGAAGGACCTGAGTTCAGATCCGGCCTCAGACACTTAACGCACGCACAAAACAAAAACCTAGCCGTGTGACCTTGGGCAAGTTACTTGACCCCAATTGCCCTCCAAATAGGCAAAAAAAAAAAGAAAAAAAGAAAAGAAAATGGCAATGACAATGGCATTTATATAATCTTTGACAATTTTCAGTGCACTTTACATAATATTACCCCTTCCACCCCCACCCCAACTATATGAAGAGAATAACATGAATATGATTATCCCCATTTCATGGATGAGGTCACTGATCCTTTAGGAGGCTACATGACTTGCTCAGAGTCACAGAACTAATACCAGATCTGTCCACTCATCTCTTGTCTTCAGGTCTAATACTCTTGCCACTAAACTGCACTGTTATGGCCAACCAGACCATAGGAGCCAGGACTAAAAGTCTGAATTGCCTTAGGTAAAGGAAGGAATCTGCAGGCAAAGCAGGGAAGGGGAATAGAGGCAGTCCCAGAGATGTTAAGACTGAAGGCCTCCAGTGACTATTGACTAAGGGCTTCATCTGCTACCTCGTACTGAAACAGCCTAGACTGGCTTGCTGAAGTCAGTTTACCTGGTCAACTCCCTGGTTTTACTGAAGGGGACCTCACTTCTGTATGACCCCCCAACTATCCCTGATGGAGTCCAAAGCAGACAAAATACTGTTTCTTTGAAATCCCTTCAAGGTAGACCTGGACCTGCATTTTTTTTTCTCTAAACATAGTTTGTAGGGATATAATGAAAAAATATATTCTGTGGGGAGGGGAAGAAGGAAATAGAGAACGAAATGGGGGAAATGAGAAGACAGTTTAAGAATTGAAATAACACATTTAAAATGGACATAGGAGGTAAGAAAAGATAGTATTTATGCCTTATGGTGGTAATGACATAACTGTGGGTAAAGTATGAATCTGAAAAGCAATAAGGCCTCAGAGTTATAATAATACCTTCATGGAAGAAGTGACTATGGTTTTGTTATCCCCTGAAGAAAAGGAGGATCAGAGACATTACATGGCCATGCAACTAGTAAACGCAGTTATTTCTATTATATCCCACCGTCTCTCAGCTAAACTCTCCTTTTCTGTTTCTTACCTGTGTGACCTTGGACATGCCACTTCCCCTTTGTTCCTCAATTTCTACATCTGTAAAATCAGAGGTTGATCTCTGAAGCCCCTTTTAACTAAAAACACCTGTTATTTAAACTTTAACTTAACTTTATACCTCCAAACAAAACATCACTTCACTGAATATGAACTGAATTACTGTTGGTGATTTTTAATCACAACAGAAAGGAGTTTGAGAGGAGACAGAGAGAAGCTTTGTAACAAGGTCAAGAGAAGGAAAATCATGTCTGATTTCATTGAGATTAATACTCCTCCTTCAATATCCAATTTTAGCCTTAAGTTTACATATGTATATACATATATGCATGTATGTGTATATGTACATATGCATGAACATATGTATATTTATATATGCATGTAGATGTATACATAGACATATACACAGGTATCCTGCACTAAAAGTATTTAATGCTTTCTAGTGTTATCAGTTGTTTATGCATACCAGGTGACAATTCAATAGCTCCTTGATACAGAGGGTGTGAATACTTCTTGGATGTATATACATCACAAACTATTCAAAAATAGGTTGTTATTATCTACAACTTTCCACAGATTCTCCATACACAACATACCCAATACACTTTGATTTGGAGGGGGGATTTTTGTGGGTACCAGTGTGATGCAGGCGATTAGACTAAGTTCCTTCATCCAGAGGCAGAAGAGAAGATATACACATTAAATAGAAGCAACTAGAGTGACTAACAGGAGAGCTGCACCTGACTTCAATAAATTCTACCAGCCCTTGCCTTGTCTGCTTACCCTAGATTGGTGCTTTTGTAATAGGTTCCAGCTCCCTTTGCCTTCATGTAAACTGCATATAGCCCCTAAATATGGTGAGTGGTCTATGACTGTCTAGTAATGTTGACTTGCTGGGAGAAGTTTTATGTTCTGTTTCATTTCTCCAAGATGAACAAAAAAGGGGACCCAATGGGTAATAGCGAAATAGAATGTTTATGTTTTCTTGTATCCTTTTTGTATGTTTTTGTCCTCTAAATTAATTTACATTAAATGAGTAAACCCTTAGTAGCTACAAAAAACCCTAGACCTGAGTAGCATACAAAGAAACACTGAAGTTTTCCATTTGTTATTTCTACTCTCAATATATGATCACTTCATCTTCTTTTCTGGACAGTATCCTGGATAATATATTTCATACCACTTATCACTCACAAGTCATCTTTAAGTAGCATGCTTCAGACTATTTATACTCACTTTGCAAGAGGCAAGTGGCTAGAGTCTTATCCCCTAGCTTACAGCCCAAAGCTAGAAATGGCCCCGTGGCAGGGCACTACAGTCATAATATTTTGTCATTACATCTTTCTTTATGCCTTAAAACCCCTAACTCTGGTCTTTAGCCTCATCTTGACACCCATTACTTTCACCCCTTTGTTCTTTCCCAGACCATCACTCTTGCCTTGGTCACACTTTACTCTCTTTCCTATCTTGACCCCTCAGTGAACTCAGCCTTATACTATACTCTCAAATCCTTTGTTTTCTTGTCCTATCACCAATCATGCCTTTCTAGATCCCAACCCTGGATTATCCCCATGACCTATCTCCTTTACTCCTATTCATGTGCTGCTAAATGGAGGTGGAGAAGATTGTGAAACCATAATGACTGGTACCTCTATAAATTAGTTAAACTAGACATTCACTGTAGCAAGGCAAACATTCTATTCGTTCCTAATCAATTCCATCTCCCATTCTCCACATTGACAATTCCAAGTGTTCTTATCTCTTCTCAAGTCTTATATAGCACCCTTCCCCTCTTCTCTCAACTAAAGATGTCACCTTATACTTCACCAAAATATTGAAGCCATTCATCAAGTATTATAGTAATAATATAATATTACTATATAACTCTTCTCTCCTCCTCATTTCATTTATTCAGACATTTCCCCCCACTATTTTCTCCTTCACTAGAGTCTGGAATGAAGAGGTTTCCTTCTCCTCACCAAGGCCAACCTCTCTAAATGCTTTCATGGTCTTATCTTCTTCAGTAGACCTATCCCATTATGAACCCTCCACATCACCCCTATCTTCTTTAAATTTTCTTCTGAACCCTCCACTTCAATATATAAATATTGAATAAACATAAAGATATTCTTTAAAAATCCCTTCTTATCTCCTGGATTCTCCTCTGATGCCTAGGAACACATTTATGGTCCTATTCTGTTTGACCTTAAATTAAAACATCCCCAATTGAGCCTACTAATCTCACTAGCTATCATCCTGTATTTCTCTTCCCCTCTCTCTTTGAGAGAGCACTCTAAATTCCATGCCTCTGTTTCTTTACCTCTCATTCTCTTGTAAACCCTTGGTAATCTGCCTCCAGAGCTTAAACTAATCTCTCCAACATTACTAATGTTCTCCTAATTGCTAAATTAAGTGGTATTTTCTCAATTTTCACCCTTCTTGACCTCTCTGCAGCCTTCAACACTATGATTATCTTCTCCTAGATACTCTCTTCTCTAAATTCTTGTGTAACATGAGAATATAACTTTTTGCCGATTCTTTTCCCATCTGTATGACTGCTCCTTCTCAGTCTCCTTTGCTGATTTTTCATCCATGTCATACCCACTAACCATGGGCATTCCCTCAAGGCCCTATCCTGGACCTTCTTCTCTTTTCCCTGTATAATAGCTTGTATGATCTCACTTGCTGATCTCATTGGCTCCCCTGAGTTCAACTATCATCTCTCTGCAGATGATTCCCAGAACTATATAACCAGTTCTAGGTTTTCTTTTTATCTCTAATTTCACATCACCAGCTGCCATTTGGGCATTTTGTTTTATTTGAATTATTATTTATTTATTTTTCACACTAAAAAATTTTAGGAGTTCCAGATTCTTTACTTTCCTCCAGCTCCTTCCCCACCCATTAAGAAGGCAAGCAATGTGATACCAATTATACATGTGGAATCATGCAAAACGTATTTGTGAAAATTTTATACTTCCATTTGTATTCAGAGTTTATCAGTTCTCTCTCTGGAAGTGAGTCTTTTTATCATGAGTCTTTCCGAATTGTCTGGGATCATTGTATTGAGTCATCACAGTTGATCATTTGTAGCTAATATTACTATTACTGTGTATAATGATTTTTTTGGTTCTGCTCCCTTCATTTTGCATGAGTTCATGTAAGTCTTTCCAGGTTTTTCTGAAAGCATCCTGTTCATCATTCTTTATGACACACTAGCATTCTATCACAATTATATACCACAACTTGTTCTATCATTCCCCAACTGATGAGCATCCCCTTGATTTCCAATTCTTTGCCACCACAAAAAGAGTTGCTATAAATATTTTGTACAAATAGGTCCTTTCCCATTTTTCTTTGATCTCTTTGGAATGTAGATATAGTAGTGGTATTGCTGGGTCAAATTGTATGCATAGTTTTATAGTCTTCTGGGCATAGTTCCAAACTATTCTCAAGAATGGCTGAACCAGTTTGAAATTCCACCTATTTGGATGAGATGTCCTATAGGTTTATCAAACCTACCATGTCCAAAATTAACTCCCTCATTATCCCCTCTCCCATACCCAAACCTATTCCGGTTTCAAGTTTTTCTATTACTATCAAGAGTATCACCAATGTCCCAATCACCCAGAACGACAGTCTCAATTTCATCCCCAATTCTTTACTTGCCCAATATAGTCAATCCATTCACAAAATCTCGTTTCTACCTTCACAATATCTCTTGTATGTGTCTTCTTTGCATTTGCATAGCTACCATACTAGTTCAAACTCTCAACTGACCCATTGTGATAGATTTCCAACTGTTCTCCCTGCCTCAAGTCTTTCCCCATTATAATCCATCCTCCACTTGGCTTCCAAAGTGATTTTTTAAAAGCATATGTTTGACCATGTCAGCTTATTATTCAATGAGCTCTAATGGTGCCTTGTGAGTTTGGGGATCAAATATAACCTCCTCTTAGCATTGAAAGCTCTTTACAACATAATTCCTTCCCAATCTTTTTGTACTTTAATCCCCTCTACTCATTATATAATCTATACATACTGGCTACTTGCTGATCCTCTCATGACACTTCATCTCCCTTCTCTGGACTTTGCTAAGGTTGTCCCCTGTGCTTGTGATGTTCTCCCCCCTCACCTCTGCTTCTTATTTCCCTTGTCTACTTCAAGAAACAGCTAAAATCCCACCCTCTGCAGGAGTCCTTTTCTGCCCCCCTCCCAACCACCCCACCAAATTGCTAGAGCCTTCTCTCATATTACCTTCCATTTAATCCATATGCATTTTTCATGAACATAGTCATTTACCTGTTGTCTCCCCCATCAAATTGTAAGATCTTTCAAAGAAGGACTGTTTTGTCTTTCATGTCTCCCAGTGCTTAGCATTGGCTCTTGGTAAGCATTGGGGAATACATAATAATATAATTAATAAAATGTAATTTTACATAATACATATACTTTTAATATATGACAACATATTAAAAATCTATTGATTGACTAATTGAATGATTTGTTTTCAGGAAGAAGTGGTCTAAGTTTGACAGCTGAATCAAAGGCCTCCTTTTCCTCATTAAAATAATTGTCTTCAACCAAGTAGATTCACATCATTTAGGAAATAGCTAAACAAATTCTATGTGTTTGTAATGCACTATGGAGATATGAATATGAAGATTTCAAAGAAACAAGGGAAGATACATATGAACCAATGCAAAGAGAAGAAGATATTACACTGTAGAAAGAACAAGAAAAAAATTAAACAGAATGCTACATAATTCTAATGATCAATCTTGGCTTCAAAGATTAAAGGATCAAAGATTCTAAGCTAGGAGGGATCTTAAAAGTCATTGAATCCAAACTTTTAATTTTACTGATGAGGAAACTGAGCCTTAGATTAACTGATTTACATATGGTCATAACAACAGTAAATAAGAAAGGCAAGATTTGAACCTATGCCTTTCTAAATTGAGGGGTCAGAGACGGAGTACTATTGATGTGGAACATAGCATATACTATCAGAATCAGTGCTGGTTAGTTTCCCAAAAGTACTTGAGAAACTGTTATTTTCCTGAATATGGGAAAGAGCTTATCCTTCAATATCCACTGAGGCAAAACTCCTTTTTAGCCTAGAAATACTTATATTGCTTTAAACAGTGGAATAACCCAATCCCACCCATGTAGCTGACCCCAAGGTCATGAGGGGTATAAGGATTATGTTGGATGATGATGTATACTTATTCTGGTGAGATCACAGATTCATCAAAATATTGATAAAAGTTCACGAAGAAGGATATATGTTGGTATCTTTTCTTCTGATTTAACAGTGTAGATCGGGTCGGTGGACTAAGAGAATAGAGGATTCTACAAAGTGAGCTGTGCCTGTTTAGGGTTTTACCATTCCCTTGTGTGTAAAAGCCACTTTAGATGCCTCACTAGATCCTACTTAGAGCAGATATTTCCTGGGAATTGTTTGATGTTTGGTATCTGACCAAGGGCAAATCATTTACCTTTTTGAGGGCTCAGTTTCCTCATTTGTAAAATAAGGTGGGTGAACTTGATGGCCTCTGAGGTCCCTAGCATGCTGTAAATCTATGATTTTATGACATTATTGAAAGAAAAAACAGCAAAGGGGAGAGAGCACCAGATGTGGAATCAGAGAAGCTAGGCCTGAGTCTGGCCTCTGCCACTTAACATGCTCTATGACCTTGACTGAGTGATTCCTTTGCTAAGGCTCAGTTCTCTCATCTCTACAATCAGAGACTTGTATTAGATGATATCCCATCCTATGTTGTTATCAATCCTGGGTATGTATTGAAACCTGTCAAACCTCAGCAGAAGTTATAGCATGTACTCATTGCTGACTCTGGTAAGAAGCACTGAACCAACAAATATTCCCTCCACTCCTTCCACCCCTCCCCAGAACAAAGAGAGAGCAATGGCTTTGCCTAGTTCTGTGACCCCTGGTGCTAAGGCCATGACTGACATGGGGTAGGATTGATTGCAAGGAACAGGGGGCAGGGAACCCCACTTGCCAGCCTCCATGCTTCAGGGATACAGTCTGATGATTTCCACTTTTGGCAAGGTAAGCAGTCAATCTGGAGAAAGCCTTTCTTTGTTTTCCACCACCTCCCTGCCTATGAGAATCATCGTTTTTTGTGCTTCCTTCAAAAAGTCTTGGGGAATGGCAAAACACCAACATATTTTGCTTTTGTTTTTGTTTTTCCTTTTAGTGGAAATATTTTGCTTTTTTTCCCCCTTAATGGAAAACTCAATTCAATTCAACATCCATTTTTAAATGGCTACTTGATATGTACAACACCCAGGGCACATCTTTGAGGATTTTCTTAGAAGATAAAGAAAACTATAATCCCTGTCCTCAAAGAGTTTACATTCTTATCCAGGGAAAAGACAAGCAGTGAGCAAGGTAAGAGAGAAATAAGACTGATTCAAGGAAGAATGTAAAGGGAGAGCTAGACAAAGTGTTGAGAAACCTGAGGAGAGAGATTATGTTCCTAGGAAGGTTCAGAGAAGGCTTCATAGAGGAAGTAGCATCTTCATTGGGCCTTGAAGGAAGGAAAGTTAAAATACATGGTGAAGGTATGAGCTCTGATCAATCAGCCTGTGTGCTGAACAGAAAACCTTAAATAGTACACTGGGTCCAGGGTCTCACTATGTTCACAATATTCAGATTTTGCTACCTTTTTTCAGAAGCAACATGGAAAAACCAATCAATATACACTGATTACACAGCTAGACTTCCCCAACTCCTCTTAATTCCAATGCCTTTCTTCTGTGCATTGTTTCCTATTTATCCTGTATATAATGTGCTTTATTTGTATGGACATATCTGCTACTTGTATATATTGTTTGCATATATTTGCTATTTGTTTCCATATATTTTCTATTTTTGCTTGCATGTTTTCTTCCCCCATTAGGCTTCAAACTCTTTGAGGGCAAGGATTGTCTTTTGCCTCTTTTTGTATCTCTAGAGCTTTTGTTCTCTGAAGTTTGGATTCAGTCAAAGGGTCATACTTGAGGACCTAAAGGGTCACATGTGACCTCAAGGTCACAGGTTCTCCATCCCTGGCTTAGCAAAATGTAATATAGAAGGTGGGTAATATATGTTGAGTGAATGATTGATCGATTACTATGTTCCACAAGCATTGTGTTAAGTGCTTTTGGACACAAAGACAAAAATGTAAAAGTTCCAATGCTCAAAGATTTTACATCCTAATAGGAGAGATAACAATTCCATATATAAATATATAAAGAATATAGTCAAATAAATCCAAGGTTGTTTTGGAACAGAGAATACTATTAACTTGAGGATAAAGGGGAAAAATCATTAGACTGGAATCCAGGAGCCCTGGGCTTCAGAACTTTACCTGTGATCTTAGAAAAATTACTTTACATCTTGGAGGCTTAGATATTTGATCTGTATAAAACATGGTAGTCCCTTTTTCCTCATTTTTGAACAAATATGATCTCTAATGTTGCTTCAAGGTTCCTAAAGGCTTCTGGGTCTCACCACTCACTGCAAAGCAGAGTGCTTAGGACAACCAGGCCATTCTACTTATACTGTATATGCTGCATCCTCCAATTAGAATGCAATATCCTTGAAAGCAAGGACTGTCTTAATTTTTTCTGTTTCGCCAGAGTTCAGCACAGTGTTCAGCATTAGTAGGTACTTAATAAATGCTTTTAATCCAATAACTCAATTAGTCATTCATTTACTTCTACCTATAGCATACTATAATGATTTCCACCTATGTGACCTTGGATAAGTTCACTCAACCTCTGTGGGCCTCAGTTTCCTTATTTGTTAAATGAGCAAGTTGGACTAATTCAGGAGTGGGGAACCCAATAGCCTCAAGGCCATGTGTGAACTTCTAGGCCCTTAGACTGAATAAGGGCCATACTTGAGTACCTAGAAAGGCACACATGGCCAAGAGGCCACAGGTTCCCACCCCTGGACTAGATAGACTCTGAGATTACTTCCAGTTCTTGATTTATGAACCTATTAGCCTATGGTGTTCCTTGGGGATTCTATGTCTATACAAGCTATGAGATTCAAGGAAATGGAATATTGGGTAAGATGGATAACTAAATTTCAATAATACCTTTGAAGAGCATTATTTACAACTTTTCCACTCTATCCACCTCAAAAAATTCAAAAGTGATTTGAGTCTCAACTTTCTTAATAATTAGCTTAATTCCCTATCTCTTACTGCCCATGTAGACTACATGTTAAATTTAAGACATTTTCTTGACACTGGGGGTCAGCCAAAGAGCAGTCTTCAAGGCTACAGATGGTGTGAGTTGAGGTTGTCCCCACAGACTAACAAACAAGATTCACTCACCATCGCTAATCCCAGAGGAGGCTGAGAGTATTTCTTCTCTCTTAACTTAGCATCATCCAGGCTAGAAGCTGCCAGTCCTGTGTAGGTTGAACTAAAAAGTGAAAACTTCTCTGTAGCCATCTACCATCTCTGAAAAATCAGCAATGCCAGAGACAGGAAATAGGGTTTTGTGTTAGACCAGCACTGAAATTAAAACTAGGAAGAAGCCACTTTGTGTGGGAATGATTTGTCCAGTCAGGATGCAGCCTTCCTTGGTAAGCTGAGCTGGACTCTGGGGAGCCAGTGGTCCCGCCACTGGTGGATTCAGTCCTATATCTGGCAACTCATTTACATGTAAATGGGCCCATCCCAGAGTCAGAAAACAGGAGTAGGAAGATGCTTTAACAGTCTCTGGAATTTAGAGTTGGGAAACTGGAACCCTCCCTCCTCCTTCCAGACAACCTGCTTAGAAAACAATCACAGTGGGGAAGCAGTGTAAAGTCAACTAAAATAAGAAACTTTCTTCGCTTCTTTCTTGCTTTTTAAGATAATATCCTGGGGGGGTGGGGCAAGCCAGGATGGCAGAGTAAAAGCAGGAACTTGCTTCAGCTCCTGCTCCAACCATCTCCAATATGGGTAAAAAAATTGACTCTAAACAAACTTTAGAGCTACAGAACCCACAAAGTGACAGAGAGAAACAAACCTCTCTCTGAAGGCAGCTTGGCAGGCAGACAGGAAGGGGCTATCACATCAGACTGGGAGCCAAGCACAGTACCACATGAGCCGCTCGGGCCCAGACCCAGGGCAGCCCCAACCAGCAGCAGCAAATGGCCAGAGCTGACTTCAGGACAGTGAATCACCAGCAGCTGTGGTGGTTTCCAGACTCCTGAACCCATAAATGCCAAAGAGAAAGTAAAATGTCAGTGGGGAACTCTGCTGGAAACAGGTGATGGAAGAGCATGGTTCGGCCCCTGCCCCTGGGGAGAGAGGTGCCAGTGGCATAGTGGCTGCAGCTGCTGCCATATGGATGCCACCAGAGCTTCTGGACTGTAGGGGGGACCAAGCAACCATTCAGAAGGTAATCACTCTTGCTTTGACCTGCTTGGATCTGGGTGACAGTCCTGGGTGGTGGTCCTAGGGCGTGTGGCCAGTGTGCCAGAGCTTGTGGTGGCTGTAGAGAGAGCACCCTCCTCATAGCTCTGGCAACTGTGAAAACCCCAGCAATTTTGAACATAGCTCTCTCCATTCTGGAAGCAGAGTTCTATGGTGGCAAAGAGCTCAAAAGTCAAGTAATTGGCTGGCAAGATGAGCAAGCAGAGGAAGCACAATCAGACCATAGAATCCTTTTTTTAGGGGGCACAAAGGATTAAAACATGGAACCAGAAAAAGACAATGTACTCAAAACTCCTGCATAAAAATCTTCCAAGAAAAATATGAACTGATTGCAGGCCATGGAGAAGCTCAAGAAGGATTTTGAAAATCAAGTAAGAGAAGTGGAGGAAAAATTGGGAAGAGAGAATGATGCAAGAAAATCATGAAAAGCAAGTCAGCAGCCTGCTAAAGGAGACCCAAAAATATAGTGAAAAAAACAACACCTTAAACAATAGACTAACTCAAATGGCAAAAGAGGCCCAAAAAGTCAATGGGGAGAATAATGTCTTAAAAAAATTCAAATTGGCCATATGGAAAAGAAATTTCAAAAGCTCACTGAAGAGAATAATTCCTTCAAAACTGGATTGGAGCAAATGGAAGCTAGTGACTTTATGAGAAATCAAGATACTACAAAACAGATCCAAACAGGTAAAAAAAAAATAGAAGACAATGTGAAATATCTCATTGGAAAAACTACTGACCTTGAAAATAGATCCAGGAGAGATAATTTTAAAATTATCAGACTACCTGAAAGCCATGATCAAAAAAAGAGCCTAGAAATCATTCTTTAAGAAATCCTCAAGGAAAATTGCCTTGATATTCTAGAACCAGAGGGCAAAATAGAAATTGAAAGAATTTACTGATCACCTCTTGAAAAAGGTCCCAAAAAGAAAGCTCCTAGAAATATTATAGCCAAATTCCAGAATTCCCAAGTCAAGGAGAAAATATTAAAAGAAGTCAGGAAGAAACAATTTGTGTACTATGGAAACACAATCAGGATAACACAACATCTAGCAGCTTCTGCATTAAGGGATCTAAGGGCTTAGAACATGATATTCCAGAGGTCAAAGGAGCTAGGATTAAAACAAGAATCACCTACCCAGAAAAAAAAACCTAAGTATAATACTTTAGGGGAAAAATATGGTCATTCAATGAAATAGAGGACTGTCAAGTATTCTTAATGAAAAACCAGAGATGAACAGAAAATTTGACTTTCAAATACGAGAAGCAAGAAAAGCATGAGAAGGTAAACAGGAAAAAGAAATCATAAGAAACTTATTAAATTTGAACTATTTACATTCCTACAAGGAAAAATGATAATTCTAACTCATGAGACTTTTTCTCAGTATGAAGATAGTTGAAGGGAATATATGTGTGTGTGTGTGTATATATATATATATATATATACACACACACACACACATATATACATATATATACATACAAATAAATACATACATATAAATATATACATATATACATATACACACACACATATATATAAATACATATATATGTATATATGTATTTATGTATAGGAGGGTGTATGTGTATATAAATATATATGTGAGTGTGTGTATATGTGTGTACATCTATAAATAGAGTGCACAGGATGAGTTGAATATGAAGGGATGATATCTAAAAAATAAAATTAAGAGACCAGAAAAGAATATATTGGGAGAAGGAGAAAAGGAAAGAGAGAATAGGGTGAATTATCTCATATAAATGAATCAAGAGAAAACTGTCACAATGGAGGGGAAGAGCAGGAAGGTGAAAGGGAATGGATCAACTTTACTCCCATTGTGTTTGGCTTAGGAGGGAACAACATACACACTCAATTGGGGATCTTACCCTACAGGAAAGTGGGGGGAAGGGAATAAGAGGGGGGATGATAGAAGGGAGCACAGATGGGGGGTGAGGATAGTTAGAAACAAACACTTTTGAAAAGGGACAGGGTCAAAGTAGAAAATAGAATAAGTGGGGGGTGGAATAGTATGGAGAGAAATATAATTAGTCTTTCATAATATAACTGCTATGGAAATGTTTTGCTTAACTCTACGTGTAAATCTATATTGAATTGCTTGTCTTCCCAGTGGGGGTGGGTGAAGAGGGAAGAAGGGAAAGAATCTATAAATCAAAGTTTTAAAAACAAATGTTAAAAACGTTTTTTTTAACATGCAACTGGGAAATAAGATATACATGCACTGGGGTATAGAAATACATCATGCCCTACTAGAAAGTTGGGGGATGGAGGAGGATATAAGAGAGAACATATTGGGGAAAGGGGTATTCAGTAGGCTTGCTGTATTGATGTGGGGGCAGGGGAAAGATGGGGAGAAAAATTGTAACTCAAAATCTTGTGGAAATGAATGTTGAAAACTAAAAATAAACAAATAATACCAAAAAAAAAAAAAACCAAACCAACAGCAAAAAAAAAAAATGTTAATGTCCTGTATCAAGATAAATAACTTGCACCTTCTTCTCCTATCATTTCCTTGACTTCTCCAAAAAAGTTTTATAATATCTGTCCTCTATGCTAGCTCTTACTATGTATAATAAGGTATATTCATCATGGTGTGTGTGTGTGTGTGTGTGTGTGTGTGTGTGTGTGAAGTGTACTCCCCCCTACCCCCCTCCCTATGGTCTGACCTAATAGAGGCTTTTGTTGTTCAGTCATTCAGGCACATCCAACTCGTTGTGACCCCATGGACCATATAGTACGCCCATGGGGTTTTCTTGGCAAAGAGAGTGGAGTGGTTTGCCATTTCCCTCTCCAGTAGATTAATGTAAGCAGAGGTTTAAGTGACTTACCCAGGGTCAATGGTTAGTGGGTATCTGAGGCTGGATTTGAACTCGAACTAGATATGGAAAAAAGTGAAAGATTTGGAGTCAGAGGACAGTAGGCTCAAATCCCACCTCTGATCTGAAAAAAAATAACCTTTTGTGACTTTGGGCAAGTCATCTCTCTGGGCCTTGTGAGATGAGGAAATTGGATTAGTTGGCTTTTAAGGTCCCTTGTACTCCTAAATTTATGACCCCATGATCACTTTTATTCATTTTTGAAAAACATAGTGGATGGACTTAATGTCAAAATCTTGCCTCTGGCACCTACTAGCCATGTATACTATAGGCAAATCAATTTTCCCATCTCTCACCTTCAGTTTTCTAACTGTAAGATCAATGGAGAGAATAGTCTCATTGTGAAGTTCATATGAGACAATATGTGTAAAGTGCTATACAGAAGTGTCACCTTCAATTATTCTGTTTATCTTTCCCTTGTTATATCAGGAAAACAAAACAGGCTTATTTTCAGTGAGGTGTCCTCCCATCCATCCATAGAAACATTTTAAGATTCCTTGGAAGATAAAACAAAAACCAGAAATCACAATTCTCAACCACCCTGTGAAGATAAACATCAGGTAAGGCACAAAATTGGGAGATGTTATATGTTTCCTGGCTCCTATCCAAACTGGATGGGGGAGGGGTAGTCCTGTGTTGCACATTCCATATTCTGAGTGACATTATTGCTAACTGATGGAGAGAATTCAAGAAGCAATGCTGCATGCCTACCTGAGTTGTGGAGTTGGTGAGAGATTTCTTCAGGGAGAGATACACATGGTTCAAGACATTATTTGGGAGAAAGAAAAAAAGACTTTGGAAACAGTAGGGGAAATCATCTCTTCACCATGTATTTGATTTCCTACTTGTCTTCCTTGAGATTTCAGAGATATTCCCCTTGGGTAAGATCAGGGCTTTTCTCTTAGCTTGAGCTGGGATCTCATCTGACTCTCAGCAAAGGACTTTTTGTATATTTTGTGGTAGAACTTCTCTCATTTCTGCTTGTTTCTTTGCTTGAATAAATGCATTTATTAGCAATTCAGTATCTTTTATGGTCTTTTGTGTAACTTGAGTTTGGTGGGAAAGAGTATGAGTGTCAACTTTTGAGTATTAGCCAAGGTGAGCAAAAGCTTGTGTTCAGGGAAACAGCTTTTATTTTGAACCTGTCGCATCCTTGGACTAACAATATTTCATGTGGAGGGTACATAGATATTATTCTCACCTGATGCCCCTCAGAGATGGATGAGGGAAGGAGCAAGATCCCAGTCACAGCCTTTCTCCTATTCTCTCCAAGTTAGAAATCACAATCTATTGGAGGGGGATGGCCCAGATTCCAGAGATATCCATTAATAACATAGGTTCATGATCCACATTTAGACAACCCATGTGGAAATACATATCTTTTGTAGCACACACACACACACACACACACACACACACACACACACACACACACACTGTACCTTACATCTGTTCACCAAAGGTGACGACCGCTGTAATGGGAGAGGTAACAAATTCATTATTCGTTTATCTTTCCCTTCTTCCTTTATTAATCCCTTATTACTAATTGTTATTAATTTCTTTTAACACCCGTTTCTCCAGTTTAAATTCCCGCAATATCACTTTTCTCCTGTGTATCTTTTCTTTGTGTTGAGTATTACCTCCTAAGGAATCTTCTCCCTATGACAACTGCCCATATGCACCTGAACTCTCTTTCAGGGTCACATATAACAAGATCTGTCCACGAATAATATAGCCTTCACACATCTCTTCCCTGAAGATCAACTTCATCACTTTGAAAGTCTAATCTGCCTAGACATTTGTAAAAGTGAGAAACAGAGCAGTATATTAGAAAAAAAATTACTTGATCTTTCAGTCCTGGGTCTGCTACATCCTGATGTAGCCTTGATGATGTTACTTTGCCTCAAATGTCTCTCATAAGGTTCCGATATACAGGCTATACAGGGAACTAACTCATATATAAAACCAAAAATCCATACCCCAGTAGTTAAGTGGGGAAAGGACATGAACAAAGAATCCTTTTGTGAAATTTATAAACTATGAGCAACCATATGGAGAGATTGCTCCAAATCACTAATAAATAATAACAGAAGAAATCAGGTTTAAAAAACTAAGATTTCATGCCTTACCTAACAAATTGGCCAAGATGACAAGAGATGACAATAACCAATATGTAGGGGCAGATACAGTAATATCTTACTGGTGGAGCTATGAATTGGTCTAACCATTCTCAAAATCAATTTGGACTAATGATAAAAAAGTAACTAAAATAGCTATATTCTTTGACCCAGTAATCTTGCTGCCAACTTAAGTCTCAAGAAAGTCAATGGTAAAAGATAGGTCTCTTATACACTGAACTATTTAGAGCAACACTTTTTGTAATAGCAAAAATACTGGATAGGGAATAAAGGGAAGTATATGACCAACAACTTGAGAATGGCTAAATAAATTCTGGTACAGAAATGGAATATTAATGCACCATAAGAAATTACAAATAAGGATACAGAGGGAAATTAAAGCATTTATATAAAAGAATAATAAAAAATAAAACAAGTAGAACCAGAAAAAAACAATAGCATGACTATAGCAATATAAATAGAAAGAACTACAACAAAGCAATCAAAAGCTCACGATGTGAATTTATAATAACTAAACCAGGCCCCAAAGAAGAGGTATGAGAACATCTCTCTCTCTTTCTCTCCCTCTCTCTCTCTCTCTCTCTCTCTCTCTCCTTTCATTTTAGAGGTAGGGGATTATGGGTATGAAACTTCAAGTCCACATTAGTGTCAGACTTGGTTGACATGTTGGTCTGTTTTTGCTGACCTTTTATTTTCATCTTTATTTTAGCCTTTGTTAATAAAGGATGATTTTCTCGGGGTGGGGAGGGGGAAAGACATTTGTAATCAAAGATGATATAGAAACAAAAGATAAAAATTTTTAAAAGTCAGGAAAATGGGAATGATACATGAAAAAGAGTCAAAAAAAGGAAAGCAAGTTTTGTCATAGCTTTCCTCCTTAGGATGTCTATAACTTGGTTTCAAGACAATAAAAATCTTTCCAATGGACTGAGTCTTACTCCCCACTCTGGAAATGAATCTCATACATGAAATATATTTTCCTTGTGGCTGAATTCTGTGAGCCCTAATATCTTACTACATGAAAGGACATTTTCTTTGCTCATCCCCCTCCACTTACCCCTTCCTTAGAACAATACTGTGATTCTCTTGCTTTGCTTCCTACCCACCTACCCCCAAAAGAAATGAAAACTGAAATTCAGTAGACTGACTATAAATGACAAATGAGAGCAGAAAGCAAGGTCATGAAAACTCCCATTGCAACATCTCTCCCAGAGTCATATCACCCTGGAAACTGTGACAGGAGCAGATAGGCTGGATATTATAGGGTTACAAGACTCAAGGGGAGAAAACAGGCTAGAAAGAGTGGGAGTTGGGCCTATTTCACTTCCATTCTATCCTCTTTCCAGATGCCCAGGCTAGTTCTTACATCAGTCACTAAGTAAACCAGATATTATAATGTGACACAAACTGTCTACCACTGAACTCCATAAGGGCCTAGCAGGTGGGAAATGTTTCCCCTTTCAGGCCCTAAGTTTGGTTATGAAAATGGTTGTTTGTCTCTCCAATGTTACTTGGCACAACCTGACTCTCTGTTCATCCCGATAAGCAGTTATTAAGATCTTATTTTTTTTCCCTGCTTAACTTGATGGGTGGGAGAAATATCATGTTTCAATTTAACATTTAACTGGTTTAAATAAAATTAGAAGAGGGAACATGGACATTATCAAAAGTGTTTGGAAAGACAAGAAATTGAGAGTACCAGTATAGGGTCTCCTGTGCTGGTTTCTGCTTGGGTTATTTTTTTCTTTGCAAGAAACATTTGTTTTCAAACAGTCATCCAACATTGCAAGTACAATTTGGCTTTCACTGATGTGTGAATGGCAAAGAAAATCCAGGGATGAAAATTCTTTGCTCAATTTTTCAACTACTCTAATTCATAAAGATATCTTTCTCATCAACTCCTATTACAATGGGAAGAGTATCACTCTTAGAGTCTAGGAAATATAATGTGGCTTTGAATCCTAGCTCTAATACCTACTTAACTGAATGACTTTAGGCAAGTTACCTCTCTGAATGTTGATTTCATCATACATAAAATGGATAGAAAAATACTTACCCTGCCTATTTGACATGGTTGATATAGGGAAATTACTTTATAAAACAAACTATTTTAGATAAATGAGTCATTATTATTTCTGGTATTACCAAATACTCCACCACTGTTTTATATAGAGTATGGCATCATTTTGTTTCCCTAAATAGATTGATTGTCAGTTCCCCAAGGGAAAAACATCAAGTTTCATACCCATAATCCCCTACCTCTAAAATGAAAGGAGAGAGAGAGAGAGATGTTCTCATACCTCGTCTTTGGGGCCTAGTTTAGTTATTATAAATTCACATCGTGAGCTTTTGATTGCTTTGTAAAACTCTTTCTGTAACAGTACAAAGCTCAAGATTGGCCACATACTAAGTGAATGCTTATTGACTTAAGTCCCTGTTTTCATTTTGTGATTTTCTCCCCAATTTGTCTAATTTTCTGATCAAAGGAGGTGATAGTCACAATGCTCCCTAAACTGGTCAGATGCCATTTACAGTATTGTGTTCTATTGGGATACCATATTTTAGTAGGTATATTGATAAATTAGCAGGCACCCACTGGAGGTGAACCAGGAGGGGACTAGAGGGTGACTAGGTTGATAAGAGAACAGGGAGACTTATAAGGATAGCTTGAAGGACCTAGAGACTTGGAATAATACAATTGATTTTAAATTTTTGAAGGGCCATCTATAACGAAGGAGAATTTAGGCTTAATTCTCTTTGGTCCTAGAGGGCAGAACAGGGATGAATGAGTAAGCAGTTATATTTCCAAGTTTGTTAAACACAAGGAGACATAGATTCATTACTTCTCTCTCCACTGAAGCACCAATATGTATTTGAAAGATCCCTTTTCTTGGAGTCTGGAGCTCTGGGCTTCTAACCCAGATCTGACCTTATTTTCATGAGAACTTAAGCAATCTATCCCTTTTCTGGTACTCATTTTGCTCCTATGTCAAATAAAGGACTTGAACTGGTTGGTCTTCAAAGCCCCTTCTAGGGCTAACATGCCATGATGAACACCTCAATTTAATTAACTCATATGATTGGGTTTTACACAAAAATTAGGAAAATTTTCAATCTAACATCCATGTGTGAGTTCCTTTTATTTTTTCTTCCCTTTTTAAAAAGTGAACGGTTGAATGGAGGGCACATAAAGGTTTATGGACTAAAACCCCTAAATGCTTACAAACTTTTATTATTCTTCTCGGATCTATAAACATATTCCCTCAATCTTTCTTTTCATAGAAATTTTTTAAAAATGGGTTTGGAGGTTAGTTGTGGGACATTAGATGTGAGTCTGGCTCTAATCTTGGTGTGAACTCAAGGAAGTTCAGTCCCTCTACCCCATCACCTTATCACCCTGGCCTGATGAGAGAGGGGAAGTTGGCACAATAGGGCACCTCCAATTACCTTGTGTATTTTTCAATATATTGAAAATTGTTCTCTTTTATTTTTTTATCACCCCCTTTTCCAAATATATACTTTCTTTTACTCATTCCTATCAGATCATCCCTTTGAGGGAAAACACTGGGTGGGAGGAAGCAGCTCAGCAAAAACTAGCTAATTTATGGATAGAATCTGACAAAAAAAATGCAATATACTACACCCATAGTCCCCCACTTTGGTAAAGATACAAAGTAGTTTTCAGTAACAAACTTGGTCCCAATTATACAATATTCAGTTTAAAATTCTTTTTATGTTCTTTTTTGTCTTTACTGTTTTGTCTATACTGTTATATTATGTGTGTATTACTTATTGAATTGAAATCACTGTCTAGCGGCCCATTTCCTAATCCCTATATGATAGGAGACATGGTCATGTCTCTCTTCCATCCTGAAAAAACTCACTTGATTCTTCCATCCCTGATAACTATTGCCCTATATATGTTCTTCCCTTTGTAACTGAACTGCTCAAAAAGGTCATCTACAATAGGTGCTTCCACTTCTCTTCTCTCATTCTTGTTTTAACCCTTTAAAATCTGGTTCTGACCTTATCATTGCACCAGAACTATTTTTTCCAAAATTACCACTGATTTCTTAATTGCCAAACCCAATGGTCTCTCTATTCTCATGCTCCTTGACCTCTCTGCAGCCTTTGACACTGTTGGTTCCTCTCTTTGATACTCTTTTCTCTCTAGATTTATGGGACATCACCCTCTCCTGGTTCTCCTCCTACCCATCTGAGCATTCCTTATCTGCCTCCTTTGTTGGACCTTCTTCCAGATCACACCCTCTAACCATAGGTGTTGCTCAGAGCTCTGTCCTGAACCCTTCCATCTTCTCCCTCTGTACTATTTTACTTAGGGATCTCATGAGCTCCCATGGATCTAATCGCCACCTCTTTTCTGATGATTCTCAAATCTACCTTTCCTGACTTCCAATCTTGTATCTCCATCTCCCTTTCAGGCCTCTCAAACTGGATGTCCAAGAAACTCAAGATGTCCAAAACAGAATTCATTATCTTCCTCCCTAAATTCTCCCTATCTCCTAGCTTCCTTAATATTGTAGAGGTCAACCTCATCCTCCTCGTCCCTCCGGTTCACAACCTAGGGGTCATCCTGGACTCCTAAATATCTCTTACCCTCTACATCCAAGCTGTTGCCAGGACCTGTCGAGTTCCCCTTTACAACCTCCCCAAACATATTCTTTCCTCTCCTCTGACACTGTCACCACTCTGATAGAGGCCCTCATCACCTTATGCTTGGACTTTTACAAAAGCCTACTGGTGAATCTGTCTGCTTTAAGTTTCTCCCCACTCCAATCCATTCTCCATTCATTAAAATGATTTCCCTAAAGCCAAATGCAATCACATCACCTTCCTATTTAATAAACTCCAGTGGCTTCCTGTTGCTTCCAGGAGCAAATACAAAATGTTCTGTTTGGCATTTAAAGCCCTTCACAACGTCCCTCCCTCCTGCCTTTCCAATCCTCTCACACCTTATTCCCCAACACAGACTCTTCAATCCAGGGACAGTGGCCTCCTGGCTGCTCCAAAAACAGGACACTCCATCTCTCAGCTCTGGGCATTCTCTCTGACTGATTCCCAGGTCTGGAATGTTCTCCTTCCTTCACTCAAACTACTGACCTCTCTGGCTTCTTTTAGGTCCCAAATAAAGGCTCACTTTCTACAAGAGACCTTCCCTGACCTCTCTTAATTTCAGTGCCTTCCTTCTGTTAATTTTTTTTCTATTTAATCTGCACATAACTTGTTGTTCAGTTGTTTTCAGTTATGTCCAACTCTTTGTAATCCTATTTGTGGTTTTCTTGGCAAAGATACTGCTCTGGTTTGTCATTTCCTTCTCCAGCTCATTTTACAGATGAGGAAACTGAGGTAAACAAGGTTATATATATATATATATATATATATATATATATATATATATATATATATGAGAAATACTTCAAGAATCTCTGTGTTTTTTTTTTTTTGAGGGGGATGTTGGTATTTTATTCATGGACTCAGATCCGGACTGCTCCTGAGCATGGGAGGTATTTCTGACATTTTATTGCCTCAGAGTGAGTCTATTGGTACCAAGCCTCTCAGAATTTAAATAGCCCCCCCCAACAAAATGTAAGCTGCTTGCTGGGGTGTATGGGGTGTTCAAGGAGGATAGCATCTCCAGTGTGAGGGCTTATCTAGAACTTTGAAGGGTTGCTCATCTATCTTTGGTGTCTACCTGGCACTCAACTCTCACCAGTGAACCCAAGAAGTTGTAGCATGTGCAGTGACCACACCCCAGTAAAACCATCTTGGCAGATGGGCTAAATCAGGTTGAGAATAACTGACAGGCCTCAAACCCATCAATGAGTTGGGGGGGGGGGAGTGTTTACCACAAGCCTGTGAAGACATCCCTCTGCAGAAAGGGTAGCTGAGAACAGTTTGTACCTTGAAGGCAGCTGAAGTATGTTCTGTTGAACCCTTAGAGCTTGACAGTGAAGACACTAAGATCCACCCACTATATCCAGGGCCATTGTCAGTCATCTTGACTTTTGTTTTTCCACAGGATTGCAATGACTAAGGAAGAGAGAATGAGGCTGATACCTTTGTACCACTCTGCCTCACTTAAATCCAGTTCACACATGAGTCAAGGCATTTCCCGTAATGTCATTAGTCCTCTTTGAAAATGAAGGACAAACAAATAACCAAGCTCTTACTAGGTATTAGTGCAGCCGTTCTGGAAAGCAATTTGAAACAATACTAAGACTTCAAGGAAAATGTTCATGCCCTCTGACCCAGAGATCCCATGCTAAGCCTATACCCTAAGGAAGCCAAGGGTGAAAAGAAAGGTCCCTGGGCCTCATGCCAATATATTTATGGTAGCCTTCCACCTTCCTTTTAGTAATAGCAAAGTACTGGAAACAAAGTAGAAGCCACCAATTGCAGAATGAACCATGTTATTATGACATATCAACATAGCACATGTGATGTTTCATCTCCAACTTTCCAAGGCTCAGCCTAAGTACCATCAACACAACATCATCTTTTCATTTATTTTGTATTTGCATATATAAATATATATGTATCTACGCATGCACGCATGCAAGTATGTATTGTGACTCTTCCTGTTTCCCACTTTAATAAAAACTTCTTGAGGCCAGAGACTCTATATTTATTATATTCATATATTTATTAGAAGAGGCATCTCATGTAACCCTATGTATTAGGTGTATTATTGCATTCTTAGAAATTATGAAAAAATATAGAGATTTATGAACTCATGAGAAATAAAGGAAGCATCATAAGAAAAACAATAAATACAACTAGAAAAGGAGTGAAATAATAGTAACTGAATGCCATGAAATTGTCATGAATGCACTTATCATCCCAAAAAAAGAGATATGATATGACATGCGTCTCCTGTACTTTGCAGGAATGGGATTCTCCAGTTTTGGACCACTGAGTATAATTTCAAACTTGACTAAAATGTGAACTATTTTGGTTTGTTTTTTTGTTTTGTTTTTCTCATCTTTGTTATGCCTCTTAAGGAAGTATGAGAATGGGATATGTTTGAAAATGTAGGTGATACAAACATAAAAATCATTACCATTTTTTTAAAAAAAGATTGTAAGCTCAGAGAGGTCAAGATGGCAGAGTAAAAGCAGGGACTTGTTTGAGATCTCCCCCAAAAGCCCTCCAAACACTTGTAAAAAATGACTCTAAACAAATTCTAGAGCCACAGAACCCATAGAATGACAGAGTGAAACAAGTCTCCAGCCCAATACAACCTTTAGGGTTGATAAGAGAGGTCTGTCACTCCAGGCTAGGAGCAGAGCTTGGTCTGGTGTGGGCTGTTCCAGCACAGACAGGGCCGGACCAGGCCTTGGGGGACTAGGTTACTGGCAGCTGCAGTGGTACAGACTTCTCAACCCACGAATGCCAAAGACAGCATAGAAGGTCAGTGGGAAAACTCTGTGGGACCTGGGGGAAAAAGGAAAACAGTTTATCCCAAGTCCCAGGGCAGCAGAGGTGACAGAGGTGGAGGCAGCAACAGCAGCAACTACTTCCAGAGCTCTGGGCCCACAGATGGTAGAGTATTGATTGGCTAATACAAAATCCTTGAAGTCTGAGACAGTACACTCACCCCACCCCCACCCCTATCCCCAATGGATTAACAAAGAACTAGAAAGTCAATTATTTGGCTGGGAGAATGAGAAAACAGTATAGAGAAGCTCAAACTATAGAATCTTACTTTGTTGACAAAGAAGATCAAAACATACAACCAGGATAGGATAACAGAGTCAAAGCTCAGACATCAAAAGATTCCAAGAAGGATATGAATTCATCACAGGCCATGGAGGAGCTCAAAAAGGATTTTGAAAAACAAGTAAAAGAAGTAGAAGAAAAATTGGAAAGAGAAATGAAAGTGATACAAGAAAATCATGAAAAATAAGTCAACAGCTTGCTAAGGAGACCCAAAAAACACTGAAGAAAATAACACTTTAAAAAATAGACTAACCCAAATGGCAAAAGAGGTTCAAATAGTCAATGAGGAGAAGAATGCCTTAAAAAGCAGAATTAGTCAATTGGAAAATAAGGTCCAAAAGCCCACTGAAAAACATAATTCCTTCAAAATTAGAATGGAAGAAATGGAAGTTAATGAATTTATGAGAAACCAAGAAATTATAAAACAGAACCAAAAGAGTGAAAAAATAGAAGACAATGTGAAGTATCTCACTGGCAAAACTACTGACCTGGAAAATAGATCCAGGAGAGATAGTTTAAAAATTATTGGACTACCTAAAAACCATGATCAACAAAAAAAGAGCCTAGACATCATTTTTCAAGAAATTATCAAGGAAAACTGCCCTGATATTCCAGAACTAGTGGGTAAAATACAAATTGAAAGAAACTGCTGATCACCTCTTTAAAGAGATTCCAAAAAGAAAACTCCTAGGAATATTGTAGTCAAAACCCAGAGTTCCCAGATGAAAGAGAAAATATTGCAAGCTGTCAGAAAGAAACAATTCAAATATTGTGGAAATACAATCAGAATAACACAGGATATAGCAGCTTCTATATTAAGGGACTGGAGGGTTTGGAATATGATATTCCAGAGGTCAGAAGAGTTAAAATTAAAACCAAGAATCACCTACCCAGAAAAACTGAGTATTATAATACTGCAGGGGAAAAATAGACACTCAGTGAAATAGAGGACTTTCAAGTATTCTTGTTGAAAAGATCAGAATTGAATAGAGTTTGACTTTCAAATACAAGAATCAAGAGAAACATGAAAAGGTAAACAGGAAAAAGAAATAATAAAGAATTTATTAAAGTTGAACTGTTTGCATTCCTACATGGAAAGATGGTATCTGTACCTCATGAGACCTTTCCCAGTGTTTGAGCAGTTAGAAGAAATATAGATAGATAGATAGATAGATAGATAGATAGATAGATAGATAGACAGATAGATGTCTTAGGGTAAGCTGAATATGATAGGATGATATCTAAAAAATAAAGTGAAGGGGTGTTAGGAATATGTTGGGAAGACAAATGAAGAGATAGAATGGGGTAAATTATCTCACATAAAAGAAGCAAGAAAAATATTTCACAGTGGAAGGAAAGAGGAGGAAGGTGAGAGGTAATGAGTTAACCTTACTCTCTCATCAAATTTGGCTTAAGGAGGGAATAACATACACACAAAATTGGGTGTCTCACCCTACAGGAAAGTGAGGGGAAAAGGGACAAGGTGGGGTATGATATAAGGGAGGGCAGATTGGGGGAGAGGGTAGTTAGAGGCACATACTTTTGAAAATGGACAGAGTCCAAGGAGAAAATAGAATAAATGGGGGGCACTGAAGATAGGATGGAAGGAAATACACTTCTTTCACAACATAACTATTATGGAAGTATTTTGCATAACTACACATGTATAACCTATATCTAATTGCTTGTCTTTTCAATGAGGGTGGGTGGGGAGGGAAGAAGGGAGAAAATTTGGAACTCAAAGTTTTAAAAACAAATGTTAAAAAAATTGTTTTTACATGCAGCTTGGAAATAAGATATATAGGCAATGGGGTAAAAGTAATGACAAAAAGACAAACCAACCACCTCAAGTATTTACCTAGAGGATTCTTATTGACCTCATTTCTCATCTGAGTATTGGTGATGACACAACGTGATGCCTTGCCCCCTAAAGTTTATGACTAAAGGCCATTTCTCTAAGTAAGATTTCCACAAACTAAAGCATGCTTTCAGAAGTCCCTCATGGGTTTTGTTTTGGATACAGGTGCTTTGGAAACTGGAGTCATCTTACTTTTCTTGTTTCTACCTTGAGAAATCATTGAGTAGAAATCAGTGGTGTAATCCTTACCACCCCCCTTTTTTTTTCCCAGAGGTAGTGGGTGGTGGCAGACAGTGTACAGGTGAGAGAAAGTAAAGGAATCCTTCCTTTTGAGTTCATTTGCCCCCTGGTAATATTGAGTGCTCAAAGGTTTTACTCACCCTTTCAGGTTCATGGGCAGGATAGAACACCTTCCCAAAGCAGAATTTCTAAGGGTTCAGGGCATCCCTGTTCTCATGCTAAAGAAGAGCAAAAAGTGGTCCATAGCCCAAATGTCACTTGGCAAATATCCAATCTTTACATGTAAGCACCCCCTTCTTCTCCAGCAGACAGGGACTGAGATATTCTCAGTACCACGCCTAATTCCCTCTCTGTGAGAGAGCTAGGCTTATTCATTCACTTTCCAGGGAGAAGAGCAAGATTTTATTAAAAAGTCACAAATAGAAAAGCTTTGGAAACCCCAGCAGAAGGTAGGAGTGGAGAGGTTAGCACAAGATGTCCATCACTGTGCTCCAAGCATGATGAAGAATGTAGGGAACCTTTTTACTGTCTCTATATGTTGTATCTGGAAAATTAAAATTAGAATTATTTTACTTGTTTTCCTTTAGCTTCATTGATTCTATCTATGTTTCAGGGACTTGAATGATTCAGAGAATCATCACACTCACCACCACCTCCATTTTACCCTTAATGTACAGATAAAACACAGAAGGGCCAGGGAAGTGACTGAAATTTTGCTTTCTCTGTAAGTTATGTAGTCATTTCTTCTGGGAATGACCTAGCAAGTCATGAAAAGCAAAATAAGTCAAGGCATTCCAATGGCTGTTTTGTGTATATAGCACACAACAGAACTGAATAAACCAGTTTTTGATGCCCTAACTTTAATAATATTAACCATAATAATAACTAGAATTTACATAGCGATTTAAGGGTTGCAAAGCTCTTTACATAGGTTAACCCATTTAATCCTTAGGACAACCCTGTGCTATTATTCCCATTTTACAGAGAAAGAAATTAAGGCACAGAAAAGCTAAGCAACTTGTCTAGGGCTATACAGGCAATAATTGTCTCAGGCAATATTCAGACTCATCTCTTCTTGACTACAAGTCCCATACTCCATCCCCTGTGTCCCCTAATTGCCTTGAAGCAAATGCAGTAAAATAGTGCTGCAAGTCACACCGGTGCAGAGACTGATCCTAATTAGCAGGGCAAATGCTTGAGATCAAAGAAAAATCGGGTAGAGGTGGAGCTTAGATATTGGTGCACTGAATGATAGGGCCAGTGCTACCTTGTCAAATGGTTAATGGAAGCTGAACCTCCCATTCTGGACCAGCAAAGGAAGGAGACGAATGGGACCAACAAGTTGTTTATAGGGAAGGGCCACAGCAGGCAGGACTAGAGATACTGAAGAATCATACTACTGTCAGGGATCCAAGTTTGTCATTCATTCATTGAATTATTTATTTAATAAACATTAATTAAAAATCTAATGATGCAGATCATTGTTTTTGGTTCTAGGGATATGAAGATGGAAAATACTGAAGTTCCTGCACTCAAGGAGTTTATAGTTTAATTGAGGGGAGGCAACATATTTGGTATAGTAATGGTACTAATAGTAATAATAATAGTTCAAAACCTATAGAAATAAATCTGGAACAAGCAGGTATCATTTAACTGAGCAATTTTTGTTGTTCAGTCATTTCAGTCATGTCTAACTCTTCATGATCCCATTAGGGGGTTTTCTTGGCAAAGATAATGGAATGGTTTGCCATTTCTTTCTCAAGCTCATTTTTACAGATGAGGAAACTGAGGCAAACAGTTAATTGACGTGCCCAGGGCCACACAGCTAAAAACAAGTATGCTGCATTGCATGTGTTTGATGTAAATGAATGTGTAACCTCTGGATGGAGTCTTTGAAATGGATAAGATCTGAGAATGGCATCAAAAGGCCCTCCACAAGCAGCATCTGCAAGGATTCAGCTTACAATCTACCAATAAAGAGGTGCCAAATAAATGCATGAATCATATTGATTTATTTGTGGAAATGGAAGAGTTCCAGATGACAATTTAGGACATGGCTATTGCCACCAGGAACTACAGAAAGGCTGTTCTTAGGAACCAGAAATTAGTGAGCAATGGGGAAATGGTAGAAACTGAAAAATGCATCACTATAAGCTATGAAAACTGAGCACCTACTAAATACCTAGCGAATAGGTATTTAGCAAAGTAGATATTTAGCAAATATCCAGTCTTTACAGGCACACACCCCCTTCTTCTCTAGTAGACAGGGACTGAGATATTCTCAGCACCACACCTAATTCTCTCTCTATGAGAGAGCTAGGCTTGTTCATTCACTTTCCAGGGAGAAGAGCAAGCTTTTATTAAAAAATCACAAATAGAAGAGCTATGGAAACCCCAGCTTGAAGGTAGGAGTGGAGAAGTTAGCACAAGATGCCCATCACTGTGCTCCAAGCATTATGAAGAATGTAGGGAATCTTTTTACTGTCTGGTTTTTGGTTTTTAAATTTAAATTTTGTTTCTAAAATCTTTCTTTTTGCTCTTTTTATCTCTTTAGCTCTTCTAGAAATTCTTGTTGGGTTTATATACTATCTGCATTTTTTGAGCCTTTGTTTGTAGATGTTTTCAGATTGTCATGTCCTTCTGAATTTGTGTCTTGAGCTTCTCTGTCAACATAGCAGGTTTTAAGGTAAGGCTCTTTTTTTTGTTGTAGTTTGTTCATTTTTCTAGCTTATTTCTTGACCTTAGACTTTATGTTAGAAGGTAGATTCTGCTTATATCTGGAAGAGGTGACTGCCGTGAGCTTTTCTCTATTATCCTTCTGTTTTTGCAGCTTTATCTCGGGGGCCTATAGGTTTTTTTATGCCTTCACAGTGGTGTGAACTGGGGAAAGGTCTAATCACATTGCCTTCCTGGTCTGTACTAAGGTCCTTACCCAGGTAAAGCAGCTACTCCCTGGTAATTGTAACTGCTCCTCTCTGACCTGATACTATGACCCAGAATTAGGTAACAAGTCAAAGAGATGCCAAATGACACCCAATCCTGTGCTCAGTGCTAGAATATGGGTCCCTTGAGAACTTTTTATGACCAGGTATTCATTCCCTTACCAACCTCTTGGTACTGGTGTTGCTACAGTCACTGTCACTGCTTCCTGTTGCTGCTATCTGTCACCACCCCCAGTGTTGCTTCTGGTAGCTAGAATCATACATCAAAATGTCAATATCTTTTATGGACTGTTGGAAAACAAATTTACAGATCACCAAAGCAGCCTCAAATATCCTAGACTAAAACTCAACCAATGTGATCATTAGTACTCAGGCATCGTGGCAGACAACTGGCCCACAACTGCCTCAATCTAACATTGATCCATAAAATTTTAGGAGTTTTAATAGAAGTTCCCATACCAAATCCTTCTAATTTCCATGTTACTCAAAAGGAAAAGCTTTTAATATACAAAGACATAAAAGAGGAAATTAAAATCATGTGGGAACAAGATGATACATATAATGTCCCTACTACTGAAGCTGTACTAAGGAAACTTTCAGTGAGCCAGTAGAAGAGGAATTTATGTTCTTACACTTTTATTCAACTATAAAAAGCAATTATTTTATGAACCTGATCAATTAATCCTTAGAACATTAAACATAAAGCAATAATAGTATGTTAGTGAGTTATCTTAGGACCATGTCTATATAAATGACATCACAAAAATCAGAAAAAAAAATATATATATATACATATAATAAAGGCAATAGCTATATTTGGTTTTATAAAGCGCTTATTTTAGCCATTTGTGTATCATAGAATAGTTTTTGGCCTTTTTAAAACTAAGCTGTTAATTTTCTTTTCTCAATTTTTCCCATGCCACTCTAATTTGGCTTTTTTAATCTTTTTTTTTTTTGCTCTTTTTTCTCTCTTTCTTTAACTCTTCTAGAAATTCTTGTTGGGTTTATATACTATCTGCATTTTTTGAGCCTTTGTAGATGTTTTCAAGTATTCATGTTCTTCTGAATTTGTGTCTTGAGCTTCTCTGTCAACATAGATTTTTAAGGTAAGGCTCTTTTTTTGTTATAGTTTGCTCATTTTTCTAGCATATTTCTTGACCTTAGATTTTATGTTAGAAGGTGGATTCTGCTTATCTCTGGAGGAGATGACTGCCCTGAGCTTTTCTCTATCATCATTCTGTTTTTACAGCTCTGTCTGGGGGGCCTATAGGTTTTTGGTGCCTCCACAGTGATGTGAACTGGGGAAAGGTCTGATCACACTGCCTTCCTGGTCTGTACTAAGGTCCTTACACAGGGAAAGCAGCTACTCCCTGGTAATTATAACTGCTCCTCTCTGACCTGGATACTATGACCCAGAACAGGTTACAGGTCAAAGAGATGCCAAATGGTACCCAATCCTGTCCTCAGTGCTAGAACATGGGTCCCTTGAGATCTTTTTATGACCAGGTATTCATCCCCTTACCTACCTCTTGGAACTGGTGTTGCTGCAGTCACTGTAACTGCTTCCTGTTGCTATCTGCCACCACTACCCAATGTTGCTTCTGCAGTTCCACAGCCCCCACCCTAGTGTCCATAGATCACTCTTTCAGTCTTCCTAAGCATTCCTAGGTTGGAAAAAATGGCTTACTATGAATTTTTCTTGACTTTCCTGCTCAGAATTCTGTTTGATGTTTTCTACGGTCATTTTCTAGGAGAGGTTTTGGGAAAGGTTTGGAAGTTGTCATCTTTTACTTCTCCATCTTGACTCCCCCCTCTAATAGAACATGAAAAATAAAAAGTATAATAGCAGGGCAGTGTCTTGTCCATTTCTATCTGGATATCATTAAAGAATGTCAGAGCTGGGGTTCAAACTCAAGTATCTTGACTCCAAGTCTAGAGCACTTCCCACCATGCTACTGGGCAAAGAAGACAGTCAGAGTATAGAGATGATCAGATCATGGAGTCAGATCATGGAAATATGAGCTTGGTACCCTCTGGGCAATTAGAATGTTGGAAACAAAAGAAGAACTTTGCAAGGAGGAGCCTGAGTTCTGCTCTTGTCTTGTACTTATTCCTTAGGTCTGGAGAAAAATCACTGAATTTGGAATTAGAGAACACAGGTTCAAATTCTATCTCTGTCATGTACTGCTCTCATGAATCTGGCTGTCATTTAGTGTTCATGGGTCTCAGTTTCTCTATGTATAGAAGGGAAGCAATTGGACTAGATGCCTTCTAAGGCTTTGCTCTCTCTAGATCTATGTTTTTTTTTCCCATAGATTCATGACTTTTTTCTTTCTCCTTTCTTGCTTTCTTTAAGAAAAATCTAAACTTAACAAACATCAAATAAAATGGTTATTTCTATATAGACATTGTGAAAGATATGGATTGTATATGAAGCTGCAAATCTCTATTATGTATATCTTGCTTTTCTTTTAAAATAGATAATAAGGGGGCGGAGCCAAGATGGCGGAGTAGAAACAGCTCATCCAAGCCTCTCTGCCCCCAGATTCTCCACAAACTATGTGAAAAAGGACTCTGAAAAACTTCTGGAGCCCCAGCACCCACAGAACGACACAGAGACGCTAACCTCCCACTGAGGACAGCCCAGCACCCTGCAGGAAGCACCAGCGCAGTGGTCTGGGACCTGGCAGTGTGCAGCACACAGAGCGCAGGGAGCCTAGCCAAGCCCAGGTCCGCGTGAGCCGAGGTTTTAGCCCCAGGGCAGCAGGGCCAGCAGCCGGCTGGAGGAACCCCAGAACACCAGGAACTGTGGAGACTCCAGAATTATCAACATAGACTTGCCTAGGACAAAGTAAGAGGTTAGTGTCCTATGGACTTTGGGACCTGTATTTGGGGAATGCGTCAGCTCCCTCCCCTGGGGGCTAGAAGCCGCTGAGGAGACACGCCATTTTGTAGTTTCTAGGCATTTCCGGCTCCCAGCCTACAAATCGTGGGGAGATCCAGCGATCAGTCTTGGGGGGTAATCGCTCTTGCTTTAACCTCCCTGGATCTGGATTGTGATCTAGGGTGGAAGTTGTGGGTGGGTTTACAGCTTGCCAGAAACGGAAGTTGCCCCCCACACGTTCGGGACGAAAATTCCTCTAGCTGGCCTTAAAGCCATAGTGTGGCAACAAGCCCAAAAGTCAAGCAATTAAGTGGCAACATGCCAAGGCAAAGGAAACAGAAAAATGCAACCCTAGACTCCTATTTTGGGGGCATAGAGCGGGAAAAGGACTGTGAGGTCAGAAGTCCTGCTCCAAAAGCCCCAGGGGAAAACATGAGCGGGTTGCAGGCCATAGAGGACCTTAAGAAGGACTTTAAAAATCAAATAAGAGAAGTGGAGGAAAAATTGGAAAGAGAAATGAGAAGGATGCAGGAAAAGTATGAAATGAGGGTCAACAGCCTGACTGAGGAAAACAACACCTTAAAAAATAGACTAGCTCAAATGGCAAAGGAGGCCCAAAAGGGCATTGAGGAGAAGAATGCCTTAAAAAGTCGAATTTGCCAGATGGAAAAAGAATCTCAAAAGTTCACTGAGGAGATTCATTCCTTCAGAGTTAGACTGGAGCAAATGGAAGCTAATGACTTTATGAGAAATCAAGATGCTGTTAAGCAGATCCAAACAAATGAAAGATTAGAAGGCAATGTGAAATATCTCATGGGAAAAACCACTGACCTGGAAAATAGATCCAGGAGAGACAATTTAAAAATTATTGGACTACCTGAAAGCCATGATCAAAGAAAGAACCTAGAAATCACCCTTCAAGAAATTCTCAAGGAAAATTGCCCTGATGTTTTAGATCCAGAGGGCAAAATAGAGGTTGAAAGAATCCACCGATCACCTCCTGAAAAAGATCCCAAAAAGAAAACTCCCAGGAATATTATAGCCAGGTTCCAGAATCCCCAGATCAAGGAGAAAATACAAGCAGCCAGGAAGAAACAATTTCAATATTGTGGAAACACAATCAGAATAGCCCAGGACCTGGCAGCTTCTACACTGAGGGATCGAAGGGCATGGAATATGATATTCCAGAGGGCAAAAGAACTGGGAATGAACCCAAGGGTCACCTACCCAGCAAAACTGAGTATTTTGTTTCAGGGGAAAATATGGTCATTCAGTGGAATAGAGGACTTTCAAGCATTCTTGAGGAAAAAACCAGAGTTGAATAGAAAATTTGACATCCAGACGCAAGAAGTAAGAGATGCCTGAGAAGGTAATCAGGGAAAAGAAATCAAAAGGAACTTATCAAAGTTGAACTATTTACATTCCTATATGGAAAAGCAATAATTGTGACTGATGATATCTTTCTCACTATGAAAATAATGGAAGAAGGGGTGTGGTCATATGAATACATATGTGAATGTGTGTGTATATGGTTACAGTTATATATGGATAGAGGGCATAGGTTGATTTTGTTGGGAAGGGAGAGTACTCAAGGGATGAAATTATGAGGTGAGAGAGGAAAGTGGCAAGAGGAGATGGGGAGAGACAGGGTAGGGTAAACTATCCCATGTAGAAGAAGCAAGGGGAAGTGGTTGCAAAGGAGGGAGAGAATAAGGAAGGCTAAAAAGGCAAAACCACATTCACATTGAATTTGGTTCAGGGAGAAAATGACATACATACTAAATGGGATATCTCAACCTGCAGCAGGATAGGGGGAAGGGGGATGAGAGGAGGGATGATGGATGGGAGGGCATCCTTGGGGGAGGGGAGGTTGGAAGTACCCACTATAGAAGAGGGACAGGATCATGTAGGGAATGGACCAGGTGGGGGGTGGGATGAGTGGGAGGGAATTATAAGCAGCCTTGTACAATATATCTACTATGATAATGTTTTGCATAGCTAGACATGTACAACATATACTGAATTACTTATATCCCAAGAAGGAATGGGTGACAAGGGAGGAAGGAAATGGATCTGAAATTCAAGGTCGTAACATTAAATGTTTCAAATATATATATAAATACTATTATTAATACTTTTGCCTATAATTGGGAGATAAGATGTGCAGGCATTGGGACACAAAGATTCATCTTCCTCTAATGGAAAAGTCGATGGGGGTGTGGGAGAAGGTATGGGAGAGAGCAGATTGGAGGAAGCGATATCTTGTGGGACTGCTATTCTGGGAGGTTGGGTAGGGGAATAATGGGGGGAAAATGATTGTAACTCAAAATCTGGCGGAAATGAATGATGTAAAACAGAAGTTAATAAAGTATTGGTTTAAAAAAAATAAAAAAAAAATGAAATAGATAATAAATTCAAAATGTAACATCCAAAGTCGCCCTTTTGGTCTATGATTGTTTCTGGCTTTTTTATTCTTTTCTGTGCATAAAAAATCAAACTTATGTGGCATTTCAAATCTCTTGCCCCGATGTTTTATTTTTTCCTTTTGTGGGGGAAGTTTAGGGGAAAGAGGTGGTGAGATGAGACAGAAAAGGCCTCCTGATACCTGAGATTCATGAACTTCTCTGAGTTATGTAGCTTTATTTGCCTCTCCTGAAACCTCACAAGGGTGTTGAGAAACCTAGATTCCCCTGACAGTCATGTAGACAGAAACTCAGAAATCTTACTGGGATTTTCTAATCTAAATTCTTTCAAGTTTCCTGTGGGACCATAGGAAGCTCACCCACCTGCATGCAGCCACTTTTTAGCAGCAGAAGAAAATAAAAGTGACCCTGCATCTATAGAAGGACTGGAAGACCAATCCCAGAGCAAATGCTAGGATTCCATCATTAGCCTCCTGCAGTGTGAATTCTCCATTACTCACAGCTCCAGAAGAACACATGGTGAGATTCTCATTATGTGTATTAGCTAAAAGTGGTGAAAATTATGCTTAATTACTACAATTGTTTCTAGATGTTGGTTCTTTGGCCAAAGAAGGTACTTGCCCAGTTCTCACAGGTGCTGGGGCCACTGGTTTCTCCCACAACCCTGATTCCTAGTTAATGTCCTGCATTCAAGAAGTATTTTGCAAATCTTACAACATTCTGTAAATGGAGTTGTAATTTAGCCATAGGCAGTCATGGTTTGACTCTCACTCTGGTGATTCTTTCGTTACAAGCTGGGACTCACAGTTGGGGAGGGAATCTATGAAACTCACACAGACTTTCAAATCTCAGAATCAGCCAATGAGCTACATCAAAGGGAACATCTTAGACCTCCAGACCTCTCACACTCTCGTCTCTAACTGAAGAAGAGTCCAGTAAATTTTGCAAAATGTAATTTCTTGGAAAGGATAGGGTATGACTCAAACCTGCTGGATTCAAGTCAAGTAGCTCCAGGCAGTTAAGAAGTTCCTTAGCCCAGACGAGATCAGGCCTGGGTGAAGATTGAGAAAGACCTAGCTGTTGAACTGGTATAGGAACCAGCCTAATTTCCTGGCATGGACAGAGGCTTTAACCATCTTCCATCTTACGGGCAATGGTTTGGGCAAGAGGATTCATTATTATTGAATCACAGCTCTAGATCCCAAGATAATCTGAGAGGTTATCGAATCCAACCCTGCCTCTTCTACAGAGCAAGAAACTGAGGCCTAAAAACATGAAATGACTTGCCCAAGATCACACACAGAGCTTCACAGGGGAAATTTGAACTCAGATCTTCTGGTTCCAGGACAGGTATTCTTTCAACTATACCACATTTTTTAAAGTGTTAAGAGAAAGGAGAGGTGGCTAAAAAGTAAGAAGTGAACAACACCCTCAGCTTCTCCATTATGTTGGATGTTAAGGCCAAAGGCAACAGGAATGGAGTTCGGAGTCAGGGAGAGCTGGATTCAGATCCTAGGGAAGACACAAGCCGAGTGACCCTGACCAAATTGTTTAACTTTTCTGGACCTACATTTACTCATCTGTAAAATGGGTGGATGGCACTAGGACATGAATTGTGAGGTCCCCTCCAGTTTCAAATCTATGATGCCATGATCCTAAGTGCTAAGTCATGATATATGATAGAAGTGCAAGTAATTATAATTATTACCATTCTGATTGCATTGAAAGGTCCAATTAAAAATAAGCAAATGAAACCTTCCTTTCAATATTTTAAAAAGAAGGTTTTATACTTGTGTTCCAGGTCCTTCCCCTTCTCTTCCCCCACCACTGCCAGTAGAGGTTTAGATGCGTTGCTAGGCCTGGCCACCTGCTGTCTGCTGGAAGGTCTCCACAAATGGAGACAACGCACCATCCCTTGCCTGAATCATCCTTGCAGTTGTGTCCTTCACTGCTCCGGAAGTTCTGCCTTATGCCCAACTACAGTCATTCCTCATAACATTTAAGCTTGCTTATTTCTATTTGGGTCTTTGCAGATAACAGAGGGAAATTGCTTACTTCCCCCACTGTGAAACCTATTATGGCCTGAGTGACTTCTAAGGTTCTTCTACTACTCTAAAAGTCATTATATTCTGTCATTTGAAGAGAGAGAGAGAGAGAGAGAGAGAGAGAGAGAGAGAGAGAGAGAGATACCTACCTACATACATATATACATACATAGATAATAACACAGGCAGGGACCATGTCTTAGCCAAACTTCTTTCTCTCCTAATGTTCATATAGTACATTGTCTATAGTAGGCATTTAATAAAAAAAGTTTATTGAATGAATGTGTGTACATGCATCAAGTTCTTATTAGTACTAGGCACTGTGATATCTCTGGGGATTCAAAGAGAAAAAGAGAAAAGTTCCTTTCCTGAGGGAGCTTACATCCCATTCAGTGACATAACATGTCTATATAAAGGTATGTACAAAAGAGATGTAAGTTAATTCAAGATGGGGGACATTCCTAGCAGCTGGGAGGATCAGGTAAGAAAGGTGACATTTGGGCTGCGTCATAAAGAAAACAAAGGACTTTTAAGAAGCAGAGGGAAGGAAAGGGTACCATCTAGACAAGAATACCAAGTTGGCTGTGGATTGAAAAGAGAATGAAGCATTAAGGTAGGTAAATGATATGTAATAAGGCTGGGATATTGGTTTTGGGCCATGTTGTGAAAGGCTTTTAAGTAGGGGAAAGGATAATGCTGATTATATTAAAAATAGCCTATATTATGACTAAAATTTTGGCTTAAAAAGGGACTTTTCCACCTTACCCCACTTGCACTAGTGGGGCCAAGGAGGAGGAGGAGGAATAGACAAAGGAAGAAGAGCAGAAGGAAGAGGAAGAGGAGAAGGAGGAAGAGGAGGAGGATGAAGTAGAAGCAGCATCAAAGTCAGAAGAGGAACTCAACTCTTCCAAGAGGTAGTAGCAATGACTAATCCAGCTCTATGCCTACCACCGTAACTCCACTAGGGAAATTGTAAAGCAAAACTGATTCATCAGTAGGAGTACCACCATCACCCTATCATCATAATCATCACAGCAGCTAACATTACAAAGTGTTTTAAGGTTTACAAACTGCTTTACCCATATATCTCATTTGATCCTAACAACAGCCCTGTGAGGTAGGTGTTCTTATATTCATTTTACTGATTGGGAAACTGAAACTAACAGTTTAAATAACTTGCCTAGGGGCATCCAGCTTGTCTGGGTCTGAGACAGGATTGGAACTCAAGTCTTCCTGACACCAAGTCAGAGGAAGAGGAATGGACTAAGAAGACTGATAGGAAGAAAAGAGGGGCAATATTGATCTATTGCCTGGACCTGTTGAGAGTATGACAATGATGAGTCAGATATACCTGCTACTCACCACCTGGGAAAATCACCCCCACTTCTCTGAGCTAGACTTCTTTATGGAAGTGCCGTGGGCTGCTCAGTGTCCAGCACTTAGCATGATTCGGAGACATGAATAAGAAATGACCAGGCCATGTGGGTAGCTCAAGGAAGAACCATGAACTCCATTTATTGATACTCAGGGAAAGGTTTTTATAGAGCAAAGAGACAAAAGATGGAAAGGAAGAGATGTCATTATCTTAGTCTGTTGTATCCTGGAAGTAGCATGGTAATAAGGCCCATTGTTTCCTAGCTGCCATAGAGTCTTGGGCAGTTATCTCTTATCTCAGTCAGTTACATCAGAAAGGATTCTCTTGAGAGCTGGCCTCAAAGCCTAATGGCCAAGGCCACATCATCAAGAACATCTGCATAGGAACTGACTTCCTGCAAATGTTTTGGACAACTAAAGTTTTGGGACAGAGCCTTACATCTGGGTCTCTGGTACTTCTTAATGCAACTGCAGTCATAAACAGATACAATTGAGAGCAAACTTCAAAGCTGAAGCGCAATCCTCAACAGATATCATGTTTAGAGCTGGCCACTCAAAGATACCAGAGTGTGGAATCAGGTATATCCTGGGACAGAATCCTGTTGATCTCAAGAACTCCAATAACATCCTTTTAAATGCAACCTATATCAAAAGAACTCCGGAGCAGACTTAGTGAAAAGTCACATCTCAAAGAGATCTTTGACATGCAGGTCCACTGATATCAAGGTAATTATCAGAGTCCTGGGACAGGCCTCTTTGGCTCACCACATGGAAGCACAGAACCATAGAGCTAAAATGGACCACAGAGGACTAGAAGTGGAATTCTTCTACATTATCCCTGGTGAGTGGTCATCTAGCTTGATCCTGAAGACCTCTAATGATGGTGAATCCTCCATTAAGGAGGAATGATCAGCCAGTCCTAGACCCTCCTTACGGGAACGCTGTCAGGACAGATTAGGTAATGTCTACAAAGCACTTTTGTCTCCTTGGAGAAAGTTGATCTATAAATAGGAGGTGGTATTATTATTAATCAGGCCAAGCTCCCATTGAAGCTAATTGCCAGTGAAACCAATGGGATTTTTTGCATGGATAAAGCCTCCCAAATTGGGTCTTTCAGCAGTCATACATTATTCAGTCATTCTTTAGCTTGGTGGTCAAAAAGGAGATGTGCCTTTTGGGGAGCAATGATGTGTCTTAAAAACATGGAAAATCAGATGAGAAAAGAAGTATGAGATCTTTCAGAAGCCAAGGCCTTTGAACTACAAAGGGTTGACAAAGGATAGGCCTCATCATTGGTTCAGTGGTCAGAGAGAGAGTTCGTGATGAGCTTGTCTGAACTTTTTTTTTTTTTTTGGAGCAGGGAAGAGGAATGGTGACCCAGAGCTTCAGCTATAGGGAATTCCCTCTGCCCATGCAGATCAGCACTAGTTCTTTAAACTCATATTTAAAGAGAGTTGCCTGGAACACTGAGAAGTTAACCGCACAGCCAGTGTGGGGGCAGGGCTTAAAACCAGGTCATCCTGAACTAGGAGCTGGCTCTTGGTCATCATGCTACTCCTCTACACTAAAGATCACAATTTGGGTTTCACTGGATGACAGTTAAAGAAACCATTGTTGGGTTTCCAGGCTCATATTCAAAACTTTTCAACTTTGCAGGACTCATCCTTCTGTTTTTGAGAACTAAAGGTCACCTCCATATTACCATGAGGCATTGGGGAGGACTTTAGCAGAGATGGACATTCACGTGAAAAATAATAATATTAACTGTGATTAAAACCCTTATTCTCTGTGTAAGAAGATGACCCTGCTCACTCGCTCTCAGTCTTCATTGACATCTTTCTATATTGTTCAAGATCTGTCTTCCTTGGACTGTGATATATTCATTTTAAGACACCTGACCAAAGGTTAGGAATCAATCTGTGGCCAGAAATAGGGACCTAGTCTATAGATATTGTTAGGAAGTGGACAGGGGAGCTAGTGTCGAAGTAGAGTTGCAGGCCTGGAGTCAGGAAGATGAGTCTTCCTGATTTCAAATCTAGCCTCACACACTTAGTAGCTATGTGACCCTGGGCAAATCACTTAGCCTTCTTTGTCTCAGTTTCCTCATCAATAAAATGCACTGGAGAAGAAAATGACAAATAACTCCAATATCTTTGCCAAGAAAACCCCAAATGGGGTCACGGAGAGTAAGACATGACTGAAGACAATTAAACAAGAACAACAGCAATGAAAGGCTATGTGACCATGGACAGGCCACTTAACCTGATAAAATTATCAGATAGAATTCAATTCAAATTACTCTTAAGTGCCTACCATGTGACAGCACCATGCTAAACACTAGGAATTTGGAGATCTGCGTTCTAGTTTGAGCAAAAATGCTCATTGACAAAAACAAAACAAAATTTAAAAAAAAAAAAAACAGCCCCAGCTCTGCTACTAACTCACAACAACCCGCGTCTAGCAAATCTCTCCTCCTCTCTGTGCCTGAGTTTTACCATATTTCAGATAAGGAAATTGAATAAAATGATAGCCAAGGCCAAGGCCTCTTTCATTCTATTCTATCACACTCATTCAATTGATTTTGTTGTTGCTGTTTTCTTCTCTTTAATCCAACCACTCAGATATTCTATTAGAAACCCAAGACTCGTATTTTCTGTTTAATGCCTAAAACAATGCTGAAGGGTTATGTCCAATATTTGCTGGAGAAAGGGGGATTGCTACACCATTTTGAATGCATGTAAGAGATGTGTCTGAATTACTACAGCATTGGGCCTCTTAAATTGATGTTTAGCAGATTGGAAAAAATCCAGACCCTGCTGTGTAGACAGACAAGGGATTTGGCCTTGACCTTTCAGCAAATTTTACCAAAAGAATCCTGTTCTTTTTTCCTTCCCTTTGCCCCCCCCGCCCCCAAGGCTCAGTGCAAATCCATTTGGAACATCAGGATTGTTTTCCAGTCCTGCAAATGAAATCTCCAGATGTGAATTGTGTTCCTAAGCAAGTAACCCCAAGAGTTCCTAAAAAATATTAGAATACTTGATCTGTGCTAGTGTCTGGGACAGCCCAGGGCTCCCAATCCTGTAGTTCAAGCCCAGCTGGGCTAGGGGGCATGTGGGGACCTGTCTGGAACATTCTCTGTGGCTGCTGGGAGACTTGGCAGGGGTTCAGGAGGGAACCAGTGTTCCCTTGCAGCCATTACAGATTACCTCAGTCTTATGTGCAGGGAGAGCCTCTGGAAGAAGAGGTCTGATTGAGGGTCTTGACCATTACAGGCCCCATGGCCTAATATAGTCTGGTCTGCATAGGCTAATTAAAGGAAAGTTAAAGGATCTGGATACCTCAGGAAAACAACTTGGGGAGTAGTGATTTCTAGCCCCTAACTCTGGCTCAGTTGATTGCCTGAATTCGCTTCTCCTTGCTGGCCTAGGTCAGACTAAAGTCAGAAATAAGCCCAGCATTTCATGCCTCAAGCTTTTCCTCTGATTTATTTCTGTACCACTCATATAGTTCACAAAAGGAGGTGATAAGCAGCCACTATGACCTACGTCAGTCATATTCAACGGGATCATTTGCGAGAATGGGGAAGATTGGCTCTAAGCCTGCTGATGGGGCCACTGTAAGATTATTTCAATATTGGGAAATGAATGGCAGGCATCAGAGTGGGGCCGGGTGGTGCCCCAGCTCTTCTCTGCAGCCCCTCCCTTTTGTCTCTCCCACAGGCTGAGGCCTGTCTCTCTCCACTTCATGTGAACAGCTGGGGAGGGTCCCTACGTGGCTGTCAGGAAGCAACCAGACCCTGGGAACACTCTTTGTACAGCATATAATTCACATTCAAGATCCCTGGATTCTAGGTCACACCCTGATACTTAGTCCCTTTGGGAAAATCACATTAACCTCCCCAGGAATATTTTTTTCAATTTTTCCAATACAACAAAAGCATGGTCAATAATGGTTCCTTCCATTCTTCCCAAGAATTGTTTGATAATTGATGAGGTCTTGAAGAGAATGCATTATAAAGTTAAGTCTTCTTAAGTGTTCTTCAGAAAATCAAGGGCCTAGATGCATAGTGAGTGGTCACAGAGATACCTAAGGACACTTAATATTCCCTGGGATGTCCAAGCAAGCATCTTTTCATGACACCAAGTGAAAAAGATTGTAGAAAAGATCACCTATATCACTCTTTTGCCCTTTAGTGTGTTCCAAGAACCAGTCAGGTGTCTGACAGGGCTGGGTATATCAAGAGACCTGCCCTGCCCTGCCCTGTCCTGCCCTTCTCTGACTACCTAGAAGAGACTCACTGGTCCTAAAAGATTCTAACTCCCTGTCTTTCAAGAACCTCTGCTCTAAGAGGGAAGATGTGATAGGTGAAAGAAAGAAGGAACAAGACCCATAGGTAGGAGGATAGTCATGGAAATTGATATTTCTTATCCCCAGTAGACTATGAGTTACTTGAGGACATAGACCAGATCTAGCAGAACATACCTGGGACTTCTGGCAACTGGAACAAAGTCATTTATTGAGTGTAGGATAGGACACAAGCACCAAAGGGGGTGACAAGCCCTGGGGCACCAACCCAGCAGAGATACAGACCCTGAGCAAGCTTCTTCTCTAGAAGTAAGAGGAATATTGTTGCTATCTCCCATGAAAAGCATTGCACCAGACCTTAGGGGAGTCCTCCTAGGCTGGGTATAAAAAAGATAGTCATTTTGTGTCTATATGATACTTAGGAAAACTTACCCACAATCCTTCAGTGGAAAAAGGGGAGGATGTTGCAAGAAGCAGCAGTTGGGCACAGATAAAATCAAGTACCAGAAGAGGGGTGCCATAACAATAGGACCCTAAGAATGCAGACCCATGTCCAAGCAAGGGAGCACCCAAGCTGTGAGGCTAGTGGGCACAGAAAGTTCCCCCAATGTTGGTAGCCTGGGGCAAAGCCCTGATTTCCCCACAATAGTTAGGACTCTGTCAACATTACCTAATAGAGGCAGGTGTGCAAATGTTTATCAGTAAAATGCAGAAAAGAACACTGTCATTAAATATGACATTGTCAGGCTCTCCCATCCTGACTACTGCTTTCACTAGTGCTGGGGGCTCAGGACCTGTGAATCCTTTCTCATGTCTCAATAGCCACACAGCCTATATGGGAATCTTCATCATGGCCAAAAAAACCAAAAAAACAAAAAACAGTTATAGGGGCATTGGTGTAATCTAGACCACCCTTCCCCAGGGAACTCTGGAGAGATCAACAACTCATAGGTGGAAGCTGAGAAGGACTTCAGGGATCATCTCACATGATTTCCTCATTTCACAGGTGTGTAATGTAAGGCACAAGTACATGATTTGCCTAAGATATGAGAGACTGAGGTTCATTGTACTCCTTTCACCCTATCCCCGTGGCTGCATATATATCACATCATTACACACTTATACAGCATCTCAGGGGGCAAATATGGGGGAAGATTTTCTATGTGCCTGCCATCGGGCTTTTAAAATCTTTTACCACCTACAGGCCAGCCAAATAGGCCTTCTCCATATTCCTCACACAGCAAGACATCTCTAGCCTTTTTGCCTTTAGATACCTTGCATTTATATTAATATATGTGTATAAATGTATTCTGCACATACATATATGTGTATATATAATATAAAATAGTATATATACTATGTACATATATACACACATGTATATACACATACACACACATATACACACATACAGCTTGTCTCTCTTGAGAGAACGAGAGCAAATACTTTCACTTTTGTCTCTGTCTTGCCCAGAATGGTGTCTGGCAAGTTTGTGGGTATTTAATAAATAGGATTAACTGATTGGGGGTTGGGATGGAGTGGAGTCAGAGAATGTGAAGGGTTAATAGCTACACAAAATCTGTTTCCAGCTCCTCTTCTTCATTTTATGTCACACACATCCCTGTTGAGGATAGGATGGTTCTCCTGGGAAGAGTATTAGAGCCATAATAGGGAAAAAATAAAAAGGCAGGACCTGCCTCACCATTGGCTACTGTAATCAGCCCAATTCCGAGCTGAGCTGTGCTGGCCTCACAGGGTGTGATGACGGGCAGAGCAGAAGAACTCGATGGGCGACACCTGTGGGATTTCTCTAACTTGTTCTAACTAGTCAAATGAGCAAGTCTGACTTGGGATCGAAGGGAGAAGTAGCAGCAGCTCGGGTCTCAACATCAAACACTCCCTTTATGACCCAGTCTCTGTCCCCTCAGGAGGAGGAGGAGGGTGGAGGGGTTATATTAGGCTAGTGCAGCTGGCAGGATGCCAGGGAAGGTGCCTTCTCAGAGTCGGACTGGGGGAGGGGATGGGTAAGGAAGGCCTCCATCTCTGCCCCTTAAGCTCTTTCTTTCTCCACTGGAGCAGCAGACTTTGGCAGAGACCCTGCCCTCCACAGAGACTTTGCTCACACCACCCTGAGGGGACTGCATGGAGGAGGGCTGCAGGTGGTAACAGCAGAGACTAGGGGATGCTGGCTAGGTGTATAATGGGGTTAGGGGGAGGGAGAGAAAGGGCGGGCAGCCCCAGGACAGACCTGTGTCTGTGAACTGCATCGCTCAGCCCTGGCCTCCGGGAGGGGGTGCTGGCTGAAGCTCTCTCTTGAAAGGGAGGTGTCAGAGACAAAGCTAGCTGCAGGCGTTGGCTGCCCCTCCCTCGACAGGCTGTGGTCTGCCTGCCTCTGAGAAGGGTAGGCTGGGAGGAGTAGGGTGAGATTTGCAAATATCTTCCAAGGAGCATTTTTGGGGGAGGAGGGGGCAGGTTGAAGAGACATTCCCTGTTATGGGAGAGACAGAGACAAAGAGACAGAGAGAGACAGAGAAAGAGAGAAGAGAGACAGAGAGAAAAAGAGAGAGAGAGAGGACAGAAGAGAGACAGAGACAGAGAGAGGCTGGTGGGGACAATTCCAGAAAGGATCTCAGAGATCATCTGATTGCAGCTCCTGATTTTACACATGATGAAACAGGCCCTAGATGTTCCGTTTAGTGACTGCCAGGGCTCCTTCCACTGGGCCTTGTGGCCTCCCATTTAGGAGAAAGGGGGGACAGGGAAGAACAAGGAATGCTTCTTCGGGTCTAACATCTTGACCCTAAAAAAGTCATGAAGTACTTCCGTCTTTTCTTTCTTCCCCTACCCTTGTCGAAGTGTGTGAGAACTTTTAAAATAAACGGTTTGCTTTTTATGAGCCCTTGCTCTGCTGCGAGCCTGTCGTGTGACCAATAAATTTGTCAGGAGCTCTGTCCTGCCACAGCTGCTACTGGAGAGAGCTGGGAGCCAGGCTGAAGGAGCTCTGGTCTCCTCTGATCAGTAAAGGAATAATAAACACCCCTCACTTACATTCAGATATCCCTGTTCATCCTGAGCTTTCACACCCGTGAAATTGGCACTGGCTCCCATTTTTCAGATCGATAAATAAAGAGTCATGGAGGCCATTATAAACTGCTGAAACTTCCACAACTAGGAAAGGGATTAGCCTGTACTAATGGAGTCAAAAGATTGGAGCCTGATTCCTGGCTTTTCTAAACCCCCTTAGGCAAGGGTTTTGTTTGTTTGCTTGTTTTTTAAATCTCCCTAGCCCTTAATTTCCATATTTGTAAACTGAAAAGTATGGTTGGATATTTTCTAAGGTCTTTTCAACCAGAACTCGAACTAGGGTGGTGCAATTATGGCTTTGCTCCCAAGAAAGTATATTTAGAGGGTGACAGATTTGGAGGACACCAGCTAAATTTACCATGAAAACAATAGAAAATGGTGCCTTGTTAGTAATAACAGTCAAAATAGGAAACACTGAGGTGGTGTTAAGTTCTCTACACATCCATAATACTTTTCCCATCCCCAACTCAGCACCAGACTCCTCACAACTTACCTTCCACTAGTCTCAGGGACTCTGTCTCTTACCCACTGGTGATGTTTAAAACCTCCTTCTTCAAACTGAGGGTTCGTTCTAGGCCACTTGCCACAGGCAGTTTTTGGTAGTTGCCTCAAGTATAAAAATATCTAATTACAGAAGAATTATGCCTTTAGCTTCTCTACCCTATGGTCTCTTTTAATATAGTGTTCTAATAAGATTGGCATGCTTGAGTTGGATTCATACTTCCAGAAGCCAAATGGGGATAGGAGAGAGGAAAGTAGTGGTAGTGGTAGTGGTGGTAGTGATGGTGGTGCTGGTGCTGGTGGTGGTGGTGGTGGTGGTAGTAGTAGTAGTAGTAGTAGTAGTAGTAGTAGTAGTAACAGTAGTAGTAGCAGTAGTGATGGGGTGCTTGGGATATATATGTTTGTAACATCAGTCTATGTTTGTAATGTCAGTCTGTAATATCAATTTGTAACATCAGTTTGTAAATGGGGTGCTTGGGATCTATGTCTGTAAAATCAATTTGTAAAACCAGTCTGTAAAATCATACTTCCCCCCCACCCCAGTCTCAAAGCATTAACCCTGCCCCTTCCTCCTGCCAGCACTCTGCCCAGTAACAACTCATGAACTGTTTATCTCTGCTTGGATCAATAACAAGTTCCTTCACTACACCATCTATAAACATTTTAGCTTAGGCAAATGTTATCTCCCCTAGTAGAGTGGCCAGATGCACCCATGAATCCTTCAATACCCTATCTATAGGTTAACTCCTTAGCCAATTATACCCATACTGAGTCCCCATCATTCATCTTGTCAAACATGACATTGATGGGTGGCAGACTGGGCACTTCTAATTTGGCCCTGACCACTGGCTGACTTAGTGATGTTTCAGGCCTAAAACCACACCTCCAGGTAGCCCTCCCTTGGGCTATTCCCCAGTGAATTATGGGCAATACACCTGAGCAGTTGATATTAAAAGTGCATGTCCCTTTGAGCACTAACCACTCCTTAACTCCTTCCTGATCCCACCCTTACTCACCTAGTTAGCATAATTGACACCTGATTTACTGTCTTGACTCCTTAAAACTATACCTGTGATTTCTGTAAGTTTGCAGGTTCCATAAGAACCCTTGCCTGCTGTGCTGTACAGCGTAACAATAAACTTTTACAGTCTCAGCTTCCAAGTTTGCTTGAGCCTAGCGAATTCTTTCCAGACTAAATTGCAGGGTTACTGGTCAGTGATAGTGATCAGGGTCCCTGGTAGAACCTATTACCCTTCCCTCATCAGTAGTAGTAGTAGTAGTAGTAGTAGTAGTAGTAGTAGTAGTAGTAGTAGTAGTAGCAGCAGCAGCAGTAGTGGTAGTAGTGATAGTAGTAGTAGTAGTAGTATAGTAGTAGTAGTAGTAGTAATAGTAGTAGTAGTAGTGGTGGTGGTAATAGTAGTAGTAGTAGTAGTAGTAGTAGTAGTAAACATTTATATAGCATTTTGAGGTTTACAAAGCAGTTCACATAGATTATCTCATTTGATTCTCACAGTAAACCTATGAGGTAGGTGCTATTATTATCACCCCATTTTTCAGCTGAGGCAACTGAGGCTAAGAAAGTTGATAAGGATCACACAACTAGCAAATATGCTTGAATCAGAATTTTAACTCAACTATTCCTGATTCTAAGTTCATTACTCTATTTGCTCAAATCACTAAAAATAAGAGAAATTCAAATTAAAACAACTCTGATGTTTGACCTCACACTGAGAGTATTAGTAAACATGATGAAAGATTGGAATAGGCAATGTTTAAGGAGTTGTGGAAAGATAAATGAATTGGGCTAGCCATTATGGAAGACAAGTAGGAATTATACTGACACAGTGATGAAAGTGGCTATACTCTTTGGCCCAGAGATATGGGGGAAGTGAGGAAGTAGAGTAGAGAGGGGAATATTCCAAATGAAGACAAATAAATATCCCATATTAACTAAAATATTTATAGCAGAGATATTCATAGCAATGAAACAGCAAAAACATCAACAACAGTAAAATTGGAAGCTAAGGAAGTGCCTATAAGTCAAGGAATGGCTAGTTCTGGTACATGAATGTAATTAATATTTCTTTAACAACAACAAAAAGATGAACATGAAAGGTTCAAAGAAGAAACAGAACATATATGGGCTGATAAAAATTATATTAAGGAAAATTATGAAAAATAATATAAAATGAAACAAAAAAAATGACCTAAAGTACATGCTATGAAATTATGGTGACCAATCTTGCCCTCCCAAAAAAAGATGTGAGAATGAACCTTCCTTTCTTCTTTTCAGAGGATGGGAAATAAAATTGTTTAATACTTCATAAAATGTAGGACCTAGTTTATGTGTCAATTAATTTTGATAAAATAACTTTTTTTAGCCTCCTTTTTTTACTTTGTTATAAGGGATGATATTTTGCATGGAAGAGGGAGGGAAAATATATTGAAAAATGAAGGTGAAGTAAAAACAAAAAAAGTTAATAAAATTTAAAAAATATATTATTTGTGATATTAAAATAAAGCAATTTGTTCCTACATTATTTTATTATATTTTATGAATTATATATCAGTTTTTATTATATTAATAGTTATATATCATAGCAGTATTTACTAACCTATACTTAATTGTTAATTGCAATATATTATTAATTATGTTATCAATATGATTTATTGTGCTTATTGATTTCCTAACATTATAACATGAATACATTCCTTTTAGAATCCAACCAATTTATCCTAGTAAATAATTATTTGAATATATTTATGTAAACTTCTTTTCAAATATTTTTGTTCAATATCTTTGTATCAATATTCATGAATGCTATTGCTCTGCAATTTTCTTGCAAAACAAAAAAATTTTCTTTGCAAAACAAAAATTTTCTTTCAAACAAAAAGAAATTAAGACTCTCATTAAAAATACTAGAAAATCTAGATCTAACAAATTTTCATAAATATCAAGTTGGAATCATAAGAAGTATATGTATTTTTCAGCATTTCAAGACACTTCTACAAAATTTTGCTTTGATCTGGAGCATAACAAAATCATAAACAAATTTTAAAAAGGCAAAAGTTTAAAAACATCCTTTTCAGGTCACAATACAATATAATTAATAAGAGAAATATAAAGCATTCAGATTTAAATGGAGACCAAATAATACAATTTTTAAAAATTCTCCTCAATTACATGCAAAAAACAAAACATTTTTTCAAAGTTTTGTGTTCCAAATTCTATCCCTCTCTCCCTCCCTTCCCTGAGATAATAAGAAATCTGGTATAGGTTATACATGTGCAATCATGTAAAACATTTCCATATTAGTCATTTTGTGTAAGAAGAGAAAGAGAGAGAGAGAGAGGGAGGGAAGGAAGGAAGGAAGGAAGGAAGGAAGGAAGGAAGGAAGGAAGGAAGGAAGGAAGGAAGGAAGGAAGAAAGGAAAGAAGGAAGGGGAAGAAAGTGAAAAATAATACATTTCAGTTTGTATTCAGATAACAGCAGTTCTTTCTCTGGAGGTGGATAGCATTTTTCATCATAAGTCCTTTGGGATTGTCTTGGATCATTATACTGTTAAGAACAGCTAGACCATTCACAATTGTTATCATACAAATATTGCTGTTACTATGTACAATGTTCTTTTGGTGCTGCTCACTTCACTTTGCATCAGTTCATGTAAGTCTTTTCAGTTTTGTTTTGTTTTTTTTTAAATCATCCTGCTTGACATTTCTTATAGCACAACAATATTCAATTACAGTCACATACCACAACTTATTCAGTAATTTTCCAATTGGTGGGCATCCCCTAAATTTCTAATTCTTTTTTTTTTTTTTTTGCTTTTTGGAGGGCAATTGGGGTTAAGTAACTTGCCCAAGGTCACACAGCTAGGTTTTTGTTTGTGTGTGTGTTAAGTGTCTGAGGCTGGATCCGAACTCAGGTCCTTCTGACTCCAGGGCCGACGCTCTGCTCACTGCGCCACCTAGCCACCCCATAAATTTCTAATTCTTAACCATCACAAAGAGAGCTGCTAAAAATATCTTTCTACAAATAGATTATTTTATCCCTTTAAAAAATCTCTTTGGGATGCAGACCTAGCAGTGATATTGCTAGATAAAAGGGTATGCACAATTTTATCACCCTTTGGGCATAGTTCCAAATTTCTTTCCAGAATGGTTGGATCAGTTCACAACTCCATCAACAGTGCATTAGCATCCCAGTTTTCTCACATCCCCTCCAACATTCAAATAATGCAATTTTAAAGTATTAATGAGTAAAAAAGTAATCATAGAAAACAATGATATCAAAGAAAATTATAGCAATAAGACAAAATATACTAAATCTTCTGAAATGCAGCCAAAATAATCATTACAGCAAAATTATATGTCTAGGCTTTCATATTACCAAAAGAGAGAAAGAAGAGAGCAAAGAATTGAGCACACACCTGACAAAATCCTAGTAAAAACAACAAATTGATAACACCCAAATAAGCCTTCTAAAACAGAAACTTTGGAGCACAAACAGAAGAATTTTAAAAACTATTGAGAGACAAACACTCTGAGTGAACCTGTGGTCAATCTAATTCTCTTTTCTGGGGACTTGTTTGTAATTATTATAGTGACTTTTTTCTAGAGTTTTATCTTGTAGTTCTTTTAACACTTAGTATTTCTCCATTATATAAAATATTTTCTTATGTTCGCTCATTTCTTGAATCTCTAGTCTAGAGGGATGAGTGATAGCCCCCTCTACTACCCTCACTAATTCCATTCCACCTCCATCTACCTCATTGATTCCCTTGGCTTTGCAATTATTTGAATTATTATCATAATGATCCTGGTCTACAGGGTCGGAGGTGGGAGTGAATGGTTCTTAGTAGCTGATTAGAACCTGGTTTGGACTAGTACAATTGTCAAGATCTAATGATAGCAGCTTCTGAATCATTCCCTTTCAGTGTGGTACCAACAGGGGAAAAGTTTACCCCAAGCCCTTTCCTTTCATTCTCAGTCCTGGAGAGTGTAGAGTTTGGGTATGGTGAAAGGTGACATTCTCCCCTAGCTTGGATGTGGTGGAAGTAAAGTCTTGGAACTGGTCTATCTCCTGGCTTTCAAAAAGGAGCATGCTGTAGTAGCTCAGGTACTGAACTTGGAGACAAGAAAATCTGGGTTCCAATCCTGCCCTCTCATACTTACCTGTATGACCTTAGGCAAGTCACTTAACTACTGGGTGCTCTTGTTTCCATTTCTATAAAATGAGAGAATCTGATTGCACATCCTGTAATATCCCTTCCAACCCTAGATCTGTGATTTAATGGTCTTCCCTTCTTCAGTACCACAAGGAATGGGGGCTGAGCAGGAAACATATTTTGATGTCTTGGTTTTCTACCTGCTATCACTGTCGGTCCTCAATAGAACAGAAGCCAAGCTAGGGCAATGCTGGTCTTCTTGGCTTAAAGGCTTTAGTGAAATTCCTTGTAAAATCATTTTCCCACCTTAGCAATTATCTCATAAGAGAGTTTCTTGTTGCTGTCCTTTTACCAAAAATCCATATATTTCTTATTTTTGTTGTTGCTTTTAAAATGGTTTTAGAAGAAGCTGGACAAACCTGGACATTGTCAGCATCTTTTTCTATTACAGCATCCTCACTTCTCCTCAGAGGAAACAGGGGATTCGTGCTTAGATAGGGGGCAGACTGGACAGATTCTCAGGTGACTACAGGCTCTGGGATTCTATGACCTTACCTTTAAAAATAAAATAAGAGCAATAATGAAAAATTACTCTTGGTTACATACTATCATAACAAATATTATAAGCATCAAATAAATATCAACTTATTACTAAATGGCCATTATTTTGTTGTTATTCAATTGTCTCACAATTGAGTCTGACTCTTCATGATTCCATTTGGGGTTTTCTTGGCAAAAACACAAGAGTGGTTTGCCATTTCCTTCTCCAACTCATTTTACAGATGAGGAAACTGAGGCAAACAGGGTTAAGTGATTTGTCCAGGGTCACACAGCTAGCAAGTGTGAGGCAAGATTTGAACTCAGAAAGAAGAGTCTTCCTGATGCTAGGCCTGGTGCTATATCCACTGTGCTACTTAGCTACCTGGCAAATAGTCATTATTATTGTTAAATAACTATTAACTATTATAACTAATACTAATAACAACTAAAAGCAAACTAGGAAATTCAGAAAGCTAAAACAAGACTTGTTTTCCGACTTTCTTATCCATTTTAGAAGTAATAGGTGAGACTTCTAAGTGAGGAGATATTTCATGACAGAGGAAAATACTAAAAGTCCATATCTATAGCAGGAGCAATGACCCTCCCCAGACATTTGGAAGATAGAGGTGAATTTTTTGAAGTATCATAGTCCATAAGGTTGAACTCATTGGACCAACTAGTAAGTTTCAATGTTTTGCTAGACTATGTAAATAAATAACTATGCTACCAGGCCTTGGTTCCTCTTTTTGTTTGTTTTTTTTTGTTTTTTCAGTGAAGCAGGTGGCACAGTGCATAGGGCACTGTCTCTGGAGTTAGGAATATCTGAGTTCAAATTCTGCCTGAGATTCTTACTAGCTGTGTCACCCTGGGTCAGTCATTTAAGCTCTACTTGCCTCATTTTCCTTAATTGTAAAATGGGGGTCCTAATAGCACCTACTTCATGGGGTTATTGTGAGGAACAAATGAGATAACATATATAATTTCCTTTAAATATTTAAAGTGCTCTATAAATGTTAACTATTATTAGTTGTATATTTGGGCAATTTGTTGAAAGAATGAATGATTGGAGTTCTTTCATTAATTCATTATATATACATATATATATAGTATATAAATATATACATGTATATATATAGTATATAAATATATACCTGCCCATTTATTCACTAAATAAATATTTATTGAGCATTTGAGAAGTATAGGGTACTATGAGGAACAGCAAAAATGAGCCAAGAATTGGGAAATTCACAGTCTAATGGGGGGAAATGAATTGAATACAAAGATAACTGCAATGCAAGGTAAAGTATTCCACATGTGGCATAAGCAATAAACAAAGTGCTGGAGAGAATACATTTCTCACACATTGAACTTAAGCAGATTTTGCCACCCTGTTTCTTGGAGAGATAAAGCTGCATTTTGCAGAAAGAAAACAAACACATTTCATGTTCCCATGGGAACTTCTAGACCCATGAGATGTATGTGGTCATGTTGCCAACTCTGCCCTGCTGTCCTCAGCTATAATGGACAGGAGCAATGCACATAGGAATATATGTGATAGATGGGGTAGTCACATGAAGAAATTAACCATAAGAGGTGAGTATGATATGGCAGTGGTAAGTGTTTAGAGATAAGCTGGATAGGGAGAGAGGACAGATAATAAAGGGCCTGAACACAAGATTCGTCCCATAGATTTTCCCATTTGCCAGCTCCTGTTAACCTTTCTTATTTCTTTTTTTTCTCACATTTTTTGGCTTTTTTTTCTTTTTTGAGGGCAATTGGAGTTAAGTGACTTGCCTAAGGCCATATGGCTAGTTTTTGTGTTAAGTGTCTGAGGTCAGATCTGAACTCAGGCCCTCCTGACTCCAGGGCCAGGGCCAGTGCTTGATTCACCGCGCCACCTAGCAGGCCCCTCTTTTTTATTTCTAAGGAGTTATTAGTGAACTCTTGTGCTCTGCTTTCTCTGGTCACTTATGCCTTTAGTAACTCTACTCTGGGAAGCAAATGGAACCTCTTTCATAGAAAAGCAACTTCTTTCACAGGAACAACAAAACAGGTGCTTCAAGCTTCCTGCAAATGCTCCCTTTCCCTTCCCCCACTAGCTAAACACTGAATCTCCACCCCACTCCTGTGTAGAATGGAACCTAGATCCTTTAACTCACTCTGATCTTTAGAACCATTCTCCATTTCCAAATTGTTACAAGCCATTCTCTTCTTCTTTCTGCCCTAGTAGCACTACCAAAGTGCATGGGTGAACAGGAAGTCACCAATTCCAACCCTTCCAGTAAAATGGAGGACCATTGGGGCTTACCATCTGCCTTGCCACTGTACCCTTAAGTGTTAGCATATGTCCATCTGTTATATCCTCTGTACCCCTGGACCTGGCCACCTTCCTTGTCATTGTATCCTAAAGACCTCTGGGCCTTGCCATCTGCCCTGAAACTGAATCCTTATGACCACTGGGCTTTTCCATTTGTTCTATGGCTTAACCTTCCCAAATGTGTTGTCACCAAATTAGAATGTGAGCTCCTTGAAAGTAAAGACTGTCTAATTTGTCCTCTTGTGTCTCTAATGCTTATTACATAGTAAATAGTTAATAAGTGCTTTTCCCCCCCATTCATTCATTCATTGATTCATGTCTCCTAAGTTAAAAAGTGACACATTATATTAATGTCTAAGCTCAATAGTAAGGCCTAGAGAAAAGTTATATAGGCATCTCTCATTAGCACCCCAGATCTATCGTTGCCCTCTGAGCAAAGACACTCAATTATTTTCTGTTTGCCAAGCTTATGTGGGTCAGCAGGAACTTAGAACAGACACCTATCCAGTGATGGTGTTTGGATGTGTGGCTGGAACATGGGCCAGAGAAGAAACAGACCCAGCCTTCTGGTGAAAGGACTAGAGGGTCTACAAGCAGAGACATGGTCATTTCATTCTCTTTAAATACCAATCCCTGTCATCAGGAGAGAGAAGACACAGAAAAATATCCTGCTGTGTCCTGGCACTGAGACCAGTGAAGGGTAGTTAGCATTAATTATGTATTACACCAGCAATAGAGATAAGAGTGGAATGGGGGGAAATCATAACACTATTAATAATGAAAGTGAAATTTGTAAACTCTCTACCAGGAATAATTTGCATAGCAATATAAACACAGAGCATAAGGCAGAAAAGCTAGAAACAGTGCTTCAGTAAAAAGAGCCACCATTTTAAACATTAAAAGTAATGATTAAATCATAAGAACTCCCTCTGTGGGATATACAAAGGAAAGGAGCCTTTTCTGGAGTCTGTGCTCATAGGTTCACAGAACTAGAACTAGAAGGGACCTCAGGGGTCCTTTATTTTATAGTTCAATGCCTACAGTTAATAGAAGAGGAAACTGAGGCCAGGAGATACTCAGTGATTTGCCACAGACAACAGAAGTATCACAGGTGGGATACTAACCTTAACCTTAACCCTAACCCAGGTTCTTTGACTCTTGAGCTACTGTACCACATTTCACCAAATATTTATTAAGTCCTAACTGCACATAAGGCACTTTGCTAAAAAAATAAATAAATAAAAGTAATACTAGCTGACCTTTGCCCTAGTTCTTTAAGGACTGTGAAACATTTCACGTGGATTATCTCAATGGTGTCTCCCAACAGTCTTGCAAAGGGAACATTATCATGAAACCTATTTTATAGATGGGAAAACTGAAATTCAGGAAGGGCTAAAATTTTGCCTATGATCACACAGCTAATAAGGGCTAGAGGTAGGATTGGAGTCCAGTTTTTCCTGACTCTGGGTCGAGAACTCTTGCCATTATGTTATGCTCTCCATCAAGGATCAGAAATAATCAGGGTCCTTGACCCCAAGAAACTACTGTGAGGATAAGGTATGCATCAAAACATGTAAAATAAAAGTGCAAATGTATTAAGGGTAAAGGGGATCCAAATAAGTTTGAGAGAGAAGAGAACACTTTCAGTTGGGTGGAACAGAGATGGATTCAAGGAGAAAACACCTGAGCTAAGTCTTGGACTCACAAAAAGATTTCAATAGCTAGAGATGAAGAATAAGCGAAGTCCAAACATGGGGGACATCCTCTGCCACTGCCCAGAGATGAAAGAGATCATGGCAAGATCAGGATCAGCTGGGAGTGCAGCTGTCTAGAATGTAGAGTATGTGGAAGAAAGTAATATGAAATAAGGTTGGAAAGAAAAGGTTCAATCTGGAAAACAAGAGAGGCTCTTATGGATTAAATTTAATTAATTAATTAATAATTAAATTTAATTAATTAATTAATAATTAAATTTAAATTAAATTTATAAATTTGAATTTATTAGAATAAATAATAGCTTACAAACTATCATCTTAATGCTGCTCTAAAACTTTTGGGACACTCTAGAATATTATGAGAGAGTGACAAACAGAATACTGTGTTTGTTTGAAGAGGGGAAGTCATTACCAGCTAGCAGTCTGAGAAGGGAGATGGGCACTAAGTCATGGAGTGTTTTATGGAGCAGGTGGAATTCAGGCAGATCTTCAAAGAATGGCAAAAATTCAGCAAAATAAAGGGAGGGGAAAGATATTCTAGGCCTATGGAACAACCTGGACAAAGACACTAAGATAGGATAACACAGGGAGTGCTTGGAAGGTGGGGAGAAAGAGTGGCACAATTTGATTGCTGTATACAGTGCACAAGGAGAAGTAATATGGATGCTGAAGAATAGTAAACTGACACTAGATTGCAGATGGTCTTGAATGTCAGGCAAAGAGTTTAAGCTTTACTCAACGGGTAATAAGGAACCAATGTCTTTATCTATCTATCATCTATCTATCTATCATCTATCTATCATCTATCTATCTATCTATCTATCCATAGGAGAAGAGGAGTGTGGACAGATTATAAATCTTGGAATTCCTGGGATCAAAGTTGAGGTGTTCCTAGCTTATCTTGACAGTACCACAACATTGATATGATTTAAAAGGATATGTCCTAAATTAAAAGTTATCATTACTTGTCATAGAGAAACAGTAGAAACTGGCAAAAAAAAAAAAAGCTTGTCCTTTAATCACTGAACATAGATCTAGAAATGCTAGTGATAGCAAAAAGACCAGAGACAACCTAAAGGTATAAACATAGGTAAAGAGAAAATAAAACAAAGCCCATTTGCTGACATGATGATGTTTTATGTAGAAAACCCCAGAGAATTAGCAAAGAAACTAATCAGGACAATAAACTGTGTTAATAAAGTAGAAGGATGCAAAATCAAGCCATGAAAATCAACATCATTTCTTTATGGCATTAATAAAACCTGAGAGGAAATAATGCAATAGGGAGTACCAGTCAAAATAACTACAAAATATATAAAATATATGGCAGTCAATCCACCAAGAAGCAGTCAAGATTTGTATAAATATAATTTTTAAAATACAATTTAAAAATATAACTTAAATAATTGGAAGGGTATTAAGTACTAATGGCTGAGCAACACCAATGTAATTTAAAATGATGATGCTACCATAATAAATTTATAGATTTAGTGCTATATAGTAAATCACTGACATTTATACTTCTCTGGTGACCTGGACTTGTTTTCATCTAGAAAGGCCTGCAAAAGTTTCTAGTCTCTGCTATACTTGAAGCATAGACTTTGTCAAAGACACAAAAATAAGAAAGAGAATGGAACTTAACATAGGACTTGACATATTGAGTCTGTTGAATCAGGAAGAAAAAGCATATTTCCACTGTACCATTTGATAGGCTATATTGAACAACGAAGCACGGAAATCTTCTGAAGGACTTTATTCTGGTTTTCTTCTGGTCTTTGGAGTTAAGAATTCTTGCTGTTGTTTCACATTTCCAGATTAAGGGTAAGGAAGGACAAATGTTTGGGCACATCTGTCTGATGTTGCCAGGGAGTCAACAAGCTCTTTCTCTTCCCTTGTAGGTCCCAGAAAAGAAAACTCTGACTAGCCTGGGATACAATACAACTTGCCCAAGGAACCAAGGGAGGAGGAAGAGCTGAGATTCATACCTAATTCATAGAATCATTGATTTAGAGCTAAAATGGAACCTTAAAAGTTATCTGGTTCATCTCCTTCATTTTATAGGGGAGGAAATGAAGCTAGGGGAGGTCAAATGATTTGCCAAAAGTCATTCAAATACCAGTAGTAAAGGCAGAATTCAAATCCAGGTCCTCTAACACTAGATCTAATACTTTTCCCCTATTGCATGCTGCCTCAGATTTCAGGTTTTTTATTCTTTCTCCTCTACCAAACTGCCTGTTTATCTGAATTCATATTCTGGTGACCTTGGGCAAGTCCCTTCAGTTTTCTGGGTCTCAGTTTCCCCATCTGTACAATAACTGGTATTTTAGTATAGGGTATTTAGTGTAGTATATATATAGGAAGGTTCCCTTCCAGCTCTAACTCTATTATCCTGTGATGCTGAACACATCTGGGACTGCAGAAGGGAGGGGAATTCTTCTGGCCTTCAATTTCTAATGCTGCAGCACCCAGCTGGAGGAGGCTTGATCCGAGGCTGATGGCATTCCTCAACCTACATAGCACATTATCGAGATTCCAAGGATCCCAAGGACCAGTCTCCTCCCTCTTACTTCCTTCTCAGCCACCACCACATTCACCCCTTCCTTCTCAGCAGCCTCACCACACTACCCCAATCTAAACAAATGGCTTTAGCCTGTGGCAAAGAAGACACAGTATTCAGAATTACAGGTGAGTCGAAGTACATTTGAAAGGCACATGGACATCATCAAGCAGAAGTGTCACTGCAAGAAGAGGTGATTATAACATAGGGAAAATGAGTAGGAGGCATAATACAGGGAAAGAACAGTGAGGATTTGGGTTCTGGGTCAGAAAGCCTGTGTTCAAATCCTGCCTCCGATATGTATTTATTATATAACATTAGGAAAGTCATTGAAACACCTCCAGGTCTTATCTGTAAAGCCACAGGGTTGACCAAGACAATCTTTGTTACCTTCAACACTAGAGCCTATATCTGTGATACATTACAGGATCCAGAGGAAGGCTGCCACCATGAAGAGGCAATCTTCCATCCAGGACTTACAGAAAGACATGAGCCAATCTCACAGGAAGACATAAGATTCTCCACCATAGATTGAAATCTGTGAGGTCACCTAGTCCAGCCCTCTTCTTGTTTACAGATAAGAGAACTCAGATTGTGGTGAGGTTCAAATGAGACAATGAGGGGCAAACACTTTGAAAACCTTAAAGTGCTATATAAAAGCCAGTTGTTCATTTCCAGTCTGATGGCTTCACTCTCTGAACCTTCTACTGCACTCCTGATAAGGTCCAGCGGTATTTATAGTCAGACAGGCATGTGCTAGTAAATGTTTAACAGGGAGGAGAGGAGGGAGTAAATGCACAGCACACACTTTTAAATTTAGTCTGCAATATTAACATTTTCTTAAGTCTAGACAATTAAAACAATATTGTCAGTTTTGGAGGTGTGAATGCTCACCCTGAAAAAGTAACTGTCAGCTCTCACGAGTGTGTTACAACTGGCTCTGGAATACCCCTGGAGGGAACTAAAGCCCCAGAGAGATTAAGTGATTTGCTTAAGGTCCAAGAGTTATTTAAGTGTCAGAGCTGGGATTTAGACTCAAGATTTCTCTTGCCAAATCCAGTACACTTCACTGCACAGGAGAGGACACAAATTAGTTGTGATCTGCACTGGTGAAGGGAGTACCCCACTGCTGGATCCCCTAAAGTATGAAGTGCTATCCCAACATCCCTCATTCATTTCTCTAATATATTTTATTTTCAAAAACTCAGCAAGCATTTATTAAGACACTTATTATATGCCAGAGATAGGCACTGAGGATACAAATGCAATCAAATAAAACCATTCCTACTCTCAGAGAGTTCTATCTTCTAATGGGGGAGGACAACAAACATATATATATATATATTTATATTTATATTTATATGTATATATATATATTTATATGTATATATGTACATACATAATACAGTCTTTACATATACAATATATATGGTAGGTATATATAATATAAAGAGAACAAAAACAAAGTAGTTAAAAACAAAGCAATTTGGGAAGGACGGTACAAGTAGTTGGGAAGATCAAGAAAAACTTCATATAGAAAATATCACAAGTTATATCTTGAAGGAAGAGGTTCTTTCAGGCAGAAGTGTGAAGAACATATATGCAAATCTTTCTTTCGAGTGAGGGTCATCTTCCTGATGAGCCCTGTACACATCATCTTCCCTGCCTTCTAGCCACACTTTCCCTGTCTTGTTCCTGTGAAATTGATGTTTTGTACCAAAGTGCAAGACTTTACATTTATTCTTATTTGATTCAGCCCAATATTCTTGCTTGTCAATAGACTTGTGAATCCTGGCTCTGCCACCCACTGTGTTATCACCCCTTCCAGCTCATTGTCATCTGCAAGTTTGATTTGCATGCCAGCATTGGCTTTATCCAAGTCATTGAGTGCCCTCTTAGGGTTCCATCTTTTCCACTCCAGCCACTCATTGCTTTTTCTTAATAAGAATCAGATTCAGAATGATTTCATCTTGTTTGTTCCTCTACCCTTTTTGAAGGATGAAATGATTTCTGAGGCAAAACATGAAGCTAGTCGTTCTGCTGTTGTCATACAGAGAATCTAGCAGATGTCTAGATAATCAAAACCGTCCAGAATTACTACAACATGCTTTTCTGTTCCATTTTTATGATTTATTTCCCAAATTCCTGACCTTTTTACTCTTTCTGTCCAGGTGGTCTGTATTCTGGTCTCTGTGACAAATCACTTTTATTTCTCTCGATTGGCCTTCACAACCTCTCTCCCTCATTTTCCCCCATTCTCATTCCTGAATTTCCTCACATAAGTATGCTTTCTTAATGTACATGGTACCCATACTCCCTTTTACCTGTCATGTTTATTTTGAATAGCATAAACCCATCTAAAGCCATGGTACCACAGTCATCAATTTCATCCCCTCATCTTGGTGATACCCACAAAGTATCCTTAAGTGATACTTATGGGTGATACCTATAAGGTCAACTTTGACTCCTTGCATTGGGACCTCCAGTTCCTTCTTTTTTGTTGCTTAACTATGGGAATCTGGATGTAGACATTTAAGATCATAGGTTTGGAGAGTGTATCTCCTTTGAACTTCTGTTGTCTCATCTGCTATTCTTATTCCTTCTTTGTACCCATTCTCTACGTTATCTAACTTGAGGTTAGTCTTTTCCCTCTCCTATCCTTTTTAGTTTAAAGCCATTTTAATTAGATTTAGGAATAGTTAGAGAAATGCATTCTTACTAGACTTTGTCAAATGCACTCCATCTCAGGCCAGTAATCTATCATCCCTATATTTTAAGCTGTGGTTCAGAAATTCAACTCCTATTTCCAAACACAGTCTTCTTAGCCAGCTGTTCACTTCACAAATTAAATTTTCTCTTCTGAATACCTTGTCTTCAACTGACAACTGCAAGGAAAATATAAATCATGTGTCTATGGTCTTTTCATTTTTGACCAATACTTCATAATTGTTGGCAATACTTTTTAGGTTCCTTCCAACGGTGCCATTTGTGCCCAAGAGAATCACCAGAAGTGGTCAGCTGGCATCTATTTTCACAATCTTGAGATGTTCTTGGTTTTGTATTTAATTCATGCACTAACCAGGAAGTCAACAAACCTCTCTACTGTGGTTATCAAGTCAATGAGCCTTGGTAACTCTTAACAGGAAATCATCAGCCACTGCTAATGTCTTCATCTCCTGGCCTTTACTGAATAAATAGCTTCTATGGTTCAACAATATCATTCTCTGGACGACAAGTAATTTGTCCCTCTTGAGAACATCTATTCTCTTCTCCTCATTAAAAGTCTCTAATGAGTTGTTAGCCCATGATTTTGCAGCTGACCTTTTCCTTCCCTTTCTACCTTGTGTAATACTCTTCTATTCTCTAACACCCAGGTCAGTCAGGTCTCCACTCCTCCAACTCAGTCCTCTCTCTTTTTGGGTCACCATTGAAATCATCACATCTGTTTCTTATGTGTAGCAGTGTGGAATGAGGAGAGGCATTCCTCTAGTCCCTAAACCTTCTCCTCTAGGGGGAGATCAGCCCACACTTGGATCACAGGTAGTAACCATCAGTTGTGGCAGATATACAAATACAAGCTCAATGAAAATTATTGAATAATTTCCCTATCCATAATATTTGGGATTTGCAGTGGGCAAATCCTAGTGGGCAGCTAGGTGGCACAGTGGATAGAGCACCAGCCCTGAGGTCAGGAGAATCTGAATTCAAATCTGACCTCAGGCCAGTCACTTAACTCTGATTGTCTCGTAAATAAATACACCTCACCTGGTCAATTTCTATAGCCGATCATCATCAGTTAATAATACTATAATCTCACTAAACTTATTTTCCTTAGTTTCGAATTCCACCTTCTCTTCAGCCTCGTACCAACTTTCTATCTTTTCTTCATTTGCCCCACCCACCAATCCACCCTATCAATTTGCTTCACTCCTAGTTATTCTGCTTACTCTGCCACACTTAACTTGCCTTGTCTTGCTATCTTCTTTTTCTTCTTGAGTCTATATCTTCAAGATCTACTTCCTAATCTTTTTTGATCCTCCTTAATTATTTTATATCTTTCTTAATTGTCCTTGAACTTTCTCCTCTTTCAGTCCAGAAAGAGAATCCAGATTAGTATCTGGACCTAAAGATTGGTCTCCTTCAAATTTTCCTTAATTTCCCCTCCTCAAGTTTAACATCCGACCTCCTTCACTTGTTAGTCTAAACCTCTTCAGGTCACTGACATGATTTTCTTCTCCTTCTGCAGTATTCATCTCAAGTCTTTCTTTCTTCTCCCACTCATTCTCCCATAACCTTTTCCTACAGAAGCCAGGTGTAGAATATTTTCAAGGACTCAACGATCAGTACAACAAAGATAACACCAAAACCTATAGCATATCCAGTCCCAGTATTTCATCAGATCTGGTCCCAAATTCCCAATTGATAGTTACTCAGATCTACCCATAAGCCTCTGAAAGTGAGTATGTCCAAAATAGAACCCATTTTTCCCTCCCAATTCCCTGTCCCTTCCTGAGAACTTTTCTAATTCTGTTTAGAATTTAGGAGACTGATCTTCTTTGTTAGGATCATGATGATTCCCCACATTCTCCTGGATCATGGCTTGATTTTTCTCTCACCCTACAACTTTCTTTCATCCCCCATTATTCTAGAGTCACCTCCCTAGCAGAGGCTACACCATACTTTCCAGGCACTCAAGTTTACAGCTTGAGAGCCATCATTGACTCTTGCCTCTCCTTCACCTCAATATCTAATTAGTTGTAAAATCTTGCCAATTCTACATCTTTCATCCTATATCCTTTGCTCTACTTGTACAATGGCTACTCTAGTGCAGGTTTTCCCTTCTCACTTGGACTATTCTCATAGCTGGTCTCCCTGCCTCTGGGCTCTCGTCTTTTCACTGCATCATCCACATTGCCACCAAAATAATTTTGCTAAGGGAAATAGCACTCCCATACTCAAAAATTGTCAGTGGGTTCCTATTGTCTCTGCAATAAAATACCAAACTCCTTTGCCCTCTACAATCTGACTTCCACCTACCTTCCTGGCCTTATTTCACATTTCTGTTTCTGATGCTTTCTACATTCCAGCCCAAGTGGCCTTGTTGTTTTTAGAATTCAGCATTCCATGCCCCGCCTCTGTGTCTTCACACAGGCTGCCCCAGTGCTTGAAACACACCCCCTCCTTACCTCTGCTTCTAACAGTCAAATCTTCAGTTTCCTTCAAGAGTCAGCTCAGATACAGCTTCGAATAAGAACCCTTTTAGCCCCTTCCCCCTCATTCTTAGTGCTCTGTTTCTCCAAAAATTACCAAATATCTGGCTATTTATAAAAATGTAGTATAATTCCAATAGATTGTAAACTCCTTGAGGACAAGAAAAATGTTGATGTTGTCTTGGATGGAGTAGTAGCACAAAAAGTGTCAGCTGAATTTAGCTAAAGAGTTGAATTTGAATTGCAGAGTTGCTCCTCTTCAAGTCATAAGGAGATCATTTCTTCATGTGTTTGGAATGTGTTTAAAAACAAATGCTTATCTATAAAATGGAGGTAATAAGAGCACCTCTCTCCCAGAGTTGTGATGACCAAATGAAACAGGATTTGTAAAGCACTTAGCACAGTGCCTGGCATATAGTATTAAGACTATTATTAAACAAAGGACAAGCAAACAGCTTTGCAGTCATTGCGAGCTCTAGGGTACCTTTGTTAACTCCAGGATGATTTCTCATGTCCTCTGGGATCCTGACTCAGTTTTTCTCTCATCCTACAACTTCCCTCCATCCCCCATTATTCTAGACTCAGCTCCCTAGCAGAGACTACTGCTTAGAACCCAACCACCTACCTTCCTCTTGAGGCCCCTGGCTACAGTCATTACTGATGAAATTCTGACATCAACTGTGGTAGATACATTGAGATAACCTGGACAAGACTGAAGCTTCCAGATAGGAAAATTGGTAGATAGAAAAGACAATGTGATAAAAACATCAACAATAAAAACCTAATTTATATTGGTCTAAGCAGAATGACATTGAAAAGACCTTGAAGTAGAATCCAGACCATTGTCTGGTCCTGAAGATTGGTCTCCTTCAAAAAACATTTTTCCCTGCCTTTTTTCTGTTCCTGGGGTCAGTTCAGGTTGCACCCTGGGCTGAAATGACCTAAAGAATTTCAGAATCACACCATTTCATGGCAGGTTTTTACAATTCTGCAAAAGTTTTTATGTTTATTTTGGTTTGCTTTCTTAAAAGCCAGCTTTAGTTCTTAAAACAAACTTTAAAAACCAACCATCTCCTCTTTCTTAGCCCTGGATTCTCTCCTTCTTACCAGAAGGTCCTTACCTCTTAAGCCTCCAAAAGTCATTAATCCGGGGTTTTGGAGGACATGGAGGTCCCCATCAGGAAACAGAGAAATTTTCCCAGTACACACTATAATTTGATACTTATTGATAATATCAAACAATTTGACAAAAGTTGATAATACAGTGGCACAGAGGTCATCCATGCATGGAACAAAAGGGAGATAACAGCATTATGCTGATAAGTATTTAACAACTAGCTCTCCAGAAAAAAACATAATTGTGTGCATGATACACTTTTAAGTTTCATTCATTATTAACATTTTCTCCATCATTTCTTCAGTCTAGACAATCAACAAAGCAATAAATCAAGCCCTGATTTGTAGCATTTGCTGATTTCCAAAGTATAAATGCTCCCCATAAAAATTTAACAAATGGCTTTCAAGCTGTTTTGAGCCGGCTCCAGCACACCCTTGCAAGGTAGCCTCAGAAATATTAAAAAAATAAATAAATAATCTCATACTTCTGCCTCCTCAGTTCAATTCAGCAAAATCCTTACTAGGTCCCTATAATGTATAACACACTGTGAAATAAGAACCCTTATACCTGCCTAACCCAACAGATGTGAAAGATCATTCAATGCAATTCTGTTCAAAAAAGACTTGTTAAGTGTCTGTATGCAAGCCGATATTCTGGGAGCTAAAGCTACAAAGACAAAGATGACACAGTCCCTGCCTGTGTTTATTGTCTTGTAGGAGAAGACAACAATTACACTTATGAAAGGTGGGCTCTGACAGAGACAAAGAACAGTTCTAGGTAAATCCTCTAGCCAAACATTAAGGAGGCTCAAGTCAAGATATTACCCTTGTGATGTCATTGGTCCTCTTTGAAAATGAAGAACCAATAGTAACAATAAGGAAGGAGATTATATCAGGTGGGAGGGAAGGGGGAAGGATCCAGGGCAAACTTCATGGTGGGCCTTTTACCTAAACTAAGCCCAGGAGAAGGGTTTTTCCAGGTACAGTTGAGGGGAACTAATCAGCCTTCTAATTATATTCCCAGCTTCAAGATTTTTTCCCAACCCAATCCATCCTCCACAGATTCCAAAGTGATTTTCCCAAAATGTAGCTCTGATCATGCTTATCTCCCTACTCTATAAACCCCAATGGCTCTTTATTATGTCCAGGATCAAATGTGAATTCTCTGTTTGGCATGTGAAGCTCTTTGTAATCTGGACCCTTCCTACCTTTCTCATTTTATAGCATATTATTCCCTTCCACCCACTATAAAGTCCAGTCACATTGGCCTACTTGCTGCTCTTCACACATGACTCCATCTTCCAACTTGGTGATGGCTGTCCGCCATGCTTGTGATGTTGTCCCAACTAGCCTCTGCCTCTGAAAATCTCTGGCTTCCTTGAAGACTTGGTTCTAGTTCCACCTTATCCAAAGTCTCTTAATAAAAAGCATAATTCGGATTTGGATCTAGGCCCTTGAAACCTATATGGGACTTTGGAAAATGGTGAGGAAACAATGATTGAACTAAACTGGCTATTATCTGGAAAAGTATGGTTAATAGCATAGCATTTGTATAAGGATTTTTAAATGATATGGAATGCAAGGCAAGTTTATTCAGAAAGAAAATTTCAAACTAACTTGACCAGCATTAATCATAAAAGAAGAAAAAGTGTCTTTCCCTTTTCTAGTAATAAGATCTCAAATCTCTGTAACACTCAACCATTTTCAAAGTCGGTGATGTACTCAAGTGGTCCAAGCATTATTATCTTCATTTTATAGATGGGAAAGCTAAGGATAAAAGAGGTGAAGTGACCTCATCATGTATCAGAGTCAAGACTTCTGACTCCAAGCTCATCACAACCCACAACCTCCTACCTAAATAATTAAAAGTGAACAAGTTGTGAAATAGCAAAGTATATATATATATATACCTCCACCAGAAAGTATCTAAGAGTAATGGTGGAGGTGGTGCTGTTTACTAGAAGGAGGGAAATAATCTAATTGAAAGGTCTTGGGGATACAGATCTATAGTAATGGACCCTCCCACCACACACACACACACACACACACACACACACACACACACACACACACACACACACACACCTCCCCCAGTAGAACTCAAGCTTTTTGAGGGCTAGAATCATTAATTTTCTGCATCTTTGTATTCTTAGGTTACTCTGCCTGGTTCCTGGTACATAGTAGTTATTTAATAAATGATTCATTGATTGATTTGATCTATACAAGTTGGGACTATAACATAGGAGTCACAGGAACTGGCCTCTGTTTAGTGGTCATTGTATTACATTATGTTGCCTCCCTTGATAATAAAAATTATTAATAATAGATTTTAATAGATAATCTATTAATTTTTTTTTACCCTAACCTCTGATTTTTCCATTGATGAAGATTGTCAACTCCTTTGTAAGTGGAGAACTGGATTCTACTGTTTTATATGCTGTCAATGTAGATAACCAGCTTAGATGACTCGAGGCCTCCACTACACTCACCTCCTTAAAGATAAAACTCCTTTCCCACACTATCTGTTTATTCCTTGAACTATATGGAAAACCAGCTTCCTACATCTAAAAGCACATTTCTTTTTTTCCCCCTATTGTCCAAACTTCATCCTCCCTCATGACTTCAGAATAATGGGAGGAATTACCTCAGTGGGTAGGAAATCTCTCACCATCTGAGAGGTTAAGTGGTGGGCCCAGACCCCTGGCCTGAGTTTGGGACTCAAGTTCCTTCTGCCAGACATTCTTCAAGTGCTGCTAAATAAAAGAACAATGGCAGGCAGAGGATGGAAAAAGTAGACGCTGGCTGTCGTGCAAAAAACATTGTGGTTGAATCTGTTTGTCAGGGAGCAGGAAGAGTCTAGGGTCTCTCTCTGGACTCTGTGTCCCCAGGAGATGAAGGTGGCTCCCCTCCTCCTCCAAAGGGAGACTGAGAAACCATGACCCTGGCCAAGTTCCAGTCACTCCTGCCCCCCTTTCTTGATTCGGGAAGTCTGGGGCTGCTTCGGGTAAGTTGGGTTGGTAGTAGAGACTGGCTTGGAACAACCCATGTGTGGGAAGCCATGGCCAGATACGTTCTCCATGTCTAAAATTAACTCACAAGTTTTCGGAAGGGTAGGTGGTGGGGAGAGTTTGGGGTCATGTTTGTTCTTTGTTAGTGGAATGAAATATAAACAGAAGAATCTGCTGCTTTAACTCGGTCGGGTGGAGGGGTATGTGGAAAAAAAACTTAGCCCTGTGGAACAGCTTTTCTTTCTCTTTACTAGGCAGGCACACCAAGTGTGGGGGAATTGTGTGGGAGTCCTATGAACACTTGCAAGGAATGGGTGGGTGTGGTCCACGGGGATGAGGTGGATTGCAGAAAACCCGGGAGTTGAAAACCAATAAATGACATACCATACTTACATCTGGCCCTGGGTGAGGTCCAGGGCAGGAGCAATTAACAAAGGAATGTTTTCATTTTCAAAACTGCACTGTCCTTTTCTGGACTACCCACAACCTCTCAAATAGCCAAGATTTGCTTAACTAAATTCTGAAGCCCTTGTGAATGCAGTCATAGATTCACTCTATGAACATGGAACAGCTGGAGGGGCCAGGCTCGTGCTATTACCTTACAACTCCCTCCTGATATTCTTGATGCTAGCCCATCATGAATGGAAATATTATCATTTCCAAACTTGCCCCCTGCTATCCCCAAAGCAAATAAACCACACAGAATGAAGATCTCTTCCTCATTCTGTTGCTAGGCTCAGAACACCACAGAATTATAGATTTAGAGTAGTAACTCCAACTCCCCCATTATACACATAAGGAAGCTGAGACCCAAAGAGTTATTACATCATTTACTCAGTCACATGAGTAGTAAGTACTTTGGTCAGAATTCAAACTTAAGTCTGACTCTAGAATTCAAAAAAACCTTAAAGACCATCTAATCCAAACCATTTATTTTAAGATGAGGAAACTCAAATACAAATGAGAGGAAATGACTTGTCTAAGGTCACACAGCTTGTTAGCAGCAAAACTGGGACTATAACCCAGGAGTCACAGGCACTGGTCCCTATTTAGTGGTCATTGTATTATATTATAGTGCCTCCCTTAATAATAAAAATTATTAATAATAGATTTTAATAGATAATCATACTAATTTTTTACCCTAACCTCTGATTTTTCCATTGATGAAGACTGTCAACTCCTTTGTAATTTGTAATCTTATTGTAATTTATAATCTCGTTATAATTTATAATCTTAATGGATCTGAGAAGTCAAGTCACATATATATGCCAGACGCAGGATTGAACACAAAGCTGTTCGATTCCCACTATGAGATCATTAGCCATTATGCCATTCTGTTTCTCTCTAAAAAAAAAATTCAGCTTATCTGACAATGGATAATCTGGCAGCATAATGGTATGATTTGAAATTAGTCATAATAGAATCAGGGAGTTCCTGTAGATTTCTAAATATCCTTTCACTGTTAGGTTGGTTCTCTAATTAACTGAGTTTCTCATTTACAAATAGAGAAATGGATTTACCCAAAGGTCATCCAAACTTGCAGAAGAAAAAAAAGAACCCAAGACCCCAGGTTTCCAGTTAGTAGTGTGAGCCTTGTCATTCATTGCCCAATAGGAAGGTCCAGTCCCTTAGTTCCCTATGCTTATTGCAATCGATGAACAAAATTCTAAAGAAGGATGTGATCCTTGGGTGGGGGAGCAGTGCTAAGGGGGAAGGGAAAGTGAAATAAACATGGACCACATTCATTCAGTAAAGTGGGGGTGGCAAGAATGTTCCATAAGTAAAACAGAGAAATGTCATCATGAATCTATCTCTTTAAAATAGTGCCTCCTGTTCCCTTTCTCCACAAACTCAGATGGCTGCATCATTTTACAGCTGGCAACGTGGTATATGAAGCTGCTTTTGAAAGTCAGAAACATTCCCATCGAAAACTCTGATGCAGGATAGTTCTGAAGTCTCTTGGACATTTGTGATTGTTGTTGTTCCTGTTGTTTTTACCCTTCTTGTCCCCACCTCTCAAAACCCAGATAGGTCATTGTCTTCTCTGATTGGCCATCGATTTTCCAGGTTAGAAAGACTGGGCCACCCGAAGGCAGAGAAAGTGGAGAGTTGAGCAAGGCAGAGGGTGGATAGCAGGAGTCTATCATGCAACCCCCTGCACCCTTCCTAATTCAGGTCCTCATTTCTTCTCACTTAACAATTATGAAAGCCTCCAGGCTGGCACCCCTGAATCCTGTCTCATCCTTCTCCAGTCTATGTTTTACCAGTGATCTTCCTGATGTACTGCTGCTTTGGTCGAGCTGATACTCTCTACCAAAACCAGTGGCAGCTGCCCACTGTCTCCCCAGGCCCTGACTCCAGCAATCAAAGGCTTCTAGGAGCTAGCCACACCCTATCTCTCCAGGCTTATCTCACACTGCTCCCCTTTATGGAGGCTGTATTCCATCTGAGCCAAACTGGGTTGACTCTGGCCCCATTTTCATCCTACTTTCTCCTATCCTTGTGTCCATGCTCTTGCTGGATTCTCCCTAATTCCACATCCATGCATTGAAGTCATTGCCTTCCTTCAGGACCTGATTCAGAAATCACTTTCTCCATGAAGCCTTCCAAAACCTTTCTACCCCCACCAACTGAAATAGACCTCTCTCTCAAATTTTTCATAGTGCTTGGCCCACATCTCTCCTTTACACTTATCTCATTCTCCTTTCTCTGATGATTAGACTATATTTCTAATTCGATTCCTTGTGATCAAAGCCTGACTTTATCACATTCTTTTTGCAGCCCCAGCACCCAGCACAGGATCAAATATAAAATTTTGTGTTTGGCATTCGAATCCCTTTATAACCTACCCCCACCACACACACACACACACACACACACACACACACACACACACACACACACACACACACCCCATTCTATCAGGTGCTTTGTAGTCAACTGGCACTGGCGTCCTGGCTGTTCCATCTCTCAACCTGACTCTCCATCTCTCAACTTCAGGCATTTTTATTGTGTGTCCCCTATGCCTGGGATGTTCTCCCTCCTCATTTTCACTTCCTGGCTACTGCGTCTTCTTCAAGTCTCGATAAAACCCGGCCTTCTACAGAAAGCCTTTCCCAGTCCCTCTTATTTCTATTTCCTTCCCTTTGTTGATAATTACCAATTTGTCCTATAGACAGTTTGCTGTTACATAGCTATGTGTCTGCTATCTCCCCCATTAGACTGGGAGCTCTTCAAGAGCAGGGGCTACATTTTACCTTTCTATCTCTGAGACTTAGCATAGTGCCTGGAACATAGGAGGTGCCAGGGCAGCTAGGTGGCACAATGGATAGAGCGCAGGCCTAGAGTTAGGAAGACTCATCTTCCTGAGTTCAAATCTGCCCTCAGACACTTACTAGCTGAGTGACCCTGGCCAAGTCACTTAATCCTGTTTGCCTCAGTTTCCTTATCTGTAAAGTGAGCTGGAGAAGGAAATGGCAAACAACTCCAGTATCTCTGCCAAGAAAATCCCAAGTGGGGTCACAAAGAGCCTGAAACAGTTGAACAACAACAGATCTTTTTTGGACTCTAATTTGTCACCCAGCCATTTGAGCTCTCCATTACTGCTTTTGTGTTATCAGAAGATATGCTAAGACTCCATCAATATCTTCATCCAAGTAATTTATAAAAACGTCAGGAGGAACAGGGACTGCGGGCGGGCACTGAGAAAGCTGGTGCTTTGCCTGTGGTAACAACACTCTACATCTCCACTGAGTCAGACTTCCAAAATTGAGGTCAGTAAGAATAATTTTGTGTAGGAAGTTGACTGTGAAACCCGTGGCACTCTGACAAGTAACCTCAGGAATAGACGCCTCCTGCACTGTCCTCCTTTTCTCCTTTTGATTCCCATACACCCTGTTGTGTGAAGGGGAACAAATGAAGGCTTTTCAGGAAGGCATCTGGGTGTCTCTGCATGTCCTTGGAGCTCTGGGAATGAGAGAGCCCCAGTCACTTTCCATTCTGTGGAGCTGTCCGAACGGGAAAAGGCAATGGTTTCATGTTGATTCAGTAACACATTATATTACATTTATTTCACCAAATGTGTATTAAGTGCCTATGGTGTGAGAGGCAATGTGTCATAGTGAAGAGTTCTGGGCTCTCCCTGAGAGAATGTAAGCTTCTAGAGGTCAGTGACTGCCTTGTTACTTTATATGCACAGCCATTGTCTAGCACAGTACCTGGCCCATAGTAGATACTCAATAAAAATGTGTTGATTGATTCATTGACTGATTGGGCTTCAATTCAAGAATAAATGCTTGGTCTGAAGTTTCACTTTAGATGCCACATGACCCTGGGCACGTCTGTAAGTAAGTGTCTGAGGCCAGATTTGGATTCAGGTCTTCTTTTTTTTTTTTTTTTTTTTTAAAGCAATTGGGGTTAAGTAACTTGCTCAAGGTTACACGGCTAGTCATTATTTATGCGTGGGTGCTCATTTTCTGAGGCCGGATCTGATCTCGGGTCATCCAAACTCTGAGGCCGGCGCCCTTACTCACTGCGCCACCTAGCTACCCCTTTAGGGCAATTGGGGTTAAGTAACTTGCCCAAGGTTACACGGCTAGGTTTTTTTTGTTCGTATGGATTAAGTGTCAGAGTCCGGCTTCCGAACTCAGGGCCTTCTGATTCCAGGGCCGGCGCTCTATTCACTGTGCCACCTAGCCGCCCCAGGTCTTCTTGACTGGTGCTCTATGTACTATACCACCTAGCTGTTGCAAAAAGGATCTAATGACAGGCAAACTTATTTTATATATATATATATATTTTGCTTTTTTTTGGAGGGAGGAATGTAGAGTAACTGGGGTTAAGTGACTTGACCAAGGTCACATAGCTAGTTTTTTATGTGCTAGGTGTCTGAGGCCAGATTTGAACTTGGGTCCTCCTGACTCCAAGGCCAGTGCTCTATTCACTGTGCCACCTAACCACCCCATGACAGGAAAAATTAAGAGGACTAAACCAAATAATGATAAATGTGTAAAGTCCTGTTATTATTGAGTTAAAAAATAAACTGTAAAGATACAAAAAAAGTAGAGACTTGAATTAGTAACAGTGCATATAAAAAATAAAAACACTAGACATTTTGGTGCAACATAACAACTAAATGCTCGTTGAATATTAGGCTAGAAATGGAGTGTTCATTGACCATTCATTAAAATAACAGACAAATATTAAGAAATATATATATATATATATATACATATATTTTATGTATCTAGCATAGTATCTAGCATACATATATGTATATAGCACTGTTGTAAGCTCTAATATAAATGCAAGGTAAGTAAACCGTGTACCTTACCCTCAGAGAATATAGGATAGGTTGAAGAAATATTGAGAATTTCAGTTCAGCTACAGCACACAGTGGGCAGGCATAATGAGAGATAAGCCTGGAAAGTCAAGTTGAAGTGTGATTATGGATAGCCTCGAATGCCAACCCCAAATAGGGAGGCTTCAAAGGTGTTTGAGCAGTGCAAAGATATTCTCAGAGGAATAGTATTAGGAAGATAGTGTTCAGTTCTGAGCATCACATATCAAATAAAATCATGTACATAAGCACTTTGTAAGGCGTAAAGTGCTCTGGAAGTGTTTGTTTAGTTTTGGCATGCTGTTCTGGGGTAAGTAAGTAGACCACTTGACCTACAGAGAAAACCTTGAGACAGCATCTCTGACAAAGGGTCATCCACTCCACATTCCAAGAGCTCCAGGGAAGGGACACTCCCTTCTTCTTGAGGTATCCCATTCTACCTGTGGGTAATTGTAATTATCATTAAGGTTTTTTCTTGTTTTATACAAAAATTTACTTCTCTGCAATTTAATGAATGCCTAGATAGGAAACAGGAAGTTTTACATGATTCCAGTCCCTCCGGGCCTGTAATTTCTCTGTGTTAGAGAAGGAAAATTTGTGAGATCAGAGAATCATGTCATAGGATTATAGATACAGAGATCAAAGGGCCCAGAGGTCATCCAATACACTTTACAGTTGACAAACTCAACTCAACCATAAGAGGAAAATGACCAATAATCTTGGAATACTAGAAATACTTAAAGGAACCCAAAATAGAGGATAATCCAAAATATAACAGAGAGATTAAAGAGCCTTGGGCTTCAAATTAAATATAGCAAATGACTTATTGTATTGATTCAATCATCTCTTACTCTCTATGACCCCATCTGAGGTTTTCTTGGCAGACGCTAGAGTGGTTTGTCATTTCCTTCTCCAGCTTATTTGACAGATGAGGAAACTGAAGCAAACACAGTGGAGTGACTTGCCCAGGGTCATATAGCTAGCAAGTGTCTGAGGCCAGATTTGAACTCAGGAAGAGTCTTCCTCACTCTAGGACCAGCACTCTAATCACTGTGCCACCGAGTTGCCTATAGAAAATAGCAGAGGCATTTTTAAAAAAGAAATTTGAACTCAGGTCCTTTGATTTCAAGCCCAATACTTTTTCATCTCTCTTACATTTTGGATCATCTAAAATTTTGGTTCCATAGAGACTTATAGCTTTCTAAGACAGTTATTGTGAAACAAATAGTTTTTGTTTGTTTGTCATTCCCAGAATCACAGAATTTATAGTTGAAAGGGACCTTATTGGTCATTCAATCCAACTCATGCCCCAAAGGAATCCCCAGTAAGTATATTTAGCCTCTTCTTGAAAACCTTCAATAAATAGGAACTCATTTCACTTCTGGAGAAGTTTAATTTAGACAGCTAGGTGATACAATGGATAGAGCACCAGCTGTGGAATCAGGAGGATCTGGGTCTAAATCCAGCCTCAGATACTTATGTGCTCTGTGATCCTGGGAAAGTCACTTAAGTCTGAATCTCTCCACAATTTTTGTAAAGAGAGAAGCCTAACTGTTGGGAAGGTTTTCTCCCTGGCATGGAGTTTAAATTTGCCTCTTTGCAATATCTAAGCATGGCTTGGAGTTCTGCCCTCCAAGCCAAAGCCATGCAAGTCTATTACCATTTTAACACTTCTACCTTTCAAATCCTTAAAAGTAAGAATACCTTCTTCCTTGTCTTCTCTCCCCTGTGTTATATATCCCACTTCCTTCAATCTGCCTTCATATGGCATCAACTCCAGGTCTCTTGATGTGCTGTTTACCGTCTTTGGATGTCTACGTTGTCAATGACTTTCTTTCTTAATGTGAAAATCCAGAACTGAATATAATATTTCAGGTACGATCTGGCCAGGGCATAGTTCATTCATTGGACCATTACTCCTCTCTTTACAGACACTAGACAGGGTGTCCCAAAAGTCTTTGTGCAGGTTTATGCTACTAAAACTTAATAAAGTTATTAAAGCTTCTAAGTACTTTAGTACATAAAAGTTTTCTAAGACTTTTGGGAAACCCTGCATTCCTAGGCATGTGAATCACATCTTCCTTGCACATGGCACTCTCTTAATAAATGCTTGTTGCTTGATATTGAGTTGAATGCTGCACTGTTGTCTCATGTTGGATTTGTGTCACTCCTAGAGCTTTTTTTCCCCCACAAAAGCATGGCCTAATCGTGCCTTCCTAATACTTATTTGTATGATTAAATCTTTGAACCTAAATATAGAACCTTACACTTATCTACATTAAATTTCATTATACTAGATTTAACCCATCATTCCAACCTACAGGTTCAATGGAAACTAACATTTTTATCACCAAACTACTCTTTATCAAGGAAAATAGGTGTAAAGGATGTAATAGTTTGTAGTTATCAAGAGTTATCGTCTCACAAATTTTCCTTCTCTAACATAGAGAAATTACAGGCCCGGAGGGAATGGAATCATGCAAAACTTCTTGTTTTCTATCTAGGCATTCAGTTCTTAGACTGGGTTCAGTGCTGGGTCTGCCCATCCCTAGTGAAAAGGGTTCCTTTTCTCATATCTTATCAGGTCATTAAAACCCTTTACTATGCATACCAATGCTAACTATAGTAATAATTACCACTCACAAGTCCAGGGTTTCCTTAAAAAAGTAGAAGAGTAAAATAAAAAAGTATTTAACGTACAAACTTGACTTTGGTATGTCACATAGCTTATTCCTATACAGAGAGAAATACTAAATCCAAAAGAACCCCAGTGCATAGTAAAAAAATGGTTAGAACAGAATTCAGTAACTTAATATATATTAAGATTATGATCAATTGGGAGCTCTGTATTTTAATCCTCATTGAAGCATAAAATGATTTTGCAATACTGCTAATTATGTATTTCACCTTTGGAATAGGGGTCAATCTAAGATTCAAGCTTGATCTTCCTTCTGGAGGCTAAACTCTCTGATGTAGAAGTTTCTGTTGCTGTTAGTCACTACTATCCCAAGGCTACTGTAGCCACTGCCTCAGAGGCATTGCAGGACATTTGGACATGTTGGAATTCACTCCAACCTTTCTAGCATTGGACGTGTTCAGCATGGGATACTGGCTCACCTAAGATCAAAGAGTATACCTGAAAAGGACAAAGGTGGTCAAGATTCCCCCAGCTCAAGTCTGTCTAGTTGAGTTCACACTCTACTTAGGGAGTGGAGGAGGAGTTTCCATAATACCAAAGTAGAGAAGGATTGTCCTTACCTACATCTCATTAGAATCACATGATTCTACCTTGTAAGATGTAATCAAGAAAGAGGTAGCCTTAAAGTAGTCCTTTTAACAAAAGCAGCATCCTATCATCTGTTGCTATCATGGGCAGAAGAACAGCCAAGGAACCACTCAGAAGCATTTTAATTATTATTATATCATATTAAAACACCAAATCCTTTCATTAATGAGTCACCCACATGGCCAAAAGCAGCACCAAAGTACATGATACATCAGAAACAGGCTAATAATATATGTGCTTGCTCCATGAAAAAGCATGGTTGCATTTCCATTGGAAACCTTTCCTCATTTGTCATTTCCATGTTGACCTTACTCAATATGAGGGCTAATTGGGGATAGGAGCTAAGAATCAGGAGACTCTAGCTTAGACCAGAGCTTTTTGTAGCCTTAGTTTGCACCTCTTGATTCCCCAATGACAATGGCAAAATCTGAGAACTTGAAAAACCACCCAGTAATTTACAATTGGCAATTGATCCAGGGATAACTTCCATAAGCTTTAAGGCCACCTGATGATTAAGTATTTGCATGAACATCAAATGGAAAAGGTGCAATAAACACAATAGATCCCATGGGGGATTTGGTTTCTCCTAAAAAAAATTTCTAATAATGTGTCTATTGATTACACTTACCCTTGAATAGGCTCTCTCATGCCTGAAATTATACCATCGCCCTCTCCCTCTCTTGGAAACTTCATTTAAGACTCAGATCAAATGCCACCTCCTACAAAACGTCTTTCTGATCCCCTCATTTGTTAGGGTTACCCTTCTACATGTCAAATAGTTTGATAGCTAGATAGTTCATATTTAATTATCTATCTAGGCACCCCTTTCCTAAAGAATCTAAGTTCTTAGAAGGCAAGAAATGTTTATTTTTTAACTTTTTTTTGTATCTATACCCAGACTTTCTGTCTCCAGAGAGCCACCTGGTGAAATAGATAGAATCTTGGCCATAGGAAAACCTGGGTAATAACACATACCTACTGTGTGACCCTGAGGAAGTGAATTAACCTCTCAGCACTTTAGGCATTTCTCCAAGACTCTAAGTTGCAGAAAAGGTGCCAAACCTCATTGGCACAGGTATTTTCCTCATTCGGGAATTTCCTATACCAATGAAAACACAGGTCCATCCCTATCCTCAATTATTCTGTGCCTGGCACACAGTAAGCACTTAGTAAATGCTTGTTGAATTGAATTGTCATTTATAAGACAAAAGATTGAGTTGGAAAGCCCTACAGTAAGAGTTACCCAGATTCAGCTATGTGATGCTCTAAGCCAAACACAGGGAGTCAACTATAGTGGTAATAATATTGGACTTGGTGTTGGGAGGACTGGGTTTGAATTCCAGCAGCAATGTTTATTAGGTATGTGTTTGAAGGGCAAAGCATTTAACCTCTCTGGACCTCAGTTTCCCCATCTATAAAATTTGTAAGAACACCTGTGCCAATTACCTCATGGAATTTTGTAAAGCATTCTAGAATTGAGACACCATGTGGCTAGAAGCAGCACCAAAGCTTCCATATGATATAGAAGAAATAGGAAGAGAATGCATGTTCAGTATAGAAGCATTATACTTAATACAGAAGCATTATAGGAATGGGAGCTCTTAGGATTATACTTAATGTTGGGAAAGGAATAGGCAAAGTATCTGTAAGGAGAAGAGCTAGACCCTCCAGGGGTGGGGAACCTGCTGCCTTGAGGCCACACATGGCCTTCTAGGTCCTCGTGTGCAGCCTTTTTACTGAGTCCAAGTTTCAGAGAGCAAATCCTTTTATTGAGGGGATTTGTTCTGTGAAGTTTGTATTCAGTCAAAGGGCCACACTTAAGGGCCTAGAGGGCCATACATGGCCTCAAGGCCGCAGGTTCCCCACCCCCGCTAGATCCCAGGGCTTCTTGGTTTGGCATTAGATAGAATAGTTCCTGCCCAATAGCCTCCCAGGTGAGCCTACTTTTCCCTCCCAGATAATCTTTGTCAGCAAACAGGCCCTTGAGATGTGCTCTTTGCTTAGAGCTGATGGTAAGAGGCTCCTTGAGAGATCACTGCCTGGATTGTGAGGTGAGGACCCAAGGATCAGGAAGTCATGGGAGAGAAGAAATACGCAATTGCAGGCTGGTATTTACAGGAACTTTTCAAGGCCTGACCACATCGCCTTGTTTGTGTGGGCACTTAATTTTCCTCCCTGAAGCAAACACTTAAATCATTGTTGCCCAAAACCCACCAACACAGGTTTCACCCCTGCTTTCCCAGAGTGGCCTGAAGAGAGAGAGAACCGCACACAGTCCATGGAGGTGACCAAAGTATGACACATCGACCACAGAGAGAGGAAAGGTTAGGCTTTCTTTATGTGTCCACCCCAGGCTTCTTCCCACTACGAGAAACTGAAGATCTTTCTTGGGGATTGAAAATGAAATCCTGGCACAAAGGGGATGCTTTCTCACGGCTGGGAAGGATAGCTGTGGGCTGTCCCCGTACAGCCTCTGTGGATACTCACTTTCTTTCATTTCCTAAGGTTTTTCTTCCTCCTCAACCCCACATGCAGGCTATTCATATCATTATTTTACCGTTTGAATAGGGTCCCTATGAATAACAGTGGGAAAAGGGGAAGTGTCTCCAAAGTATCTTATGACAAGCTGAAATTCACCCAAATAGCTGTACCCTCTGGACCAAGCCTCACTGGCCAGCCTGCCACAAAGAACTAACATCTCCTTGGTTGTTCAGGGATTCTTGTGGCTAAAAGGTTATGCAACGTTGCATTTGAGTAAAAATAAGGGAGGGGAGAGCAGGAAAACAGAAACCAAGTCACAGGAGAGAAGCAGCTGGAAACGTCCTCAGCTGAGCTATTCTGTTTGGAGGTTTTGGAAATGATGAGCACAGGCAGCATCCCCACTGAGGAAGTGTGACTTCCTGGAGGTTGTGTTTTCTTGGTGGTTGTCATGGCCAGAGTTTGCTAGATCCTCCCCATTTGCACTGCCAAGGAGAGAACATCCCAGGCTAGTTGGCAGGGTCAAAAGGGCAAGGTACAATTTCTGACCCATGAGAAAAAGACAAAGTGGGGTAGGGTGGGAAAGAGGCCCAAATTGGAACCCAGAGGACCTGGGTTCAAATTCTGTCAGTGCCCCTAACTCCCTATGTGGTCAAATTGCTTTACTTCTCTGGCAATTAATTTCCTCCTCATCTATATGTAAACATCTGGCAAGTAGAGCTCATTCCTTAGAACATATGCAGATATTCCCAGTCTGATTCCAGGGTACCCCTTGAGAGCTTGGGAGGTAGAGGTAGAGCTTGCACCTTTAGATAGCAAGGAATCATCTAATTGACTCCTGAACCAACAGAACTGATGACTCAAAGAATATATAAAAGCAAGTTTCCTCCTCTCTCTCTCTCTCTCTCTCTCTCTCTCTCTCTCTCTCTCTCTTTGTGTCTTTCTGTTTCTGTGTGTGTGTGTGTGTGTGTGTGTGTGTGTGTGTTTGTCCCTCTCTCTTATTGTAAAACCTATTGACTATTTCATTCTAATCAAAAGAGTCATGTGGGACAGAGGTAGATGTACTGTTTCCTACTCAGCCTTCACATAACTGTGAGCACAGAGTCACCATTTCATCTTTTGTATCTGTTCTTTCCTTTTCTTAGGCAAATAAATATTTCATCATGGCTGGCTCTACATAGGCAACTAAATTTCCCATCATGGATGCTTCTAGGACGGATAGTCAGCTGGTAAGTTATAAAAGGTCCAAAGATGCTAGGAGAACACTGAGCCAATGTGCCCTCAGAGCAACAGTGACTAATGACAGGGGAAATGTCTTCATGAGAGTAGTAAGTTGTACTGAAGACAGAAATGGAGGTAGAAAGACAGTCACCCAAGGAAGGAGACAGATTCAGGGAGCATCAAACTTTATGGCAAAAATAGGTGTAATTAATCAACTCAAGAAAAGAGCAGATAATTGGTGTCCCCACAGAGCAACTCCTTAATCAGAAAGCCTGGACCCAAGGAGACCCGAAATCAGATTTTATAAAGGAAGAAAACTTCCAGGACAGATGCTGTTAGATGATCACATGTGCCTTAAGTTTGAGTCTACTACTCCTATGGACACGTTATATTTATATACACATATGTGTATGTGAGAGAATATTCTTCATGCTTGGGGAAAGGAGGAGGGAAGCAAGGAGAATATTTTGCATCAATTCTTTAACACTTCAGTTTTTATTTTATCTATCTCAATTACATGTAAGAAGCAATTTTACCATCCTTTTGTTTTTCAATTTGAATTCAAAATTCCCTCCTTTCTTCTCTCCCTCTCCTCCCCCGCTTCTTGAGAAGGCAAGCAATTTGATATAAGTTATATGTATGCAGTCATGCAAAACATTTCTGTATCATCCATGTTGCAAAAGAAAACAAAGCGTTTCTATTCACGGCACCACCTAGCCTCCCCTAGAACATTTTTAATATGATTGTAGATAGCTTTGATTTCTTCTCCTGAAAGCTACCTGTTCATTAACCTTTGACTATTTATCAATTGGGGAATGACTTATATTCTTTTTTTTTTTTTGGAAGGTAATTGGGGTTAAGTAACTTGCCCAAGGTCACACAGCTAGGTTTTTGTTTGTGTGTGCGTTAAGTGTCTGAGGCTGGATCCGAACTCAGGCCCTTCTGACTCCAGGGCCAATGCTCTACTCACTGTGCCACCTAGCCACCCATGACTTATATTCTTATAAATTTGACTCAGTTCTCTCTGTATTTGAGAAACTTGCTGTAAATTTTTCCCTCAGTTTCCTGCTTTCCTTCTAATCCTATATGTATTGGTTTTGTTTGTGAATTTTTTTCATTTAATGTAACAAAATTGTCTGTTTTATATCCCATAATGCTCTCTTATCTCATCTTTGGTGATAAATTATTAACTTATCCATAGATCTGACAGGTAAAATTTTCCAAGCTCGCCTAATGTGTTTATGATATCACCTTTTATGTCTAAATCCATAGCAAATGCTCTTGTTATACCATCTTATCAAGGACATTTCCTTAAAAGATAACTAAATCTAAAGGCTTTGTCAATTGTTCTTGGGGAGCACATTGGTGGAGACCCAGGAACTTCAGTGTCATAAATAGTCAACCACCAGATTACCCTCAGAATCTGAAAGTAGTAACCACTCTTTGGGGATTCAATATGCTATTTTCTGTCTTGAAGAGTTTCATATGAAAATACATATACTCTAGAAAATAAAGCCTTATGATTATTCTTTGGCCCTCAGTTTTCTCCTCTGTAAGACAAGGAGATCAAACCAGATGGCCACCAAGGTCCCTTCTAGCTCTTGATTTTTTGTAATCTGACTTGCCCAGACAAAACAACTTGCCAAAGAGTGCTAGATCAGGGACTGGAACCCAACACCCCCAGAAAAGTCATTTAGCTTCCCTGCGCCTTGGTTTCATCATTTTTGAAATGAAAAGGCTGGAATAGATGCCTTCTCATAACCCTTCTTTTTCTCCATCCCTGCTCCTAGGATTCCACATACTTGCTTTATAGTGGCATGACACATAGTAGGAGTTCTATGGGCTGCCTCTGACATTTGCTAGCTAGCTGTGTGACCATGGATCACACTTAGCCTGAAATTCAGTTTACTAATCTATACAATGATGATAATTTGCTCTGCCTTCCAAGACTGTTATGGGGTTCTCAGTATAAAAAGCATTTTGTAATCTTAAAGTGCTATAAAAAGGCTCCCTATAAGGAGGAAGTAGCATTATGAAATCAGGACTAGATTCCCTAATGCATGCAAAAAAAGCTATTCTTACATCTTTGTAGTACCACCCTGCCCTTGATTAATTTACTTGAGTTGGGTGGGAGGCAGAAGGAGAAATGTGTGTGGAGGAACATGGTTGAATTCCACTCTGTCCTACCTGCCTCTGCTTCCATCTTGCCTCATATTCCAAACTTTGGACTCACCAAAACCTCATAGAACCTGTGTTCAAATCCTAACTACTATTTATTTTTCATGTGATCTTAGGTTAATCACTCATGGGACTTGTGCCTCAGTTTCCTCATCTACAAAGTGAGGAAATTGAACTAGATAGTCTTCTTGGTCCCTTTCTATTCTAGATATTTGATCCTATAATCCCCCAAGGGTCCTGTAATAAGCCTAGAGTTCCTTGTGGATTGTATCATTGTCCCAAACCTTCTCTGGGAGAAAATCCTCAAGGCTTAGACAGTTCTCTTTCCTTAGTGTAGAAACTGATCAGCATTCAGGGAGTGGAAGATCTAGATAATTGATCAGACAATGGATAGTCAGGTGACCACACAGGCTACAAGACTAATTGGGCTAGTTCCAAAATGGTATTAAAATCTGCAAATGATGAGCAAATTGGAAGTGAATTTAAAGCAAGGATCTATTTTCCTCAGCTGAGCCACAATAACCCTGAGGAAACATAGGCGGCAGACACATCCCTAACTTCCTTCTTTCAATCGATTCCATTAGAGCCTAAAAAGAAACCCTTCCCAAGCAGTTATAAATATCAATTACATACATTTTCATTAGCTCGGTGTCATGATTAGGGGACTGATTCATTGGTGGCCTCTCTCTGGATAGGATGGTGCTAGTACACAATCTGCCAAAGTCAATTAACCAAAAAGATAAGACCTGGCCTATTCTGGTAGGGTAAAGGGAGAATGGGAAGACTGGAAATAGCCCAGAAGTACAAATTGACTTTGTGGTTCCCTAAATAGGGAGAGTCAGGTTTAGCTTGTACTATTTGTGGACACAAAAAGGATTATAGGATCATAGGTCTAGAGTTCGACTCGACTTCAAAGGTCATCAGGTCATGGGATCCAAAGCTGTAAGGGATTTCAGAAGTCATCTAGCCCAATGTCCTTATTTTACAGATGAGGAAATTAAGCTTATAGAGGTTAAATAACTTGTCCAAAGTCACAATGGTAGTAAACTTTAGAGGTAGGATTTGAACTTGGGTCCACTAACCACAGAACCAATATTTCTGAAGAAGAATTGGAAGTCAGAAATGCCTTAACCACAGCAGTCCTCTAATGCCCCAGCCCAAGATGTTATCTATAAAAGTGACTGCAGAAAAGATAGGTATCAAACTTGATTTCTTTCTGTGGTATTTAAAAAAAAAATCCTAGGACTTCCATCATGACTAGATTGAGTTTCTTACAACCACCAAACTTTGGCACTGGAAGGAACTTCCAAGGCCCTTGACCCAGTCCAACCTATAAGTGGAATCTGTTCTACCACATACATGATATGTGGTCATCCACACTACTTCCCAAGATAGCCCATTCCACTGTCAGATAACTCTAAATGTTGGTGAGTCCTTCTTCATATTGAACTGGGATCTGAATTCATTCAACTTCTTTCTATATTAGTTTAGCTCACTTGGGGCTAAGTCTAGTCCTTCTTCCTCATGACAACATTTTAAATATTTGATGACAACTAACATGTCTCCCACAAATCTATTCTGCAGAATAAATAACAAAACGAGAGAACTGGACTTGGTGATCTTGCCTCTGCCACTTAGTATATCTATAATCCTAATCTTCTCTGATGCTTCTCAATTTACTTATCTGAAAAATGGGGATAATTCTATAGCACCCATCTCATAGGTATATCAAATGATATGTGAACATATACAAAGTATTTTATAAACCTTAAAGTGCTATATAATCGGTAGGCAGTTACTTCAATTGTTCTTCAGATAGCATGGTCTCTGGGCCTCTAACTGTCCTATTCATACACTTCTACACATATGTAGTATGTCAGCAGCATTACTGAAATGGTTTATTCAAAACTGGATAAAATACTCTTTATGTGGTCTGATAAGGACTGAGCATTATGTATTTCTTAATGTTGCTGTAGTGGTAATGTAAATGGGAAGATCTTTCCCATACATTAAAAGGCCCATGTGACCTGCTTAAGTCACATGAAAGTCTGAGTCACAGGATTTTGAGTCACATGAGGCCTGTGGTGGGAGGAGCTTGCTGAATGGATGGAGCAGGAAGGATGAAACAGTAAGGGTGGAGCAGAGCCCAAATGAAGAATAGTTAGAGCTGAAGGAGAGAAATAAGCAGGCAGCAAATTGTGAGTGTTTGTGGGAAGGCCCTAGCAGGGGGAAGGCTTGGGGATGTGGTGACCTCTGCATTGTTATTGTGTACAGATTTCTTCATTGCTATCATGGATTTGGCTTTCTGGTATTGGGATTTGGCTTTCTGGTATTTGAATAAATGTTTTGGTTCTATCTTCATTGTAGAGAGTCTGTCATATTTTGAGATTCAGAATTATGCAAACATATTCATAACCACCATAGGTGCTATGAATATTGTTTTGGTACTACAGTTGCCTAAAATCATATTTGATACTGTGTTAACAAAGTATTGAGATTTTAGTCCACTAAGAACTCCAGGGGAGGCAGAATCAATATGGCAAAGTAGAAACAGGACTTCTGCATGGCCCCCACTTCCATCTCCTCCAATTCATGTAAAAATGACTCTAAACAAACTTTGGAGTTACCGAATCTACAAAATAACAGAGAGAAGCTAACCTCCTGCTGAAGATAGTCTGGTAGGCTGGCAGGAAGGGGCCAATACAACACTCTGGGAGTTGAGCCCAGCTCCACATGAGCTAGAGGTTTTAGCCTCAGGGTGGCCATAACCAGCAGCCAGCTGGCGGGACTTCAGATCACCAGCAGCTATGGTGGTTTACAGAATTATCAACCCATAGATGCAAAGGACAAAGTGAGAGGTCACTGCAGTGTGGAGTTTGGGAATAGTGAGTACAGGAGTGTGGTATGACCTTTACCCCTGGAGGGAGAAGCAGCTGAGTGGCCTCGGCTGTGCACCCGCTGCCACGTGGCTTCTTCAGAGCTTCTGGCCTGCAGATTGCAGGGGGACCAAAGGACCAGTCTGAGGGGTAATCATTCTTGCTTTAACCTGCTTGTATCTGGATTGCAATCTAGGGTGGAGGTCCTGGGGTATGGGACCAGCTTGCCAGAGCATGTGGAAGCTTCAGAGAGGGCAACCAACTAATAGCTCCAGCAGCTGAGAAAACCCTAGTAATTGGGACAAAGCTCCCCTCTCTGGTAGCAGAGTTGTGCTGTGGAACAAAGCTCAAAAGTCAAGTAACTGAGTGGCCACATGAACAAGCAAAAGAAGCAAAGCAAGTGCAATGGTCTGACTTTGGCTTCATTTTGGGGGGACAAAAAAGATTAAAGCATGGAACAGGAGGAAGGCAACAAAGTCAGAACTCCTGCACCAAAAGTTTCCAAGAAAAATATGATCTGGTCACAGGCCATAGAGAAGCTTAAGAAGGATTTTGAAAACCAAATAAGAAAAGTGGAGGCAAATTTGGGAAGAAAAATGAAAATGATGCAAGGAAATTATGAAATGAGAGTCAACAACCTGACTGAAGAAAATAACACCTTAAAAAAATAGACTAACTCAAATGGCAAAAGAGGCTCAACAAGCCAATGAGAAGAATGCCTTAAATAGCCGAATTTGCCAGATGGAAAAAGAATCTCAAAAGTTCACTGAAGAGAATCATTCCTTCAGAATTAGATTGGAATAAATGGAAGCTACTGACTTTATGAGAAATCAAGATACTATTAAACAGATCCAAACAAATGAAAAAATAGAAGGCAATGTGAAATATCTCATGGGAAAAACCACTGACCTGGAAAATAGATCCAGGAGAGATAATTTTAAGAACCTAGAAATCATCCTCCAAGAAATTCTCAAGGAAAACTGTCCTGATGTTTTAGAACAGATGGCAAAATAGAGGTTGAAAGAATCTACCAATCACTTCCTGAAAAAGATCCCGAAAAGAAAACTCCCAGGAATATTATAGCCAGGTTCCAGAATTCCCAGATCAAAGAGAAAATACTACAAGCAGCCAAGAAGAAACAATTTCAATATTGTGGAAACACAATCAGAATAGCCCAGGAACTGGAAGCTTCTACACTAAGGGATCAAAGGGCTTGGAATATGGTATTCTAGAGGTCAAAGGAACAGAGATTAAAACCAAGAATCACCTACCCAGCAAAACTGAGTATAGTGTTTCAGGGGAAAATATGTTCATTCCATGGAACAGAGGATTTTGAAGCATTCTTGATGAAAAAACCAGAGTTGAATAGAAAATTTGACATTTAGATACAAGAAGCAAGAGATGCCTGAGAAGGTAAAAGGAAAAGACATCATAAGGAACTGATCAAAGTTGAACTATTTACATGCCTACTTGGAAAAATGATAATTGTAACTGATGAAACTTTTCTCATTATGATAAGAGTTGAAGGGAATAGAAATGTGTGTGTGTGTGTGTGTGTGTGTGTGTGTGTATGTATATATATATATATTTATTTATACATATATATGTCTATATAGGAGGGTATATAAATACATATGTGAGTGCGTGTATACAAAGACAGAGGGCACAGGACCAATTGATTAGGAAGAGATTATACTTAAAAGGTGAAATTGAGAGGTGAGAGAGGAATATAGTGAGAGGAGATGGGAAGAGACAGAATGGGGGTAAATTATCTCATATAGAAGAGGCAAGGGAAAACTGTTAAAATGGAGGGAAAGAACAGGAAGGCAAAATGGAATGGGTCAACCTTATTCTCATTGAATTTGGCTCAGGGAGGGAATGACATACACACTAAATAGGGTATCTCACCCTACAGGAGTATAGAGAGGAAGGGGATGAGAGGGGGGATAATGGAAGGGAGGTTGGGGGTGTAGGGAATTTGGAAGCACCCACTTTTGAAAAGGGACAGGAGCAAAGTATAGAATAGAACAAGTGGAAGGTGGGATAGGAGGGAGGGAAATATAGTCAGTCTTTCACAATATATCCAATATGGAAATGTTTTGCATAACTATACATGTACAACCTATATTGAATTTCTTATATTCCCAGTAAGGGTGGGTGACAAGGGAGGAAGGGAAAGAATCTAGAATCCAAAGTTTTAAAAGCAAATATTTAAATATATATGTATGTATGTATGTATGTATGTTTACTATTATTAATATTATTTTACATGTAACTGGAAATTAAGATATGCAGACACTGGGTCATAGAGATCCGCTGTGCCCTACTGGAAAGTTGGAGGGGGCATGGGGAAAGATATGGGAGAGAGCAAATTGGGGGAGGTGATATTCAGTGGGATCGCTGTTTTGAGGTGGTGGGTAGGGGAAAAATGGGGAGAAATTTTATAACTCAAAATCTTGTGGAAATGAATAATGTAAACAAATAACTATATGAACAGAAAATTTGTCACACCAAGGATTCTGAGAATTGCCTGAAAATTATTTCATTCACAGAATGACGGACCAGGAAAATAAATGTCAGATACTTGAAAAAGAAACTTTTCAGCTTTCCCTAATGTTTCTGGTTCTACCATAAGAGGTTGTTACTATGTATGGGACTTAGGGTCCAAAGACCTGAGTTTGAGTCTTATCTCACACTCTTGTTATCTGTATGATCCTTAGCAGGTCACTTAACCCCAATGAGCACCAGTTACTCAAAAGAGGGGTTATAATAATACTTGTCCTACTGGTCTCACAGGGTGACACAAAAAGAAAGTATTTTGTAAACTTTAAAGTACTATTGTGATTGCTGTAAAGAACGAAAAGACAGAATAATGCATCTTCCACAAATATTTGGCTTTGTTTAGACCATGCCATTAAGTATGACTTTTTCCAGGAAGAAATGACACAATTGTTTTTATTTCCTGCACACTCATTCTGCAAGGAGAAGGGGAAAGTGCTCAAGCCAGGCTGGGATTTGTCCCTTTGAATACATACTTCAGATCAATCCATTGCCTTCAGTTTTCAGTCTATACAAAGAAACAAATTTACATTGTTTTAATTCATGCTCCTAGTTCTCCTCAGACCTCATTCATGGAATCACATCATTTCAGAATTGGGTGACTCAGATAATATCATCTATCCATATGCCTGACCCATAATTTCCTGTACAACTTCCCAAAAAAAGGAGTCATCCAGGCTTTGCTTGAAGACGTCCAGTCAGGGAAGTCCAGAACTTTTCTCCTTTGACATCGACACCACCTGGGTTCAGTTCCTCTCACTTTATCCCTATAATCTTGCAAAAGCCTGCTGGTTGGTCTCCCTGCCCCAAGCCTCTTCCCCCCGTCTAACCCATCCTCCATTTACCTATCAAATTGACTTTCCTAAAGTACAGGTTTAACAATATCATTCAATAAACTCTAATGGCACCTTATCCTCTCCAGAAGCAAATGTAAAACCATCCATTTAACTTCATAACCTGGCCCCTTCCTATCTTTCCAGTCTTTTTACACCTTACTCCCTACTTCATATACTCTGTGATCCAATGACATTGGTTCCTTGCTGTTCCATGGACAAGATTCTCCATCCCCCAACTCTGGGCATTTTCATTGGTTGCCCTCCGTGCCTAGCATTCTCTCTATCCTCATCTTCCCTGGCTTTCTTCAAGACCCAAACACAATCCTACCTTCTATAGGAAGCCTTTCCTAATCCCCCTTAATCCGAATAGTACCTTCCCTTTATTATTATCTCTAATTTATTATGTATATATACATACACATATATATACACACATATACATATAAACACATATATACATACACACATACATATATGTATGTGTGTATATATCTATATATGTGTATATATATGTATATCATAGTGGTTTGCATGCTGTGTCCCCACTAATTAGACTGTGAGCAACTTGAGAGTAGGGATTGTTTCTACTTTTCTTTCTATTGCCAGCAATTAGCCTGAAAAGAATAACTTCAACACTTGTTAATTGACAATCTTTGGAAATCTCTTAGAGTTTAAGGATACCTGCTATGCTACTCAATCTAGCTCTTACCTAAAATCTGAATCCCCTCTATGGTATTCTCAACAAGTGAACATTTAGTATTTATTTGGAGACCTTTAATGATGGAAAACTTCCTGTAAGTGAAACAGAGTTCTTTGCTGTGACAGCAAGAAAGCCAAAAAGAGGCCACTTCCCCTCCAGGGTTTCTAATACTTTTTGCTGTTTTCTAAGAAGTTCAGGGCTATTTGCATGAGGACATGACAAGAGTTAATAAGATAACTGGAAAGGGTATGAATGTTTTATCCTTAACCTCAGGTTCAGCAAGAAATGTTTGACTGTGAGAGGCCCCATGCAGCCTGTACCCTAAAGCAGGGAAGAGGTGAGTGGAATCCAATCACCCTAGCTCAACCGGAAGTAAATGGTCAAAGGATACAAACAGACAATTCTCAAGGGAAGAAATCTAAGCCATTTATAGTCACATTAACAAAAAACCAATACTCCAAATCATTAAGTTAGAGAAGTGTCCATTAAAGCAGCTCTGCAAATTAAAACCACTTTCATATTAAACATATCAGATTAGCAAAATTTACCCCCCAAAAGGGAAAATAATAAAAGCTGGAAGGTCTTTGGGAAAACAGGCACATTGATGCATTGTTGTCAGAACTTTAAATTGATATAACCATTCTAGAAATCAATTTGGAGCTCTTCCCCAAATTTTGCTAAGCTGGATGTACCTTTGACCCAATAATATCACTTTTAGGCCTATGCCCCAAAGAGATGGAAGGAAGGGAAAAAAATCCTAATTATACAAAAACATTATAACAGCTTTTTGTGGTGGCAAAGAACGAGAAACTAAGGGGATATCCATCAGTTGGAGAACTGCTGACCAGATCATGGTATATGGATGTAATGGTTCTGTATGAAATGAATAAAGAGATAGCAACAGAGAAAATTAGGAAGTCTTTTATGGACTGATGTAGAGTAAAATGAGCAGAACCAGGACAACAATTTATACTACATCATCATTGTAAAAATGATCTCTTTTGAGGATGCAAGAACTCTAATCAATGCAATGATTAGTCATTATTTCAGAGTATTAGTAATGAAGTATGCTGCCGATCTCCTGACAGAGGAGTGATGGATGTTGAGAATGAAGACAGTTTTGCCCATGGATAATATGGAACTTATTTTACTTGAGTATGCTTATTTGTTACAAGGGTTTTTCTCTTTCTTTCTTCAGTGGAGGCAGGAGGGAGAAAAATAAATGTTTGATTTTTTTTTTTTTTAAAAACCTAACTTTTGAAAAGGAAATAAAATCCAAGGACCTCCCAGTTCCCTCTGGGAAGAGAATAAAAGTCAGTAAAATGACAGATCTAAGGTTGGTTTGCTAACTAATAGCATGTGACCCTTAAAAGTGCCATAACTGTTCCCCAAGTCAAGAGAAGCAGTCCCTAGTAGCTTAAGAAGCCTGTAGAGCAGTGAGATACCATCAGAGAAGACCAAGGAGCAACAGCATAGGGAGAGCTTCCCAGCTTCAACTGTGGTTTGAACAGAAAACCAGTAGGGTGACTGAATCATGCAAAAGAACTGTAATGGATGGATTCATACAGATTCAGCTGGGTAGGTTTTTCTATTTGTAGGACAAGATATATTGTTGGAACCGTTCCCCATTTCAGTGTCCTTCTGCTCCATAGCCCCTTTCCCAATGGCATGTTACTCTCTGGTTCTGTACAAGATTGTACCCATTTGTGTATTGGGGAATGCTAAGGATGACTCCATTGTTTCATTTTGCTTTTTGTTTATTTTGTTCTTCAATTAAATTCTTTACTGTTTAATTTAATGTTCTTGTTGGTTTATGGGTAAAGAAGGTACTACAAGGGAGAGTAATGTAAATATTAGCCTACATATTAAGCCCTAAAAGGGGTAAGATTCGGAACTGATTGGGATTCTCATTATATTTACTGACTCTCAAGATAGCCCAATTCACTTTGGGGCAGATCTTAAATTTAAGGAAAGATGGTGTTTTTTGGGGGGGAAACGGGACAGAAGGCTAATGTTTGCATATCAAATAGAGGGATTTGATTCTCTCTTGCAACCAATATAATAACATCAATATCTCTATTTTTTCCTCTTCTTTCCTTCCTTCTTTCCTTTTTCTTTCTTTTTCTTTCTTCTTCCTCTTCCTTTGCTTCTTCTCCTCTTTCCCCTTCCTTCTCCTCCTCCTCCTCCTCTTCTTCCTTTGTTCTCCCCCTTACTCCTTCCTCTTTTCATTTTCCTTTCTTCTTATTCTTCTTGTCCTCATTATTCTTCTCCTCCTCATCCTTCTCTTCCTTCTCTTCTTCCTCTCTCCCTTCCTACTCATCCTTTCCCTCTACCTTTCCTTTCTTCTTCTTCTTCTTCTTCTTCTTCTTCTTCTTCTTCTTCTTCTTCTTCTTCTTCTTCTCCTCCTCCTCCTCCTCCTTCTTCTCCTTCTCCTTCTTCTTCTTCTTCTTTTTCTTCTTCTTCTTCTTCTTCTTCTTCTTCTTCTTCTTCTTCTTCTTCTTCTTCTTCTTCTTCTTCTCCTCCTCCTCCTCCTTCTTCTTCTCTTCTTCTTTCTCCTTCTCCTCCTCCTTCTCCTCTTTCTTTTTCCTCCACAAGAAACTGTTCAGGTATCATTCTCTGAGTTGGAGGAGGTAGTTTAGTTCTTTCTGGACCATGATACTTTGTCCTAGCCTGTACCTTACCCTCTGAGAGTTGACATTTCAAGTCTCAGCAATTATCTTTTTGAAAGGCAGTCAGACTGAGAACTTCAAAAAAAAAAGGATAACCATATCTTCTGAAATGAGAGAATTTGTCTTCTCTAGGCCACATCCGTCTGGTAGTACCCTCCTAGAGACTTCCTTCCCATGCTGCCAGGATGCTACATTGAGTTTGCATCTATCTTCACAGCTTGAAGCCTGGGGAGTTTTCTCATATTATTTAGAAGAATCATCAGGGTACAGGCTGAATATGTAAATTGTTTTTTTGTTTGTTTGTTTTGGACATTTAATCTCTCTATTTCACTTGGCTGGAAGTGCATCAGCCACTCATAGGACAGTCTGATTTCACAACTGGTTGGCACAAAAACTAGCTTGTTACCTATGGACCAGGAAGACCAGAAAACATAGTAAATGAGATAGGTAGCTTTAGAATGGCTCATTAGGAGAGGTAGATGGGAATGAGGGAGCACTCAGTGGGGGACAAAGAATAGAGTTTGAACAATGGTGACGAAGGTTCAAACTGGGATAGGGAATGATGGGAATGAATAGATTAGCTTCTAAGGAATGGATTCAGGTAGTTTATAATTGTCTATAGGTATTGTCCCAAGGCATCAGGCAGCTGCATATAGCTGGATTGAGAGTTATGAAAATGGAGAATGTATGCATTAAAGCAAAGCAACTGCAGTGAAATTATAGGTGCCCAGAGGGAATGTTCAATGGAAAGGATATTCGGGGAACCCAGGAAGCTTACTGAGTCAGACATAGGCAAGACAACTAGTGCCTGGTAAAAATATTCAAAGAAGAAGAAGGAGGAGGAGGAGGAGGAGGAGGAGGAGAAGTAATAAGATGGATTTTATGATTTTATTCAGGATAAATATAAAGTTCTCTACTTGTATCTTTAAAAAAAATCAGCTTCAATTCCAGGATGGGAGAAGCATGGCTAGATAATGATTTCTGTGAAAAATGTTTGTCATCTTTTTTTAATTAATTAATTAATTTAGTTTTAGTTTTCAAGATTCAGTTCTACAAGCTTTGAGTTTTACATTTTTCCCCTTTCCTCTCAGCCCCCCTCCCCAAGATAGCATGCAGTCTGATATAGGTTTGACATATACATTCATATTAAGCATATTTTCACATTAGTCATGTTGTAAAGAATTATAACCAATGGAATGAACCACAAGAAAGAAGAAACAAAACACAAAAAAGAGCAAATTGTATGCTTTGATCTGCATTCAGACTTAATAATTCTTTCTCCAGATGTGAATAGCATTTTCCATCATGAGTCTTTTGGAGTTGTCTTAGAATCTTGCATTGCTAAGAGCAAAGTCTATCAAAATGAGTCATCACACAGTGTGGCTGTAACTATGTATAATGTTCTCCTGGTTCTGCTCCCCTCACTCAGCATCAGTTCATATAAGGTTTTCCAGGTTTTTCTGAAGTCCACCTGCTCATCATTTCTTCTAGCACAATCATATTTCATTACATTCATATACCATAACTTGTTCGGTCATTCTCCAGTTGATAGTTATTCCCTCATTTCCCATTTCTTGGCCACCACAAAAAGAGCTGCTATAAATAATTTTGTAAATGGGGGAACTTTTCCCATTTTTATGATCTTTTTGGGATACAGATCTAGGAGTGATATTGCTGGGTCAAAAGGTATGCACATTTTATATCCCTTTAGGTATAGTTCCAAATTGCTCTCCAAAATAGTTGGATCAGTTCACAACTCCACCAACAGTGCATTAGTGTTCCAATTTCTCCACATCTTCCCCAGCATTTGTAATTTTCCTGTTTTGTCATTTTAGCCATCTGATAGGTATGAACATCTGGAAGTCTTAAGGGCTGAAAATTCAATATGAGCCAGTTGGACAAGGTGACCAGGAAGGCTGAGGCCTAGTATCCTTTAAATAGGAGGTAACAGCTCCATAATACTCAGGCTTAATAGGCCACATCTCTGTGTTCAGTTCTAGAAGCCTCCTTTAATTAGGACATAGAGGAAGTGAAGCTCACCCAGAAGAAAGTAACCAAAGTAATGAGTAGCCTGAATTACATACTACAAACAGATTTATTGAAGGATCTATGGATATTTGGCATGGAGAAGAGAAGATACAGCAACTGTATGCAAATATCTGTAGGCCTGTTACACAGAAGACCAGTTAAATTTGTTCTGTTCAGCCCTGGAGAGTTGAACTAGGGACAAGGAGGAGAAATTAAAGTGAAGGAAATTTAGGTTTGATGTAATAATCATTAGAGTTGCCCAAAGCCACAATGAGCTACCTTAGACAGTAATGCCACCTAGGAAGCTAGGCAGCACAATGGATAGTGTTGGACCTGCAGTCAGGAAGACCTGAGTTCAAATTTAGCATCAGGAACTTCTAGCTGTTTGACAAGTCCTGGACCAAGGCCTGAACAAGTCATTTAACCCCTGTCTGCCTCACTTTCCTTACCTGTAAAGTTGGGATAATAATAGTACCCACTTCCCTGTTATTGCAAGGATCAAATGAGATATCTGTCAAGTACTTTACAAACCTTAAAAAGTATTGTATAAATGGCAGCTATTATTCCTATTATTAATGGGCTTCCCCTTGGTAGGAGTCCTGGAGCAGAGGACGGCTGGTCAATCACTTATCAGGGATGATCAGGCACAGGCTGGACTGGGTGGACTCTGTGGTTCCATCAGTCTATCTGATTCTATGATTTGGTGATGCTATGAACATCTACCTTGGTCCCATTACCAGAATGAATCCTGATCTGGAGGGAACATTAGACTGATTCTACACTGAAGAGGCCTGCTTTATACTCAAGTTCTCTGTAGAATAGCAGGAGAACTTTGACCTCTCTATGTGGGCTTTCTCTGAACAAGAAGTGGAAGTCAGAGAGGGTAATAACCTGCCAGTGGTCACCATGGCCTAGTGATTAGAGCAAAGGCTCTGAGTGGATTCACCTTAAAACAAGAATGCCATTGACCTCAGAGCAAGGGTTCAGCAGGTCTGTACAACTCTTTTAATTATTATTTTGACAAACATATTTCAATATAACTAGTTTCCTCTGTAATTCTATGCATTTTAATGTATTTTAAGATATTATTCTAAGAAGAGATTCATAAACTTTACCAAAACCAAAAGGATGCATGACAGAAAAAAAAGATGAAGAACCCTTGCCTTTGAGGGAATGTACTTTGATGTCAAAGGATTAGCTGCATCACACACCATAGGGGAGCCTATGAGGCCCATCTGGAACCATCTTGAAAAGGTTTATTTAAAAGCCAGGTCAGCACAGAGAAAATATCTCATTGGAGACAAGGCCAAAAAATTCCCATTCTTTATACAAGGCATTTATACCTAGAGAATGCAGGCATGCATACACACTCACATATTATGTGTATATACTTATATATGTGTGTATATGTATATTCATATTTTCATACCTAGAGAATTTATACCCCATCTAAATCTCATGCCTGTCACTACCTCCCTGCCAATCATTTGATGTTTTGGGGCCTCAGTTTCCTGATCTGTAAAAGGAGGGGCTTGAACAAGATGATTTATAAGGTTTCTACCAGCTCTAAATGTATAAACTTAGAGCAGACTTACAGCACTATTACCATCTGGGTCCCTGGGAAGATCCAACCCTGGCCTTGTGTGGACATGGGGAAATAAGTCACAGACTCTTCTCACCATGGCCAGACCCATCGGGTTATTGTTAACCCTCTTCCTTCTCCTTGTACCGAGAGCACAAGGGTCAGAAAGAGCATAGAAGGCATGAGTAATCCCTGAAAGGGCACAAGACAATGAGTCTGGTACCAGAGTTACAGAGTCAGAGATTGTAAGCTGGAAGGAACCTTCAAGACCATCTAGCCCACCACACTCTTCATTTTATGGATAGAGAAAATGAGACCCAGAGAAGTGATTTTTACCCACTGTTTATCCAACGTACAACAAACAGCTTAAGTGTGAATTCCATGAGGTTAATATTAGCTCCAGGAAAGGTATTTAGTCTAAAAGTGGCGCATGAAAAAGGAAAAAAGGAAGCTCTAATAGAAACATTTTCCAACTTTCAGGAAACCTTTTCTATTTCATTCTGCAGAAATCAATAAATCCGTTTAATATGTTCTTGGTCTCCTAATGAGTGGAGTAATCAATAGTAACTGTAGTTCCCATTCTCTTATCACTTATCTCACAAAAACCAGGGCGGGGAAAAGAATGCCAATATTATTACCCATTTTACAAATGAGGAAACTGAGGCCTGGAAGGGATGAGCTAGCAAGAGTTAGAGCCAGGACTCTCAAATTAAGTTCTCCGATTACAAGAGCAGTGCTCTTTTGTTCCAATCATGCTGAAGTGAAGAGATTCTGTCCAAATCCCTTTTGGAAAGCAATTTGAGAAATGGTAAGGACATTTTAAATCTATATCCAAGAGAAGTCTCATATACCCACTTCCAAAAAGAAAAAGAACATGGAAAACCAGCGGCTTCTACTGTGCACACTGTACACTTCCACCAGGATAAAGGCTCTTTGCTCACTGACCTTCACTGGCAATTAGTATCAAGAAAATAATGCAACCCTTTCAGATGCAGCAGATGTAGTTAAAACAGAGTTTGGAAACCCCATGCCTTATCCTGGAACTGATAGCACAGGATTCAGTGAGTCAGAAGTAGAGAACATGAGTAATTCCTGAAAGGGGAGGATACAATGAACCTGGTTCTAGGATCATAGGACTGTAGGTTGTGATTTGCAAGGAATCTTCAGGATCATTTAGTCCATTCCCCTTAATTTATGGACAGGAAAAATGAAATCCAGAAAAGTGACTTGCCCACTGTGTGTACTTATGGTAAGTGGCCAGAACAGTATTGAAACCCAGGCCTCTGATTTTCATGCAATGGTTTTTACGCTGTATTACATTGCCTCTGGAGACCTCGGGTTCAGACTTCAGCTCTGCTGATGTGTGGCCTTGGAAAGGTTATCTTAAACCTGGTTCTCAGTTTCTTCAATCTAAAAAATGCACTAATCCTCTAAGGTCCCTTTTAGGGCAGTTTCTGAGATGCCTTTGAGCTTTCAACTCTATGATCCTGTCATTGTGAGACAGGTCAAGGTCTCCCCTCCCTTAACCCCAGCCTCCCCCCCCCCCCCTCGCAAGAGAAGGCATTCAGGAGAATGAAGACATTCCTAAGACCTAAGACCCTCCTTTCCCAAACATTCTAGCAAGGCCACTGAGATGCCTGAATCATTGCTGTGGAGTTTTCCATATAATTCACAATGACACTGCCAGGAGTCCAGTCCCTCTTCCCCCACCCACCAGCTTCAGACTTCCAGCCTGGACCGCCCACCTCTGGGGAAGCCATAGTGGGTCTGATCCAAAGAAGCTGCCTTATGTCATACTCGGGGACTGATGGGCTGCATATAATGGTAACTGGGTGTGTTTGACATGTTTCATGTGCAAGGGTTACTCAGTCTTGAGAGGCAGATACTAACCATTCTGCAGTATGTCATGTTTGAAAAAATGAATCCCTAATTCCTGAAACAGTCTCAGCAAACCTAATCTTATCTCTCCCCTCTCTCCACATCCCCTCAAAAGGATATAAGGGACAATGGATTGTTTAGTGCTGCTGACCCACTCTGGCCATAGGATTTCTTATCTCCTAAGTAAATTCATCCAGTTCATTATTCCCAGTGCTGACCACAATAAAATTTAGTTGTGTGAGTATGGTGCTATTTTTATACCCATTTTACAGATTAAAAAAAAAAATCCTACAGAGGTTGAGGGACTAGCCTCGATAGCAGATGCCAGAGGCAGGATTTGAACTCAAGTCTTTTGATCCCAAGTCTGGGGCCCTATCCACTACACCACAATGAATAGGTTTTCATCTTCTTGTCATAGGAGTGTTTAATTCACACATTCATTTGAAGAGCTTCTCAGAGTTTTTTGTGTCCAAGAAGACCTTGTGGGAGGCAGTATGATAAAGGCAACAATGAGTAAGATTAGAATAAATTATTCTCTTTCACCCATTCCACCATGGAAAGTCTTCCCATGCTTGGGGTAGACATTCCCCTAACTCACTGATGGGTTTGAGGCCTATCAGTTACCCTCCACATGGTTTAGCCCATCCACTGAGATGGTTCTACCAGATTTGGCCACTGCTCAAGTTACAGTTTCTTGGAGCCACAGAGTTGAGTGCCAGGTAGACACCCAAAGTAGATGAGCAGCCCTGAACAGGGTTCAGCAAGCTTTCACACCAGAGGTGCCAGTCCTCCTTGAACACCCCATATACTCCCATCTGTATGACTTTGAGCAAGACATTGCATTTCTCTGTCTCAATTTTCTCATCTTTAAAATGAAGGCATTGGACCCTCACCCCTACGATCTTTTCAAGCTCTATAGTTATAATCCTATAAAGGGGAATAAGTAAGTTAGATGGAATCTAAAATGAACCAAGGTGAGTAGTAAGAAGAAAGACTGGAAAGCTGGGGCCAGATCATGAAGGGCTTTGAATATCAAGCTAAGGAATCTGGATTTTAATTGGAAGGCAATGGGGGGCCATTGAAGGGTTTTAAAAAGGGAAGTGAAGTAACCAAAGCTTTGCTTTAGGAAGATTAATCTGGCAGGCTATGCAAACTGGATTCCAGGGAGAGATATAGGAGGAAGGGAGTGAGTCAGCAGGCTTTTATCATAGTCACAGTGAGAGGTAATGGAAATTTGAACTATGATGGCAGTAGTGAGAATAAAAAAATGGCGGAGGAGGTGACTAGATGAGAGACAAGCATATATGATTTAATCAGAGCTCTAGCTAGTCAAAACTGTACCTGGGGTGAATTCATTTGAACTTCTTTGGGAGGTGAGCTACAGAGCTGCCCTCCCCACCATGACTGGGCCACTTCTGATGATACATATCCCCTGGCTTATTACTGAAGGGCATATGCAACCTTGGGTTGATCCCTTGGTTTTTTTATGGCAACTATGCGTGTTTCTGTGTGTGTGTGTTTCTGTCCCAGGTTGGGACAAGGGAGGATGGCTGATCATGCAGCAAAAAGAGCCACTGATTTAATGACTTACAAGAAGAAACGACTTTGACGTTTCTCTCTTTCAGTCTGAAAAAAGTGTTTTGGGTGTCTTCAAGCCTTAAATGTCCATATATTGAGGGGGAAGATATGTCTCCCCTCCCTCACCCACTCTGAAGAAATGGGAGATACTTTCACATGGTAGCAATAACATGTACTGGCTGAGCAAGCCTAGGACTAGAATTCAGGTGTCTGGCTGCCCATTCTCCTTGTGATCAGTTGATCAAAGAGTTATCCTAAGCAGGCATTCCAGGTCTCAGGGTCAACCTCATGAGTTCAAAAGGTCAGGAGCTCCTGCAACTGGATGTTTCTTGGCATCAAGAGGTGTTTTCTGTTACTAAAACACTTCTCTAAGGAGAGAATAACCACAAGAAGAAGATGATGAGTCATATATGCCTGACTTGTGGGAAGAAGACATGGGCCCTTATTGAACTGTGTGGACAGTGCAGATCCAAGGTGAAAATGAAATGCCTGTTCATCAACCTCACAAAGGGTTCTTTGTTGGGATGTGTTAAGTATCAACCACCCTGGAGAGTAGAATAGAAATTATGCATTATTAGTTCATCTTTTAGGTACTTCATCGATGCATGCTTATGAAGTGTGTGTGTCTGTGTGTGTGAGTGTGAGTGTATTTTAAACACTTATTTTGTGGGTAAGGAAATAAGTAAAAGGCCTATTAATACTTTTTAAGAGAGACCACAGACAGAAGCCAAGCCCAAACTTTGAGAATCTCTGCAGCTCTGACATGGGAGTGTTAAGAGCTAGAAAGTTTGAGAGGAGCCTATGGGCCTAGGCTCCTCCAGGACTGATTCACTGTATATGAGGCCATAACGGGACTTAGGGAGTGAAGGCAACATATTGGACCAAAAAATGTACATATACATATATATACACATACACACACACACACACACACACACACACACACACATATATATATACATGCCTGCAGATATGTGTATGTACATAGAAAATACACATACATCTACATGTATGTGCATGTTTATATAAGTATTATATATGCACATATATATTCACATTGTGATATGTCGTGTTTCAAAAAACTGCTTTAATTAGGTGAGGAAACTCATTTGGATTTTTCTTGCTGAAAGTATTTCTTCTCTCCAAACTTTAAGGAAACCCTTCCAGTTCACCATCCCCAGTAGCAAATACAATTAGGCCTATTTGCTTGAGGTCCTACAGGGTGAAGTGGGTGGATCTGTGGGTGGATGAGTGGGTGTGCCTAGTCTTGGCTCAACCCCACCTGTTAAATAAAGCTAATTCTCCTGCCCTAGTTGACATCATGAAGAGATGCTGGTCTGCAAAGGGACTGACTTTTGGGAATAGTTACATAAGAGGAAAGAATTGTCCTGCCCTTAAACTAAAACAGACCTGCATCAGCTTTATCTAGAGAACCTAGAAGCAGATATTCTGTTCTTCTGAAAGATTAATGTCTCTATTGGAAGCATTCAATTTGTGACTTGTGTTTTAAAACTTTTCTGTGTCACGGATCATTTTTCTTTTGTTGTAGGTTTGGTGTTTTTAGTAAATGACAAATGATTTTTTCAACTGATTCATTCATTGTAAGTAATGCACTACTGTGGACAGTTTGGATCCTCTAGCTGATACACAATGTTTCTTTGCCTACAACCTCAAGCATAGGATGGTTAGGAACATGTGGAAGGCTCTCCAATAAGAAGCAGGCTATAAGGCAGATTATATGACTTGGGCCAGGTAACTCAGGCCAATGACCTTTCTAGCCTCCAGAAACCACTTATATGGTTCTGCTGCCAAGAGTTATAAGCCTTGAGCTAGATCTCAGTGAGAACTAGAAGAGAGAACAAGAGAAGAAGAGGCTTGAAATGAAAGGAAGTTTGATAACTTTGGAGTGGATATTCAAGAGAGCAGGGTAGCTAGGTAGCACACTGAGTGGGGTGTGGAGCCTAGAGTCAGGAAGACTCATCTTCCTGAATTCAAATCTGACTTTAGACACTTACTATCTGTGTGACCCTGATTACCTCAGTTTCCTCATCTGTAAAATGAACTGGTGAAAGAAATGGCAAACCACTCCAGTATTCTTGCCAAGAAAGCCCCCAAAAGGGTTACAAAGAGTCAGATAAAACTGAAATGACTGAACAACAAAAACAAAATTCAAGAGAACACAGTGGAAGGGGTGGGCAGATCCTAAGTGGTGCATGGGTTAGGTAGGATTGAAGTGAATGGGAATGAGGAGATAGGCAGCTGGCATTGGAGGAGAGTTGTTTGTTAGCAGTCAAGGTGGGGGATGGTGACAGTAAGAGAGCATGAAAATATTCTCAGAATTGGGCATTGAGTCCAGGCAAAGTATCACCGGATGGGGAGAGGTTCTGATGAAGGTGGGTGATTAGATGGTTCAGTGTCATCCCCAATATCCTGTCATTGTCCTCAACTGCTGGTTTCATGACAGGTGCTGTTGCTGTGTCCATGTAGACCTTGCCCATCTCATAGTAAGTGCAAATAAGATGTGTTATATCCAAAGTGCCCTCATAGTAATCACTTGTAAAAACCACTGGTGTTGTGCTTGGGCACATCTGGAAACTTCAAAAAAGCCAGAAGGTAGTGGTGGATAGAGCAGATTCAGAAAGGATTGTGGTCGAGGAAACCCCAGAAAACCAAGGAAGAAGCAGTATATCCCTGAGTGTTGGAGGCAAACCCAAGCAGGACCTGCTTGCTAAATTGAATTGAATTGAATTGAATTGAAAGCATTACCCTAGGTTAGGGGTTCTTAAGCTGGGATCCATGAACATTTTGTAACACATTTTGATAACTATATTTTAATAGAACTGATTTCCTTTGTAAGTTTATGCATTATAATATATGAATTTAAAAACATTATTCTCAAAAAGGATTCATAGTCTTTACAGGACTGCCAAAGGAATTTATGATACAAAAATGGTTAAGAACCCCTGCTCTAGGGGGTGGAACCAAGATGGCTGCATAGAAGTAGGAAAACACCATGTGCTCCCCTCATAACCACTTCAAATATCTATAAAGCATGACTCTAAACAAACTTTAGGGCTACAGAACCCACAAAGTGACAGAGAGAAATAAATCTCCTGCTGAAGGCAGCCCAGCAGGCAGACAGGAAGGGTTCATCAAAACTTGCTGGGAGCAAAGCCCAGCTCCCACCCTCACCACCCAGCTCCCACCCTCACCCTCCAACCTCCCTGCCATGAGCCCGAGGTTTTAGCCCCAGGGCACCCCAACCAGCCACGGCTGGAGGGACTTAGGGAGAGTGAATCACCAGCAGCGGTGGCAGTTTCCAGAATTATCAACCCATAAATGCCAAAGACAAGTGAGAGGTCAGTGTGGACTTTGGGAACAGAGGGTTCAGGAGTGTGGCCCAGCCTCTGCCCCCAGAGGGAGAAGCTGTTGAGGCACGGCACCATGTGCCTGCTTCAGAGCTCCTGGCCTACAGATTGTAGGGGGACCAAGCAACCAGTCTAAGGGGTAATCACTCTTGCTTTAACTTGCTTGGATCTGGATTGCTGTCTAGGGTAGAGGTTCTGGGTTGTGTGACCAGGTGCCAGAGCCAATGGAGGCTTCAAAGAGGGCATCCAACTAATGGATGCTAACTAACTAATGTTGCAGCTACAAAAACCCCAGTGATTTGGGACAAAGATCTCCCCTCTGGAAGCAGAGTTCTACAGTGGCAAAAAGCTCAAAAGTCAAGTAATTGAGTGGCAACACTAGCAAGCAAAAGAAGCAAAACAAGCTCAGCAATCTGACTTTAGATTCCTATTTTTGGGGAAAAAATAAGGATCAAAGCATGGAACAGGAGGAAGACAACAAAGTCAGAACTCCTATACCAAAAGCTTCCAAGAAAAATGTAAATTGGTTACAGGCCATAGAGGAGCTTAAGAAGAATTTTGAAAATCAAATAAGAGAAGTGGAGGAAAAATTGGGAAGAGAAATGAGAATGATTAAAGAAAATCATAAAAAAGTGAGTCTACAACCTAACTGAAGAAAATAACACCTTAAAAAAATAGACAAACTCAAATGGAAAAAGAGGCTCAAAAAGGCAATGAGGAGAAGAATGCCTTAAAAAGCCAAATTTGCCAGATGGAAAAAGAATCTTGGGGGTGGAGCCAAGATGGCATAACAGAAGCAGTAACTTTTCTAAGCTCCTCCATGAATCCCATCACTAAACTTTAAAAAGTGAATATCAATCAATTTTGGAGTGTCAGGAATCACTGGGAGATAGTATGTGGCAGGATCCAGCCCAGGAAAGTGCCCATGTGGGTCAGGGCAGGGGGAGCATGGAGCATGCAGGGGCTGCAGCAGCTTAGACTAGAAAGCAGATAGAGAAGAAGCCCCAGCCAGAAGACTCACCCACCCCAAGGGCAATTCTCAGCCCTCTCACCAGCTTCTTACCATCAGACAGGAGGATCCATTGGAGCTGGGTAAAAGAAAGCTCAGGGCCTGAAGCAGAGACAGCACCTTCTCCTGGGGCTATTGGCCCCCAGCCTGGAAGTTTAAAAATCACCTACCTGATTTTCCAGGGGCTAGGATGGTAAATTAAACTCTGGCTGCTCTGATTCCCCTCCCTGACCAAGAAAACCCAGAGATAAATGTTGCACCCAGAGTAAAATCCTGAAATAGCAGAAATAGCCTCAGGCTTAGGAGTCAAGGAGAAAGGGAATAACTGAGGCAGTAAGGAGTCTGAAGAGTAGAGTGGGAGGGGTCCCAATAAGCCCCACCTCACCTGACCAGCAAGAGCCTGCCTGAGCTGTAGCCCAGGGGCATAGAGGCAGAAATCTGAAATGGCCAGACCACCCTTCCCCCACAGATTACTCTGTGAGCCTCAGGGTAACTCAGGGGAAACACTGCTGGCCTTGGCCTCAATCTAGACACCCAGAGGCTACAGCACACAAAGCCAATGACTGGGCACCTAGCTACCAGCCTGAGAAGCTTGGGTCAAAGCCCTCTGCATTCCAGGAGCAGAAATACACTTTAAAGGACAGGAAGTAGGCAATTACAATGAAGAAACTTGCAAAGGCAAGACCAAGGACAATAGAGTCCTATTATTCTAAATGAGAAGAATCACCTGAGACCTCAGATGGAAATATGACCTGGTCTCAAGCCCAAAAAGCATTCTTGGAGGAGCTCAAGAAAGATTTTAAAAGCCAAATTAGAGAGGTAGAAGATAAATTTAAATCTACAGTGACCAAATTGGAAAAAAGTCTCACTGAAGAAAACAAATCCTTAAAAAGTAAAATTTGTGAACTAATTGGAGAAAATACCTCCCTAAAAAAGGACCTTCAAAAACTAACCAAAGAAAATAATTCACTAAAATTAGAATCAGTCAAATCGAAGCTCAGGAATCTATGATTCACCAAGAGTCAATCAATCAAACAAAACATAAAGATTAAAATATTGGAAGAAAGTGTAAAATATCTCACTGGAAAAACTACTGACCTAGAGAACAGATCCAGGAGAGATAACGTAAAATTATTGGTCTACTGGAAAGCCATCATGAAAAAAGCAGCCTGGACAACATCCTCCAAGAGATTGTCAAAGAAAACTGTCCTGAAGTCCTAGAATCAGAAGGTAAAATAGTTATCAAAAGAATTCACTGGTCTTCTCCTGAAAGAGATCCCAAGTTGAAAACTCCAAGAAATATAGTAGCCAAATTCCAGAATTACAAGATTATGCAGAAAATTCTGCAAGCAGACAAAATGAAACAATTCAAATATTGTGGAACTACAGTCAGGATTACACAGGACCTAGCAGCTTCTACTAAAAGATCAGAGGGATTGGAATTTGATATTCTGTAAGGCAAAAGAGCTAAGACTGCAAACAAGGATTAATCACATGGCAAAACTGAGCATAATCTTTCAGGCAAGGAGATGGTCATTTAATGAAATAAGGGAATTCCAGACTTTCCTGATGAAAAAGCCAGAGCTCAATGGAAAGTGTGATCTCCAATTACAAGACTCAAGAAAGACATGAAAAGGTAAACAAAGAAAACACACACTCACACATACACACATGCACACTCACATACACATGCACAGAACTTGGGATGCAATAAGAGCAAACTGTTTACATCCCTAAATGAGAAGCTAATAACTGTCACTATTGAAATGTATATGATTATCATGAACTTTAAAAGGGATATACATGTATAGAGGGTTTGTGTATAAATGAACTAATCTGATAATAAAAAAAAAAAAACCTGGGGCAGAGCCAAGATGGCGGAAAGGAAGCAGTAACCTCGCTGAGCTCCTCTGTCACTAAGTCCAAAAGGGTAAATCTGAGCAGATTACGGAGTGACGAAGCCCAGTGGAAGACAGAGTGTGGCAGAATCCAGCACAGGAGGTTGCCCAGAGTGTCCACACAGGTCAAGCGCAGAGCGCGTGGGGTCTGCACAGCTCAGACCTAAAAGTAGGCAAGCAGACTACACCAGAGAGAGAAAAAGCCCCAGCCTGCAGACTTACGGAGGACGAATCACAGTCATCTCGAAGAGGGAACAGATCATTGGAGCCAGGTAGGAGAGTCGGGCCCCCAGTGGAGAGAGTGGCTTCTCAGGCTGCACTCAGCCCCCAGCCTGGAAATTTAGAAACTGCCTGCCTGTATGATACAGGGGCTGGAATGGCAAAGTAAATTCTAGCTGCTCCGATCCTCCCATCCCTCCTTCATAAAGCAGAAAACCCAAAGATAAGTCTCCCACCCAGACTGAAATCCCAAGTTAATGGAAATAGCCTCAGGCTTGAGAATCTCCAAGAAAGGGTGTAACTGAGACAGCCAGGAATCTGAAGAGAAGAGAGGGAGGGGACCCAACTAGCCCCACATCACCTCACCAACAAAAGCCTACTTATAGCCCAGGGGTATAGAGGCAGAAATCTGAAGTGGTCAGACTCATCTCCACCTACACATCTACATTCCTCACTGACTTCCCTGACTTAGCCATAAACTAGCCACCCAGAGGTATTCAAAGTCAAGGATCAGGCCCCAAACTCATAGCCTGAGACACTAAGAAACAGGAAGTCACAATGGGAAGGAAGGAAGCTGAAAAGGAGAAGGGGAAGGCAAGAAAGTCTATTCGAACATACTATGCAGGGCAAGAACAACAAAACACACAGGACAATATAGACTCTCTGCCCACACCAGAGACCACAGAAGGAAACATGATCTGGTCTCAAGCCCAAATAGCATTCCTGGAGGAGCTTAAGAAAAATTTTAAAGACCAAATCAGGGAGGCAATGACCAACTTGGAAAAAGAAAATACCTCCCTAAAAAAGGAACTTCAAAAACTTACTGAAGACCATAATTCACTAAAAATTAGATACAACCAAACTGAAACTCAGAACTCCATGATGCAGCAGGAGTCAATCAAAAAAAACAAGATGATCAAAAAATTGCAAGAAAATGTAAAATATCTCACTGGAAAAATAACTGACCTAGAGAACAGATCCAGGAGAGACAACCTAAGAATTATTGGTCTACCAGAAAGCCACGATGAGAAAAGCAGTCTAGACAACATCCTCCAAGAGATTGTCAAAGAAAACTGTCCTGAGGTCCTGGAATCAGAAGATAAAATAGCTATTGATAGAATTCACCGGACTCCTCCTGAAAGAGATCCCAAACTGAAAACTCCAAGAAATATAGTAGCCAAATTCCAGAATTATAAGATTAAAGAAAAATTCTACAAGCAGCCAAAAAGAAACAATTCAAATATCGAGGAACTACAGTTAGGATCACACAGGACCTAGCAGCTTCTACATTAAAAGAGCGGAGGGACTGGAATTTGATATTTCGTAGGGCAAGAGAGCTAGGACTACAACCAAGGATTAACTACCCAGCAAAACTGAGCATAATCTTTCAGGCAAGGAGATGGACGTTTAATGAAGTAAGGGACTTCCAGACTTTCCTAATGAAAAAGCCAGAGCTCAATGGAAAATTTGATCTCCAATTACAAGACTCCAGAAGAACATAAAAAGGTAAACAAGGGTAACATAGACTCACACATGCAGAAGTGCACATACCCACACCCACAAACACAAGCTCATTACCTGGGATGCAACAAGAGCAAAATGTTCACATCCCTATATGTGGAGCTGATAACTGTCAATATTTGAAATCTCTATGATTATCATGACCTGCAAAAGGGTTATACTTAGAGGGTGTGGGTATGAATGCACTAACATGGAGTCTAAAAAAAAAAAAGACTATTAAGGGGATCAATGGTACTGTAATGGGAAAAAGGAAAGGATGAGCTAGGAAAAGGTAAAATATGCCATCTGAAGAGGCATCAAAACACACTATAGAAGAAGGGAAAGTAAGAGGGAGAGGAACATCATTTAAACACTATTCTCACTGGTTCTGGTTCAAAGAAGGATCAAATTAATCAGTGAAGTTTAAGAATCTAACGTGAATAGACACATAAATTCATTAAATAGAGGAATTGGAGGGAGGGAGAGGAGCACTGTTTGAAATTTACTCTCATTGGTTTGGAATCAAACGGGGAGTAATTTACTCTGATAAGTATAAAAATTTGTTGTGTCCTATAGATAGTGGGAGGGTAAGGGGGGGTGAAAAGGAGGAGACTAAAGGGAGGGATTATAAGGGAGGGAAATAGTAGTAAGGGGAGAGGGTAGGTTAAGAAGGGGGGTCACTGGGTGGGAACACTGAGGGAGGGGGCGGTCAAAAGGGAAAACTTCAAGGAGGGGAAGGGAGAAGGAAGAAACAAAAACATAAACAGGGGAGGGAATAGGATGGAAGGGAAGAGACAGATAGTCATCATTACTGTGAATGTGAATGGGATGAACTCTCCCATAAAACAGAGGCGGATAGCAGAATGGATTAAAAACCATAATCCTACAATATGCTGTCTTCAAGAAACACATTTGAAACAAAGGGATACCCACAGGGTAAAGGTAAAAGGTTGGAGTAAAATTTATTATGCCTCAGCTAAAGTAAAAAAAGCAGGGGTAGCAATACTTATCTCAGATAAAGCAAAAGCAAAAATAGATCTAATTAAAAGAGATAAGGAAGGAAACTATATCCTACTAAAAGGCACCATTGAGAATGAAGCAATATCACTACTTAATATATATGCACCAAGTGGTATAGCATCCAAATTCCTAGAGGAGAAGTTAAAGGAATTAGAGGAAGAAATAGATAGCAAAACTATACTAGTGGGGGACCTTAATCTCCCCTCTCTGAACTCGATAAATCTAACCTCAAAATAAACAAGAAAGAAGTTAAGGAGGTGAATAGAATCTTAGAGAGACTAGATATGATGGATCTCTGGAGAAAACTGAATGGGGATAAAAAGGAATTTACTTTCTTCTCAGCAGTGCATGGTACATACTCAAAAATAGACCATGTACTAGGGCATAAAAACCTCACAATCCAGTGCAGAAAGGCAGAAATAGTAAGCGCATCATTCTCAGATCATGATGCAATAAAAATTATATGCAATAAAGGGCCATGGAAAGATAGACTAAAAACTAATTGGAAATTAAACAATTTAATCCTAAAAAATTGGTGGGTCAAAGAAGAAATTATAGAAACAATCAATAATTTCATTCAAGAGAATGATAATAATGAAACAACATACCAAAATTTGTGGGATGCACTAAAGGCAGTTCTCAGGGGAAGTTTTATATCCCTGAGTGCATACTTAATTAAAGCAGAGAGAAGGGAGGTCAGTGAATTGGACATGCAATTGAAAAAGCTAGAAAAAGAACAAATTGAAAATCCCCAATTTAGTACTAAATTAGAAATACTGAAAACCAAAGGTGAGATTAATAAAATTGAAATTAAGAAAACCATTGAATTAATAAATAAAACCAAGAGCTGGTTTTATGAAAAAATCAACAAAATTGATAGACCCTTAGTCAATATGATAAAAAAAAAGAAAGAAGAAAACCAAATTATGAGTATCAAAAATAAAAAGGGTGAATCTACCTCCAATGAAGAGGAAATCAACAAAATAATGAGGAATTATTTTTCCCAATTGTATGCACATAAATATGACAATCTTAGTGAAATGGATGAATATTTACAAAATCACAAATTGCCCAGATTAACTGAAGAGGAAGTGAATTACCTAAATAACCCCATCTCAGAAAAAGAAATCAAACAAGCCATCAATGAACTCCCTAGGAAAAAATCTCCAGGGCCAGATGGGTTCACTAGTGAATTCTATCAAACATTTAAAGAACAATTGATTCCAATACTCTACAAACTATTTGGGAAAATTAGTGAAGAAGGAGTCCTACCAAACTCTTTCTATGACACAAATATGGTACTGATTCCTAAATCAGGAAGAGATAAAACAGAGAAAGAAAATTATAGACCAATCTCCCTCATGAATTTAGACGCAAAAATTCTAAATAAAATATTAGCCAAAAGACTCCAACAACTTATCACAAAAATAATACACCCTGATCAGGTAGGATTCATTCCAGGAATGCAAGGATGGTTTAATATTAGGAAAACCATCAATATAATTGAGCATATCAACAACAAAACTAGCAAAAACCACATGATCATCTCAATAGATGCAGAAAAGGCTTTTGACAAAGTACAACATCCATTCCTATTAAAAACACTAGAAAGTATAGGAATAAATGGAGCCTTCCTTAAAATAGTTGCTAGCATCTATCTAAAACCATCAGCAAGTATTATATGCAATGGGGATAAACTAGAAGCCTTTCCAATAAGATCAGGAGTGAAACAAGGGTGTCCACTATCACCCCTCTTATTCAATCTGGTACTTGAAACGTTAGCAGTAGCAATTAGAGAAGAAAAAGAAATCAAAGGAATCAAATTAGGCAAAGAAGTGACCAAGCTGTCACTCTTTGCAGATGATATGATGATATACTTAGAGAATCCTAGAGAATCAAGTAAAAAATTACTTGAGACAATAAATAAATTTGGCAAAGTTGCAGGATATAAAATAAACCCACATAAATCCTCAGCATTCCTGTACATCTCTAATAAAACTCAACAGCAAGAGATAGAAAGAGAAATCCCATTTAAAGTCACTGTAGACATTATAAAATATTTGGGAATCTACTTGCCAAAACAAACCCAGAATCTATATGATCACAACTACAAAACACTTCTCACACAAATAAAAACAGATCTAAATAGTTGGAAAAATATCAATTGCTCGTGGCTGGGTTGAGCTAATATAATAAAAATGACAATTTTACCCAAACTAAATTATATATTTAGTGCCATTCCAATCAATTTACCAAAAAACTACTTTGTAGAGTTAGACAAAATAATAACAAAATTTATTTGGAAAAACAAAAGGTCTAGAATATCAAGGGAATTAATGAAAAGAAATGCTAGGGAAGGTGGACTAGCTATGCCAGATCTTAATCTGTATTATACAGCAGCAGTCATCAAAACTGCTTGGTACTGGCAGAGGTGTAGAGTAGTGGATCAATGGAATAGATTAGGTGCAGGAGACCCAGCAGTTAATGAATATAGCAATCTATTGTTTGATAAACCCAAAGACCCCAGTTTTTGGGATAAGAATGCACTATTTGACAAAAACTGCTGGGAAAACTGGAATACAGTATGGCAGAAACTGGGCATAGATCACTATCTAACACCATATACCAAAATCAAGTCTAAATGGGTGCATGATCTAGGTGTAAAGGATGATACTGTAAGCAATTTGGGAAAGCAAGGAATAGTTTACCTGACAGATCTGTGGAGAGGGGAAGATTTTAGGACGAAACAAGAATTAGAGAGCATTATAAAATGCAAAATGGACAATTTTGATTACATTAAATTGAAAAGCTTCTGCACAAACAAAGCCAATGTAACCAAGATCAAGAGGGAGGTGGGAAATTGGGAAAGAATTTTTACAACCTGTGTCTCTGATAAAGGACTCATTTCTAAAATTTATAGAGAATTGAGCCAAATCTATATGAATACAAGTCATTCCCCAATTGATAAATGGTCAAAGGATATGAATAGGAAGTTTTCAGAGAAAGAAATTAAAGATATCTATAAGCATATGAAGAAATGCTCTAAATCACTATTAATTAGAGAAATGCAAATCAAAACAACTCTGAGATACCACATCTCTCCAGTCAGATTGGCTAAGATGACAAAACAAGAAAGTGACAAATGCTGGAGAGGATGTGGGCAAATTGGAACGCTAATACATTGCTGGTGGAGTTGTGAACTTATCCAACCATTCTGGAGAGCAATCTGGAATTATGCCCAAAGGATTATAAATAATTTCATACCCTTTGACCCAGCCATACCACTCCTAGGGTTATATCCCAAAGAGATCATAGTAGTGGGAGGAAGAACCATATGTACAAAAATATTTTTAGCAGCCCTTTTTGTGGTTGCAAAGAATTGGAAACTAAAGGAGTGCCCATCAATTGGGGAATGGCTAAACAAGTTGTGGTATATGAATGTAATGGAATTTTATTGTGCTATAAGAAACGAGGAGGTGACGGATTTCATAATTACCTGGAGAGACTTATACAAACTGATGCTGAGCGAGAAGAGTAGAATCAGAAGAAATTTGTATACAATCACAGACATACCATATCTGTGACGACCAACTATGACAGACTGGACTCTTTTCAGCAATGCAGTGATATAAGTTAATCCCGAATGACTCAAGAAAGTGAGAAATGTGCCATCCAGAGATATAACTAGAAAGAACTGAGCCTGAATCCTGATGGAAGCAAACTAAATGATCTTGTTCTTCTCATTGTTTGGTTGTACTTCTTCCTTACCATCTTTCATCCCACCTAGTACAATATGCCTTTGTAATTGGAATAATGTTTAATATGAATGCATTTGCAGACCCTATACTGTACTATATGATGTCATGAGGGGAGGGGGGAGGGAAGTAAAGGAAATTTGAAAATCAAGGAACTATGGAATTGAATCTTGTCAACTGAAACTAAACTAATAAATTAATTTAAAAAAAATGTGCTTAATTGCACAACCAAAAAAAAAACCTTATTAAGGGGTCCAAAGGTACTGTAATGGGATAAAAGAAAAGGATGAGACAAAAAAAGGTCAATTATGCCATACAAAGAGGCATAAAAACACACTTTAGTAGAGGGGAAGGAAAGAGGGAGAGGAACATCATTTGAACATTATTCTCACTGGTCCTGGTTCAAAGAGGGATCAACATAATCAGTTAAGTTTAAGATTCTAATGTGAAAAGACACAAAAACTCATTAAATAGAGGAAAAGGAGGGAAGGAGAGGAGCACTATATGAAATTTACTCTCATTGGTTTGGGGTCAAAGGGGGAATAACATACTCCGATAAGTATAAAAACTTATTGTGTCCTATAGGCAGTAGAAGGATAAGGGGAAGATAAGAAAGGAGGGATTAAAAGGGAGGGAAATAGTAGTAAGGGGAGAGGGTAGGTAAAGAAGGGGGGGATCATAGGGAGGGAACACTGAGGGAGGTAGTGTTCAAAAGGAAAACCCTTAAGGAGGGGAAGGGAGAAGGAAGAAACAAAAACATAAGCAGGAGAGGGAATAGCATGGAGGGGAAGAGACAGATAGTCATCATTACTGTGAATGTGAATGTAATGTACTCTCCCATAAAACAGAGGCAGATAGCAGAATTGATTAATAACCATAATCCTACAATATGCTGTTTACAAGAAACACATCTGAAACAGAGGGATACACAAAGGGTAAAGGTAAAAGGCTGGAGTAGAATATATTATGCCTCAGCCAAAGTGAAAAAAAAGCAGGGGTAGCAATACTTATCTCAGATAAAGCAAAAGCAAAAATAGATCTAATTAAAAGAGATAAGGAAGGAAACTATATCCTGCTAAAAGGCACCATCAAGAATGATGCAATATCATTACTTAATATATATGCACCAAGTGGTATAGCATGCAAATTCCTAGAGGAGAAGATAAGGGAATTAGAGGAAGAAATAGATAGCAAAACTATACTAGTGAGGGACCTTAATCTCTCCCTCTCTGAACTTGACAAATCTAACCTCAAAATTAACAAGAAAGAAGTTAAGGAGGTGAATAGAATTTTAGAGAGGGTAGGCATGATAGATCCCTGGAGAAAACTGAATGGGGTTAAAAAGGAATGTACCTTCTTCTCAGTGATACATGGCATATACACAAAAATTGACCATGTACTAGGACATAAAAAATCCTCACAATTCAGTGCAGAAAGGCAGAAATATTAAATGCATTATTCTCAGATCATGATGCAATAAAAAACATATGCAATAAAGGGCCATGGAAAGATAGACTAAAAACTAATTGGAAATTAAACAATTTAATCCTAAAGAATGAGTGGGTCAAACAAGAAATTATAGAAACAATCAGTAACTTCATTTAAGAGAATGACAATAATGAAACAACATACCAAAATCTGTGGGATGCAGTAAAGGCAGTTCTTAGGGGAAGATTTATATCCCTGAGTGCAGACACGAATAAATTAGAGAAAAAGGAGGTCAATGAATTGGGCATGCAATTGAAAAAGCTAGAGAAAGAACAAATTGAAAATCCCCAATTAAATACTAAATTGGAAATACTAAAAACCAAAGGAGAGATTAATAAATTGGAAATTAAGAAAACTATTGAATTAATAAACTAAGAGCTGGTTTTGTGAAAAAGCAATAAAAGTGATAGACCCTTAGTCAGTATGATAAAAAAAAATAAAGAAGAAAACCAAATTATGAGTATCAAAAATGAAAAGGGTGAATCTACCTCCACTGAAGAGGAAATCAAAACAATAATTAGGAATTATTTTGCCCGATTACATGCACATAAATTTGAAAATCTTAGTGAAACGGATGGATATTTACATAAATATGTTGTCCAGATTAACTGAAGAGGAAGTAAATTACTTAAATAACCCCATCTCAGAAGAAGAAATTGAACAAGCCAACAGTGGACTCCCTAGGAAAAAATCTCCAGAGCCAGAATGGATTTACTAGTGAATTCTATCACAAACATTTAAAAAACAATTGATTCCAATACTCTACAAACTATTGGGGAAAATTAGTGAAGAAGGAGTCCTACTAAATTCTTTTTATGACACAAATATGGTACTGATACCTAAATGAGGAAGAGATATAACAGAGAAAGAAAATTATAGACCTATTTCCCACATGAATATAGAAGCAAAAGTTTTAAATAAAATATTAGCAAAAAGACTACAGCAACTTATCACAAGAATAATATATTTTGATCAGGTAGGATTTATTCCAGGAATAAAGAATGGTTTAATATTAAGAAAATCATCAGTATAATTGATCATATAAACAATAAAACTAGCAGAAACCACATGATTATCTCAATAGATGAAGAAAAGGCTTTTGACAAAATACAATATCCATTCCTATTAAAAACACTAGAAAGTATAGGAATAAATGGAGCCTTCCTTAAAATAATATGTAGCATCTATTTAAAGCCATCAGCAAGTAATATATGTAATGGGGATAAGCTAGAAGAATTTCCAATAAGATTAGGCATGAAAGAAGGGTGTCCACTATCACCCCTCTTATTCAATCTGGTACTAGAAATGTTAGCAGTAGCAATTAGAGAAGAAAAGAAATCAAAGGAATAAAATTAGGCAAAGAAGAGACCAAGCCGTCACTCTTTGCAGATAATATGATGATATACTTAGAGAATCCTAGAGAATCAAGTAGAAAACTACTTGAGACAATAAATAAATTTGGCAAAGTTGCAGGACATAAAATAAACCCACATAAATCCTTGCCATTCCTGTATATTTCTTTTTTTTTTTTTTTTTGGAGGGCAATTGGGATTAAGTAACTCGCCCAAGGTCACACGGCTAGGTTTTTGTTTGTGTGTGCATTAAGTGTTTGAGCCCGGATCCGAACTCAGGTACTTCTGACTCCAGGGCCGCCGCTCTACTCACTGCGCCACCTAGCCGCCCCCATTCCTGTATATTTCTAATGATATTCAACAGCAAGGGATAGAAAGAGAAATCCCATTTAAAGTTATTGTAGACATTATAAAATATTTGGGAATCTACCTGCCAAAACAAACTTAGGACCTATATGATTACAGCTACCAAACAGTTTTCACACAAATAAGGTCAGATCTAACTAATTTGAAAAATATCCATTACTCATGGCTGGGTAGAGCTAATATAATAAAAATGACCATTTTACCTAAATTAAATTATATATTTAGTACCATACCAATCAACTTACAAAGGAACTACTTTATAGAGCTAGAAAAAATAGTAATAAAATTCATTTGGAAGAACAAACGGTCCAGAATATCAAGGTGGACTAGCTATACCAGATTTTAATCTGTATTACAACACAGCAGTCATCAAAACTACTTGGTACTGGCTGAGAAATAGAGCAGTGGATCAATGGAATAGATTGGGCACATGAGACTCAGCAGTAAATAACTATAGTAATCTATTGTTTGGTAAATCCAAGGACCCCAGTTTTGGGGATAAGAACTCACTCTTTGACAAAAACCGCTGGGAAAACTGGAATATAGTATGGCAGAAACTGGGCATAGACCATTATCTAACACCATATATGAAAATCAAGTCTAAATGGGTGCATAATCTAGGTATAAAGGCTGATACCATAAGCAATCTGGGAAAGCAAGGAATAGTTTACCTTTCAGATTTGTGGAGGGGGAAGACTTTATGACCAAACAAGAATTAGAGAGCATTATAAAAATGCAAAAAGCCAATGTAACCAAGATTAAGAGGGAAGTGGGAAATTGGGAAAACATTTTTACAACCTATGATTCTGATAAAGGCCTCATTTCTAAAATATACAGAGAATTGAGTCAAATCTACAAAAATACAAGTCATTCCCCAATTGATAAATGGTCAAAGGATATGAACAGGCAGTTCTCAGAGGACGAAATTAAAGATATCTATAAGCATATGAAAAAATGCACTAACACTATTGATTAGAGAAATGCACATCAGAACAACTCTGAGGTACCACATCTCACCAGTAAGATTGGCTAAGGTGACAAAACAGGAAAATGACAAATGCTGGAGAGGATGTGGAAAAATTGGAAGACTAATGCATTGTTGGTGGAGTTGTGAGCTGATTCAACCATTCTGGAGAGCAATCTGGAACTATGCCCAAAAGGCTATAAATAATTTCATACCCTTTGACCCAGCAATACCACTTCTAGGGTCATATCCCAAAGAGATCATAGAAGTGGGAGGAAGACCCATATGTACAAAAATATTTATAGCAGTTCTTTTTGTGGTGGCAAAGAAATGGAAATTACCAGGGTGCCCATGAATTGGGGAATGGCTGAACAAGTTGTGGTATATGAATGTAATGGAATACTATTGTGCTATAAGAAATTAGGAGCAGATGGACTTCTTATTTACCTAGAGAGGCATATACAAACTGATGCTGAGTGAGAAGAGTAGAATCAGGAGAAATTTGTACACAATTATAGACACAATGTTATGTTTGCTGACCAACTTTGATAGACTGAACTCTTCTCAGCAATGCAGAGTTATAAGTCAACCCCTAAAGACTCATGATGGAGAGAGATGTCTACATCCAGAGAAAGAACTAGAAAGAACCAAGTATGAATCCAGATTGAAGCAAACTACCTGATCTTTTTCTTTTTCTTGTATAGTTTTGTTTCCTCTTTTCCATTGTTCATTCCATCTGATACAATCCTTCTTTATAACCTGACTAATTTCTAATGTGAAAGTATTTGCAGACCCTATACTTGATTGTATGCCACCATGGGGAGGGGGAAGAGGGAAGGAAGGGAGAGAAAATTTGAAACTCAAGGAATTGTGGAACTGAATCTTGTAATCTAAAAGTAAACAAACAGATTAATAAAGACCAAAAATTTAAAAAAAGAAAATAAAAAGAATCTCAAAAGCTCACTGAAGAGAATCATTCCTTCAGAATTAGACTGGAGCAAATGGAAGCTAGTGACTTCATGAGAAATCAAGATACTATTAAACAGATCCAAACAAGTAAAAAAATAGAAGGCAATGTGAAATATCTCACTGGAAAAACCATGTACCTGGAAAATAGATCCATGAGATGTAATTTTAAAATTATTGGACTCCCTGAAAGCCATGATCAAAAAAAGAACCTAGAAATCATCCTTCAAGAAATTCTCAAGGAAAATTGCCCTGATGTTTTAGAACCAGAGGACACAATAGATGTTGAAAGAATCCACCAATCACCTCCTGAAAAAGATCCCAAAAAGAAAACCCCTAGGAATATTATAGCCAGGTTCTGGAGTTCCCATAGCAAGAAGAAAATATTACAAGCAGCCAAGAAGAAACAATTTGAATATGTGGAAACAGAATAAGGATAACACAGGATCTGGCAGCCTCTACACTGAGGGAATCAAAGGGCTTGGAATTTGATATTCCAGAAAGCAAGGAAACTGGGATTAAAACCAACAATCACCTACCCAGCAAAACTGTATATCGTGTTTCAGGGGAAAATACAGTCACTCAATGAAACAGAGGACTTTCAAGCATTCTTGATGAAAAAACCAGAGTTGAATAGAAAATTTGACATTCAGATACAAGAAGCAAGAGAAGCACGAGAAGGTAAACAGAGAAAAGAAATCATAGGGAACTTATCAAAGATGAACTATATATATATTCCTACATGGAAAAACGGTAATTGTAACTTATGAAATTTTTCTCAGTATGAGACTAGTTGAAGGGAATATAAATGTATATGTATATGTGTATGTATATGTATATGTATATGTATATGTATATGTATATGTATATGTATATGTATATACATATATATGTCTACATAGTAGGGTATGTGGGTATATCAATACATATGTGAGTGTGTGTATATATGTGTACAGGTATACATAGACACAGGGCACAGGACCAATTGAATAGGAAGGGATGATACTTAAAAGATGAAATTGAAAGGTGAGAGAGGAATATAATGAGAGGAGATGGAGAGATACGAATGGGGTAAATTATCTTGTATAGAATAGGCAGGGGAAAACTGTTATAATGGAGGGGAAGAACAGGAAGGCAAAAAGGAATGGGTCAACCTTACTCTCATTGAATTTGGTTTAGTGAGGGAATGACATAGACACTAAATTGTGTATCTTGCCCTACAGGAGAGTAGGGGGGAAGGGGATGAGAGGGGGATGATGGAAGGGAGGGCAGGTTGCAGGTGAGACAAGTTAGAAGCGTACACTTTTGGAAAGGGACGTGGTCAAAATAGAGAATAGAACAAGTGGGGGGTGGGATAGGATGGAGGGAAATACAGTCAATCTTTCACAATATATCCACTATGGAAATATTTTGCATAGCTAACCATGTACAACCTATATTGAATTGCTTATCTTCCCTGTAAGGGTGGGTGACAAGTGAACAAGGGAAAGAATCTGGAATTCAAAGTTTTAAAATCAAATGTTTAAAAACTATTTTTTTACATGCAACTGGGAAATACAATATACAGGCACTGGGGTATAGAGATCCATCTTGATCTACTGGAAAGTCGCAGGGGGAATGGGGGAGGATATAGGAGAGATCAGATAGGTGGAGGGGATATACAGTGGGATCTCTGTTTGGGGGTGGTGGGTAGGGGAAAGATGGGAAGAAAATTTGTAACTCCAAATCATGTGGAAATGAATGTTGTAATCTAAAAATAAACATAAAATTTAATTTAAAAAAAAGAACCCCTGATCTAGGTGCTGTGGACAGATCCTGGATCTTTTCCTTCCAGAGCATAGTGTATTTCCAAAAGTGACCCAACCCCCAGCCCCCATATTCCCTCCACTCCTTTCCTCTCAGACCTGTGGAGAAATATATTATATCAATCACCATTCTCTTATGGCAGAAGATAACAATAAAATCAGTTTTAGAAAGATGTTTCAATAGTGTCACCCTGTCAAATATTCAGAATCTTCATGCAGGGGAAGTAACATGGTTTCTTGCATAAGTAATGAGATGGGGCAGCTAGGTTGTACAGTGAATGGACACTGGCCCTGGAGTCAGGAGGACCTGAGTTCAAATTTGGCCCCAGACACTTAACACTTACTAGATGTGTGACCTTGGGCAACTCAACCCCAATTGCCCTGCCTTCCCTCCTCCAAAAAAAAAAAAAAAAGGCAAAAAACCCCAAAGTAAGTAATGAGACAGTCACATCTGGATTCCAATCCACACTATGCCCTGGCAAATGATTCTACCACTATGAATTTGGTTTCCTCATCTGTAAAAATAGGATGATAACATCAACACTAGCTACTTGCTTGAGGAAAGCACTTTGCTATAGAACTACAGCTACATGGTAGTTGAAGGTGATAATTATCCATATTTCCATGGCATTTTACCATTTACTTATTGCTTTCCTCATGAGAGCCACTAAATTAATGATTATAAACTGCTTGAGGGCGGGTAGTATGGTTTAATTGTTTGCTTTTTTCCATCTTTTTTTTTTTTAGTTTCCTATTGAATTTATAACATTCAATGGAAAAGATCACTGATTTTGGAGACAGGAAACCTGAGTTCTAGTTCTGACTCAAACATTTACTAGCTCTATGACCATTGGCATTTCATTTATTTCTCAATAATCTCAGTTTCCTCATCTTTAAAATGGGAATAGCAACACCTATCCTATAACCTATCTCATATTGTTGTTGAAGAAAGTGCTTTGTAAAGCCTCCAGTGTTGGAAAAAAAAATGGGAGTTGAGATTATTGATGATAGGACAAATAGCAAAGGAAATCTGTATGGCAACTAGTCTGCATGTGATAAGCAGTGGGGTCAGGAGAAGGTTGGAAACCTACAATTCCTTATCAGATCTTCACTTCCAGGATTGGCTTCAGGAAACCTAGACTGACCTTCCTTGCCAGGACTATTTCTACACTGGCAGCAGTAACCCCTCCCTCCTCCTTCATCTTCTCTCTCCTCACCCTATCCAGTATAGAAATCTCTGGCACTTCAGGGCTATACTTGGAAAGCCTGTGGATGTGATTACCCTATTTCCTTCCAGGAAAGAAAAGAAAGCAAGTAGCCTCTGCTTTCACAGGATTATTTGAAAGTGGACATCAAAAGAGGACAATGGCCCCGGAAGGGCAGTCTCTGTGCTGAGCTCCTGTCTCTACGGAAAGGTCCTAAGTCATGGAAACAAATAATGCAGCCTGAGCTGACATGAGCTACATCAGCACCCCTTAACCAAGTCATACTTCACAATATTTTTTCTACATTTTTTTTAGTATAATCAAGAACAAATGTTGACTGCCCTGAACTTGCTTTCCTCGAATTAAAAAAAGACCTCTAACCACAGAATTTTTTATTAGCTGGTTCTTTCTTTTCTTTTCTTCTTCCTTTTTTTTCCTTTGGTTGTTTTCCTTTACAAATGAGAAAATTCTTATAAATTAAAGCCAGGCATGTTTGTATGATCCATTAAAAAAACAAGTGATGTTTTTATCATTTTTTTTAATTTACACACTCTCCTTTGCACTCACCTCGTGTTATGTTACAAGCCCTTCCTAGTCAGTCTCAGAAGCCAGGAGATGTTGGCGTGTGGTCTTTTCCCTTGCTCCATCAGCCTTCTAAGCCAAAAAGGCACCAAAAGTTTTTCTACTGGGAGAGAGGAAATGGAGGGAGGGAGGTTTACAGAGGTTGGGGTCTGTGTTCATTTCTCATGTACTCAATCACATACACTACACTGTACATGTAATTAATCCCTAATATATTATATGACCATAAAACTGGCACAATTTCATATCTCATTAAAATAAGTAGTACGGGCAGGACAATATAATGTGCACCACATACCTTCCTCTCCGATAGAAACAGGGTCATGTTTTTATAGCGTCACATAGATTTTACATAACCAGGCTATCCCGTCTGGGGCCAGGCACAGTGCAGAGTCAGCGATGATAGAGAAAGAGATGGGGGAGGAGGGACAGGCAAATGCATTCTGACAACGCCGGGACCTAAGCCACCATCAGGCCCAAAGAGCCAGGTCTATTTCAGCTCCACCACCCCCCCCAAAGGCCCAAGTGAAAAGGGAAAATCAATATTTATAAGTGGAAAAGGACCCAATAAGTTGCTGGGAAAGTTCCTTCCATTTATATCTTTGTAACTAAGTAGGTACATTCATGCGGGCAGTAAAGGGAAGAATTAGCCAGGCTAGGAGCTGGGCTTCTGTGGTATCTCTGCCCTGGCTCCAGCCCACTGCTGTTGGAGTCACCAGAAACTCAATTAACCTCACAATGCCTCCACTTCGCCCTTCATTAGGGGTTATTTATTTGATTTTTTTAAACTGTGCCCTTTGTGATAAAAATTACCTCAGGGCACAAATACAAAAAGAGTAACAATTAATTAAACTACATAAAACAGAGAGCTGATGGCCAGCAGTTTAAAAGAAAGTTCAATGATAATGAATCTAAAAAAGTATGCCTCTTTCACTGTGCCCTGGTCAGTAACAGTCCAAAAACCCCAGGAAAGTCACCATACCACGGTCTTGAATTTCCCAGAATTTTGGAACTGTTAGGAGGCTTTTACCCCAGCTGCCAGAAGAGCACAGGGAGAATGGTGTCACTCAGGAAAAAAAACAAAAAACTTCTGACTAGGAGAGTCTCTGAATTCAAATTATTTCCTTGGGAGTAGGACCTACACTCTTTGGCAATCTACTCTCCTAATCCACTGGTGCTCTCAGAGATCTCTTGAGTGACTCCATAGAAAGGGTATTTAGAAAAACAAAAGAAACCCAGTCACATGAACTAATGGATAATGAGTCAAGCAAAATTGAGAAAACTGTATTCCATGACTACAATATAAAAGAAAAGAACAGTAAAATAGAGTGTCCACTCTTAGCCCCAAGGAGATATAAAGAAGTGCACCACACTCCTTTCTGAGGGGGCCTGCTCTTGTGAAATGTTTCAAACGCTGACAGACATCTGGTTGCTGTATGGGTTGACTTTGGTTAGTTTTTTTTTCCTCTGTCACAAGGTTCGCTGCATTCAAAAGAAGTCCACCCTTGGAAATGACTGATATAAAATGACTGAAATGTGATATAACATTTTATATTTCACAAAATAATATAAAATTATTATTATAACAATAACAACAACAACCCAAAGGTATGATTGTAAATAGAGTAGAAACAAACCAGCAAGAATTGAGTTTGAGGTAAGTTCTTCTTAGCCATCACTGAGCTCTGAGCTGCCCTCATGACCCAAGTATCTGCAGAGGAAGGAGAGAGAATTTCAAGGGACAAAAGGGGAGTCCTCAAACTTCCAAAGTTTCTAGGGGATTCTTTATTCCTAATGATAGAACTAACCCCCGCCCACCCTAGCAAAACTAACTCAGGGAACCCAGGGCTTCTTTTATTCTAACCTGGGCCTGAGCCTAAGACTGGTCCCAGATTCTGGGATAAGGCTGACTGTGTCTTTGAGTGGGACTAAATTGCCCTAGTTAATGGTATGACTCATTTACTGAAGCTCCTAACAGTCTACCCTCACACCAGCTGTTAGTGATATGCCCTTCTGATATGAGCTACCACTAGCAAAGCAAACTGGCCCCTCTGAATTAGAGACCTCAGTCTTTTGGGTTCTTTTAGTTTTTCATTTGTTTGATTGTTTTGCTCCCTGCTTGTCAGGCAGAAGATTGAGAGAATGTTGAGACTATGTAACATTATGGATGAGTTTACTCTAGCTCTGACCTGACATTAACAACTGGAAACACTAGGCATTTTGGAGTCTACCATTTAGCCTATGACTTCTGAAGGAAGTTTTGAATTTAGGAGTCATAGCATCTTAGAGGTGGAGGGCTATTAGCCTAGCCTCCCATGAGCCATAGACACCCAACAACAATAATCTCTTGAATTAGGGGATGATTTAGAGGTAGGAAAGCATTCTATCTGCTTGGGACTGCTGAGTCAGTGTCCTACACGATACAGAAGGATGAGATACTTTTCTGAAACTCTTCTCCTCATAACTTCTGCATTAGGTGTGAAATGATGAGACGTGAACATTCCACACTGGAATAACAAGTAAAAGACCAAGGGCAGGGTAGGGGAAGAGAGAAGAGGTGGGTTAATACAAGTCTAAAGTTAAACTTGAGGAAGTTAATAATCCCATTAACATTTGCTTCTCATTGGATACCATGTGGTTCTGTGTCCAGTTCTGAAAGCAACAGGAAGCAAGTTCCAGTGAGACAAATAAAAAGCCCAACAGACAGAGTTTCTGGGTAATTGATAATCAATTTATCCATTAGGTTAGCAAATAATCAATAAATTGATGGTCTGTGGTCTCTTTTGGCAACCAAAGACAGAACCATGAAGATTCCTTGAATGCTTAAATACCTTTGGAAAAGGAGGTACTCGTGACAGATGAAAATAAAGTCTGACTGGTTCACCAGAACAGTTAATGAGGGAATGGATATATTAATGAGGAAATGGGCCAAAAAACTTCAACTCCTCCTGCTGAGAATGTCACTTGACCATGAGGCTCAGCTGCCTTCTGCAATCCGAACAAAGGAATTCATCTCACACAGACCACTCTGGTTGGTTTCCTCCTTCATATGTTGGGTCACCCTAAATTCTAATGGAGAGTTCAAAGAACAGGGGCTCATTTCCCAAGGGCAAGAATTCACCTAGAAGGGCATATACCTGAAGAATTTGGGCAATCTCCTCTATCAGCAATGTCCTTCAGAGACTAATGACTGACCTGAAAGGGCTGACTGCTGAATGAGGAAATAGAAAGGAAAAACTCAATCCTAATTTAGTAATTGGTTATTAATATAATAGAAAATAGCAATTTCTGTCATTAACAAAGTGTGAGGGATAATTTGCAGTGAAGTTTCCCCATTCTGAAAAATCAAATCTAGAGTGGCTTCAGCATCCACTAGACCTAAGTTTAGAAGTCACCTGACCTTACAGGAATCTGGGACTTAGAGCAATGGAGACCCTCCCCAGTGCCACCTCACTACAAGATATGCCAAATAAGGATAAAACTGCCTTCCTGGCCTTGCATTGGACACCCACACGTTTCCATGTCCTTTGTCTCCAAGATAGATTCCCACACTTAGGTTGTGGGCCTGCCTCCCTACCAATGAGAGTGAAGGCCAGTTGGGGGGTTGGGTTTCTGCATTAGAGGGTTATATAACCATGGGCTTGCTTCTACCTGTTGCTCTCTCCCTGGCAGATGCCATTTGAGCCACAGGAGCAGAGGGCCCTTTCTCATGAGAAAGAATAAAGACCTTTTCTGATCTCAGACTCAGACTCTTTTATCCCACAACAAAGTGATTAGTGTGATGAGGGGGCTCAGAGCTATGTTACATGCTATTGTAGGGAACATTCAGAGATTGGAGTGGGGAATATTTGATGGGAGAAAGACAGTTGTCCTCAAATATTTGAAAGGGTGTCATGAGGAAGAGAGATCAGACTTGTTTTGCTTGACTCTGGAAATTGGGGACTGGAAGCAATGAATGGAAGTTGCTGAGAGAATTATTTCAGTTCACCACGGGGAAAATCATCTCAACAGAATGAGCTGTCTCTTGAGGCCATTAGAAAGCTTCCCCCTCCCTCCCAATGAAGAGGCATCAAGCAAAGATCGGATGACCACTTGTCAGGAATGCTATTGGAGAGATTCCTGGTTTGAAGACATATTTGACTAGAAGGAGCAATTCTGTAAGAAAGGATTTAAAGCTCTGGGATTTGAAAGCCTGAAGGTTAAAACATTAGCAAAACAAACTTGATCTGAAAACACTAGATTTACAAAGCATAAAGATGCATCCAGATAAGAACAGAGGGTCATTGAAGCATTTTTTTAATGCTGTGCCCAGAGCTTCCATGCCAGAATGAATCCTACAATCCACAAGAATTGTCAAAGTGACTACCCTTCTGACTTCAATAGAGCCTTAGACCATGCCTAGGCAATCACAGTGGCCTCAGATTTAAGACTGGGGGGACTTCAGAGGCCATGAAGTCCATCCCCCTCTCACTGTGGGATCAGAGACCCAAAGATGTTAAGTGATTTGCCCAAAGATGCACAGGGAGAAAATAAAGAAGGGCAGGATTTGAACCCAGGTCCTCTGACTCAAAATCCAGTGCTGTCTCTACTGTACCATGTTATGTCTCTATCAATCAAAGAGAAGAAAAGGGCCGATTAACTGTCTAAGTGAATCTGAGCAGAAGAAACCACTAGTCTCAATAATTTGGCTCTCTAAAGTATAAAAGAGAAGCAAAGGATTAAGCAATTATCCAGTGAGTCTAAGCTGTGTAGACAGCTAGTCCTTAAATTATTCAGACTATTAGCAATGCAGCCCACATTTACCAGATGGACAGCCCACCCTCCCCTTCACTAGGGCTCTGGAGACCCAGTATATTCATACTGTTGTGAATAGAAAGCCTCCTACAGAAACATTACTCATGTTGTTTGTGGAGAAATGGGTATTCTCACAGTGTTTCCCTCAGATACTAAATAAATCAGCTAACCATTCATTCAACAAACATTTATTGGGCACTTACTATGTGCCATGCATGATACTAGGTGCTGGGAGGAAGACCTACAGCAAGTGGTGACAGCTGGCATTTATACAATGCTTTGAGGTTTGCAGAGCAACTTAAAGACATTAGCTTAGCAAATCTAACAATCTATGTTCTAGAGGCTACAGAAACCTGCTTACCATCATCTCCATTTTACAGAGGAGGAAGTTGACACTCAGAGAGGTAATGCAATTAGGCTATGGTCATGAAACTCCAAATTTTTAAAGGAAAAATTTGATTACTGATCTCCCCCAACTCCAGGTCTAATATATATTCTATTGTTCTATGTTTCCTAAACAAAACATAGGCCCCTCCCTTCCTGGGGTGTACATTCTAATAGAGATTCAAGGGATGCATTCAGGAAATCATAATGGAGGGTGATGCTTCCTCACCTATGTCTCTTAGGTTCCTGGCTTCCTTTAAGACTCATTTCAAAGCCTACCTTCTACAAGGCCTCTTTCTTTCCCAGTTGCCCCAGCTGCTAGCACCTCTCCATTCAGGTGATTTTTCATTTATTCTGGACTTATAGGAGCCTGGTTATTTATGGGTCGTCTCCCCTAATAGAATGTGAGCTTGCAGGTAGAGCCTGTTTTATCTTTCTATGATCCCCAAATTTATGAGTGACTGGCACATAGTCATTGTTTAATAAATGCTTGTTGACTGATTTTGTAAGGGGCCAGGGAATGGGAGGAGGTGGAAGAGGAAAGAGAGGTTATTTAATGTAGTGGAAGGAGCATTAAATCTCAAGGCAGAGAGTCTTGGTTTAAATGTAGCTCATTCACTCCTTGCTCCCCTGTGACATGTCCAGACTCTCCTTCTGCTATCACCTCTCTTCCTTTAAGGTTTACTCTGTACTGTAAAATACTTTTTTTGCCATCATCCACTGACTCTCCTCCAACCCTAGTGAGCCCAACATCTGCCTCAAAATCATATTCTGCTCCCCAACCCTTAGCCTCTAAGCTACTAGGAAATAAAATGCAAAGGGAAAGGGAATGGACATTAATTAAGCACCTACACTGTGCTAAGGGCTATACAAATATTCTCTCTTTTGATCCTTACAACAACCCTGGGAGAGAGATGATATTATTATCCCCATTTTATAGATGAGGAAACAGGCAGAGAGAGATTAGGTTACTTGCCTCAGGTGACATAGCTAGGAAGCTTCTGAGGCTGGATTTGAATGAAGGTCTGACTTTATCCACTCTGTCTCCTAGTTGTATAAAGGACCCGTTTGAAATCAGAAAGGTCTGTGATCAAATTGTGCCTCAGACACTTAGCTGTGTGACCTGGACCTGTAACCTTTTTCTGCCTCAGTTTCCTCATCAGTACCATGAGAGAAGTAGCTTTTGCTCCTTCTAACATCCCATCAGCTCTAAGGCCATGACTTTATGATCTTATAATACCCTAGGTTCCCAGTTCCTTGGTCTCCCCAATTTCTGTTAACTTTGACACCATTTTTACTTCCACCACTAACAGTTATAGTCACTATAATTTAGATATTTAATCCGATAGCAGTGAGAAGGATGGCCTGAACAGAGAAGGGCGTAGAAGTTGGAAGACAAGTTAGGAAGGAGGCTAGTTAAATAATTCAGGATATTAGGACAGTGGTAGTAAGAACAGAGGAATGGAAAAATGGGAAAGGGAAACACTACATAGAAACCACTAGTCCTAGTAGTTATGTGAATATGAGAGGTGGGGGTGGGGGGGAAGGTCAAAGTTAACCCGAAGGACTCCAACTTCAAAGACTGGATGAATGATGGTACCATTGGTAGAAATCCAGAAGTCAGAAGGAGTGTAGGCTTTAGGAAGAAACTAATAATTCCTGGACAATCACACAATGTTCTACACAAGCATTTGAAATAATTTCTTGAAAGAAGATTGTAGACTCTGTCTAAATACAGTCTGAAAGAGAAAGAACACAGCTGAGTATAGATAGTCAAATGACTTGTTAACTGCCAAAACAACCAGTTGTGACGGGTTTAATGAAATTCACTTTCTATTTATTTTCAAAAACAATCCATTATTCAGCTAAATTCAACTCATGTTGAAGTACCTACAAGTGCCTACACATAGACTGAGTCCCCAAGGGATTGGCAAGCTGCCCATTGATTCCTTGTGGCCATGTTTCTGTGTCTAGAGGTAGAAATGGGCTCCAAAGATAGACTTGGGAGAGGTCTAGAAGGGAGAAGAAACTGAAATGAGTAGATCCAAGGGGCCAGATGTTGACGAAGGTCTCGTGTCTCAGGCAGAGGGAAGGAGAGCTCTATTTACAGTAGAAGACAAAAAGAAACAATTTTGTGCAGGCTCATCCTATTCCTGAGTGTGATATTTGTCCACATCATAAAACCACAGGATGCAATGTGTCTGACATTACCCCCAAATGATATAATCTGGCCTAATGATGTTATAATAAATCCCAAATGAACTAACCATCATTGGGCAGTCATTTCAAAGTGTTCCTGAAATAGTTTTTACAGAATAAAGTATTTGTTTGCCAAGCACTGTTCAGACACTCACACCAGGCTTAGGGAGTTAGGTCACACACACACATTTACACATCTTGTGGCTTTTTCTCTTGGCTGGAATTCTTGCTTTTTTTTTCTTTAAGAAAATCAAAGTGTTTTGTAACTTTTTTTAATATTAAGGATGAGATTGGGCATTTTCTCAGTGTAATAGAATGTCTCCCAGGGTGGTGTTTCCTTCTGTTCAAAATCAGCAGTTTAGGGATTACTTGGTTAATGAAAGCCAATGACCTTTCATCTCAGGCCTCACCTCCCTGGGCTGTACACAGACCACTCACCACTTTCTCTGGTCATGGGTTCTGAAGTTTTCCTCTGTATGTGTGTTTTTTACAAACATCACTGAAGGTAAGTTTCTGGCGATGCTTTGCCATCTGATCTCACAGGCACGGGAGGGAGTTTGGCTGATCTGGGGCTTGTTTGAACTTCTTCCAAGTGAATCTTTCAGCACTTTCAGCCCCAAAGCACAAAGAACCACAGGAAAACATGCCTCTCCCAGAGTCGGGGCAGCAACTTCATCTTGGCTCAGTACCAGCCTCAGGGCAACTGGGACTTTTATATGATTCTGTGACTTCCAGCAAGATGAACTCACCTCTACCACAGTCTTTCCTCATTGTCTCCATTCCCATTATGAGTCATTCTATCTTGGTGGACAGAGGGCTTGATTTTGAATTTGGAAAACCTGTTTTCAAACCCCATCACACTATGTGACCATAGACAAGCCACTTAGCATTTCTGAGCCTCTGTTTCCCATCTGTAAAATGGGGATAGAAATGTCTATACTACCCACTTCAGCACTGTTGTGAAACCCAAAGAACATAATATATACTTTACAAAATGTAAAGTGCCTTGTAAATGCCGTCATCAAAAACACACATGTGTTGGCCTCTGTGGAAAATGAATCAATGTTCCCAGGTTCTTACTCCTTGGTAGCTTATGTATAAGGTGGTCAGTACAGGCATGGATTACTGCAAAAGAGACTGACAACTGAATGCACGTTTCATAGGATAATAGCTTTAGAGCTTGCAGGGGCCCAAGAAGCCAACCAATCCAATCCTCTTATTTTTTTCAGATGGAGAAACTGAGATATGGATTGCATAATTTGCCCAGGGTTATACACTTAAAGAGTGTCTAAGGCAGGATTTGAACTCAAATCATTCTGATTGCAAGTCTATCGCTCCATCTACTTTACCTTGTAGGCCTCTTTCATTCATGCCTCAAAACAAATGTAAGAAGTAGAGAGAAGCTGAAGGTAAGAGAAGTTACACAGCTTATCCAAGGTCACACAGTGAGGATAAGCCTAGGTCTTCTGAGTTTAGTGGTCTTTTCACCATACAAAATAAAAGTACATGAATACGAAGTCATTTTGCACCAACATTAAATTCAATTTCCTGACCTGTTGCCAAGGGGATAGGCTCACCTGAACTGTAATGGGTCCCCTCCTTATCCCACCTCATGCGAGGATTTCTTGGACATATCCTAGACATATGGTTTTTCATTTTCTATTTGAATATTTCCAGGAACAGGACTCCACTATTTAACAAGGAAAGTCAAAATACCACCTTAGAAATGAGATTTAGACCCCTATCTTTCTACACAGATTGCACCCTCAGGGTACAGGGGATCAGGTACTTCCAAGCATCCATAGTCTCCACTACCACTTCAATGTGAATGATTCCCTGATCCCCCACTTCTTCTCTGACCCATCTCCACTTGCCTATAGACTATCTCCACCTAGCTATTCCATCATTACCTTAAGCTCCAGTTGGTCAAAATTGAGGTTGTCATCTATTTTTCTCAGGCAACTCTCCCCCTTCCTAACTTCCATACTTCTAATCAGTGAGATCAAGAGTTCTGTCAACTAAGCTGTCTGACTGTTCCCTCTAATATATTCTAGCTGTCACCAGCCTGTCAGATGTTGCTTTGAAATATCTCTTGGGTTTGTCCCCTTCATCTCTATTCCCACTGTCACTGCCCTAGAATGATGAAATCATAGAATGTCAGTAGTAGAAGGAGCTTCAGAGGTTCACCAGGAGCAGCCTATAGCATAAATATACTCTACCATAGCAAGATGGTAGAGCAGACAAAGCCCTGGATCAGGAGGCGGTGGCCTTGGGTTCTACTGTACACCTGACACTTACCACCTGGGTGACCTTGGGCAAGTCACAACTTCCCCAAGCTTCATTTCTCCATTTGTAAAATGAGGGGGCTAGACTAGGGGGTCTCTGAGGTCTTCCCTAGCTCTAAATCTATAATTCTATGATCTCTCATGACTGGTTACCCAACTTCTACTTGAAAACGTTCAGTGGAACAGAGCTCACTACCTTTGGAAGGGGCCATTCTCATTACTGGGAAGCAATTTTCAACATGTCAATAGTTGAGCAGAGCTGGGATCACCTTGGAGTGGAGTGTCCAGCTCGTCTATTTCTTGTCCTGAAGAGCTCCTTTCAGAGATATCCTTCCCAAACCCCCCCATCAGAAATTGGAGGAGTTCATGTGCTGAGGCCCTTCCTCTGGGTCTTTCCACACCTCATGCTCTGAGGGCAGCCCATGGGCTGTTCATTATAAGACTTTGCTCTTACTAATGATCTTTCTATATCTTTTCTTCAATCACACATTTCCTAGATAATTTTATCTCATTTTCTTTGGTGCAGCCTTCATCATTACTTATGTGCTGCACCCATCTTCTCCTCACCATTCTTCTTATATAGAGCTGAAATCTTCCTCTCTGCAACCTCTACCCACCAGCCTTCTGGGGCCAAGAAAAACAAACCTGATCTATCTTCCACATGTCAGTCCTTCACATACTTCATACTTTGACTTTCCAGGGATCTATGATTTCATCAGTGTGGATCCACCCTCCACTGGTACAGATCAAAACCCTTCTAAGTCTTAGTAGAGGTTCTCTTTCCCATACCCAGCAATGGTAACTTATTAAATACCATCCTTCTGGAAAGAACATCCAGGGAGGAAATTTCTTCAGTCAGAACAGAGGAGTATGGAACCATCCATCTATGGCTCAGACTCTAGGGGAGGCACTGAAAGGATAAGTGACTTACCCACCGTCACATAACCAGCATGTGTCAGCAGTAGGACTGGAACCCATGCCTTCCTTATGCCAAAGCCAGCTTTTCTATTTACTATGCCAGAATAATATCTGATAGTGCATAAAAGTTTACAAAGTGCTTTGAATGCATTGCATGGTGGTGAAAGCCATTGACTGAGGAGTTAGAGGACCTGAGTTCAGATCCCATCTCTGATTCTACTTCTATGACACTGGACTTAACTTAACACTTAACTTCCCTGATCCTTAGTATCCTTATCTGTAAAAGGGGAGAACTGAACCAGATAACCTCTAAGGTTCCTTCCCACTGTCTGTCTGTGATATTCTGATCTTTTGATCCTTAAAACAATAATACAAGGTAAGCACTAGGGGTATCATTTTCCTTCTTTAATACTACTTTCTCTTTTTTGTTGTTTTTCATGTTTTCCCCATTTTGTTCTGTTTCTCTTTCACAATATGACTAATGTGGAAACATGCTTTACATGATTGCACGTGTATAACCTATATCAGATTGCTTGCTCTCTTGGGAAGGAAGGAAGGAAGGGAGTGAGCAAAAAAAAGTTTGGGACTCAAAATCTTTCAAAAAATGAATGTTGAAAATTGTCTTTACATGTAATTGGAAAAATACTATTAAATTTAAAAATGGATATGTAAACTGAAGTCCAGCAATTTGTCCAAGTTCTCACTGCTAGGCTGAGGCAGGAGCAAAACCTAGATTTTTCTGACTCTATGTTCAGTGCTCTGTTCTCAATGCCATGTTGTCCGATGGGTCGTTGTTGTTCACCCTTCATTTCTGAAGAGGACCAATCACATCATGGGGTAATGCCTTGATTGGTGCATTAACTGAATTTAAGTGAGGCAGAGTACGTAGTCATTAGTCTCATTCTCTCATTAAAGTCCAGTGGGAGGACAAAAATCCAGAAGCCTGGTGATGACTCAGGATGCAGAAGCTCTCAGTGCTCCACAGTGGCTGCTTCAGCAACTTCCATGGCCACTGGAACAAATTGTTCTAGACCCCCCATTCCACTGGAGAAAGTCTTCACATGTTTGGGGCAGACATCCCCCGATTCACTAGCAGGTTTGAGGCCCATTGTTTACCCTCAACCTGGTGTAGCTTGTCTTCTGAGACGGTTTTGTTAGGGTGTGGCTGCTGCTCATGTTACAGCTTCTTGGACTCACAGGTGAGAGCTGAGTGTCAGATGGACACCAAAGGTAAAAGAGCAGCCCTGAAAAAGGCTTAGCAAGCCTCCTTGAATACCTCATATATCCCTGTGTGATGGGCAATCTATTGGTGGTAAGCCTATTCAAAGTGACCTTGATTCATCTTTAGACAACACATATAAAGTCAATTTCCAGGCTCATAATCAAAGTCTTTACCATATGGTAGCATGTACCAGAGCCTGGGATCCATTTGGTATAGCTTTTGAGAAAGCAGAGTCAAAAATTTCTCCTCCAAGGAACAAGTTGGTTCTGGAGTAGGACTTCAATGCCATTCAAATATTCCACAGAACCATAGAATGCTGGAGCAGAAAGAGTCCTTAAAGGTCACCTAGCTCAACAACTGCATTTTGTATATGAGAAAACTGAGTCCCAAAGAAGGGAGATGGTTTACCCAAGATAGAGTAGATAAAGAGCAAGGGTTGAGGCTAGAACTCTGGTCTCCTGTCTTCCATTCCACCAGACTGAAATTTTAAGACATGTAATGGGGGGATTTCCATTCCCTCACCTCAATCTCTTCCTTTCCAGAGAAAAATTCTCAATTCCATCAAGTAGCCTTCACAGGACATGGTTTTGCAGTCTCTTATCCATCCCACTCAGCCTCCTCTGAGTCCTCTACATTTTGTCAAAATTCCTCTTCAAATGTAGTACCCAGATGTGGACTGCCCAGGTCAGAAAACCATGGAAAGCTCACCCCCTCTCTTCTATAATTCTAAGCATAATCCTGAACTTTAAATGACATTTGCATTATTGTTTTGTTGTGTTTTTATGGGGGTGGGGGAGATGGGGGCCTGGGGGGGGGTGTGGGTAGAGAGTAGATCTTTCACTCTGTTAACTCATATTGAAACTAATCAAGACCTCCAGATGTTTTTCACTTGAATTCCTGTTAAGCCAGGGATCTCTGGTCCTGTATTTTTTTTTAATCAAGGCAGTGTAGTTTGGAGGGAAGAGCCTGGATCTAGGGGATCTGGGGTATGAATCTCTGTTCTGCTACTTCCTACCTGGATTATCCTGGGCAAATCTCTTAACCTCTCCAGACCTCATTTTCCTCATATACAAAATGAAGGGTGTGGACCAAATAGCTAACTTCTACCTTTAAATCTGATAGTGGAGTTAGGTTAATTTGGAACTGGGTTACTAATAACTCTACCTGAAGAGCAATGATTAATGGAAGTGATTTTTAAACTCAAATGTATGACTTTATATGTATTTGATTAAATTTAATCCTTTTGTTAGGCAATCTTTTTACCTTACTGATACCCTTTTGAATTATGATCTTCCCATTCATCATTTTACCTACTGTGTGCTGGGGCCACTACTCTAGGAGCTAAGAATGCAAAAACTAAAATGAAACTGTCCCTCTTCCCAACAAGCTTACATTCTGTCATGTCATCAGAGAAGGCAATAGAGAGACAAGGGTAGTAGAAAGTGATAGGGAGGGACACTTGATCCTAAGAAGATCCAGAAAGGTGGCACTTAAGTTGAATTCTGATGGGCTGGGGATTCTAACAGGAAGAATTCTAGGCATGGGAGACATCTTATACAAATGAACAGAAGCAAATGGAAAGTTATATGTGAGGAGTAGCAAATGACCTTCCAGGCTTCATGTCACCCACCAAGTTGATAAGAATGTAATCTCTGTCTTCATTAATAAAAGTCATTAATAATTAATATTGTCATTAATAAAAATGTTGATCAGAAGAGAAACAAGGACTAAGTCCTCTGCTTTGCTCTTGGAGGGAGCAGAGGTCAACCTCAGTCCATTAATCATTGCTCTTCAGGTAAAGTTATTAGTAACCCAGTTCCAAATTAACCTAACTCTACTATCACCCCCGGTCCACATCTCTAGATCCTGTCCATAAGAGATGGCATTAATTGACAAAATACTAATAAAGATGGTCTAGACTAGGGCATTTCCTTGATCTAATGCCACCTTTTTCCTGATCTGTCCCAATGTTGGTGCTCCCTGTCCCTTTCTCTCCCAAATCTGTTTTTTTTTTTCCTCTCTTACAATGGAGTTATCCTATCTTTACCAGGCTGGAAGTGATCATAGGACCTTTCCCACCATTGATCAGCACAAAATCTTTGACCTGCTCCATTTCCAATGTGGATTGTTCTATCCCTGCTTAGACAACCTGATTATCCCATTTCTGGGTGTTCACCAAATTGGTGAAAGACTCAGTATGGAAAACCAGTTGACTTAGTACACTGTGACAAAAGATACACCAGCCTCAGCCTCTTGTGTTATTGAGTATTATATGCATATGGCCAGGACAAATCAGTTGTGGATGGGCAGAGGGATCGAAATAAGGCCTGTGCTAAGTGCTTTACAAATATTATTTTATCCTCACAACAACCCTGTGAGAAAGGTGCTATTATTACCCTCATTTAACAGTTGAGGAAACTGAGGCAAACACAGGTTAACTGACTTGCTCAGGGTCACAAAGCTAGTAAATGTGTGAGACCAGATTTGATCTCAAGTCTTCCTGACTTCCAGGTCCAGGACTCTATCCAATGTGCCGTCTAGCTGCCAAATGCTTTTTGAACTTGTGATTTCATTATGGAGAGAACTTACAGGGAGAAAGCTCCTTCTTACTAGAGAATACAATCAGTGTTCTCCAGCACCTCGAGACTGAGACTTAATTGTGGTGCCTATGGGTCTAAATCCAGAATGTGTCCAAGGTGATATTTGAACCTGTTTTTTTGACATGTAAGCTGGCTCTCTATCCACAATGTCAAATTTCCTCTTACTTTACATTTTACATCCTTTTCTATGTGCATATTTTTTTTCTTTTCCAATAGACTACCCTCCTTGAGGACAGAGTATTGTTTTATTTTCACCACTGTATATATTCCAGTGTCTGATACAATTCTTGGTGCTCCTGTAGCCATGAAATAAATACTTTGTGGAATGGAATGTAACATTCAGTTGAGTTCATTCAATTCTATGTAGTCCATTCTACTAGTAACGCCATCCAAAAAGGAACTGCAATTTGTCTGACAAACTTCACAAAAAGATTTTAATGTGCAGGCCAGCGCATGCGCACGGGGGCCTCCCACCGGTTAGCGGACATAACCGGTTTTAGTGTGCTCAGTCTCCTCCCCTCAGAGAGTCCCGACTTTTCGCAGTCCTTCCTCCAGCAGCGCTCAGTAGGGGACCATGGCTGGTCCTCCTGTGAGGCAGATCAAGATCAAAACAGGCATAGTGAAACGGTTGATCAAAGAGAAATCGATGTATGAAAAAGAAGCAAAACAACAAGAAGAAAAAGTTGAAAAAATGAAAGCTGAAGATGGTGAAAACTATGCCATTAAGAAGCAGACAGAAATTTTGCAAGACTCTCGAATGATGATTCTAGATTGCCAACGCAGATTGCAAGCTGCACGTTCTGATCTTCTACACTTGTTGGAAAATGAAAAAGACTTGGAAGAATCTGAAGAATATAAAGAAGCACGTTCAGTTCTGGATTCAGTGAAGTTAGAGGCTTAAAATGTTTCTCAATACTGAATGATTTTTTTTTCATCAAATATGGGGTCCATTCCACATTTTATTATGGCTAGCCACTGTTCTATATGTTCAAGTAGTGTGAGAATGTGATTCATTTTTTCTTTATGTAGTTGCATCTCTTTGCTTTTTCTTAACTTAAAAATGTAATAAATAAATTTGTTAGCCTGAAAAAAAAAGATTTTAATGTGTAGCCCTAGTACATATATATAGACACCTGAGGTATGGGGAAGTCGGATAAGACTGACCAAGACTCTTGCTTTCTTTTTTTTTTTAAGTTTAATAGCATGTTATTTTTTTCCCCAGTTACATGTCAAGAAAAATTTCAGCATTCATTTTAATAAGATTTTGCGTTCCACATTTTACTCTTTCTCTCACTCCATCCTTTCCCCTCTTCTGAAAATGATAGATAATTTCATATAGTTTATATTATGTGCTATAATGTAAAAATATTTCAATATTAGTCACAGTTGTAAAAGAAGAAATAGATCAAAGGGAAAAAATGTGAGAAAAAATAAAGTAAGTGAAAAAATATACTTTGATCTATATTCAGAGTCCATCAGTTCTTTATCTAAATATGGATAGCATTTTCCTTCATGAGACCTTTGTGTTTGTCTTGTATCATTGTGTTGCTGAGAAGAACTGAGTCATTAATAATTGATCTTCACATACTGTTGCTAATACTGTGTACAATGTTTTCCTTGTTCTGCTCATTTTGCTTTGCATCAGTTCGTGTAAGTATTTCCAGGTTTTCCTGAAGTCGGCCTGTTCATCATTTCTTATTGCACAGTAGTATTCCATTACATTCATATACCACAACTTGTTTAGCTATTCCCCAATTGATAGGCATCCCCTCAATTTCCTATATTTTTTCACCAGGAAAAGGGCTGCTATGAATATTTTTGCACAGGTAGGTCCTTTTCCTTTTTCCAATTATCCCTTTGGTGACCTAGGGATACAGACCTGTAGCAGCAAGCACCCCAATATCCCCAGGGTAGCTGCCAACACAGGTTCTTAGATCTGCTTTTCAAAAGGAAAGCAACTCAAAATGGGTCAACAAGCTTACTTTAATCAAACAAACATATATTACCTAGTTCAGGGGGAAAAGGTCAGCACCCCGAACTTCAGAGTTATAGAACTTACAGATCAAACAGGCTTCCAAACTGTCCAGCCATTATATCAATACCAAATCACAGTTACCAGAGAGGGAAGCATCAACATCTGGGTTTTCAAAGCGGGGGGGCTCTCAACAACGGCTTCCCAGAGTCTCATCTGGTCAAATCACACAACACTTCTCAAAGTGAGCCCCAAAGCAAAGCCTCTCCTCAGGGCTTACATAGCCTTCTCTTGGCTCAGAGAATGTAACAACCTCCTTGACCCACTGCCCAATCACAAAGTATCAAGGTGTGGGCTTTCCTGAAAAACAAGCCTCCCACCACAGGCTCCAGGTGCACTTAAGCTAGGGGCAGGGAAGATCTTTAAATCTGCATTTCCATTACAAGACCTAATAGTGGTACTGCTGGATCAAAAGGCCTGCACAGTTTGGTTGCCCTTTGAGGACAGTTCCAAATTGCTTTCCAGAATTGTTGGATCAGTTCACAACTCCACAAATAATGCATCAGTATAGCAATTTTACCACATCCTTTCCAACATTTATCGTTTTTCTTTTTTGTCTTATTAGCCAATCTGACAGGTGTGAGGTGGTATCCCAAAGTTGTTTTAATTTCCATTTTTCTAATAAAAGTTATTTAGAGTACTTCTTCATATGCTTATAGATAGCTTTGATTTCTTCATCTGAAAACTGCCTGTTCATATCCTTTGAACATTTGTTAATTGAGGAATGGCTTATGTTCTTATCAATCTGACTCAGTCCTCTATGTGTTTAAGAAATGAGGCCTTTATCAGAGACACTTGCTAAAAAGATTGTTTTCCAGCTTTCTGCTTTCCTTCTAATCTTGGTTGTATAGTTTTGCTTGTATAAAAGCTTTTAAATTTAATATCATCAAAATTATCTATTTTATATTTCATAATGCTCTCTATCTCTTGTTTAGTCATGAATTCCTCCCCTCTCCATAAATCTGACAGGTAAACCATTCCTTGATCTTCTAATTTGTTTATGATATCACCCTTTGTGTCTAAATCATGTACCCATTTTGACCTTATCTTGGCACACAGTGTGAGGTGTTCTACCAAGAGTCTTTAGAAATTCCTTTGAGCTATAAATGGAGACTTTAAGAAGTGGGGCCTGAAGATTTCCTCAGGGAAATCCTATCAGTGAAATCTACCCCCCCCCACCCTCCCCTCCTCTTTATCATTTACCCCCACAGTGACTTGCTGGGAGAGGAAGTCATGATTTCTCTTCGGGAAGATTCACAGAGCTCAAGTTCTGAAGTAGAGATTGCACAACCAGTTAGTTACTAAGAGGCAGGGGAGAAATAAAACTATTTCAAAACTCTTGGAACTCATTGGAATATTGGTGCTAACTATTCGTAAAACAAGAAAAACTTTCTCCACCATAGAGCACATTAAAAATCAGTGTTGTTCACATGGACCACTAATGATTCTGTTGCAATTTAAGAGCAAAGGTTTAATGATTTCTCAAATGAATAATTTTTTAAATCATGTTTCATAGGATAACATGATTTAGAGCTGAAAGAAGCTTTAAGGAAAGTCAAGTCCAAACCCTCCCTTTTGCATAAGATGCATATTACAATGGGACAAGAAAAAAATAAAATCACTAGATTTTTAACCAAAGGATCTCAGTTCTAATCTCAAGTCTGATTCTACTTGGGTGACATTAGACAGATCACATAACATCTCAGATTCAATTCTCTCTTCTGTAACATGAGGGGGTTGAACTGTTTGGCCTCTAAGGTTTTTTCCACACTTAGGAAGAGGAGGAGTTAGAGCAGGAAAGAAATAAGAATTTATAGAGCATTTACTCTGTATCACGAACGATGCTAAGCACTTTACAAATATCTCATTTGAATCTTACAACAAGCCTGATAATATGCCTAATAGGTAGGTACTATCATTACTCTCATTTTACAGTTGAGAAAATTAAGACAAAAAGGGGTTAAGTGACTTGCCCAGAGTCACACAGCCAGTAAGTGTCTGAGCCCGGATTTGGGCTTAGGTCTTCCTGAGTCCAGGTTCAGCACTCTATCCACATGTCACCAGCTGCTTCTAGGTCCTTTCTAATACTAGATGGGGGTATATACTGTTTGACTTAAGAGAAGAACTAGTTATTTTCTCCTGTCTGGCCTGTTCTCTTTTTGGTGATTCTACTTGCTATTCACACCTTGATTTGGATGTTACTTTCTATTCGTTTAACACATTCAACACTTCTCAGGGGAATGAATTTCCTTGAAAACCTACCAATGGGAAGAAAGAATGGGAATGGAAAAGGTGATGGAAGTCTAAGGAAAGTGCTTCAAGTTCCTTTTCAACTCTTTCCCCATTGGGACCACCTCAAGTTCATTGGATCTGGTCTAGGGGACTGTGTTCTCTGCTTTGGGGAAGCTATAAATATGCATCAATAAAATTGCCTTTGTTGCTCTGAGCCCCCAGTTTCATTCTGAGAGTGAATGCCTTCCAAAAGGAATAGAATCTCTTGATCTCTTTCTTTGTGTACATTGCTTTAGTTGTACATGCCATAGTTCCTGAGCCTGTATTTAATCCCCTACATATACACACAAATCAGAACTTTAATGAACAACCATGTTGTCTTAGAGAAGCCTGTTTCTTTTGAAACACGTGATGAAGAACACAAAATAAGTTCTTAAAAATAAGTTAGGGAACTAAAATAGATTCATCTCTCCTTTGAGTGAATAGGAAATGAAGAAAAAACAGGGGAAAAAACTGGGATCACCATTTCTATTCTCAGCAGTATGAGAGGGACACCCCCGTGTATCAGCTCTACCTCCCTTTTTCTCAGCTTGCAGTTAAACAGGTTCTCCTTTAGTGCCCCAGCATCTTCATCTCCTTTACCTCCCTGCCATTGCCTCTCCCTTTCGGGGGCATTTAGGGGAAAAGGAGGTCACTTCACCTCTTCATCCTGGCAGTGACTCCAGCAACACTGCCTTCTGTAATAGCCACAGCCTGATCACAGTGGTACTGCTCTCCTTACCATACTTGCTCATATCTCTCCCTCTCTTGGGTCTCTCCAGAGACCTTGCCAATTCCTAGGTAGCTATTCTCCACACAAAGGCACTATTTTAGGATTTTATTATCTTCTGATCCCAAAAATAATTTTCCCAAGGTACAGGTAATTAATAACATAGGCAGGATTCAAACCCAGATCTTCTGACACCCCTGTGACCACTTTCCAAATAAAAGGCAATATGTATCAAGCTAGATGGTGCCTTGTTTTGTAGGATCTTATCAAATCCTTCACAAAATTCCTTTACATCCTCATCCAATATGATATATGCTGACTCATAAGCTACAATTATCTTCAAGGTATTCTGCTGGCTTATGTTCATCAGAAGCAGACATATCTCACTGACCAAAGTACTCAGGAAATGGTGTTTCTTATTGGCACTGTGTGCTTGATGAAGCTGACTGAACCAACGCTTTTATGCATCTCTCAAAGTATAACCTACAAGCTATCTTTCTGAATAGCTGCAACTTCTTCATGGTTGTTTTTTTTTAAATTTCATTTAAAGCAAGAAATTCAATATTGATGTACTTCACCTCCACTAATAGTATATAAATTGTTTCTGTCATTGGACAAAGGTCTCAAATTAAGAGTATCACCAATTAAATTAATGTTTATAGATAACTAAGGAATTAGATGTGCCTTACTTTGATAGACACTTCAGTTCCCTATTAATAGTCATAGGCTAAAAGGGACCTTTACACAGTCCAACTTCACTTTCCCAACTGAGACCTAGAAAATACTTGAACCAGTAAAAGCACTCATGTAAGATTCTAATTATTCTGATACCTAGTTCAACAATATTCCCAGAACAAAAATACTACCTTTCTTTGAAGCCAGTTTATAGAAAGTTGGACAACGGTATACCTGTAGCTTTATTTAAAGTTCCTTGAGATCTGCAGTAACATGGGATAGTGGAATGGAAAGCACACTGACAATTAATCATTTAATCCCATTGAGTCCCCATTTTTCTATCTATAAGAGACAGATAAGAAGTGGTATAGTGTATAGAGAACGGAACCCAGAGTCAGGAAGACTCGAGTTCAAATCAGGCTTCAGATACTTACTAGCTGTATGACCCTGGGTAAATTACTTAACCCTATTTGCCTCAGTTTCCTTAACTTTACAATGAGAATAATAAAGGCACCTGCCTGTTATGAGTATCAGAAAAGAATATTTGAAAAGTAGTTACTTAATGCAATGCCTGGCATATAGTAGGTACTATATATAAATGCTTATTCTCTTCCCCCTTTATCCCCTTTACCCTAAGTAGGAATAACTACATTTACTTAATTTCCTTTGCTGAACTGCAGTGATATTTTTTTTTATTTTTACCCTAAGAAAAAGCACTCTTAACAACACACATAACAACCATAGCTTCCTCATTCTTTTCCATATGATCACCTGAAGTTCACCTATACCATCCAGACATTCCCCCTTCTAACAAAGCAAAGACTAGGCATGAGGGAAAAATTCTAAGAAAAGGAACAATTGGTTCTCTCTCCTTCCCTCCCTTTCTAACCAAGGGAGTACACGGGTAAATGTTTTGTGCCCTCCATGTTTCCTCCCCTGCAGAAGAGGACTGGTGGCCTCAGGCTAGTTATAGTTCTGTTCCTGGTTAAAATAAAAAATGGCCATGTTTTCTATCATCCCTTCTACAGTGTGGGGAAAGGTCACTGGCACTCACTGAGATGAGACAGGCAAAGTCCATGGCTACATTCCTACTATCTATTGTTCCTTGCCACTTAAAAACATGATGCTATCCAAACCAGGCCTAGGGTTCATATCCAGAGGTAGCAGTTACAGAGCTCAAGCTGCTCTGTGTCGAGGGGTAGGAGTGGGGGGCGGTGCAGAGGGGCATTGCAGATCGGAGAAGAGGGAAGAGGAGGGAAACCATAAGGCAGGTTATTTAATTTTATGCTGGCTTGCTTTCCCTTCTTCCTTTTTCTCACCTCTTAGTGGAAAACATTGTGAAATAATGAGATTTGCAGACTTGCTTCTCTTTGAGGAGGGAACATTAGTCAGAAAGGAAAGCTCACTTGTGTGTGTGTGTGTGTGTGTGTGTGTGTGTGTGTGTGTGTGTGTGTGTGTGTGAGAGAGAGAGAGAGAGAGAGAGAGAGAGAGAGATACTTACTAGCTGTATGACTGTATGAGAGAGACAGAGAGAGAAAGAGAGAGAGAGGAAAATGAGAGAGAGACAGAGAGAGACAGAGAGACAGAGAGAGATAGAGAGAGACAGAGAGAGATGGGGATGAAGTTATGAGAGCAGAGGAAGAGAAGGGACGCCCAATGCCAGTAGGCAATCGGCTTGTCTGGAGGAGGTCTAAAGGGGATAAAAGCTCACCCTAAGTAACCACTACAGAAAAATTAAAGCGCACATAGATTTGGCATCTAGATCAAGGCAGCCAGAAATGGTGGCCTAGGAGAAGGTGACATCAAATCTCTTTTGTCTCCCGCCCACCTCTAAGCTCACCTCAAACATTGACCTCCAGTATACATTCTGGTAAGGTAAAGGAGTTCATGAGCACCTTCCTTCTCTCTTAGCTTCCCCTCCTTACCTTCTTCATTCCATTCTTAGCTCTACTTCTGATTTTCAGACTTGGTATATCACCCTATTCAGTCCCTCTCTCTCTTCTTCCCTCCTCAAGTCCATTCTGTGTGTTATGTGTCCATTAAATTGTAAGCTGCTATGGCAGAAACTGACTTTTTTTTCTTGGATTTGTATCCCTAGAGCTTAGCACAGTGCTTGGCATATAGTAAGTGCTTCATAAATGCTTGTTGCCTTATCTTGCTTTGCCTGCATCACTGCCAAGACAAGACAAGACAAGACAATCTCCAGAGCTGGGGTGGTCACAATACATAGTGTGGAAAGTGGGATGGGGTGTTTGACTGATATTAACTGAGGTGTTTGGTCAGTGGAGTGAAGAGGGGTGTAAAAGTGGAGAAGAGGGCCCTAAGCCTTTCTTTTATCTTTCTGCAGTAGTCTACTCTCAGAAGTCAAAGTTTCTATGACCATCTCACTTACCATCTATACCTGGGAACTTTTACACTGGCCTCTTGCAGGGATCAGGCATTGCCAGACTCCTCTAGAATTTTGGGAAAGAATTATCTTCTTCTCATAAGATCCAGAACTGGGATATATCCCTCCCAACATTTTATAGACAAGAAAACTGAGGTCCAGGAAAGTCTTTTTCTCTCCATACATATGGTTTTTTGCCTGTGAATGGCTAGGATTTAGTCAGAGCTAAAAAGTTCTCTGGAAGTTCAGCACTCTTGTTTCTTACTGAAGATCTCCCTTAAAATGATTGGTCTTCATTTTAATTTTCTGTGTTTGTCTAATATACATACCTACTTTCCAATAAGAAAGAGAGAGAGACAGAGACAGAGACAGAGACAGAGAGAGAGAGACAGAGAGAGACAGAGAGACAGAGAGAGAGACACAGAGAGAAAGAGAGAGAGAGAGAGAGAGAGAGAGAGAGAGAGAGAGAGAGAAACAGAAACAGAGACAGAAACAGACAGACTTGACTCTTCAAGAGAGAGACATAAAGTGAAATAGTCTCACAATCAAACACATATACCAAGGCAAAAATGAGAGACAGGGATAGGCATACATATAGTTGAAAGATTCTGAGGCTCACAAGTCTAGTGTGGTAGGAAGAACACTAAACAAAAAGGAAAGAGGCCTGGAGTCTAGCTTCAACTCTGCCACAGTGTGAGCTTGGGCAAGCTGCTTTCTCTCTCAACCTCAGTTTCTCTCCATGAAAAATCGTAGATTTTTACTAAATGATCTGTATAGTCACTCTAAGCTCTAATAAACTTTCTTATGTGATTCCAGCTTTAAAAGTCTGCAACTTTAGGATTCTGTTACATAAACTTGGGAGCAGAATGCACCCCCACACACACACTAGGCAATGGGCCAACCCTGACTAAGCAGAAAGCATTAACATTTGGATGCCAGCAGGCAGAAGTCACAGAAAGAGCAGCATGGGGTCCAACCCTCACCTCCCCATATGACAGTGACTCACATCCCTCCCTCTCTCAGGCAACATCCCTCTCTCTGGACTCACTAATAACCAGGCCAAAGCCTACTCTGCCTCCCTGCCAATCCAGGCCACAGAAAGTGATCATATGCAAATACTGGTTCTGCTGAAGACACTCATTTCCTGACCCTCTTGAAGAGGTTCAGTGGGCCTCTGAGTTCATTTAGAGGCACCTGGAAGGCCCTGATGCAGCCTCATGTGACAACTCTGCTCCTGGACCTTTCAGATTAAAAATATAGAACTCTGCCTCATGGTAATGGGACTAGAAGGTGGACTTTCTAGTGTGGGAGTTGGTGTAGGGAAGAAACATAAAGGGGAATCTAGGGAGGATTCTAATCAAGTGGCGTGGGGTCCATAGCTCCTTCCCCAAGTGACCCCTGGGTGATTGAGGAAGTAGAATGTGATGAAAGGCAGTCTCTGTCACCATGCTTCCTGGTAGTATATCAGTTCCTCCCTTCCCCATACCTACTACCAATTCTCCTCAATCCAACCGCTACCTACCTCCCCTTTCTTGGAACAAGGGTCTTCTAGCTAGAAAATTTAGCATGGCATAGTAGATACAGAGCTAGCCACTGAGTCAGGAAGACCAGAGTTCAAATCTTACTGTTGAGGCATATACACTAGGTGAGGCATATACTCTCTTAGTATTCCCAGGCATCTCTTTAAGGCCATAAATCCTATTTGAGTTGCCTCCCTACATTAATGGAGGGAATTCCCACACCAGAAGTTGTCTACAGAGGTGATATCATGGATCTGACCAAAAATATACAGTTGTCTCCACCCCTCATGGAAAATGCCTGCTTTCTGGACAGTGCTTTTGGCTCTGTAATGTTATACCTTGAGACTTCCTTTAATTTGTGACCATTGTCTCCTGCCAGAGCCACCCCCAAGGGGAGATCAGAGAGATCACCTCAGGCCCTGACCTTTAGGGGTTTGCAAGCCACTGCTGGGTGAAGAGAGTCTCAGAGAGGCAGTGGGAAGGAGGCAGTTCTGCTGAATCATATTTTAGCTTAGTTCAGAGGCAAAAGCAGGAGACAGAGAATGAGATGGTCTAAGACAGAATCCCAGCTCTTCTACGTCCTGGCTGTGTGGCCCTGGCCAAGGTCCTGGGCTGTGGTTACCTTTCCTATAAGGAACAAGATGATATCTAAGGACTCATAGCTCTAAGTCTATGCTGATTCAGGAGCACATAGTGATAACCCATATTTAAGACTTACAAGATATTTTCCTCTCAACAACCCCATGAGAGAAGTATTCGACATTTACTGCCTTTTCACAAATTCATACATTCAACCACTCACTAAACAGGAATTCTCTTCTGTGTGCAGCACCCTATCCTGATTTCTGGGAGTTCAAAGACAAATATAATGCAAAGCTTTCTCTTAAGTTTCTAGCCACTTACAATCAGCTGGAGCAGGGCAGAGGAGAAGACAAGTGCATAAATAATTGGTGTGATAGAAAAAATGCTACATTTGGAATCAGAAATCCTGGGTTCAAATCCCAATTTTTCCAGTTTTGTTTTTTTTGTCTGCACAACCTCGGGCATGTCATAATAATAACTAAGATTTATCCAGTGCTTTAAGGTCAGCCAAGCATTTTACATGTAATCTGATCCTCATAGCAGCCCTGAAAAGGGTCATCCCTGTGAGAGATATTGTTATCCCCATTTTAGAGATGGGGAAACTGAAGCTGAGAATTTAAGTCCCTGGCTTGAAGTCCAGTGCTCTATCCATTACCTTACCCTCTTCACCTCAGTTTCATTACCTGTTAAGTGTGGGAAATGGATGAGATACCCTCAAAGGTCCCTTCTGGTCTAAATCTGCAATCCTTCAAACTTTGATGCAAGGGCAATTGAGAGATATATAAAAAGAAGTCCAGGCAAAGAGCTATGAAAATGTTGAAAGAAAACTTATGTACAAAGTGGGAAGAAAGGCTTCCAGGAAAAAGTGGATCCTAAGCAAGGCCTTGAAAGAGGAAGAGTTTGTACCTGATAGAGTTGGGTTTGAATCCATGCCAAGTGTGGAGAAGGCCTGGAAGTAGGAAGCATGGGATATGGTAGTAAGCCAGTTTGGTGAAATCATAGAGTATGGGGGGAGAGGAGATGATATGAGGAAAAGCTGTAACAGTCATAACTCATAGATTTAGAGTTGGAAGTGGTCTTAAGGACCACTCAGTCAATCCCTTTATTTTACATATGAGAAAATGAAGTCTGGAGAAGTGGTGGTTTGGTCAAATGAATAGGAAGTAACGGGACTAGAATTCAAACTAGGGATATCTGATTCCAAACTTATCACCCTTTCCACCCCAATATTCTGCCTTTTCATAGTTTGGGGTCAGCTTGTGGAAAGCCTTGAGTGGCAGGATCAGGTATTCGCCCTTTGTTTGCTAGGCAATGGGGAGCTGTTGAAGGTTTTTGAGTAGATAGAAGACATATCAGATAAATTAACTGGAAAGAAAAAGAAAGATGACTAAAACAGTGAGGGGAAAGATGGAATGGCAAGGATATAGATGAAGATGAGGTTTCTGCTTAAAACAGGACAAGCGAGATGCCATGAAGGGCTGAACAAAGAATCTTATAATGGTCAAGTGACTTGGCTAAGATCCCACAGATTATAAGTAGCTCTTTGCCTGTTGTCTACAAGTACATCCCCTGTCCTTAAGAAACTTTCACTTGACTCCATACTTCCTCAAGTTCTCTTCCTATATTGCTCCTCCCTATGACAGTCAAACTCCTAGGAGTGAAAGCCTATACTCATTACTTACACTTCCTCAACCTCCCACTTATTTCTCAACTTTTTATAATCTCACTTCCAACTTTATCACTCAATTAAAACTGCTTTCTACTGTTACCAGGGTGAAAATAATCCTCCTCCTCCTCTTCTTCATCTCCTCCTCCTCCTCCTCTTTCTCCTCCTTCTTCTATTGGGACAATACTCACGGGCTAGATGATATTGAGGTAGTATTAACTGGTGGTATTGGGAAGAATATACTATTCTCTCTAGGATGAAATTTAAACATTCTGACCTGAAAAGTGTCTGGAAAGATGCATCTTCTCTCTTGAAGCTGGAAGTCAGAAGTCCAGGATCTCTATTCTCTCTATCTCTAACCGCATTTAATAATTGATCTCCACTAACAAGAAGAGCATCTCATGTAACAGACTTTGAGGTTATACCTCCAAGGATCAACTCAGGGCCCAGCTCCTCAACGAAACCTACTCTCTCCCCCCATTTATTTGTCCTCTCTCCTCCCTCAATTTCCCATGCTGTTGTTGAGTCTTTCAGTTGTGTTCAACTGTTTATGACCCCATTTGGGTTTTTCTTGGCAAAGATGCTAGAGTGTTTTGCCATTTCTTTCTCCAGCTCATTTTGTAGATGAGGAAACTGAGGCAAACAGGGTAAAGTGCCTTGCCCAGGATCACACAGCTAGCAAGTGTCTGAGGTCATATTTGAACTCAGGTTTTCCTGACTTCAGGCCTGGCACTCTACCAACTGTGCTGTGCCACTTAGCTGCCCAACTCAATCTTACTTGCACTTTACTTATTTGTGTACATGTAGAATCCTTCCTTCTCCCACTCCAACACCAACCAGTAGAATGTAATCTTCTTGAAGGCAGAGACTATTTTGTTTTTATCTTTGACTCCCCAGGGTAGAACACAGTGCTTTGCAGAGTAGGTGCTTAATACTTGTTGAATTGAATGTAACTGAATTTTCAGGATCACACAGGTAAGAACTGACAGGGCCCAGCTCAAGTGTTCACTCCAAATCCCCTCATTTTTTTCCACTCCTCTATAGCATGATGCATTCTTTGACATGGTTTCATTCCTCTTCCCATTCTGTGGTTGAGCATGCCCCTGCCTGTCAATGTTAATGGATATAATTGACTGTAGAGTTCATGTCATTTTAGCCATCTTCCATATAGAAACCCCCAGACAAATGCAGCAAGGCAAAGCCAGGTAGCCTGTGGCCATCCAAAATCCAGACCACACCAATGGTCCCCCCAAGAACGAGTTGTAGGAATTTTTTTCTGCCTAGGATTCAGTGCCTAAGGTGATGTTTCTGAATGGGACTAGCATCTTTTATGAGGACTGATATCAGAGAAGGAAAAGAGGAGCTAAGCTTTCCTGTGTCCCAGAGCAATTCACCTTGCCTGTGACCTTCACAGTATATTGATGGTTTCATAATGGACATCCCAGAATACAGAATCAAAGAGAATAGGAGAGCACATTATTGGTTCCAACTATTCAAGCTTATCCAAGCTTTTAACTTTAAAAGCCTTAGAGAAATGACTTCTGTTTTGTTTTACATCTCACCCGATAGTTCTTGACATGCGAACCAATTAGCATTTCATGATGGCATGAAATAACGCAGGGAGCTGACGACCCTTCTCCCCTCCCATCCCCCCTTTGCTAGCACATGTTTGCTCTGCATTTCCAGGGATCAAGTCTGGGTTTATATTGCTACTTACTGCACCTCTGTAACTTTCAACACAAATTACAGTGGGTCCAAATGACTACCCAACAATGCCCAGTTTTAGAAAACCTTGCAAGGGAAAGGCAAAGAAGGGCTGATTGATTAGCTGTGGATAATGGTGTTTGTGTCTGATTTTATAACTTTTTAATATTTCAAATGACTTCTTTTTGTAGATATGACTGCATACAATACAAGAAGACACACCCAAATGCTGTTACATTTGTATTCCAGCTGAAGACAGGGGATTTTGGAGAAAGGCAGGGCCCCAGCATTGTAAATAGATGGAATCTGGTATTTTTCTAAGTCTTGTCCCAATATACTAATGAGCATCTGACTCATAACTGGACCTCCTTTTCAGCCCCCTGAGGTTCCTGCAAAGGAACTCTGCTAAGATTTTGCAGGAAGAAATAAAAGGGGATTTGGTTTCCCTGCTTTGTCCTTCCAGGGGACAACTAATAGATGTAATAGTTGCATTCTACTTGTCTGGAGCTGTGGCATGAAATCTGGGAAACGTGAGCCAGCACCAACTGAACATGTGACCCTGAGAAGGTCACTTCCCCTCTCAGATCTCAGTTTCCTCATTTATGAAATAGAGAATATTGCACTCTCTATTTCAGAGTATTGATGTAAAGAAACCAGTTGGGTTTTTTTAAATGTAACACAGTTTAGAAAGATATGTTTCATTATTGCCATTAATACTACTATTATTGCTATTGTTTCTCAACTTGTATATGGAGAGGGGAAAAACAAAATGCAAGGCAGCCAAGGATCACTCCAAACTGACTCATGAAGTTGGAAGCAAGGTTTAACGGAAAGAGTGCTAGACCTGGAATCAGAAGATCTGTGTTCAAATCTTGACTCTTCCTGTCTTGTGACCTTGGGAAAGCCAGAGAACCTCTTTTTTGTAAAATGTAAGAATTGGTCTAGATGATCTCTACTGTCCCTTTTGGGTTCACATCCATGTCTTTATTCATGCCATTCATTCATGCATTTATTTGTTTGTTTCTTCATTTTTGTAATTGAGTCCTCCTATACCAAAATTACAGGATTAAGAGCTGGAAGGGGACCCAGAGATCATGTAAATTAACCCATTCACCTTACATTTGAAGAAACTGAGGTACAGAAAAGTTAAATTATTTTTCCAAGGTCACATGATAGCAGTCATAGGTTCTAGCCATATTCTTTGAAACAGCAAGGCACAGTAGAAAGAGGGTTGAATTCAGAGCAAAGAGACTAAGCTGGAATCCTTGAAAAAGTCATTTTGTCTTTGAGGACCTCAGTTTCCCCAACTTCCAAATGAGAGTGTTGGAGTAGATGAACTTTAAAGTCTCTTTCAGCACTAAATCTATGGTCTTAAGACTCCAAATTAAGTGTTCTCTTTCAGTACATAATGGTGCCCAGAATATGCTCTATCAGAGAATTCAAAAGTCCCAGCACTCCTATATGTGATAACAACCCTCTCAGAGCTCCAAGAATATTTCTTCTCTCAGAGTATTTTCATTAGGGGATTTCCAGGAATGTATTGATGCTGAGACCCTCCATGGCAACTAAGTTTGGAATTTCTGCCACTTAGGGTGAGGTGCTATTAGGATGAAGGTCTGAGGTTACCATTAAATAACTTTCTATTTTATTGCCCTGGGACTGAAAGAGTTAACCTATTCCAAAGTATACTGCTTCTATCCCTATCTCCAGACTAGTTGACCCCTTTGGCAGAATTCAGTGCCTCATATGCCATCTTCTCCCTTTATAGATGCAAAGAGCCACTGGCAAAGGAAGACTCCACAACCCTTAATACCATTTCTAAAATCTGACACCTGAGAATTACCTCTCTTACCCACACTGGACCTTAGAATGAGGGACCCATTTTCTGTCCAAGAGAGCTTGTGAGATAAATATGTATGTATGCATGGATGTGTGTATGCATGTGTGTACACATATATGTGTATGTGTTTGTGTGCATATATATGCATGTGTGTACATATATGTATACATACATACATTCATTCATTTCTTCAATAAGCATTTGTTAAGTTTCTACAACATACAGAACTCCATACTAGACACCAAGGCATTAGTATTAATTTACAGGCACAAAGTTATCTAAAACTTAGCCTAAGGGTTTCAAAAGGTGATAAGCAACAAACAGAGGCAGAATGGTGCATTGGATAGAGTGTTAACCTCAGTCAAGAAGACCCAGGTTTAAGTCCCATCTCTGAAACATACTAAATGTGTGATCCTGGTAAGTCTATTAACCTCTTGGTAAATCTCTAAGACTATAAGGTGAAGAATAATCTAAATCCCTATAAAAATAAAATGATATATCCCTGACCTTGCTTCCCCCAACACAACCCATATACACAAACACAGAAAACCCAGGCCTAATGTCTCACCTCTAAGTATATGGTTAGGATACAAAATAAAATCTGATAGGCAGGCCAAAGCAACGAAGAACTTTATTGACAAGAGAGCTTCAGCACAGCTTCCTAGAGGAGCATGGACATTTGAACAGGGTTTTAAAAGATGTGGGGTAATTAATTATAAAAAGAGGGAGGGAAGTTATTTTAAGCATAGGAAACTGTTAACAAAGATGCAGATATTGAAGATTTTGAAGGGGGAAGGGATTGTCTGACATAATATTATCTAGAGTCACTGAGTGTGTGGAAGGGAATAAAGTGGCAAAGGCTGGGAAGGCAACATGACCAATAACTGCAATTAAGAAGGATTAATGGAAAGAATCAATCATCAGTCAATCATTATCAGGCACTATGTGCCTGGCACTGTGCTAAACACTAAGGATACAACAAGAGGCAAAAGACAGTACTTGCCCTCAAAGCTCCTGTGATGTAATGGAGGAGAAACATACACTTTAATGGAAAAAAACCAACACAATCAACAAGAAACTGAATTGCTAAGCAAGGATAATGATCAATGATGTTAGAGAAAAGTGGAGAAAAATGAACTCCCTATAACTATAGCAATTTGTTGATGCGGTAGTTACCCATTTGCCCATTCCCAGGCATGTGCACACACATATATCTGTGCACACACAGACACAAACACACATACACACACAGTGCCCTTTGTAAATAAGTCTTTGTTATAAGGGTAGGGGATAAGATAGATAGATAATAGTAGGTGATAGATATATGGGTAAATAGATATAGATAGATAGATAGATAGATAGATAGATAGATAGATAGATAGGAGAGAGAGTATGACAGGGAGAAAGGGAGACAGAGAGAGAGAGAGAGAGAGAGAGAGAGAGAGAGAGAGAGAGAGAGAGAGAGGGAGAGATTTATTTATTAAGTACTTACTACATGTCAGGCACGATGCTAGTTCTGAGGACTAAAAAAATAAGAAGAGAAGACCTCCCCCAATTCATGAAAAAGGTGACTCTGAACAAACTTTGGAGCTACAGAACCCACAAAATGACACAGAGAAGCTAACTTCCTGCTGAGGACAGCCTGGCAGTAAGCAGCCAGCAAAGAGTTCTGGGAGCCGAGCCCAGCCCTGCACAAGCCAGAGGTTTTAGCCTCAGGGTGGCCACAGCCAGCCAAGGCTGGAAGGACTTCAGATCACCAGCAGTTGTGGTGGTTTTCAGAATTATCAACACATAGATACTAAGGACAAAGTGAGAGGTCAGTGCAATGTGGACTTTGCGATCTGGTAGTTCAGGAGTGCAGTCTGGCCTTTATCCCCTGAAGGGAGAAGCCTCTGAGGCACTGTGGCTATGCAGCTGCCACCACATGGCAGCTTCAGCTCCTAGCTTACAGATTGTAAGGGGACCAAGCAACCAGTCTGAGGGTTAATCATTCTTGCTTAAACCTGCTTGGATCTGGATTGCAGTCTAGGGTGGAGGTCCTGGGGTATTTGACCACCTTGCCAGAGTGTGTGGAGGCTTCAGAGAGGGCACCCAAGCTCCCCTGTCTCGTGGCAAAGTCCTACTGTGGCAAAAAAAAGCCCATGGATCAAGTGATTGAGTGGCAATATGAGTTGGCAAAGGAAGCAAAATAAACAGAGCAACCCAACTTTACACTCCTATTTTAGAGACAAAAAGGATCAAAGCATGGAACAGGATGAAGACAGTGGAGTCAGAACTCCAGCACCAAAAGCTTCAAAGAAAAATATGAGCTGGTTACAGGCCATAGAGGACCTTAAAAAGCAAATAAGAGAAGTAGAGGAAAACTTGGGAAGAGAAATGAGAATGATGGAAGAAAATTATGAAATGAGAGTCAATAGCTGTAATGGAAATGCAAATTTAAAGATCTTCCCTGCCCCTGGCTTAAGTGCACCTGGAGCCTGTGGTGGGAGGCTTGTTTTTCAGGAAAGCCCACATCTTGATACTTTGTGATTGGGCAGTGGGTCAAGGAGGTTGTTACATTCTCTGAGCCAAGAGAAGGCTATATAAGCCCTGAGGAGAGGCTTTGCTTTGGGGCTCACTTTGAGAAGTGTTGTGTGATTTGACCAGATGAGACTCTGGGAAGCCGTTGTTGAGAGCCCCCCGGCTTTGAAAACCCAGATGTTGATGCTTCCCTCTCTGGTAACTGTGATTTGGTATTGATATAATGGTTGGACAGTTTGGAAGCCTGTCTGTTTGATCTGTAAGTTCTGTAACTCTGAAGTTTGGGATGCTGACCTTTTTCCCCTGAACTAGGTAATGTATGTTTGTTTGATTAAAGTAAGCTTGTTAACCCATTTTGAGTTGCTTTCCTTTTGAAAAGCAGATCTAAGAACCTGTGTTGGCAGTCACCCTGGGGATATTGGGGTGCTTGCTGCTACAAAATGGCGACGAGGGATGGGATCTGCTGAGTAAAAGGAAAGTATGGGGGCTGGGATAATTGTTTGTTTCCCAGTTGTGGTAGCTGTGATTCTGTGGAGCCATGGAGCAGGAGAGAAAGACCTGCATGCTGACTTCACTGAGCTGAGAGCAGGAATGGTGAGCTGCCTGCATGGAGACCTGTGGAGAAGCCTGGAGCTGCTGCCTTCTGCTGGAGGAGAAGGAACCCAGGAGTTTGGAGTTCAGCCACAGGACAAGATAAGGACTGTGTGGCAAAGCAGGGGCACTGAATGTGTTTCCTTGCTGCATCCCACAGTTTGGGACCCAGGGGGAGGATGGACTTGTGACTGTGGTGGGTGGGGTGAAGTGCCATGGACCCCAAGGACCCCACTTTGGTTTTGTTGCCCAGCTCCCTCTCTGGACTTGGAAGCAGGGGCTGGAGCAGTGTTGTGGGAAGGACACCCCCCCCTCCTCCCAAGAGAACTTTATGTGATAATGCTTTGTATTTTGTGAATTGATGTGAAAATGCAATGTACTTTGTTTAAGACCCAGTGGCCACTTTGGTCACTTTAGATGTACCTTGAAAATATGACTTAAGGGATGGTTAGTGATAATTGAAATGTAAATTGTCTATGCTATGGGCATCCTTAGTAAGACTTTACTGAATAAGGTACTGGTTGTACTTTGAGATATTGTTACAGATAAGAGACTCAGTTAATCAAGACTTTGCCCCATGAGTGGAAGACTTGTACTTTGAAAACTGATGTAACTGATTGAGTTAACTTAAGAGTGACTATTTTTTGATTTTACTGATAAGTGGACTGAGTTAACATTTGCCCCATGAGTGGAAGACTTGGACTATTGTATTTTGAGATTATATTGTGATTTTCTTATGTACCTGGAAAATGTGACCTAAGAGATGTTTAGTGCTAATTCAAATGTAAATTGTGTATGCTATGGGCATGAAAGATCTTGGGGCGGAATGTAATGGAAATGCAAATTTAAAGATCTTCCCTGCCCCTAGCTTAAGTGCACCTGGAGCCTGTGGTGGGAGGCTTGTTTTTCAGGAAAGCCCACACCTTGATACTTTGTGATTGGGCAGTGACATTCTCTGAGCCAGGAGAAGGCTATATAAACCCTGAGGAGAGGCTTTGCTTTGGGGCTCACTTTGAGAAGTGTTGTGTGATTTGACCAGATGAGACTCTGGGAAGCCGTTGTTGAGAGCCCCCCGGCTTTGAAAACCCAGATGTTGATGCTTCCCTCTCTGGTAACTGTGATTTGGTATTGATATAATGGTTGGACAGTTTGGAAGCCTGTCTGTTTGATCTGTAAGTTCTTGTAACTCTGAAGTTTGGGGTGCTGACCTTTTTCCCCTGAACTAGGTAATGTGTGTTTGTTTGATTAAAGTAAGCTTGTTAACCCATTTTGAGTTGCTTTCCTTTGAAAAGCAGATCTAAGAACCTATATTGGCAGCTACCCTGGGGATATTGGGGTGCTTGCTGCTACAATAGCCTGACTAAAGAAAATAACACTTTAAAAAATAGACTAAATCAAATGGCAAAACAGGCTCAAAAATGCGATGAGGAGAAGAATGCCTTAAAAAGCCTGAATTATCCAGATGGAAAAAGAATCTCAAAAGCTCACTGAAGAGAATCATTCCTTCAGAATTAGATTGGAGCAAATGGAAGCTAGTGACTTTATGAGAAATCAAGATGCTGTTATATAGAGCCAAACAAATGAAAGAATAGAAGGCAATGTGAAATACCTCAATGGAAAAACTACTGACCTGGAAAAATAGATCCAGGAGAGATAATTTAAAAATTATTGGACTACCTGAAAACCATGATGAAAGAAAGAATCTAGAAATCATCCTCCAAGAAATTCTGAAGGAAAACTTCCCTGATGTTTTAGAATGAGAGGGAAAAATAGGTGTTGAAAGAATACACTGATCACCTTCTGAAAAATATCCCAAAAAGAAAACTCCTAGGAATATTATAGGCAGGTTCTGAAATTCCCAGATCAAGGAGAGAATATTATAAGCAGCCAGGAAAAAACAATTTGAATATTGTGGAAACACAATCAGGATAACACAGGATCTGGCAGCTTCCTTCCACATTGAGGGATTGAAGGGCTTGGAATATGATATTCCAGAGGTCAGAGGAGCTGGGATTAAAACAAAGAATCACTTACCCAGCAGAACTGAGTATCATGTTTCAGGAGAAAATATGGTCATTCAGTGGAATAGAGGACTTTCAAGTATTCTTAATGAAAAAACCAGAGTTGAATAGAAAATTTGACATTCAGATACAAGAAGCAAGAGATGCTTGAGAAGGTAAACAGGGAAAAGAAATCATAAGGAATTTATCAGAGTTGAACTATTTACATTCCTACATGGAAAAATGATAATTTTAACTTTTGAAACTTTTCCCAGTATGAGAATAGTTGAAGAGAATACAAATGTGTGTGTGTGTATACATACATATATATATGTATATATATATATATATATACATGCATACATACATATGTCTATATAGGAGGGTATATGGGCATATGAATACATATGTGAGTGTGTGTATATATGTGTACAGGCATACATAGACAGAGGACACAGGACAAAATGAATAGGAAAGGATGAAACTTAAAAGGTGAAATTAAGATGTGAGAGAGGAATATAATGAGAGGAGATGGGAAGAGACAAAATGGGGTAAACTATCTCATATAGAAGAGGCAAGGGAAAATGGTTACAATGGAAGGGAAGAACAGGAAAGCAAAAGGGAATGGGTCAACCTTATTCTCATTAAATTTGGCTTTCAGAGGGAATGACATCCACACTAAATACGGTATTTCACCCTACAGGAGAGTAGGGGGGAAGGGGATGAGAGGGGGGATGATGGAAGGGAGGGCAGGCTGGGGGGGTGGGAAGTTGGAAGCACCCACTCTGAAAAGTTACAGGAGCAAAGTAGAGAATAGAACAAGTGGGAGGTGGGATAGAAGGGTGGGAAATATAGTCAGTCTTTTACAACATATCCACTATGGAAATTTCTTGCATAGCTACACATGTACAACCTATATTGAATTGCTTATCTTCCCAGTAAGGGTGGATGACAAGGGCGGAAGGGAATGAATCTGGAATTCAAAGTTTTAAAATCAAATGTTTAAATTTATCTATCTACCTACCTACCTACCTATCTATCTATCTATCTATCTATCCTAATATTAATATTATGTTTCATGTAACTGGGAAATGTGATATACAGGCACTGGGGCATAGAGATACACCATGTCCTACTGGAAAGTCAGAGAGGATATGGACAAGATATGGGAAACAGCAGATTGGAGGTGGGGATATCCAGTGGGATGGATATTTTAGGGTGGTGGGTAGGGGAAAAATGGGTAGAAAATTAGTAAATCAAAATCTTGCAGAAATGAATGATGTAAACTAGAAGTTAATAGAGCATTTGATAAAGTAATAAAAAATAGAAGAAAAACAATAGACTCTATTCTCACTGATAAAAATTTTTAATTTTTTGAGAGAAAAAGTTACTGTGGTACCAAATTTTTGGAAGGCCTTGAATGAAAATTAGGTAGTAAAAATTTTTGTAAGGAACCAATGAAGAATTTTGAGCAAAGTAATAAGTGATTGCATGCCATATACATGTACTGAGTTAGGGCTGGGTGTGGCCAGTTTTGCTGATACACCTGACCCATATTCTGTATAGGCCTGTGCTATATATCTGCGGGCAACTATGCTTCTGGTTACAACTGGCTGGTGTTCTGTTACTAAATCAAAGCTCTATCCCTAAAGTAGCTGATCTAATACAAATAGAGAGATGCTTAAGGTAGATAACTTACAGAGTGGTCTGAGTGCTCGTAGGGGTCCCTGAGGGAGGTCTGTAGAGTGAAAACTATTCTAATAATAATATTGAACCACTTAAATTTCTAATACGCTAATTATTTATAAATAAAAGCTGTTTGAGGGGAGGCGGCCTCGATTTTTAGGATTGTAAAGGGAGGGAAGTGAAGTCATGATGGTAGAGTGAAATAGAATTTTGCCAAGCTTTCCCAAAATTTCCCCTCCAAAACAACCTGAAAAAAATGTCAAACCAAACTCTAGGCAGGAAAGACACTTAAAAGTCACAATATGTTATTTGCAAGAGATACACCATAAAAAGAAAAAACACTCAGAGTTAAATTAAGGGACTAGAGCAGAATCTATTAATCTTCAGCTGAAGTAAAGGAGCAATTATGATTCTAGATAAAGAAAAAGCAAAAAAAAATCAGGAAAACTACATTTTGCTAAAAGGCACTACAGAAAATGAATTAATGTCAATACTGGACATATATATAGACCAAATGACATAGCAACCAAATTCTTTAAGAAAAAGTTAAAAGAATTACTAGAGGATATAGTAAAACTATAATAGTGGAGGGCCACAATTTACTCCTTCTGATATCTAGATTAATATAGCCATAAAATTTTTAAAAAGAAAAAAATTAAGGAGATGAATAGAATTTTAGAAAGTTAAATATAATGGACCTTTGGAGAATATTGAATGGGAATGGAAAGGACTATACCAATTTCTCAGCTTGATATAGCACCTTCACAAAAATTGACTATGTCTTAGAGGATAAAACAAACACAGAAAAGCAGAAATTCTAAATGCAACCTTTTAAGGATCATGATGCAATGGAAATTAAATTTAATAATTGGCTTTTGAAGTATAGATTAAAAATTAATTGGAAACTAAATAATCTAATGCTAAATGAGTGGATCAGAACAAATCATAAAATAATTGATAAATTCATCAAAGGTGATGAGGACAATGAAATGACATACCAAAATTTGTGGAATATAGCCAAAATAATATTTATGGGAAATAGTATATCATTTATGTCAACAAAAGAGGAAAAGAATAGATCAAGAAATTATTCATTTAATTTACAAATAACTAAAAAAAAACAAATTTTAAATCCACAATTAAATACCAAAATAGAAATCCTTAAAATCAAAGGAGAGATTAATTAAAGTGAAAGCTTAAAATTAACTAATAAATAAAAATTTAAAAATATATTTTATGGGGAAAAAACAATAAAATAGAGAAAGCATTGGTTAACTTCATTTTACAGAAAGAAAGAAGAAACCAAATTACTTGTACCAAAAACGCAAAGGGTGAATGCACAACTAATAAAGATGAAATTAAAGCATTTATTAGGAGCTATTTGGCTCAATTATATGCCAATAAAACTGCAATCTAAATGACATGGATATTTACAAAAATATAAATTGCCCAGATTAACAGAACGGAAAATAGAATATTTAAATAAAACTATCTTGGAAAAAGAAAATGAACAAGCCATAAATCATCTCCCTGAGGGGGGGAAAAAACAGGACCAGACTGATTTGCAAGCAATTTCTACCAAACACTTAAAGAACAATTAAAACCAATGCCATATAAATTATTTGAAAATTTAGGTAAAGAATGAGCTTTGCAAATTCCTCCGATGATACAAATGCAGTTATGATACCTAGAGAATAGAAAGCAGAAAAAGAAAACTATGGCCCAATCTCTCTAATGAATATTTATGCAAAATATTTTAATAAAATGCTAACAAGGGGATTATGTTTTATTATCACAATGTATTATTAATTATAATATATCATTATATATTATTATATAATAATTATTATTATAATTACAAAGATCAAATGCTAATACCAGACTAAATTTATGCAAGGAATGCAGAACTGGTCAATATGAGGTAAACTATAAGCATAATTAAGTATGTCAATAACAAAAAATATCTTTGATCATATCAATAGATGAAGAAAAAATTTTGATGAAATACAGCACCCATTCCTATTAAAAACATTAAAAAGGACAGAAATGAATGAAGCTTTTCTTTTTACTTAAAAAAAATTTCTTTCAAAAAATTTTTTTAACATTTTTATTTAAAGTTTTGAGTTCCAAATTCTATCCTTCCCTCCCTTTCTTCCTCTCTGGGACAGTAAGCAAACAGATATAGGTTATATATGCTCTGTTATGTAAAACATTTCCATGTTAGTCAGTTTGTGTAAGAAGACTTGAGTAAAAGAAAAAATTAAAGAAAGAAAATGAAAAATGGACGCTTCAGTCTGTATTCAATCAATATATGTTCTTTCTCTGGAGGCAGAGAGTATGCTTCATTATTAATGCTTTGGGATTGTCTTGGATCATTGTATTGCTAAGAATAGCTAAGTCATTCACAATTCTTCATCAAACAATATTGCTGTTACTGTGTACAATGTTCTCCTGGTTCTGTTCGTTTCACTATGCATCAGTTCGTATAAGTCTAGGTTTTCCTGAAATCTTCCTGCTTGTTATTTCTTTTTTTTTAAACAAATACTTTATTAACTTCTGTTTTACATCATTCATTTCCGCCAGATTTTGAGTTACAATCATTTTCCCCCCATTATTCCCCTACCCAACCTCCCTGAATAGCAGTCCCACAAGATATCGCTTCCTCCAACCTGCTCTCTCCCATACCTTCTCCCATACCCCCATCGACTTTTTCATTAGAGGAAGATGAATCTTTGTGTCCCAATGCCTGCACATCTTATCTCCCAATTATAGGCAAAAGAGTATTAATAATAGTATTTATATATATATTTGAAACATTTAATGTTACGACCTTGAATTTCAGATCCATTTCCTTCCTCCTTGTCACCCATTCCCTCTGGGGAGATAAGTAATTCAGTATATGTTGTACATGTCTAGCTATGCAAAACATTATCATAGTAGATATATTGTGCAAGGCTGCTTATAATTCCCTCCCACTCATCCCACCCCCACCTGGTCCATTCCCTACATGATCCTGTCCCTCTTCTATAGTGGGTACTTCCAACCTCCCCTCCCGGCAAGGATGCCCTCCCATCCATCATCCCTCCTCTCATGCCCCTTCCCCCTATCCTGCTGCAGGTTGAGATATTCCATTTAGTATGTATGTCATTTTCTCCCTGAACCAAATTCAATGTGAATGTGGTTTTGCCTTTTTAGCCTTCCTTATTCTCCCCCTCCTTTGCACCCACTTCCCCTACATGAGATAGTTTACCCTACCATGTCTCTCCCCATCTCCTCTTGCCATTTTCCTCTCTCACCTCATAATTTCATCCCTTGAGTACTCTCCCTTCCCAACAAAATCAACCTATGCCTCTATCCATATATAACTGTAACCATATACACACACATTCACATATGTATTCGTATGACCACACCCCCTTCTTCCATTATTTTCATAGTGGGAAAGATATCATCAGTCACAGATATTGCTTTTCCATATAGGAATGTAAATAGTTCAACTTTGATAAGTTCCTTTTGATTTCTTTTCTCTGATTACCTTCTCAGGCATCTCTTACTTCTTGCGTCTGGATGTCAAATTTTCTATTCAACTCTGGTTTTTCCTCAAGAATGCTTGAAAGTCCTCTATTCCACTGAATGACCATATTTTCCCCTGAAACAAAATACTCAGTTTTGCTGGGTAGGTGACCCTTGGGTTCATTCCCAGCTCTTTTGCCTCTGGAATATCATATTCCATGCCCTTCTATCCCTCAGTGTAGAAGCTGCCAGGTCCTGGGCTATTCTGATTGTGTTTCCACAATATTGAAATTGTTTATTCCTGGCCGCTTGTAGTATTTTCTCCTTGATCTGGGGATTCTGGAACCTGGCTATAATATTTCTGGGAGTTTTCTTTTTGGGATCTTTTTCAGGAGGTGATAGGTGGATTCTTTCAGCCTCTATTTTGCCCTCTGGATCTAAAACATCAGGGCAGTTTTCCTTGAGAATTTCTTGAAGGGTGATTTCTAGGTTCTTTCCTTGATCATGGCTTTCAGGTAGTCCAATAATTTTCAAATTGTCTCTCCTGGATCTATTCTCCAGGTCAGTGGTTTTTCCCATTAGATATTTCACATTGCCTTCTAATCTTTCATTTGTTTGGATCTGCTTAACAGCATCTTGATTTCTCATAAAGTCACTAGCTTCCATTTGCTCCAGTCTAACTCTGAAGGAATGAATCTCCTCAGTAAACTTTTGAGATTCTTTTCCCATCTGGCAAATTCGACTTTTTAAGGCATTCTTTTCCTCATTGCCCTTTTGGGCCTTCTTTGCCATTTGAGTTAGTCTATTTTTTAAGGTGTTGTTTTCCTCAGTCAGGCTGTTGACCCTCATTTCATACTTTTCCTGCATCCTTCTCATTTCTCTTTCTAATTTTTCCTCCACTTCTCTTATTTGATTTCTAAAGTCCTTCTTAAGGTCCTCTATGGCCTGCAACCCGCTCATGTTTTCCCCTGGGGCTTTTGGAGCAGCACTTCTGACCTCACAGTCCTTTTCCCGCTCTATGCCCCCAAAATAGGAGTCTAGGGTTGCATTTTTCTGTTTTCTTTGCCTTGGCATGTTGCCACTTAATTGCTTGACTTTTGGGCTTGTTGCCACACTATGGCTTTAAGGCCAGCTAGAGGAATTTTCGTCCCAAATGTGTGGGGGGCAACTTCCGTTTCTGGTAAGCTGTAAACCCACCCACAACTTCCACCCTAGATTACAATCCAGATCCAGGGAGGTTAAAGCAAGAGCGATTACCCCCCAAGACTGATCGCTGGATCTCCCCATGATTTGTAGGCTGGGAGCCGGAAATGCCTCTGAAAACTACACAGTGGTGTGTCTCCTCAGCAGCTTCTAGCCCCCAGGGGAGGGAGCTGACGCAGTCCCCAAATACAGGTCCCAAAGTCCATAGGACACTAACCTCTTACTTTGTCCTAGGCAAGTCTATGTTGATAATTCTGGAGTCTCCATAGTTCCTGGTGTTCTGGGGTTCCTCCAGCTGGCTGCTGGCCCTGCCGCCCTGGGGCTAAAACCTCGGCTCACGTGGACCTGGGCTCGGCTCGGCTCCTGCGCTCTGTGCGCTGCCGGCTCCCAGACCCCTGCGCTGGTCCTTCCTGCAGGGTGCTGGGCTGTCCTCAGCGGGAGGTTAGCTTCTCTGTGTCGTTCTGTGGGTGCTGGGGCTCCAGAAGATTTTCAGAGTCCTTTTTTACATAGTTTGTGGAGAATCTGGGGGCAGAGAGGCTTGGAGGAGCTGTTTCTACTCCGCCATCTTGGCTCCGCCCCCCTGCTTGTTATTTCTTATACCACAATAATATTTGATTGCAACCATGTGCCATAGCTTCTTTATCTTTTCCCCAAATGATGGGCATCCCTTTGATTTCCAATTCTTAGCCACCACAAAAAAGAGCAGCTATAAATAATTTTGTACAAATAGGTCCCTTTCCCTTTTGGGGAGGGATGTCTTTAGGATATAGACCTAGCAGTGGTATTGCTAGATCAAATGACATGGAGTTTTGTAGTTCTTTGGGCATAGTTCCAAATGGTTCTCCAGAATGCTTTTGAATTACTTCACAATTCCACCAACAGTGTTTTAGCGTCACAGTTTTTCCCACATCCCCTCCAATCCAATATTTTCCTTTTTGTCATATTAGCCCCTCTGAGAGGTAGGAGATTGTACCTCAGAGTTGTTTTAATTTGCATTTCTCTGATCAGTTTAGAGCATTTTTATATGACTATAGATAGCTTTGTTTTGTTTTTTTCTCTGAAAACTGTTAGTTCATATCTTTTGAACATTTATCAGTTGGGGAATGTGTATTTTTATAAATTTGATTCAGTATTCTATGTACCTGAGAAATGAGGCCACACACACACACACACACACACACACACACACACACACACACATCACTAGTTTTCTGCTTTTCTTATAATTTTGGTTGCATTGGTTTTGTTTACACAAAAACTTTTTAATTTTATATAATCAAAATTATCTATTTTATATTTTGTAATGCTCTGTATATCTTCTTTGGTCCTAAATTCTTCTCTTAGTCATAAATCTGACAAATAAACTATTCCATGTTCTCTTAACTTACTTATGGTAACACGCTTTATGTATAAATCATGTACCCATTTTGAGCTTACCTTTGTATAAGGTGTGAGATGTTGATCTACGCCTAGTTTCTACCACAGTTTTCCAGTTTTCCCAGCAGCTTTTGTCAATAAGATTTTGTTCCAAAAGCTTGGATCTTTGGGTTTATCATATACTAGATTGCTTTGATAATTTACTATAATGCAATTTGAGTTTAATCTGTTTCACTGATCTACCACTCTATTTCTTAGCCAGTACCAGATTATTTTGATAATTACCTCTTTGCAATACAGTTTGATATCTTGTATGGCTAGACCACCTTCTTTCATATTTTTTAATAGATTCCCTTGATCTCATTGAGTTTTTGTTATTCCAGATGAATTTTATTATTATGTTTTCTAGTTTTATAAAATAAATTTTTGAAAGTTTGATTGGTATGGAACTGAATAAATGGATTAGATTTGGTATGATTGTCATTTTTATTATACTGGTTTGGTCTGCCCATGAGCAATTAATATTTTCCAATTATTTATATTTTACTTTATTTGTGTGAAAAGTGTTTTATAGTTGTGTTCATATACTTCCTGGGTTTGGTTTGGCAGGTAGACTCCCAAATATTTTATATTATTTCCAGTTATTTTTTTTTTTTGCTTTTTTTTAAGGGCAAATGGAGTTAAGTGACTTGCCCAAAGTCACATGGCAAGTAAGTGTGCCAAGTGTCTGAGGCCAAATTTGAACTCAGGTCCTCCTGACTCCAGGGCTGTTACTCTATTCACTGCGCCACCTAGCCACCCCCTCTCCTTTTGTTTCTTGCTGCTGGACTTTTTTGGTAATATATATGTACTCAAACATACACACATACACACAAATATATGAAATTCTGATGATTTATGTGAGTTTATTTTGTATCCTGCAACTTTGCTAAAGTTTTTTTAATAATTTCAAGCAGTTTTTTTGATTCTCCTAAGTTTAACACTATATCATCTGCAAAGAGTGATAATTTTGTTTCCTTATTATCTTTTATTTTTATTTTTGGAGGGCAGTTGGGGTTAAGTGACTTGCCCAAAGTCTCACAGCTAGTAAGTGTGTCAAATGTCTGTGGATTTGAGCTTAGTTCCTCGTGACACCAGGGCCAGTGCTCTCTATTCCCTATACCACCTAGCTGCCCTTACTTATTACATTTTCTAATTCTTTTAATTTCTTTTTCTTTTCTCATTGCTATAACTAATATTTCCAGTGTGATATTTAGTAATAGACGTGATAATGGTCATCCTTGCTTCACCCCTGACTGTATTGGGAGGCTTCTAGATTATACCCTTTGCAGATAATGATTGCTGATAGCTTTAATTAAATATTAGTTATTATTTTAATGTGAGTTACATTTATTCCTACACTCTCTAGTGTTTTTAATAGGAAAGGCTTTTTAGTCAAAGGCTTTTTCTGCATCTATTGAGATAATCATATAATTTCTGTTGGTCTTGCTATTGTTATGCTCAATTATACCAATAGTTCTAATAATGAACCAGTTCTGCATTCCTACGTGGTCATAGTGTATGATTCTTGTGATATATTGTTGCAATCTCTTTGCTAGTATTATATTTAATTTTTTGCATCAATATTGATTAGGGATATTGGTCAATAATTTTCTTTCTCTATTTTGGCTCTTCCTGATTTGAATATCTACACTATATTTGTGTCATTAAAGGAATTTGTAGGACTTCTTCTTTGCCTAATAGTTTATATAATATTGAGATTAATTGTTCTTTAAATGTTGGGTAGAATTAGCTTGTGAATACATCTGGTCCTGGGAATTTTTTCTTAGAAGTTCATTGATGCCTTATTCAATTTCTTTTTATAATATTGGGTTATTTAGGCATTTTATTTATTTTTTGTTAACCTGAATAATTTATATTTTGTAGATATTCACCCATTTCATTTATATTGTCAAATTTATTGGCATATAATTGGACAAAATAACTCCTAACAATTATCTTAATTTCCTCTTCATTGGTGGTGAGTTCACTCCTTTCGTTTTTGATACTAGTATTTTTTTCTCTTTTTTTTCAATAAAATCACCCAAAGGTTTATCTATTTTATTGTTTTTTCCCACAAAACCAGCTTCTAATTTTACTTGTTAGTTCAAAGGTTTTCTTATTTCCTATTTTGCTCATTTCCTTTTTGATTTTCAGAATTTCCAATATGATGTTTAATTGAGGATTTTAATTTTTTTCTAATTCTTTTAGGTGAATGTCTAATTTATTGATCTGATTTTTTCCTCTACTTATTCATATAAATAATTAGAACTATAAATTTCCCCTTAAGTACTACTTTAGCTGCATCCCATAGATTTTGGTATGTTGTCTCATTGTCATTTTCTTTATTGAAATTATCACTTGTTTCTGTGATTTGTTCTTTGACCTACTTGTTTTTTTAAGGATTAGATTATTTAATTTCTGATTAATTTTTCACCTCTCTTTCCATTGTCCATTACCGAATGTAATTTTTATTGCATTATGATTTGAAAAGGATGCTTTTATTATTTCTGCTTTCCTGCATTGGGTTGTGAGGTTTTTATGACCTAATACATGGTCAATTTTTGTGTAGATGCCATGTACTCCTGACAAAAAAAGATATATTCTTTTCTATTCCTATTCGATTTTCCCCAGATATCTATCACATCTAACTTTTCCAGAATTTTTAATCACCTCCTTGATTACTTTCTTCTTTTTTTAAAAATTGGATTCATTTAGTTCTGAGGGGAAAGTTGAGGTGCCCCACTAATATAGTTTTTTCAGCTTATTAATGCAGTATTTATCTTTCTTCCCTCTGTCAAACCCTGAGCCCAGGGCTTTCCCCAAGGATGTCTGACAAGAAGGAGGGGGAGGTATACACAGGCTGGAAGAGACATGGAAGAACAAGGAGGATGAGGAGGAGCATTGAGAAACATTTGGGGAATAGAAATGACTCCATTACATGGCAAAGAGGCTGAGGAAGGCCACCATCAGGCAAAAGAGCCCCATGGCCTTACTCAGGGCAAAGCCCAGGATGGCATAGGAAAAGAGCTGCTGCTTCAGGGAAGGGTTCCTTGTATAATTGAAGATGAGACTTCCAAACACAGTCCTAATCCCAGCTCCAGAGCCTGCCACCTCCACAGTGGTAGCCCCAGTTCCAATGAACTTGGCTCCTGTGTCAATGTCCCTTGAGACAGCACTAGTTTGGAATCCACATCTAGGGACAAGTAAGGTCAAGGGACTTGATGCTGTCAAAATGCTGAGGTTCTCAGCATTTTGTTTTAGCACCACTGCAGAGAACAGTCTACTCAATAGCTGAGAGCTACACCTCAAAAGGGCAAGGGTAGAGATGAACTTGGCATAGGCATACATCAGGGGGTGAGGGGCAAAGTTAAAGAGATGCCAGTAGAGTAGAGGAGACAGAGAGGGGGCCACTAATATAGCTTTATTACCTATTTCCTCCTATAACTCATTCAACTTCTCCTTCAAAAATTTAGATGCTATACCATTTGGTGCATATATGTTTAGTATTGATATAACTCCACTGTCTCTGGAACCTTTCAAAAAAAGATATAGTTTCCTTCTTTATCTCTTAATTAGATCTATTTTTGCTTTTGCTTTGTCTAAGATCATGATTGCTGTCCCTGCTTCCTTTGCTTCAATTGAAGCATATTAGCTTCTGCCCCAGTCCCTTACCTTTACCCTGCTTTACATTGCTTCAGATGTGATTCTTATAAAAAATGTATTGTTGGCTTCTTGTTTTTAATCCATCCTACTATTCACTTCTACTTTATGGGTGAGTTCATCCCATTCACATTTATAGTTATGATAACTTTGTATTTCCCTCCAAGCAATTTTTTGCTTTTTTGCCCCCCTTACCTCCCCTTTCCTTCCTCACAAGTGTTTTTCTTCTCATCACCACCTTCCCCAATATACTCTCTCTTTTTTCAGTCTCCCTTCCCCCTTTCTTTTATCCCTGTCCCTTTTTATTTCCTTATAGGGTAAGATAGATTTCTATATCCAACTGAATGTGTATATTATTCCCTCTTTGAGCAATTTGGATGAGAATAAGGTTTAAGATTTGCCTACATCACCCCAATCTTCTATTCCATTATACTAGCTCTTTCACACTTCTTTTATGTGGGATGATTTACCCCTCATCCAATCCCCCTCTTCTTTCCTCTTTCAGTGCAATTTTCTTTCTCATAATTTTATTTTGTTTTGGGTTATCCTCCCATCAAAGTCACTTTATATCCATACCTTCTGTCTACATATACTCCTTCTAATTGCTTTTATAGTACTAAAACTGTTAAGTTACAAATATTATTTTGCCATATAGAAATATAAATGTTTAACCTTATTGAATTTCTTATGTTTTCTTTTTCTTTTTTACCTTTTTATGTTTCGTTTGAGTCTTTTATTTGGAGGTCAAATTTTTTAATCAGTACTCAATACTTTAATCAGAAGTACTAGTACTTCTAACTAGAAATGCTTGAAAGTCCTCTATTTCATTAAATATCCATTTTCCCTTGAAAAATCATATTCAATTTTGCTGGGTAGGAAACTCCTTTGTCTTCCAGTATATCATATTCCAAGCCCTTTGGTTCTTTAATATGGAAGGTGCCTAATCCTATATAATCCTGACTGTAGCTACACAATATTTGAATTATTTCTTTTTTTGCTGTTTGCAATTACTTTCTTCTTGATCTGTAAGCTCTGGAATTTGGCTACAATATTCTTGGGAGTTTTTATTTTGGGATCTATTTCAGGAAGTGATTGGTGTATTCTTTCAATTTATATTTTGCCCTCTGGTTATAATATATTAGGGCAATTTTCTTTGATAATTTCTTGAACAATACTGTCCAGGCTTTTTTTTAAAATCATGGCCTTCAGGGGGCGGCTAGGAGGCGCAGTGAATAGAGCGCTGGCCCTGGAATCAGAAGGACCTGAGTTCAGAGCCGGCCTCTGACACTTAATCCACACAAACAAAAACCTAGCCGAGTAACCTTGGGCAAGTTACTTAACCCCAATTGCCCTAAAGGGGCGGCTAGGTGGAGCAGTGAGTAAGAGTGCCGGCCTCGGAGTTTGGATGACCCGAGATCAGATCCGGCCTCAGAAAATGAGCACCCACACATAAATAATGACTAGCCGTGTAACCTTGAGCAAGTTACTTAACCCCAATTGCTTTAAAAAAAAAAAATCATGGCCTTCAGATAGTCCTATAATTCTTATATTATCTCTCCTGGACCTATTTTCTAAGTCAGTCCTTTTTCAATGAGAAATTTCACATTTTCATCTTTTTTTTACTTTTTTGATTGCATTTTATTGTATTTTAATATCTCATAGAGTGATTAGTTTCTACTTGTTCAAATCTAATTTTTAAGGAATTATAATTATTATTAATTATTATTATTATTATTATTATTATTATTATTATTATTATTATTTGCTTTTTGGAGGGCAATTGGGGTTAAGTAACTTGCCCAAGGCCAAACGACTAGGTTTTTTTTTTTTATTTGTGTGTGCGTTAAGTCTCTGAGTCCGGATCCAAACTCAGGTCCTTCTGACTCCAGGGCCGATGCTCTACTCACTATGCCACCTTGCCGCCCCAAGGAATTATTTTCTTAATGAGCTTTTGTGCTTCCTTTTTCATTTGACCAATTCTATTTCTTAGGGAGTCATTTTCCTCAGTAAATTTTTGCTTATCTTTTCCTATTCTATTGATTCTTTTTTTATGATTCTCTTGCATTACTCTCATTTTTTTCCCCAATTTTTCTTTGACTTCTCTAATTTGCTTTTTTAAATCCTTTTTAAGCTCTGTAGGAAATTCTTTTGGGGCATTACATTGTGGGGGGGGGGCAGTTTCACATCTAGCCATTTGTACACTATTGTAATTTTCTAAGTTTATGCCTTGATCCTCCCTATTACCATAGTAACTTTCTATAGTTGAGCTCTTTTTTTTTTTTTTTGGTGTTGCTGCTTTTGCTAATTTTTTTCCTGCCTTATTTTGTGATTTGGTATTCTTATGTGAGAGTTGGGCTTTGATCCTGCACTGTCCCAAGTGTTTTGTGCTGGGTTTCTGGGTCTTACTGCTGGCTTTCACTGGACTTCAGGGCTTAGCTGCTTGCTTTCTCTGGAGGATAGATTTCCCTTCTGGCTTTTACTGGGGGTAAGGAAGGGGCCTCCTCATTGGCCTCCTCTGGGTGTGGTATTTAGCTGCTGGCCTATTGCAAGGGGTGGGGCCTTGCTATGGTAACAGAGTCTTCCTGGAGGTTGACTCTGGAGGAGAGATCTCTTGCTACTCTGTCCCAGGGTTAGGGCCCTGCTACTAGGTTGCTATAGAAATAGGGTCTCTCTGCTAGAAGGCTCACTGTTGGTCAGCCCTGGGACAGGGATTCACTACTGGTCAACAATGGGGTTAAGGCCTCCTTGTGATGGAATAGGACCTTGCATTTCTATATATTACCAACAACATCCAACAGAAAGAGAAAGAAAGAGAAATTCCATTAAAAATAACTGCAAACATGGGGCAGCTAGGTGGCACAGTGAGTAAGAGTGCCGGCCTTGGAGTTGGGATGACCCGGGATCAAAACCAGCCTCAGAAAATGAGCACATAAATAATGACTAGCTGTGTAACCTTGAAAGTTACTTAACCCCAATTGCTTAAAAAAAAAACAAAACTGCAAACAGTATAAAATACTTTGGGAGTCTACTTGCCAAGGTACACACAGGAAATATATGAACAAAATTATAAAATAATCTTCATAAAATAAAAACAAATATAAATAGATAAATATTAATTGTTCATGGGTAGCCTGAGTCAATATAACAAAACAAAACAAAACACAAAAATCAGTACTACCTAATTTACTTGTTCAGTGCCAAACCAATCAAACTATCAAAGAATTACTTTGTAGAGCTAGAAAAAATAATAAAATTCATCAGGAGGAACAAAAGGTCTTGACAAGAGGATCAATGAAAAGGAAAATGTGAATTAAGGGAGACTAGCAACACTAGTGCTCAAACTATATTGCAAAGTGATAATAATCAGAACAATTTTGTACTGAATGAGAAATAGAGTATTTGATTAATGGAATAGATTAGGTGTACAACATGCAGAAGCAAATGAGCACAGAAACATGATGTTTGATAAATCCAAAGATCCCAGTTTTGGGGGCAAGAACAACTTGACCAAATATATGTGTGTGTGCGCGCGCATGTGTATGTATATCTGTATCTATGTGTGTATGTGTATGTATATGTATATAATATATATGGAACTCTGCAAAATTTATAAAAAAATAAGAGCTACTGGGGGGCGGAGCCAAGATGGCAGAGTAGAAACAGCTCATCCAAGCCTCTCTGCCCCAGATTCCCGCCAAACTATGTAAAAGGGGACTCTGAACAACTTCTGGAGCCCCACCACCAACAGAACGACACAGAGAAGCTAACCTCCCACTGAGGACAGCCCAGCAGCCCAGCAGGAAGGATCAGCACAGCGGTCTGGGACCTGGCAGCGCACAGAGCACAGGAGCCCAGCCGAGCCCAGGTCCGCGTGAGCTGAGGTTTTAGCCCCAGGGCGGCAGGGCCAGCAGCCAGCTGGAGGAACCCCAGAACACCAGGAGCTGTGGCGACTCCAGAATTATCAACATAGACATGCCTAGGACAAAGTAAGAGGTTAGTGTCCTATGGACTTTGGGACCTGTATTTGGGGGAATGCATCAGCTCCCTCCCCTGGGGGCTAGAAGCCACTGAGGAGACACTCCATTTTGTAGTTTTCAGAGGTGGCTCCAGCTCCTGGCCTGCGAATTAATTGTAGGGAGATCCAGCGATCAGTCTTGGGGGGTAATCGCTCTTGCTTTAACCTCCCTGGATCTGGATTGTGATCTAGGGTGGAAGTCGTGGGTGGGTTTACAGCTTGCCAGAAACGGAAGTTGCCCCCCACACATTCGGGATGAAAATTCCTCTATCTGGCCTTAAAGCCATAGTGTGGCAACAAGCCCAAAAGTCAAGTAATTAAGTGGCAACATGCCAAGGCAAAGGAAACAGAAAAATGCAACCCTAGACTCTTATTTTTGGGGCATAGAGCGGGAAAAGGACTGTGAGGTCAGAAGTCCTGCTCCAAAAGCCCCAGGGGAAAACATGAGCAGGTTGCAGGCCATAGAGGACCTTAAGAAGGACTTTAAAAATCAAATAAGAGAAGTGGAGGAAAAAGTGGAAAGAGAAATGAGAAGGATGCAGGAAAAGTATGAAATGAGGGTCAACAGCCTGACTGAGGAAAACAACACCTTAAAAAATAGACTAACTCAAATGGCAAAGAGGCCCAAAAGGGCAATGAGGAGAAGAATGCCTTAAAAAGTCGAATTTGCCAGATGGAAAAAGAATCTCAAAAGTTCACTGAGGAGATTCATTCCTTCAGAGTTAGACTGGAGCAAATGGAAGCTAGTGACTTTATGAAAAATCAAGATGCTGTTAAACAGATCCAAACAAATGAAAGAATAGAAGGCAATGTGAAATATCTCATGGGAAAAACCACTGACCTGGAAAATAGATCCAGGAGAGACAATTTAAAAATTATTGGACTACCTGAAAGCCATGATCAAGGAAAGAACCTAGAAATCACCCTTCAAGAAATTCTCAAGGAAAACTGCCCTGATGTTTTAGATCCAGAGGGCAAAATAGAGGTTGAAAGAATCCACCAATTGCCTCCTGAAAAAGATCCCAAAAAGAAAACTCCCAGAAATATTATAGCCAGGTTCCAGAATCCCCAGATCAAGGAGAAAATACTACAAGCAGCCAGGAAGAAACAATTTCAATATTGTGGAAACACAATCAGAATAGCCCAGGACTTGGCAGTTTCTACACTGAGGGATCGAAGGGCGTGGAATATGATATTCCAGAGGGCAAAAGAACTGGGAATGAACCCAAGGGTCACCTACCCAGCAAAACTGAGTATTTTTTTTCAGGGGAAAATATGGTCATTCAGTGGAATAGAGGACTTTCAAGCATTCTTGAGGGAAAAACCAGAATTGAATAGAAAATTTGACATCCAGACACAGGAAGGAAGAGATGCCTGAGAAGGTAATCGGGGAAGAGAGATCAAGGGGAACTTATCAAAGTTGAACTATTTACATTCGTATATGGAAAAGCAATAACTGTGACTGATGATATCTTTCTCACTATGAAAATAATGGAAGAAGGGGGTGTGGTCATATGAATACATATGTGAATGTGTGTGTATATGGTTACAGTTATATATGGATAGAGGGCATAGGTTGAATTTCTTGGGAAGGGAGAATACCCAAGGGATGAAATTATGAGGTGAGAGAGGAAAGTGGCAAGAGGAGATGGGGAGAGACAGGGTAGGGTAAACTATCCCATGTAGAAGAAGCAAGGGGAAGTGGCTGCAAAGGAGGGGGAGAATAAGGAAGGCTAAAAAGGCAAAACCACATTCACATTGAATTTGGTTCGGGGAGAAAATGACATACATACTAAATGGGATATCTCAACCTGCAGCAGGATAGGGGGAAGGGGGATGAGAGGAGGGAGGATGGATGGGAGGGCATCCTTGCGGGGAGGGGAGGTTGGAAGTACCCACTATAGAAGAGGGACAGGATCATGTAGGGAATGGACCAGGTGGGGGGTGGGATGAGTGGGAGGGAATTATAAGCAGCCTTGTATAATATATCTACTATGATAATGTTTTGCATAGCTAGACATGTACAACATATACTGAATTACTTATCTCCCCAGCGGGAATGGGTGACAAGGGAGGAAGGAAATGGATCTGAAATTAGAGGTATTAACATTAAATGTTTTAAATATATATAAATACTATTATTAATACTCTTTTGCTTATAATTGGGAGATAAGATGTGCAGGCATTGGGACACAAAGATTCACCTTCCTCTAATGGCAAAGTCGAAGGGGGTATGGGAGAAGGTATGGGAGAGAGCAGATTGGAAGAAGCGATATCTTGTGGGACTGCTATTCTGGGAGGTTGGGTAGGGGAATAACGGGGCGGGGGGGGGGGAATGATTGTAACTCAAAATCTGGCGGAAATGAATGATGTAAAACAGAAGTTAATAAAACATGTGTTTAAAAAAAAAAAGTTCTGCTGGTGATGAGCCTGCTTCTCCCAGCTTGACTATGATGGCCCTGTACAAAAGTTCACCAATAATGAGATAGTGGCATTGCATTTATCCTCCACTGGATCCTCACAACAAGCCTGTGAGGTTTTGTTGTTGAGGTTCAGTCATCTCCCTTGCTTCGTGACCCCATTTGGGGTTTTCTTGGCAAAAATGCTGGATTTCCTACTCCAATTCATTTTAACGATGAGGAAACTGAGGCAAACAGGGTTAAGTGAATTGTCCAGGGACACCCAACTAATAATTTTCTGAGGTCGGGTTTTGAACTCAGGAAGAGGAGTCTTCCTGACTCTAGGTCTGGCACTATACACTGTGCCACCTACTTGCCCTGGGAAGGAGGTGTTATCATGCACATTTTACCATTGAAGAAATAGGATGAGAGAGGTTACAAAGAGGTAGCAAGTGTCTAAGCTAGAATTTGAGCTCAAGCCATCCTAATTCCAAATCCAGTGCTCTAGGCATTCACACTATCCTTATTTTTTCAGATAAGAAAATTGAGGTGGAGAAAGGTTAAGTGACTTACCCAGAGTCACGCAGCTAGTATCTGAGGAAGGATTCAAACTCAGGTCTTCCTGACTCTAAGTGTAGCTCTCTATCCATTGTGTCACCTAGCTGCTTCAGCAATACACAGTCTAGTAGTCTATCCCCAACACATAATCAAAGTGGTTAGTTTAGTTTGGTAAACTGTTGGCATAGTCACTGTGGGGCATTAAGAGGAAGGCTTTGGGGGAAGAAGATAATAATATCTTATATATGTTTAAAATTTAGTACTTTTTCACAGTGTTTTCACATCTGTTGTTGCATTTGATCCCGCCACCACCCCTGAAAATGAAGCAAGGAAGGTATTGTTACTATTAGCCTCATTTACCAGATGAGGAACTGAACCTGCGAAAGAGTAAGTGGCTTAGAGGATCCCCCAACGCTTTCGTGGTAGAGGTCAGTGAGGAAGGAGCGGGAGCCTATGCGCTAACTCCTAGGTTCCTTTTGCTCTGACCATTGGAGTGTCTCCAGTGGTTAAATTCCAAATATGTCTTCCATTCCAAAGCATCTTTTAGTAGCTATTTCTGCTCATGAAGCAGCAGCATCTTCGCATAGCTGGACTCCTTCTCCTGCAACCCTTCTCAAGTTAAGACTGTTCCTTTCCTTGGTTCTTTTATGCTGAATTTGGGGTATTTCCTTCTCCTTCAGATTCTTTTAGGAATAAAAGATTTCAGTTCTACTTCATAACCATAAAGAGAAAACCCACTCCTAGTGTTAAGAAGGGTGTCTTGGTAGGGTGGCGGCTTCTCCTTACCCTTGAGTAAAGGGGTAGACAGACTTTCACTTTTGAAACCAGTTACCAGCCAGTCTCAGGATTTCCTGCCTCAGAATGACTTCTAGAGGTTAGCCACCAGACCTTCTCTTTAGGGAAAAAAAAAAACATACACATTTTTATGCTCTACTAACAAGGTGTGTGTTAATGCCATTGGAATTCTTTGCTATGTCTATATCCTAGTAAATAGAACCACAGGGTCTTCAGATCATAGATTTACAGCTGGAAATGACCTCACAGACCATATAGTCTAATCTTCATTCCCCTTATTTTACAGATAAAGAAATAGAAGAGGTTAAGTGGCATAGTGGATAGAGCTCCAGACCTGGAGTCAGGAAGACCTGAGTTCAAATCCAGCTTCAGACACTTAACTGAGTGATCCTGGACAAGTCATTTAACCCTGTTTGCCTGAGATTTCTCATCTGTAAAATGAGCTGAAGAAGGAAATGGGAATCTACAATGGTATCTTTGCCAAGAAAATCCCAAACGTGGTCATGAAGAGCTAGACATGGCTGAAAAATGACTGAACAATAAAAATTCCTTGCCTGGGGTTTCACAGGTAGTAAACAATGAGGGGGAGGAGATTTGAACCTAGGTCCTCTGATTCCAGATTTAGAGTTATTTCCACTGTACTTCTAGTCTTGAGGTTGACCATAAAGGTTAAGGCCAGAACTGTGCTAGACTTGAGCTGTTGCAGGAAACAAAACTTGAGCCAGACTTAATTACATGTGCAGTCAAAGAGGAAGTAAGACTAATGTCCTCCTGATCCTGCAAAGGCTTGGCCAAGGAACATCCAACATTTGTGAGTACCCTTTGTACACGAAGATTCCACGATAAATAAAGTACAGGCCCTGACCTCAAAGGCTGCACACAGGGCAGCAGCAAGAGAGAAGGGAAGAGAGAAAAGAAAGGCATAGACTTCTCAACACCTTAAGGAACAACAGTCAAAGATCTTGGTAAAAGACAGTCTCCTTGGCTACAGGGAAAGAGAGATCTGGTTAGAATTCCCCAAATTCTATTCTGCATACATATGCCTGTGTTACTCAGTGTGCTGCTAGGCATTATGGATATGTCTTACCACCATGCTCCAATCGATGGAGAATTTCATTGCTGTGAATACTAACGCCAGGAGAGTATAGTACATCTCTATCTATCTATCTATCTATCTATCTATCTATCTATCTATCTATGTATTTATGCATATATGCATACAAATGCATATATGACGCATATAAATGCACATATTCATACCATATGTGTGCACCTATATGTGCATACTGGTAAGTATACATTATTTTATGTACACATGCATGTGTGCATGTGTATATGCATATATTTGTATCTCATTTGCAGGTGTGATTGTACATGCATATATAAGTATGGTAGCTTCAATACAATGTTAACTCCTTGAGAATAAGGGCTCTTTTACTTTTGTCTTTGTATTTCCAGCCTACCATAGTGCCTGTAACATATTAAGTGCTGAAGAAATACTGTTGATTGATTGATTGATTGATTGATTGACATGCATTAATCTGGAGGATAGAGGCAGGGCAAGGGCAGGACTGGGATTCTATCTGAGCTCCCCTGACTCCAAACCCAGTGCTCTGTCTTCCCCTGCCCTGGAAAGCCCAGGTACACGGCATTTTAGCACTGGAAGAGACTATAGAATAAAAAATGCTGTATGTGGGATGCATCTTAGAGATAATTTTGTCCATATCCTTCATTTTATATGGAAGAAACTAAAGGGGAATGGGATTTTCCCAATGATCCCTAATTTTCCTGTTACTATGCCATAGAGAACCTTGGTCTCCTCCATCCCAGTAAAGTCCTCTTTCTACTCTACTATGCTATTTAATTCTCTGGTTGTATAGTGTCCCTAACAGATGGTTGTATGGCTTCTTATTGAATATATATATATATATATATATATATATATATATATATATATATATATATATATCAGTTCGATACCTAAAAAGGCAACCCATTTGATTTTTCTTTTTTTTAATAATCTATTTGTATATATTTGAAACATTTAATTTTAAGACCTTGAATTTCAGATCCATTCCCTTCCTTTCTTGTCACCCATTCCCTCTGGGAAGATAAGTAATTCAGTATGTGTTATACATGTATAGCTATGGAAAACATTACCATAGTAGATATATTGTAAAAGACTGCTTATATTTCTGTCCCACCCATCCCACCCCCCAACTGGTCCATTCCCTGCTTTGATCCTGTCCCTCTTCAAAAGTGGGTACTTCCAACCTCCCCTCCCCCCAGAATGTCCTCCCCTCCATCATCCTCCCTCTCATTCCCCTTCCCCCTACTCTGCTGCAGGTTGGGATATCCCGTTTAGTATGTATGTCATTCTCTCCCTGAGCCAAATTTAATGAAAATATGGTTTTGCCTTTTTGCCTTGCTATTGTTCCCCTCCCCTGTAGCCACTTCCCCTTGCTTCTTCTACATGAGATAGTTTACCCTACCCTGTCTCTCCCCATCTCCTCTTGCCACTTTCCTCTCTCACCTCATAATTTTATCCCTTGAGTATTCTCCCTTCCCAACAAATTCAACTTATGCCCTCTCTCCATGTATAACTGTAAACATATATACACACATTCACATATGTATTCATATGTCCACATACCCTTCTTCCATTATTTTCATACTGAGAAAGGTTTCATCAGTCAGAGTTATTGTTTTTCCATGTAGGAATGTAAATAGGTCAACTTTGATAAGTTCCTTTTGATTTCTTTTCCCTGATTACCTTCTCAGGCATCTCTTGCTTCTTGTGTCTGGATGTCAAATTTTCTATTCAGCTCTGTTTTTTTTTCCTCAAGAATGCTTGAAAGTCCTCTATTCCACTGAATGACCATATTTTCTCCTGAAAAAAAATACTCAGTTTTGCTGGGTAGGTGACCCTTGGCTTCAATCCCAGCTCTTTTGCCCTCTGGAATATCATATTCCATGCCCTTCAGTCCCTTAGTGTAGAAGCCGCCAGGTCCTGGGCTATTCTGATTATGTTTCCACAATATTGAAATTGTTTCTTCCTGGCTGCTTGGAGTATTTTCTCCTTGATCTGGGGATTCTGGAACCTGGCTATAATATTCCTTGGAGTTTTCTTTTTGGGATCTTTTTCAGGAGGTGATAGGTGGATTCTTTCAACCTCTATTTTGCCTTCTGGATCTAAAACATCAAGGCAATTTTCTTTGAGAATTTCTTGAAGGGTGATTTCTAGGTTCTTTCTTTGATCATGGCTTTCAGGTAGTCCAATAATTTTTAAATTATCTCTCCTGGATCTATTTTCCAGGTCTGTGGTTTTTCCCATGAGATATTTCACATTGCCTTTTATTTTTTCATTTGTTTGGATCTGCTTAACAGTATCTTCATTTCTCATAAAGTCATTAGCTTCCATTTGCTCTAATCTAACTCTGAAGGAATGAATCTCCTCAGTGAGCTTTTGAGATTCTTTTTCCATCTGGCAAATTCGGCTTTTTAAGGCATCCTTCTCCTCATTGCCCTTTTGGGCCTCCTTTGCCATTTGAGTTAGTCTATTTTTTAATGTGTTGTTTTCCTCAGTCAGGCTGTTGACCCTCATTTCATACTTTTCCTGCATCCTTCTCATTTCTCTTCCCAATTTTTTCCTCCACTTCTCTTATTTGATTTTTAAAGTCCTTCTTAAGTTCCTCTATGGCCTGTAATCTGCTCATATTTTCCTTTGGGGCTTTTGGAGCAGGATTTCTGACCTTACAGTCCTCTTCTTGTTCTATGCTTCGATCCTCTTTGCCCCCAAAATAGGAGTCTAATGTTGCATTTTTCTGTTTATTTTGTTTCCTTTGCCTCGGCATGTTGCCACTTAATTACTTGACTTTTGGGCTTGTTGACACAGTAGGACTCTGCCACCAGACAGGGGTGCTTCCATCCCAATTTTGGGATCTTCACAACTTCCTCTTCTGGCAAGCTGGATACCCACCCCACGACCTCCACCCCAGACCACAATCCAGATCCAGGGAGGTTAAAGCAAGAGTGATTACCCCCCCCCCAGACTGATTGCTAGATCTTCCTACAGTTCACAGGCCAGGAGCTGGAGCTGCCACTGAAATTCCAAAATGGTGTGTCTCCTCAGAGGCTTCTAGCCCTAAGGGAGGAAGCTGAGCATTCCCCAAATACTGGTCCCAAAGACCACAGGGCACTAATCTCTCACTTTGTCCTAGGCATATCTGTGTTGATAATTCTGGAATCGCCACAGCTGCAGGTGTTCTGGGGTCCCTCCTTCCAGCTGCTGGCTTGGCTGCCCTGGGGCTAAAACCTCGGCTCACGTGGACTTGGGCTCTGCTCTCTGGCGTGCTAGGCTGTCGGCTCCCAGAGTGCTGCGCTAGCCCTTCCTGCAGGGCTGCTGGGCTGTCCTCAGCAGGAAGTTAGCTTCTCTGTGTTGTTCTGTGGGTGCTGGGGCTCCAGAAGTTGTTCAGAGTCCCCTCTAACATGGATTGGATGTGTACTGGGGGAGAGCACCTTGGAAGTGCTGTTTCTACTCCACCATCTTCGGGGGAAGCCCCATTTGACTTTTCAATACTTTAATTATTAGAAAATCTGAAATTGAATGAAAATCTTAGTCCCTAAAATTTCTGCCCTTTGGCCCTGCTTCTGTCCTTTATATCAATACATATCAATCAATCAGTCAACAATATTTATTTAGCATCTACTACATGTCAGGTGGTTCAGTGGATAGAGATCTGGTTTGGAGTCAGGAAAACCTGAATTCAAATCCAGCATGAGACACTCACTAGCTGTGTCACCCTGGGCAAGTCACTTAACCTCTCTTTACCTTAATCCACTAGAGAATGAAATGGCAAGCCACTCTAGTATCTCTGCCAAGAAAACACCATGGTCAGTGTTTGTGTGTTATGGTCCATGGGGTCCCAAAGAATCGGACATGATTGAATGACCAAACAACAGTGTACTAGGCATTGTGCTACACAGTGGGTATATAAAGAAAAAATGAAAGAATTCCAGTTCTCAAGGCACTGATGTGCTTTTGGAGGTTTGGCTCTGTATGCAAACATGTGCACACACATGCACGTGTGTGTTTGTGTATGAGTACATATATGTTTGTGTGTGCATGCACATGTACACATGCATGGATGTGCCTACACACAGAAGATGCCCTCCTCTCTCCTTTTTCACTGCCATCACCCTGATGCAGGCCCTCATCACCTCACACCTGGACTATCACACTAACTGCTAGTGGGTCTTGCTGCATAACATCTCTCCCCACACCAATCCGTTCTCCATTCAGTCAGTAAAGTGATTTTCCTAATAGGTAAATCTGACCATGTCCTCAGTAAACTCCAGAAGTTCCCTATTGCCTCTAGGATCAAATGCAAAATGCTGTTTGGCATTCAAAGTCCTTCATAACCTACTCCCTTCTACCTTTCCAGTCTTCTTACACTCTAACCCATCCTCTTCAATCACGTGACATTGGCCTCCTGACTGTTCCACAAACAAGACACTCCATCTTTTATAAGATACCCCATCTCAGTTCCAAGCATTTTCTCCAGCTGTTCCCCATACAGCTGTTCCCCATAGGGCTGTTCCTCATGCCTAATGTTCTACCATCTCAATTCCACCTTTCTGACTTCCTTGAAGTCCCAACTAAAATCTCATCTTCTTCAGGAAGCCTTTTAAAATTCTTCTCTTAATTAGTTCTTATTTATGTTATATGTGGCTTGTTTGCATATTTTTTGCATATTGTCTCCCCCATTAGACTCCTTAAAGACAGGGACTATCTTTTGCCTCTTTTTGTATCCCCAGCACTTAACACAATGCCTGACATATAGTAGGAACTTAATAAATGTTTATTGACTGACTGAATAACCCTTCTTGGTGGTCCATCCCTGGAAACTCTCTGGTTTATTTATATCCTTTCTAAAATAAGGCAACTAGAATCTTGTCAAATATTCTACATGTGGCCTAACCAGGGCAGGGCACAGTGTCTTCCCTTCCTCATTCTGGAAACTATGCTTGTATTTATGAAATGTCATTCATTTTTTAGCTATCACAGCATTGTTTGAGTTCCATTAGGATGCAAGTTTCTTAAAAGCAGGGCCCACTCCCTATAACCATGCCATTTTTGTCTATTTCTAGTGCTCTCCAAGGACTGGCATATAGTAAATGATTGGTGAATTGGAATGAATTGATTATTAAATTTAATGCAACTTGACAATTTCGAGGAACTCATGATTAAAAATGCCATCTACCTCCAGAGAAAGAAGGGATGAGCTAGTTCTAAGTACAGATTGAGACATGTCACGTTTTACTTTATTTTTCTAGCTTTTTAATAACATAACTAATATGGAAATATGTTTTGTATGAATTCACATGTACAATGTGTATCATATTGCTTGCCTTCTCTTGAGGTGTCTACCCCCAGCTGTAATGGAAATGCAAATTTAAAGATCTTCCCTGCCCTTAGCTTAAGTGCACCTGGAGCCTGTGGTGGGAGGCTTGTTTTTTAGGAAAGCCCACACCTTGATACTTTGTGATTGGGCAGTGGGTCAAAAAGGTCGTTACATTCTCTGAGCCAGGAGAAGGCTATATAAACTCTGATGAGAGGCTTTGCTTTGGGGCTCACTTTGAGAAATGTTGTGTGATTTGACCAGATGAGACTCTGGGAAGCCGTTGTTGAGAGCCCCCCCGGCTTTGAAAACCCAGATGTTGATGCTTCCCTCTCTGGTAACTGTGATTTGGTATTGATGTAATGGTAGGACAGTTTGGAAGCCTGTCTGTTTGATCTGTAAGTTCTGTAACTCTGAAGTTCGGGGTGCTGACCTTTTCCCCTGAACTAGGTAATGTATGTTTGTTTGATTAAAGTAAGCTTGTTAACCCATTTTGAGTTGCTTTCCTTTTGAAAAGCAGATCTAAGAACCTCTGTTGGCAGTCACCCTGGGGATATTGGGGTGCTTGCCGCTACACCAGCATGTGAAGGTATCTGGTAGAATGGGTGGATGAAAACAGTTTGTTCAAATGGTTGTGAAGACAGCTGGAGAACTTGGAGCTTGGTCAGTGATCAAAGACACCAAGGTCATCCACTGAATCCCAGACCATTGCCAATGGCTCTGACTTTTGTCTTGCCACTGGACTTTGGTGACTCATGGAAGAGAGAGTGAGACTGGAGACATTGTGAAACTCTGCCTCCCTTCAGTCCACTTCACCCACGTCAACAGCTTGCCTTCTCAATGAGTGGGAGAGAGGCTGAAGTGAGGGAGGGAGAAAATTCAGAACTCGAAATGTAAAAATAAATGTGAAAAAAATTAAATGCAACTAAAAAAACCCCTTTAAAAAGAATTCCAGAATTGCTAACTTTATTATATGCCGGACATAGAGAGAGAAGAGTGAGAATCATCTCTGTCTTTCTGAAGCCTTTCAACAATGAGATATTGAATCATTGAAAATCTGGGCATGGGGGAGAACTGAGCAGGTTGTCACACCTCCATGGTGACACAGGGCCAGGTAGGTTGGTAAAGCACTCAGCAGGGAGAATAGTGTACTTAGACCTGGAATCAGGAAGATCTGACTTCAAATAACGCCCCAGACACTTACTAGCTGTGTGACCTTTAGCCAGTCGTTTAAACTCAATTTCAGGTTCCTCATCTGTAAAACAAGGATAATCATTCTTGTAGCCTTCACAGAGCAATTGCAAAGCTGAAATGGGATAGTGGATATAAAAGGCATTGTGCAAATATTAGTTGTCATTCTTTTATTTCCCTGTAGAATGTAAGCTCCACAAGGGCAGAGGACTATTTGTTTTTCTATCTTTGCATCTCTGATTCTTAGCACAATGCCCAACATATAATAGGCCTTTAATAAATCTTTTTTTTGGAGGGTAATTGGGGTTAAGTGACTTGCCCAAGGTCACATGGCTAGTAAGTGTGTCAAGTGTCTGAGGTCAAATTTGAACTCAGGTCCTCCTGACTCCAGGGCCAGTGCTATATTCACTGCACCACCTAGCTGCCCCGATAATAAATACCTTTTTAATTGAATTGAATGGTCTCTGAGTAGACTCCAGCTAGAGTAAAGAGAGAGATAAGTGGGAAGTTGGGAACAAACTCACTGGAGAAAGTTGACTCAATACATACTCATTGGATTGGGCATCAACCATGGCTATCACTTTCTCCACCCCCCATTCCCCACCTCCTTTTCAGCCCCAACCCAACTGATAGTCTTATATTTCATAAGCCCTGAAAAAGCAAAAACGTGTCTGTCCTTAGATCAAGATGGACAAGCCCCTCTTAAAAGCCATGTGACTATTTACATTGCTGTCCCCATCCAAATGTGCAGAGAGTGGGCAGTCAGCCAAGGATGTGAATATTAGGAAATCAAAACTAGTGTATTTATTAGAAAAAATAAAAATGAATCAGCAAGGTTATATTATGGGAATTTATGGGATTTTTATGGGATACTCACAAAATGGCCAGGTCATTTCAATCCCTGAAGACACCATGGTGGAAAATACTAGAGGGGAGTTAGCTATAAAGCCCTCAGAACAAAGCCTCTGTCTAACAGCTCATAGAGATTTGGTAGGGGGTTGGGAGAAATGTCACTAAGAAGGTTTTATTTTTTTAATAAATTACATTTTGCATAAAGATACAAACATTCAGATAATTCACACTAAATAGAAATTCTAGAAATGTAGTGGATATAGGAAAGCTTTAGCCTCTGCTTGTCTTTCACCAGAGAAAATCTGTAAAATTTGCAAGTAGAATCCTTATCTTCTACTGTTTTATATGGGTTTCTGTCCCCTCTCCGCCAGTGCCCAGCATAGTGCTCTACACATATGTTACAGAGTCACAGAAGTTATAGATTAGAGGTCAACAATCTCAGAGGTCATCTAGTCTAATACCTTCACAGAGGACCATAAATATTAAGTGACTTACCCACATTTACATAGTACTTGGCAGTGTTTAGGATTTTAACTCAGCTCCTAAGACTCTATATTCTTTTCATTGGAGCATACATGACATGACTGCATGGTGAGGCTGACAGACTCTGTCCCACTTTTTTATTCTGATACTTTAAACATCTAGGGTTCCCTGAGGGTAATTTCTTGACCCACCAACACGGAGCACAAGCTCTCTGTGACTTGGTAGATGGTCCTGAATTCATTACTGTGCCCCTCCTCCTCCAAAAAAAAAAGAGAGAAGGAAGGGAGGAAAGAAGGAAGGAAGGAAGGAAGGAAGGAAGGAAGGAAGGAAGGAAGGAAGGAAGGAAGGAAGGAAGGAAGGAAAGGAGGGAGGGAGGAGGGAGGAAGGGAAAGAAAGAGGGAGGGAGAGAGGGAGAGGAAGAAAGAGAGAGAGAGAGAGAGAGAGAGAGAGAGAGAGAGAGAGAGAAGGAGAAAGGATGGAAGAAAGAAAGAAAGAAAGAAAGAAAGAAAGAAAGAAAGAAAGAAAGAAAGAAAGAGGAAAAGAATAATCATCCTGAAACTAGACTGATGAGAAATTTCCCTGAATTCCACCTTAGATAAGAGATCCATAAGGTCCATGCTTAAAGTCTTCTTCCTGTACCTTGGTAAGATTTGAAGGGCTCAAACACTGATGGTATTTCCTTCAAGAATTTGGGGCTTCCTCCATTGATCCATGATAAGTAAGACTTTAGAGAAGTCATATGCTGATGTCAATTACCGACTGCATTCTAACTAAACTAGCTTATTTCGTGTACCCTGCCCATGCCATTCCGTCCCCCATCTCCATAACTTTGCACAGGTTCATGCCCATGCCTGTGATGTGTCTCATCCCCTAGAATCCCTAGTCCCCACAATCCCTTTAAGATTCAGCCCAAGTGCCACCACCTACGTAAAGCCTTTCCTGATCCCCTTCATTGTTAGTGTACGTCCAACTCCCCATCCCATGGAAATTACTTTCGATCTAATTTGAATATACTTTGTATCTATGTATTCGTATGTCATTTTCCCCCAATAAAATTTAACTTTTTTGAAGGCAGGGACAATTTAACTTTTATGTTTTCAACCCTAGAACCTAGCACAGCACCTGACAGAGTAGGTACTTACTTTTAAAATGCTTGTTCACTTGAATTAAAAAAAAAAATCCAGGAAGCACTTTCCCCTTTGCTCCCTTTTGATGTGTCTCAATTAATGACTAAATCTAAAGAAAGGAGGGGGGGGGGAAGCACAACCTTCATGTCACAATATTAAGGTCAATGGAACTGAGATTTCTGAGCTGTGCTTTAACTCTGTTAATCCAAGCACACTTCCCAGGCAAGGGCTGAAGCATGTACAAAGAAGTAACAGAATCACTGCACGATCAGAGAACCTGTCAAGAGACCACCCAGAGAGGCAGGCACAAAGCCAGACTGGAATTCAGTACTCAGTCTGGCTCCCACTGCCCTTCTCCCCGTGTACTAACCTCCACTTCCTAATCCCCACTGCTCAGCACATCACTCCACTCACCAGGGGCAGCCAAACCCGGCCACAAATCAGGTGGGATCTCATCCTTGGGGCCAACAGGAAGCTGGTCAAAACTACCACCAACTCAGTTCCCATAAGACAGGAGCCTTAGCTGATCCTGGTGCATTGATCGGAGCAAGCTTTCCCTAATGGAGACTTCAGGGCACCTGGAAATATCTCAGAGGCCTGCTGGTTAGATTGCCCGTATACAGCTTCATTTCTCTTGGCCTGGGTCTGACTTAAGGTGTGGGAAATAGAAGATGAAGGATGGGACAATCAGAGGAGACCGTCTCCTTTGTAACAGCTAGAGTTCCTTGAAAGTAGGGACATTATTTATTATTATCACTATAATCTCTTTATTAATCCTTAGCACAGTATTTGGAGCAGTAAGAACTTTTCACTTATTCATTCCATAATAACTCAAGGTTATTATTATGACAAGGTCCCCCACTGCATCTTGGGCCATCCCCAACCATCCTGATCAATATCTGGCCACTGGACCCGGATGGCTCTGGAGGAGAAAGTGAGGCTGGTGACCTTGCACAGCCCTCCCTCACTCAAATCCAAGTCAACTGCAAGTCATGTCATCATTTCCTTGATGCCATGGTCCTCTTTGAGAACAAAGGACAAAATCCACAATAGTAACTCATATTTCCATAACATTTTAAATTTTACAAAGAATTTTCCTGACAATACCTCTTATTAGGTAGGAAGAAATAGTATCATCATCCTACACACACACACACACACACACACACACACACACACACACACACACACCTCTTTTGTTTTTAAATATAAAAAGCAATGAGATTCAAGGGAACTTAAGTGATTTGTCCATGGTCACCCAACTAGTAAATCCTAAAGTCAGGATTCACACTCAGGTTTCCTAATTGCATAGCCACCTTACCAAAGAATACAGAGTGTGTGTGTGTGTGTGTGTGTGTGTGTGTATTTTGAATATAAGCACACATGTGTGTGGGTGTGGGGGAGGGAGTCTACATATGGTGTTTCTGTGATAAAACAAGGAGTTGGAACATCCCCTAGAGACAAACTTTTTTTTAAGTTAGGAAGCACTGATGTGATAAATCTTGGTGACTTGAAATGGGTTGGATTAGATAGACTCTGAGGTCCTTCCCAGTTCTAAATGCCATTGCCTCTACAATTGTACAAATATCTGGATAGCTTGCACCTTATTGCCAGATGGGTTCTCATGTCCCTGTTCTCTTTATTTAACAAAGATGTTGCCCTTTCAGTAACAGATTTATGGGCAATGTCTGTCCTGGAATACTGTGTACAATATGAAATATACTTCTGGAAATTCCCTCCCAATGTCCTCCCATTCCATGCCTTTCACCTCTTTCAAAATCCCCTCTCTTCCCCCTTCTAGGAAGGCCTGCCTGTTTGATTTCACCCAATTTTGATGACTCTTACTGGACATCTCTTCAACATTTCTCTTCCCAGTTTTCAGGATCCCATCCTAAGCTAGTGGAGAAGCTAGGACAAGGGTTCTGAAATCCCTTCCCCAATGTCCCATCTTTCCTGCACTCTGTCAGTTCTCATCCAAAACCCCTTTTCCACAATGGATTCCTCTTTGCTCTAAAGAAACTTTGCCTGGGTCTTGTTTTCCTTATTTTCTTTCCTGTGGGAATGTGCCTGAGAGATGGCATTACAGCTTTCTCTCTTGCATTCATCTCAACACCCTGTGACAATCTGCATAAATCTGACCCTCCAGTCCCAGAGCCAGACCTCCCTGCTGGCGGGTCCTGCGGTAAGAGCTGCCCACTTCCTTCCTCCCGTCAAGGAGACAAGGCCACATGCTTTGTAAGGAACCTTTTAGCTGACTCAGAGCTGGCACCATGTAGCACGAGCTTGCAGCACATCAGGGAGGTCACTTCCATGGTAGATATGAGGAACAGGAGGAAATCTGGCATGTTGTCTTTTTTTTTTTAAATAAAAACTTTTATTTTAATTTACTTTATTGTGCACGGTAACTTACTCATTTCAACAGAACCAAAGGATAACTCTTGAGGTTTTTAATAGGTGAATTTATGCTTCACGTTGGAGAAGAAAATATCTGAACTTCCTTTCAGTGATGAGATTCTGTGGCTCTGGAACTTAAAACTAAGTGAAGCCGTGAGGTGTCATAAAAAGCACAGTAGCTAGAGCAAAGAGAAACTGAGGTCCAAATCCTGCCTCTGACACCTCTCAGCCAAGTGACCTTGTACAAGTCATTTTACCTTCATAAGCTATAGTTCCTCATCTATATACAGCAATGAATTTGTGATTTTCATTTCTGTGGGTGTTCTTTCCCTTAGGCCAGTCACAGCTAATTCACTCCTTCTACGCCTATGTGTTTCTTGTCTATTGTCTCTTAGAGTCTCCCCAATGGATAATAGAGTCCATGTGCCAGAGCTTTATTTCCAGGTCTTTGTATATTTCAGGGTATCAGTACAACACAAAAACTAGCCCTCTGTTATCTCAGCTTCTTGCTATATCTTCCACCCACACCCTTTACACACATACAATCCACCAGGATGATCACCTTATGCTTCTGCACCTGAAGAGCATCACTGAAAATAGACTCCAGACAACTGTGATGCACTTTGATAAAGGATCATTATGATATATTTATAATACATAAACATAATCCATACATGCTCCATATATAGGATGCATATATACTATGTATACAGATTCTCCCAAAAGTCTTTATGTACTTTTCAGCTTAAACTTAAAATTGCATTATTTTTGGAGCACCCTGGGATATATGCGCAATACCTACATGCACACATATAAGAAATGTGTATCTGTGCATCTCTGATACACACATATATAGTGTTGTGTTCAGGTACACATATGTATCCAAGCTATTTTGTGTATGTGTGTGTATATATGTGTATACACACATGTATATACATGTATATACACATATGCTATTAAGATTTAAAATTACACAATGACTTTTGGAATATCCTCGAATACCTTTGTATGCCGTACTTGTGCAGTATAATCTATACATATAGGTATGTATGCGTGCACACACATGTGCACATGGTGTGTATGCATAGGCGTGCATATATGTGTGTGTATATTAAAGTTATTTCGTGTGCACAGCTTTAAGCTATTTAAAGATTAAAACTGCACTAAGACTTTTGGGACACCCTATATAATACCTATCTTCACAGCACAGTCTATTTGTTTCTCTCTTGTCTTTTGGTTCATGTGCAACTTTATTCCTTCAGAGATAATAGTACTCTAAGATATGCAAAGATAAAGTTTCACTGAGAAAAGAATAGTGTTAAAATGTTCATAGTTACCTGAGGATCATTAAGAATGCTGCTCAATTTCACACCTATAAAATTAGAATAGTAATACTTGGTGTACCAACTTCATGGGGTTCTTTTGAGAATCTAATGAAATCATGTGATAATCAATCTAACACTTAAAAGGGGACCACAGAGAACATCTAGTGCAGTTTGGGCAATTTCTACCATTTCTTTGCAAAGTTTGTATCAATTATTAAGTCCAAATTCCTTAAGAGTGAACTTCCTGTAATGTATGGTATCAATGACCTACTCTTGTACTAAGGCATAGAAAAAGCTGCCTGGCCAAGCCATGCTCTTATGAATGGCTGACAGCCTGAATGGCCATCAGGAATCATTCTACTTTCTGCAAATAGATCCACTCAATTAAACTATTGATTCAATGCTTTGTTGCTGCATGGTATAGTTGCATTTCTGTGGATGTCACCCAGGGCGGGTCTTTTGGTTCTACTGCGGGACTGTAGTCAATATTGTTGTTGCTGTTCTTTTTTTTTTTATATTTGAAACATTTAATGTTAAGACCTTGAATTTCAGATCCATTTCCTTCCTCCCTTGTCACCCATTCCCTCTGGGGAGATAAGTAATTCAGTATATGTTGTACATGTCTAGCTATGCAAAACATTATCATAGTAGATATATTGTACAAGGCTGCTTATAATTTCCTCCCACTCATCCCACCCCCCACCTGGTCCATTCCCTACATGATCCTATCCCTCTTCTATAGTGGGTACTTCCAACCTCCCCTCCCCCCAAGGATGCCCTCCCATCCATCATCCCTCCTCTCATCCCCCTTCCCCCTATTCTGCTGCAGGTTGAGATATCCCATTTAGTATGTATGTCATTCTCTCCCTGAACCAAATTCAATGAGAATGTGGTTTTGCCTTTTTTGCCTTCCTATTCTCCCCTTCCCTTGCAACCACTTCCCCTTGCTTCTTCTACATGAGATAGTTTACCCTACCCTGTCTCTCCCCATCTCCTCTTGCCACTTTCCTCTCTCACCTCATAATTTCATCCCTTGAGTATTCTCCCTTCCCAACAAATTCAACCTATGCCCTCTATCCATATATAACTGTAACCATATACACACACATTCACATATGTATTCATATGACCACACCCCCTTCTTCCATTATTTTCATAGTGAGAAAGATATCATCAGTCACAGTTATTGCTGTTCCATATAGGAATGTAAATAGTTCAACTTTGATAAGTTCCTTTTGATTTCTTTTCCCTGATTACCTTCTCAGGCATCTCTTGCTTCTTGTGTCTGGATGTCAAATTTTCTATTCAATTCTGTTTTTTTCCTCAAGAATGCTTGAAAGTCCTCTATTCCACTGAATGACCATATTTTCCCCTGAAACAAAATACTCAGTTTTGCTGGGTAGGTGACCCTTGGGTTCATTCCCAGTCTTTTGCCCTCTGGAATATCATATTCCATGCCCTTCAATCCCTCAGTGTAGAAGCTGCCAGGTCCTGGGCTATTCTGATTGTGTTTCCACAATATTGAAATTGTTTCTTCCTGGCTGCTTGTAGTATTTTCTCCTTGATCTGAGGATTCTGGAACCTGGCTATAATATTCCTGGGAGTTTTCTTTTTGGGATCTTTTTCAGGAGGTGATAGGTGGATTCTTTCAACCTCTATTTTGCCCTCTGGATCTAAAACATCAGGGCAGTTTTCCTTGAGAATTTCTTGAAGGGTGATTTCTAGGTTCTTTCTTTGATCATGGCTTTCAGGTAGTCCAATAATTTTTAAATTGTCTCTCCTGGATCTATTTTCCAGGTCAGTGGTTTTTCCCATGAGATATTTCACATTGCCTTCTAATCTTTCATTTGTTTGGATCTGCTTAACAGCATCTTGATTTCTCATAAAGTCATTAGCTTCCATTTGCTCCAGTCTAACTCTGAAGGAATGAATCTCCTCAGTGAACTTTTGAGATTCTTTTTCTATCTGGCAAATTCGACTTTTTAAGGCATTCTTCCCCTCATTGCCCTTTTGGGCCTCCTTTGCCATTTGAGTTAGTCTATTTTTTAAGGTGTTGTTTTCCTCAGTCAGGCTGTTGACCCTCATTTCATACTTTTCCTGCATCCTTCTCATTTCTCTTTCCAATTTTCCTCCACTTCTCTTATTTGATTTTTAAAGTCCTTCTTAAGGTCGTCTATGGCCTGCAACCCGCTCATGTTTTCCCCTGGGGCTTTTGGAGCAGGACTTCTGACCTCACAGTCCTTTTCCCGCTCTATGTCCCCAAAATAGGAGTCTAGGGTTGCATTTTTCTGTTTCCTTTGCCTTGGCATGTTGCCGCTTAATTACTTGACTTTTGGGCTTGTTGCCACACTATGGCTTTAAGGCCAGATAGAGGAATTTTCATCCCAAACATGTGGGGGGCAACTTCCGTTTCTGGCAAGCTGTAAACCCACCCACGACTTCCACCCTACATCACAATCCAGATCCAGGGAGGTTAAAGCAAGAGCGATTACCCCCCAAGACTGATCGCTGGATCTCCCTACAAATTCGCAGGCCAGGAGCTGGAGCTGCCTCTGAAAACTACAAAATGGTGTGTCTCCTCAGTGGCTTCTAGCCCCCAGGGGAGGGAGCTGACGCATTCCCCAAATACAGGTCCCAATGTCCATAGGACACTAACCTCTTACTTTGTCCTAGGCATGTCTATGTTGATAATTCTGGAGTCGCCACAGCTGCTGGTGTTCTGGGGTTCCTCTAGCTGCTTGCTGGCCCTGCCGCCCTTGGGCTAAAACCTCGGCTCACGCGGACCTGGGCTCGGCTCCCCATGCTCTGTGTGCTGCACGCTGCCAGGTCCCAGACCCCTGCGCTGGTCCTTCCTGCAGGGCTGCTGGGCTGTCCTCAGCGGGAGTTTAGCTTCTCTGTGTCGTTCTGTGGGTGCTGGGGCTCCAGAAGTTGTTCAGAGTCCCATTTTACATAGTTTGGGGGGAATCTGGGGGCAGAGTGGCTTGGATGAGCTGTTTCTACTCCGCCATCTTGGCTCTGCCCTGTTACTGTTCTTTTTAAAAGAAATTCAGAGATCCTGGGACAAATTGCTATCCAGCTATTATTCTTTCATAGTTATTATTTTGCAAGCTACTATACAGGTATGTACGCTGACTGATTTTTGTTGTTGTTGGTTTTTTTTTTGTCTTTTTGGAGAGGGGAAGGCAAAGCAATTGGGGTTAAGTGACTTGCCTAAGGTCACACAGCTAGTAAGTCTTAAGTGTCTGAGGCCTGATTTGAACTCAGGTTCTCCTGACTCCAGGGTCAATTCACTGTGCCATCTAGCTGCCCCCTGACTGGTCTTTGTAATCTAAAAATGGCACTGAGATTATGTTAATGGTGAAGAAGGAGGAGGAGGAGAAGGAGAATGCAGAGACACCTATGCAAGCCCATCCTCATTAGTGGAAAACTACTACAGGCTTATTTCCTGATGTCACTGGTAAAGTCATGACATTATGTTGTTGGTTTTTTAATCATTAATTAATCAATTAATTTGATGCCTTAATTAAGGCAGAAGCCATATCCAATTGTATAATAATACCTAGAAACACCAGTCCCAGAATCTATAGCAAACTAATTTCAATTCAGAAGCGCTATTAGAACATTTACCCTATCCAGGCCCCTGTTTTAAGTCATGAGGAAGATCCAGAGACAACAGCAACGATTTACTAAGCACCTACCTGGTGTAGAATGCTGTGTCTGGGATGTGAGGAGAGACAACTTTTATGTAAGACAGGTCCCTACCTTCATCGAGTTTATAGTCTAGCAAAAGGATGAGGCACACACAGAAATAACTAGAACACACAGGATTACATACTTAGTGTATTATAGAGTTGCAAGGCAAAGTGCTAGATGGGACTGGAGGAGGAAAGTCCTTCCTGATCAAGGGATGGAGGAAGATTTCATGCAGGCATGAACATGGATTTTGGTTCTGCCATGTATTAGTTCTGTTCAATATCAAGTTCTTGCTCAATATCAAGTTATTTACCCTTGCTAGACTTCAGTTTCCTCACTGGTAAAATTAAAAGCTTGGACTGAATCATCCAACTGCAGGATTAGACGAGATGGCCTCTGATGTCCTAGCTCTAACTCTCTTTTTCTATTTGTATCTCCAACAATTAGTACAGTGCTTTGCACACAGTAAGTGCTTAATAACTGCTTTTTCATTCCTATATTCATTCTAACTCTATGACCCTGTAATTTTCAGATCTCTTTTAACTCTAAATGATCCTCTAAATGCATTTATAATGCACAATTTAGTGGGAGGTTCGAAACTTCCAACCTTTTAGGCCATTGGCAACCCGGACATTGTTGTTGTGTATTTTAGGATCCAGCCACAGAAGAACGAGCACATTAGGTGCTCTGAAGTTGGCACAGTGGTATGGGATTTACAGAGGGAGATCTATCCCAAGGCAATACAGAATAAGGCACATCCAAATCCATCTTGGAGTGACGGAAAGTGTGACAATTCATTTAGTGTATGCTTTAAAAGTTTGTTGTTGAACATCTGTCCCCTGTTAAAAAGCAAATGTTACATGTGAGGGGTCATTAAGCCGTATGGATCATTTAAACCTTAATGTAAATGAGTTTGTCACAGCTCAAACAAGGCTAGGACAGCTAGGTGGACCAGCTGATAGAGTTCTGAAAATAGAGTCAGGAAGACTCACCTTCCTGAGTTCAAATTTGACCTCAGACACTTACTATCTGTGCTACCCTGGGCAAATCAACTTAACCCTATTTGACTCAGTTTCTTCATCAGAAAAATGAGCAGGAGAAGGAAACTACAAACCATTCCAGTATCTCTGTCAAGAAACCCCAAATGGGGTCAGGAAGAGTGTGGCATGACTGCAACAACCCAATACCAAGTTGTGTTTGTCCTTCATTTTGGAAGAGGACAGTGACATCAGGGAGATGATGACATGACTTGCAGTTGACTTTTATTTGGGTGAGGGAGGGCTGTGCAAGGTCACCAGCCTCACTTTCTCCTCCAGAACCATCTGGGTCCGGTGGCCAGATATTCATCAGCAAGACTAGAGATGACCCAGGATGCAATGAAAGACCCTGGACCTTTTAGGCCAAGGCCTATTCAGGTACTCAGAGTGAGATAATGCCCATTCAGTGAGTAGGACCCTTTAAGAAGTGAGTCAAAGGATGGCTTCTTTGATTTAATTATATATATACAACAAACTGGGAGGGGAAGACCCTCAGGGTTACTGGTCAAAAGAGAAACAGTTACTATTGACATTCACTCTGAGCCAGGAGGGCCCAAAATATAGCCAAGCCTAAACAATAAAAACAAAGAGCAAGGTTAAGAACACAATAGAACTTGAAGTAAATATTTGCTGCCATTGGTTGAGCAGATTATTATAGAAGGAAATATATTAGGGACACTGGTAGAGGTGCAGAGGGGGCAGGCAGAAAAGCTAACACTGGTCCCTTAAGTTTAAACTTTTAGTTGGTGGGATCTGCCCAAGTCCTTTCTCCATTATTTCCAAATCAGTCTTTGCAGGCAGGAACTTTCAAGCTAAAGAAAACATATTGGCAGAGGATTAAGGGCAACTAAAAGGTTCATGCCCAGCCTTTACTGAGATTTCCTCTAATATTGCAATAAGACTAAATTCATGGCATTTTAGACATCTGCTACATTCCAAGTGCCTACCAAGCAGCTTAGGAGAGGGTTCTAGAGTGTCCAGACTGCCAGTCTCCATTCAAGCTGGTTTGAGATTTTATATATATGTGTGTGTGTGTGTGTGTGTGTGTGTGTGTGTGTGTGTGTGTGTGTGTATAATATGTATAACATATTATATATTGTGTATATACTATATATATGTAATATTTTATATATATATGTATATATATTAGTTTATAAACTGTAAAGGAATCTATAAATGTCAGGCATTGTTATCACCATCACCATTGCTAGTGGTGCTGTTGTTACAGCTGCTCCAACCTCAGCAGGACCAGCAAGGAGATGGGCTTGGAGCCCTGGCCCCTCCCCTGTAGACTGTAGGGGACCAAACTCCAGTCACTCATCCAGCCCTAGAAAAATAAAGTCAGTGGGTTTGCAGCATTATTGATAGCCTGACCTCTGGCATCCTGAAGAATGTTTTGCAAATTATTTGTAAGTTCTATGTAACTGGAAACCATTGATAGGAAATCTTTACTGTAAGTAAATACAATATTCAGTTATAGTCTCCATTGGAGCCCTTCATGTCAGAGCTCAGGGTTGGCTGGTTTTGTTATCATTTGCCTGTTCCTGGGCCACCTTGGTCCCTAGGCTATACAGGAATGGGACAGAACTGAAGGAATCTTGAAGATCATCTGGTACCAATCTTTCATTTTACAAATGGGGAAACTGAGGTACAAAGATAGCGTAGACTTGCCCAAGGTTACAGACAACTTAGTAGCCAAGCTGGGGCTCTAATGTAGTTTCCAGGTATCCCAGGAAAATACTTTTTTCGACCACATTATGGTTCCTATCAAAATAACTGTGGCTTGAACATTTATTAAATGTTATTGATCTTTAAGAAAATGACCTTGTTGAAGCAGGGAAAATGGTATCCTTATTAGTACAAACACAATTATGTCAGTTTATTTCTGAAACACCAATTCAATTCCATAAAATTTTATTTAGTACTTACTATCTTCAAGACAATATGTTTGGTGTTGAGGATGCAAAGACAAAACATGACATATTCCTTACCCTCAAGAAGTTGTGTAAATAGTAATTTTAATTAAATAGATTGTAAAGATAATAATAATTGCACAATGAACAACCATTTATCTGGCATTTTCAGATGTTCCATTTGAGTGGTTTACCTATTTTATTCATCAAACAATTCAATTAAACTAAACTAAAATAATAATACCCCTGCCCTTGGGAGATTTACATTTTTTGACTACAAGTGTAAAAAATTTACCAGTTTTAAGGCTTAAAATTCATTATACCCTTACCTCTTCAACTTAGTATGATGAATATAATTTAACCTTTAACCTCAAGTCATAAAGAAAATTACCTGGGACTAAATATCAGTTTATTTTACTGTTGTAGAAAGTGATCCATGCTTTACAAATGGATTGTCCAGATGATCTCTGGGCTTACTTCTCACTTGAATATTCTAAATGTAGGACCAGGAGCCCCTTGACATAGGGGTCCCTAGAAGCTACCTAAAGTTAAAGGTATTGTATAGTTTCGCATCCACTTAAAAACACACCTCACAGACCTCCATCCATTCACCAGATCAACCAGAGATCAACCACATAAGCTCAAAGTTAACAGATGTTTAATCACATGTCAAACACAAAAAGTGAAAAGAAAGGTTCTTCTGGTACAAATAAGGATCTATTCTCCTACAGGCTGCCATACTGCCAGCAGGTAAGAAGGCACATGCAAGAAACACATATGACCAGAGAACATGAGCAAAGGAGCACACCTGTTGGATACACACGTGAAGAATGGGAACACATAGGGAACTTGACTGATCCAGAAGCACTTGTGGCCACAGGCAACATGGGCTGCCAACACTGCACAACCGCCATCATTCCCCGGTGATGTCATCACACAGCTTTCCACTGGACATCTCCATTCTCTGCTGGGTCTCCACTAGGTTGCTCTCTGCTGAGTATGTCCTATTAGCTACTCTTTCCCACCATCTACAGCTTCGGTTGGGTTGACTTTTCTGAACTCCTAATGCAGCAGATGAATTCTACCTGGGAGAAGCTCAGGTCCTCAGGCTATTTTTATTCCCTCAGCCCAGGCACTTCCTAAGAATAATCCTTAGGAGTTTCAGACTTTTCTTTTGAACACTTTTCTTCGGATACTGCTTGGAGGTCCCTCAATCTAACCTCTTTGAGTTATGATATAAAATTCCTTTAAACTCCTATTACATTCTCGGTCAAGAGCCCATCTCTCCTTCGAATTATCCCAGGACATTACACTTAGCAAAACTGCAAAATATGGGTACAGCTGAGGTGAGAAGATTCTTTCCAACCCCCAAAATGTTCTTAGTTATCATACAACTAAACTCCGGAACAGGACTGAAAAAAAGAATCAGGAAGGGCTAATTCAGATGGCAACCTTTGTTCTCATCTCCGTTTTTTAATTTTTCTGTCTTTCTTCAAGACACAGATAAAATCCTATCTTCTGTAGATTTTTCCCATTTCCTCATCTACTAATGTTTTCTTCTCTCAAATTATTGTCCATCCATTCTCTATAAAGCTTGTACATATCTAGTTATTTTCATGTTGTCTTTATCAAACTGTACACTCCTTGAGAGCAGGGTTTAGTCTTGCCTTTCTTTGAATCTGCAATACTTAGCATAGTACTTATATAATAATCATCTAAAGAATCATTGTTGAAAGAATTGGAAATTAAATGGGTGCCCATCAACTGAGTCTGAACAAGATGTGGTATATTATTGTGATGAAACACTATTGTGCTATAAGAAATGATGGAAAGGGTTTCAGAAAAACCTAGGAAGATATATATGAACTAAAGCAAAGTGAAATGAGCAGAACTAGGAGAAAATCATTTACCATGATAGCAATACTGTAACAATCAACTGTGAAAGACTTAGCTACTTTGATCAAAATATTGATCTATGACAATTCCAAAAGACTCATGATGAAAAATGCTCTCTGACTCCAGAGTGAAAACTGATGAACTCTGAGTAGAGATTGAATTGCATTTCCTTTTTTTTTCATTTTTAATTATCTTTTTCTTGATTTTTCTTTTTTTGCAATATGGCTAATGTGGAAACATGATTTGCATGTCTTCACATGTATAATGAGTACCATGTTGCTTGCCTTCTCAATTGGTGGGGCAGGGACAGGATAAAAGGAGAGAATTTTGCAAGTCAGAATTTAAAAATGTAAAATAGGAAAAAAGTAACTAAAAATAAAATAAGGGGTATGGACTAAAATATGTGTGTGTGTGCTTGTTGATTAACTGACTGCTTTCCACAGCAACCCAGTCATGCTATATTTCCTACGTAGGAATATATAATGTGTTATTATACAACAAATCCCAGGCAATATTGAGATTTATAGAGCTATTTTTCTCTATATTGATTGGCCCCTGACTATTGTGCTATTTAAGATTCCATATCTACTTCTTACAAAATAAATAACATAAATGTAGATTTACAAATTTAGATTTAATTTAGTTTACAAAGAATTTTCTTTACTGGAACCCTATGAGGTAGGCAGTGTATAAATATTTTGTCCACTTTACAAAAGAGGAAAACTGAGAATCAGAGATATGAAGTGACTTGTCCAGGGTCACACAGCTGATAAGTTTCAAAGTCATGATTTAGACCAAGGGCTCAAAGGACTCCAGCTCTAGCCCTCTTGCTGCCAGAGTTTTCTCCTCTCTTATAGGTGCTACTAGTGTACCTACTTGTAGCACTGTGTTTTCTTTCCCTTCATACCCCTTTTACTTGTTACATCCCATCTGCTGAAACCTGAGAAACCATTTGTATAAGATTTCTGGAATTATGTCTTACACCAGGATAAACAATCTTTCTGTAATGGCATCTATAAAGTGATCTTCCTAAAAAACAGATCTGATCATGTTACTTCCTTACTCAGTAAACTCCAATGGCTCCCTATTACTTTCAGGATGAAATATAAAATCCTCTGTGTGACTTTTAAAGCCTGTAACAACCTGGCTTCCTAATTTTCCAGCTTACGCTTTACCTTTCTCCACATACCCTGCAATCCATCAGCCCCAGCCTTCCTATTGTTCCATTTCCTGATTCTACATCTTTGCACTGACTGGACCTCAGACTTGCAATGTTCTTCCTCCCCATATCTGCCTCCTGGCTTCCCTGGCTATCTAAATTTTAGTTCAAGGGGCGGCTAGGTGGCACAGTGAGTAAAAGTGCTGGCCCTGGAGTCGGGATGACCAAGCATTGAATCCAGCCTCAGAAAACGAGCACCCACACATAAATAATGACTGGCCACTTAACCTTGAGCAAGTTGTTTAACTCAAACTGCTTTAAAAAATATATATTTAGTTCAAATCCTACCTTCCACAAAATGGACTTTCTTGCTTTCTTACTTCCTCCCTCCCCCATCCCCTTAAATTCCTACCTTCCCTAGTGCCTTCCCTCTGAAATTTTGTTCAATCGTGTCTGACTCTTGGTGGTTCCATTTAGGGTTTTCTTGGCAAAGATACTGGAGTGGTTTATGATTTCCTTTTCCAACTCATTTTACAGATAAGGAAATTGAGGCAAACAGACTAAGTGACTTACCCAGCATCACACAGCTGACAGGTGTCTGAGGCCAGATTTGAACTTAGGTCTTCCTGACTCAAGACCCAGAACTCTATCCACTTCCTCCACCTAGCTACTCCATTCTGAGATTACTTTTCATTAAACGCAGTTAGAGGGCAGGGTAGATTCTAAGCCCAGTGCTCTATCTACTGTGCCACCTAAGGATGCCTGATAGCATGCTGAAAACTTCCTCCTTATTGGTCCTAGTTCTACCCTTTGGGAAGAAGAATTAATCAATCAATAAACAATCATTTAGCAAGTACCTTCTATGTGAAGGGCACTGAGGTGTATTGGATAGTCAACCAACCTCAAAGCCAGCAAGATCTGACTCTAAGTTGTATCTCTGACACATGCTGTCACTATGGCCCTGGGCAAGTCATTTGACCCCTCATTCCTCCAGACAGATCTCTCAGACTATAAGTAACTGATCTGCTGTAGTAGAAGAAACTTCCTTACTGGAAACTCCCTATACCAATGAAATTCCAGGCCTCTTTCTTATCCTTATCCTCCTATGGAAAGCCTTCACACAGAAAGAAGTATTTGAGATGCATTTTCAAGAAAGCAGGAGACTGAGAGCAAGCTCTTTACCACATGACAGGCCTTCAGATATCTGGAAACCACCACGATACCTGCCATTCATGGGTCAGGTGTTTGGAAGCTCTTTATATTCTTTAACTCACTTGATCCCAGAACCAACCTATGAGGCAGCTCCCATAGATATTATTACACTTGTCTTACAAATAAGGACACTGAGGCTAAGAGAGTGCAAGTTGACCCCTGGTCATCCTCTTGTAAGTCTCATAGGTGGGTCATGATCTCTCAATATTTCCTGACTACAAGTCACATGCCCCATCATCCCACACAAAACTGTGTCTCCCGTCGATAAGACTGCCATCTCCTTGGAGGTCTTCTCCACTCCCTCTGTAGACAATTATCACAGAGTTAGACAAAGATATCTGTAGGCAGGTGATCCTACGATTGGATCCTCTTTTTCATTCCTTATATAATCAGAGTCTGAGTGAAAGGAAAGAGCCTTATGGCCTTGGGAGGGATGGTACAAGTGGGACATAGGAAACTGCTCACGACATAGTGATTCCAGCAGTATTGATCGTCCATCTTGCAGAAAGAACATTTTCTTTTTTCCTTCCAAATAATTAAAGTATAATATTTTATGGCCTGATAAAATTTACAGGGACCCTTGGCACGTAATTATAGTGCTTCTTTAAAAGAGACCCCATAAAAGATGCATGATTAGAAAGTTAAGGATCTGGATAGAATTACAACGTTGTGGCAAATAATTTACAAGTGATAAACCATCCTGGAAAAAAATTCAAATAACCAGTGATGAAGTCTAACAATTAAAATTATAAATTCCCCAGGTGCCCAACATGGTTTATTTGCTGTTCAGACACTCAGGTTCCTCAGTTCATGAGTTAAGAAGGACTCTTCTTATGAGGGTATGTGCTGTTTCATGGTACCAATGGACTATCCTGGCAAATTGGTCTTTCAAAATTCATTACCCTAGGTGCTCTCAAGATAACTGGATATTTTTTAGGCCTGAACCTTTTCTATAGCCAAATAACACTGTAGTCCAAGATTCTTAAAGGGATGGTCTCTGCCACCAGATGTTGGTGGATCTGTTATCCTTTTGGGCACATATAAAGGTACCCATTACAATAATGAAAATGGCAACCTCCAATGTTTGACTGAGTCTATGGAGAGAAGAGAACTAAATTTGGTGAGGCCCTGATTTCTCAGTGGATTTTCATTTTAATGCTGTATGGAAAAGGGGGCATCTGGAAAGAGGCTTTCATAGGTCAAACATAGGTTTAGAACTTATCAGCTGCAACAGTCCTGTGAAGGAGAATTTAAAAGGCAGTAATTATGTTAATAAAGAAATACATCTGTTCAAAAGCACAGCTATTATCTGTGGTTAGAGGATCGTCACTTATTTAAAAGTCATTAGCTGCTTGAAGCATCACACTCCTGGGCAGTAAGTGGGACTATACCCACATGGTGGGAAAATAATAATACTAACCAACATTTACACAGTGATTTACAGTTTGCTAAGCTCTTTATATCCATTATCTAATTTGAGCCTTATGCTTTATGAACTAGGATATGCGACTTTTGGAGAGAGGCAATAATTTGCTTTCTTTTCAGCAAAGGCAGAGGGCAAAGGGATTGCTCCTTTCCAGTCCTCTAGCAGTACATGAAGCTACAAACCCATGGCAGCAACTGTCAATGAGTTGATCCTGGGTATGTGGTCACCTCCTTCTGTTTTCTTCTCAGAATAGAGTGCTGGGAAAGCAAATGAGAGAAAGGAGCTTGGCCCAGACCAGGGGTGACGAGCCTGCAATCTTTGACTGAATCAGTCAAAGGCCTGCCCTTGAGGACCTAGAAGGCCACATGGTGCCTCAAGGCTGCAGGTTCCCCTCCCTTGGCTAAACTTTGTTCTCACCCACCATTACAGGCTGATTCCAGCTGATCTGCTCTCTGCCCCAGTGGTTGGCTCTACATGTATCTCATTTCCACCTTCATTCTCTCCTTCTCTATCCACCCTCTTGAAATCTGCCTGTTTCCCCTGGCTTCAGTTACAAGGGCAACTTATTCCCTTATGTCTCATTCCCTGCTGTCTCAGAAGGAGAAGCATGGAGACCAATACAGTCCATAGTCTTCTCTATATTCTCCATGTGGCTTCTCAACAGAAATCTCTGCACTTCCCCAAGGCCAAAAGCCCTAGAAACCTGGAGAACTCTGGGTCGTGAACCACATCTATCCCCTGCACTTCATTCAGCCCACCAAATCTCTCTGCTCTTTGGTCCCTCAAAGTGTCTGTGTCTCTAGACTATGCATGCAAAGTATCAGTCTAAATGAAAAGGCTAGACAGAGTCCAAAATTTTAATCTATTCGTGCTCCTTGTCTTCCCTTGCTAATTCATCGCAAAGGACAGTGAAAAGCATCCAGAAAGTGAGCTCTGCAGTCAGGTCCCAGAAGAAAAGGACCACTTCTTTTTTTTTTTTTTTTTTGGAGGGGGGAAGGCAAGGCAATTGGGCTTAAGTGACTTGCCCAAGGTCACACAGCTAGTAAGTGTGTCAAGTGTCTGAGGTCAGATTTGAACTCAGGTCCTCCTGACTCCAAAACTGGTGCTCTATTCACTGCTCCACCTAGCTGCTGCTAGGACTACTTTTTCATTATTCCAAAGACTGGGATCTCTATGGCTCTAAACTCATCAAGGAGATTCTGCAAATGCCTCAACTCATGCTTTTTTTTTTAATCTTTGCTCCACAAGAACCACTGGGAATATGTGCTCTGGATTTCAAAAAGAAAGGTATCTCAAGATTGGAGTCAAGTTGTCTGGATCCCTGTATAATGCAAGGGTGTGAGTGTGGGAAGAAAGGAGAGGGAAAACTATTATCCAGATTATATATTTTGAGATTCTTCCTCTGGTACAAAATAGTAGAACTGAGATAACTGCTTTTTAGCCAGGAAAGTCTATATGAAGCCTAGAAGACCTGAAATGAAAATAGGAGCCCATCATTTGGGGAATGGGGACTCCTAGAAGCCAGGAACCATCTCACATCTGTATTTGTAGCCTCACCATCTTGCACAGTTCCTGGCAAAAAGGAGGCACTTAGGGGTGGAGCCAAGATGGCAGAGTAGAAACAGCACTTCCAAGGCACTCTCCCCCACACCACTTCCAAACCATGTAAAAGGTGGACTCTGAACAACTTCTGGAGCTCCAGCACCCACAGAACGACACAGAGAAGCTAACCTCCTGCTGAGGGCAGCCCGGCAGCCCAGCAGGGAATGGCCAGTGCAGTGTTCTGGGAGCGGATTGCAGGCCCTCGTGAGCTGTGGTTTTAGCACTTATTGAGTTCTTATTTCGATTTCAACAAGTGTTTTATGGATTGACCAAACAAACTGTGCGTTGTGAATTTAATGGAATAGGATTGTACCATAAGAAATGATGAATGTAAAGAATTCAGTGAAACTTTAGAAGACCTATATGAGCTGATAAAAAGGAAAGAAAGAAGATCCAAGAAAATAATATATACAGAGACCATAATAATGTAATGAACAGCATAGAAAAGATTTCAGGATACTAATCAATGTAGTGATCTAACTTGACTTCAGAAGATTGATAGTGAAAGATTTCTCCCATTGACAAATGCTGGAGGAAATGTGGAAAAACTGAGACATTAATGCACTGTTGGAGTTGTGAACTGTTCCATCCATTCTAGAGAGCAATCTGGAACTATGTCTAAAGGGCTATAAAATGGTGCATACCCTTTGACCCAGGAATGCCACTACTAGTTCTATATCTCAAAAAGATCAAAGAAAAGGAAAAAGAACCCATGTGTACAAAAATATTTATGGCTGCTCTTTTTGAGGTGGCAAAGAATTGGAAATCAAGAGGCTGTCCATCAACTGGAGAATGGCTAAACAAGTTGTGGTATATGAATGCAATGGAATACTACTGTGCTAAAAGAAATGAGGAGCAGACAGACTTCCTAATATCCTAGAGAGTCTTATATAAACTGATGCTGAGTGAGGGGAGCAAAACTAGGAGAACTTTGTATACAATTACAGCCACAGTGTATGTATGACAACTAACTCTGATAGACTGAGCTCCACTCAACAATATGAGGTTAGAAGACAACTCCAAAAGACTCATGATGGAAAGGGATATCCACATTCCGAGAAAGAACTACAGAGTCTGAATGCACATTGAAGCAAACTACCCACTCTCTTTCTTACATTTTTTGTTTTGTTTTGTCCCTGCTTTCTCATTGTTCACTCCACTAATTATAATCCTTCTTTACAACTTGACTAATGTTTAATGTGAAGGTATTTGTAGAACCTATATTTGATTGAATGCCACTGTGGAGGAAAGTGGGGAGGTGAGGGAGGGAGAAAAAATGTGAAACTCAAGGGATGGCAGAACCAAATGCTGCAAACTAAAAGTAAATAAATGAATTGAAAAGAAAATTGTCTTTATGAGTAATTGAAAAAATAAAGCAGTATTAAATTCAACATTGGACTCCTATTTTAGGGGCAAAGAGGATCAAAGCATGGAGGAGGACTGTGAGGTCAGAACTCCTGCACCAAAAGCCCCAAATGAAAATACAAGCTGGCTACAAGCCATAGAGGACCTTAAGAAGCAGATAAGAGAAGTTGGGGGAGAATTGGGAAGAGAAATGATAAAGATGCAAGAAAAGTATGAAATGACAGTCAACAGCCTGACTGAGGAAAACAACACCTTAAAAAATAGACTAACTCAAATGGCAAAAGAGGCTCAGAAAGGCAATGAGGAGAAGAATGCCTTAAAAAGCCGAATTTGCCAGATGGAAAAAGAATCTCAAAAACTCACTGAAGAGATCCATTCTTTCAGAATTAGAGTGGAGCAAATGGAAGCTAGTGACTTTATGAGAAATCAAGATGCTGTTAAACAGATCCAAACAAATGAAAGAATAGAAGGCAATGTGAAATATCTCATAGGAAAAACCACTGACCTGGAAAACAGATCCAGGATAGATAATTTAAAAATTATTGGACTACCTGAAAGCCATGATCAAAGAAAGAACCTAGAAATCATCCTTCAAGAAATTCTCAAGGAAAATTTCCCTGATGTTTTAGACCCAGAGGGGGAAATAGAGGTTGAAAGAATCCAGAGATCACCTCCTGAAAAAAGATCCCAAAAAGAAAACTCCTAGGAATATTATAGCCAGGTTCCAGAATTCCCAGATCAAGGAGAAAATACTACAAGCAGCCAGGAAGAAACAATTTCAATATTGTGGAAACACAATCAGAATAACACAGGACCTGGCAGCTTCTACACTGAGGGATTGAAGGGCATGGAATATGATATTCCAGAGGGCAAAAGAGCTGGGATTGAAGCCAAGGGTCACCTACCCAGCAAAACTGAGTATCTTGTTTCAGGGGAAAATATGGTCATTCAGTGGAATAGAGGACTTTCAAGTATTCTTGAGGAAAAAACCAGAGTTGAATAGAAAATTTGACATCCAGACACAAGAAGCAAGAGATGCTTGAGAAGGTAATCAAGGAAAAGAAATAAAAAGGAACTTATCAAAGTTGAACTATTTACATTCCTACATGGAAAAACAATAACTGTGTCTGATGAAACCTTTCTCATTATGAAATAATTGAAGAAGGATATATGGGCATATGCCTACAGGTATCCATGGATAGAGGGAACAGGTTGAATTTGGCATATGCTTAAAGGTATCCATGGATAGAGGGAACAGGTTGAATTTGATGGGAAGGGATGATTCTTAAGGTGTGAAGTTAAGAGGTGAGAGAGGAAAGTGGCAAGAGGAGATGGGGAGAGACAGGGTAGGGTAAACTATCTCATGTAGAAGAGGCACGGAAGAGTAGTTGCAGGGGAGGGGAAGAACAGGAAGGCAAAAAGGCAAAAGCATATTCTCATTGAAGTTAGCTCAAGGAGAGAATCACATACATACTAAATGGGATATTTCATCCTGCAGCTGAGTAGGGGAAAGGGGGATGAGAGGGGGGAGGGGAGGTTGGAAGTACCCACTATCAAAGAGGGACAGGATCAAAGTAGGGAATGGACCAGATGGGAGGTGAGATGGGTTGGAGGGAAGTATAAGCCGTCTTTTACAATATATCTACTGTGGTAATGTTTTGCATAGCTATACATGTACAACACATACTGAATTGCTTATCTTCTCAGAGGGAGTGAGCGACAAGGGAGGAAGGGAATGGATTGGAAAATAGAAGTTTTAAAATTAAATGTTTCATAAGATATCCAGGCATTGGGGCTCAGAGATTCACCTTGCCCTAATGGCAAAGTCGAAAGGGGTATGGGAGAAGATATGGGAGAGAGCAGATTGGTTGAAGTGATATCTAGTGGGACTCCTATTCTGGGGTTGTGGGTAGGGAAAAAATGGGGGAAAAATTGTAACTCAAAATTTGATGGAAATGAATGATGTAAACCAGAAGTTAATAAAGCATTTGTTTAATTAAAAAAAAAGAAAATGTTTTTCATGACTTTATAGTTATAATCAGTATCAAATTTCTTGCCTTCTCAAGACAGGGGGAGGGACAAAATGAAAGGAGAGAATTTAACTCAGATTTTTTAAAAAAATGTTTGTTAAAAACTTTTTATATGTAATCAGGACATATATATATATATATATATATATATATATATATATATATGAAAGAAAAATGTCTCCCTCTTTTCATCAGAGTGGTGAACTACAGACATAGCATGAGGCATTTGTTGTGAGTTGTTTCCAACTCTTTGTGATCCTGTGGACCATAACACACCAGTACTGTCCATGGAGTTTGCTTTGCAAAGATATTAGAATGGTTTGTCGTTTCCATCTCCAGTGGATTAAGGCAAATAGAGGTTAAGTGACTTGACCAGGATCATATAGTTAGTAAGTGCAGATTTAAATTCAGGTCACCCAGACTTCAGACCCAGAACTCTATCAGCTGAGTCATCTAGCTACTTTCCAGAATGGAGTATGCATTGGCACATATGCCCAGTGCATAGGTTTATCTTGCTTTGTATGTTTCTTTGCTACAGGGGAAGCTTCATGGTGGTGGGCAACAGAGGTGAGTTGTTACTGAAAAGTGACAATTATGTTAATAAATATCTTCAATAAAACACTTATTTTCCTTAATTTTTAAAATCTTCTGTGCTGACAAGATGTAAAATTTTTGGGAAGATAGGCTTTTAGGAGTTAGAAAGAGCCTTAGAGATCATTCAAAGGAGAATAAAAATAAGGCCCAAACTCAGAGGAGGCTTTCACCAAGGCCTCCCTCTTTGCTTCCTTGAGAACCTAAGTTGTGGCTTTGGCCTCTGAGGAGCTCAAGCAAGTGCCTTGACTGAAGAACCAGGTTGATTATGCTCCAGAGTTTTCCACAAATTTTGTAATTCTTCCTCAAATACATCAGGGTAGATTTGTATTTGCTTGAAGTCATAGTCAATCAATAAATTCAATGCCTTGAACTTCTGGAAATGTCTGTCTTCTAAAATTCTCTCTTTCTCCAGCATAGACAAAATACTGTAGGACTAATGATGAACTGTGGAATGATCTATAAGCTTTAGCTCTCTGTTGTAATAAGAGAGAAAAATAGAAACACAGAGACACAGAGAGAAACAGAGATAGAGACAGAACCAGAGCTAGCCAGTCAGAAAACAACAGAGGCAATGATAGAGAGACAGAGACAGAAAGGAAAAGAGACAGAGAAATAAATAATAGGGACTGGGGAAGGGGAATGAAACTAAAGCAGCATGAAAAGATTTCCCCAAGAAACCCCTTTCTATTCTGACATTTTAGCCCCAGGATTCAGAAGCTGTGATTCTATTGTCACATTCTCATGGTTTGTTGAGTGGAAAATGTACACTTGTTCTGAGCAGCTGTTTTCTTGGAAGCACAGGCCCTGAGGCAGTGAAACATCTGGGGGACAAGACAGAAATGACTGGTGAACTTTTGCTCATATTGTGGCATCTGCTGGAGTGAAAAGACTTGAAGTAAACAGGCAGCACCAGTCAGAATGATCAGCCCTGCTTCCAGAGGGCAACTTCTAAGCTCTTTTTATCTATGGAGCTTCTTCAGTGGACTTCCTGCCAGGACTTTCTCCAAAGTTATAAAATAACCATTTCTCCAGCAGACTGAGAGAATTCCTACTTGTATTACTTGGGCAGTCAGAACTATCCTGGCCCCCACTTATGTCTGTCTGTAGAGTTGAATGGAGTCTCCCCTGTGTGTCTCTCTCCTACATTATAAAGTGCTCTCATGAGCTCTTTGGAGATATCAAACATAGCCCGCCACAGGGGAACAGTTCTTGGTATCTTCTAAAGAGTGAGGCAAAGTGCATTATAATTCAGAGAAGCTCTGTAGACCCAGATAATTGCTTATGGCTATATTAGTATTTATAGGCCCGCACAGAAGCACTGTTTGGGGAGTTGCTCATGAGGCCATACTGCCTGAGAGACAGACCCAGGCTATTTCACTATCATTGGTTAGTGAAAGGTGTATTGGGAATAAAGTAGAGAGGCTGGATGGTATTCCCATTTCTCTTTCAGTGTGTAACAAGTGTCTCAGACCTTTCTGTTGAAATGATTTGGCAATACAGAACCCAATCTAATCTCCAGTGTGTATTTTTAAGTACCTGCTTACTATGGCCTAACCACTGTGCTAGACACCAGGAGCACAAAAACATAACAAAAAGCAATACCTGTCTTCAAGAAGATTATTTTCTCTTGGGATGCTATACCATAAATGAAAAATCATTTGAAGAAAAGATCAAGGGCACTAACATTGAAGGGGATCAGGAATAGCCTCAGGTAGATGAAGCTTAAAGGAAACCAGGGATTTTAAGAGGTAGAGGGGAGGAAGGAGAGAGTATTTTACAGCTTCCAAGAATGACAGACAAGTCTATACAAATAACATCTAATACCCATTTCCCCTTACAAGGGAAAATTTCAAGTAGTATCATGTCATGTGGCATAAAGGTCTCCCCAAAATTAAGAAAAAGCCAGGAATCTTATGATGGGATTAAATAAATAAGCTAAGAAAGGAATGTTCAATTACCAATCAATCAACCAATACATATTTATTATGTGCTTTATATAAGACCCTAATCTAGATTTTGGAGAAACAAAGGTAATAAGACACAGAATTAAAGGATTTTGAGTTGGAAAGGACCTTGAGATTTTATAATCCCAGCCTCTCACTTCACCAGGAGGAGAAAAATGAGGCCCAGATACAAGAAGTGAGTTGCTCAAAGTCATTCAAGTAAAAAAGAGGTGAGCCCTGTTTGGAAACCAGATCTTTGAGCTGTAAATCCATTCTTTCCATCCTATGATCCCTGTCCTCAGAGAGCACAATGCAGCCGGGAAGATAAAAAGAAAACATACAAAAAGAGAATGTAGAAGGCAGTCAGTCAATGCCTAGAGTCCAAAGAGTGATAGTGGTTAGATTAGTTTAGGAGCTAGGGATGCGGAGGGCTGGAGTGGTGAGATAAGTCTTCCTAGAGGAAGAGGAATTTTAACTGGGACTTGAAATCTAGATTATGAAAGCTATAAATGACCCCTATTATGTGTTACCTCCCTCTATTAGTATGTAAGCTCCTTGAGGGCAAGGTTTGCCTTTATTTTTGTTTTCATTTTTAGTCCCAGCACTTAGCACAGTGCTTGGGACGTTTATTGTAACACTTAATGCCATCACTAGTCTGTTATAGGCCTGTGGACCTTTTACAAACATCCTTGGTAGAATCAATGGAACGTTGAATTTGAATATTGGGACCAAAACTTACAGCCATGATTCTGAGACATCCCAATCAGGTTCTTAGGTCTTGTTGACTATTGGGAGAGTCTCTATACTTACTACTCCCCAGGGCCTTCCTTGGTGGTAGGGGAAGGAGAAGAAGATTGAGGGGGTTAAGAGGAGGAGCAGATGTGACTCACATGAATGAAAGGGCCATGAACAGAACTGTGGTTAAAGAGTCTTGCCTTTGGTTGCGAAAGAAGCCAGCTTGCTCTATTCTAACTGCACGTGATTCCCAAAGGCATAGTGGCAGCTCTTTTCTGCATTTGCTAAAATGACTCATCACTTGTCTTTGGACAAGTTACTTGTCTTGTCTATACCCCAGTTTCCCCACCCTCTGCACTTGGCACAATATGACTACATATTTAAGAGTCATACTGAAGGGTACATTTCTGGAGAAACAGAAGAAAAATGATAAAGTAGGGGCGGCTAGGTGGCGCAGTGAGTAAGCGCACCGGCCTCGGAGTTGGGATGACCCGGGATCGAAACCGGCCTCAGAAAATGAGCACCCACACATAAATAATGACTAGCCATGTAACCTTGAGCAAGTTACTTAACCCCAATTGCTTTAAAAAAAATGATAAAGTACCGATGGGGAAATCTCCAAACTATTATGATTATATACATATATTCTTATGTGTGTGTGTAGCACATATGATTATATATGTCATGGATTATAAACTCCATGAGGACAGGGACCATTGTGTAGAGGAAGAAGCATTGGATTTGGATTGGAGTTCAGAGGATCTAAGTGTGTATATTGCATTCTATTAATTACTATCAAAGTGACCTCAGGCAAGAGACATAACTTCTCTTAAATTTAGTTTCCTTATTCATAAGTTCCTATTTTGGATTTATTCTTTCTTTTTATCCCCTCCAAGTGCCTAGCCCATGGCTTTCCTTATAGCAAGATCTTGTTAAATGTTTGTTGAATTAAATAGAAAAACCTCAGGGAAGATCAAAATTTCTTGCTTCTGGAAGAGACAGGGGGAGAAAAGAGACAAAGAAAAATAAAGACTTCCTGGTAACTTCCCCCACTGAACTTCTTGCTCCCTTCCCACAGGAGCAACTGGTTCCTTCTTCCCCTCCACAGGCCAGCAGTTTCCTTCTCTCTTACTGTTCTCACTGGACTGAGTTCTGAATGTGCTCAGGTCTAAATGGGGACAGGGTGAGTGTATGAAGAATATGTGGGGATGTGCTTTTCTCATTGTTTGCTAACACCTCACTTCTATTCCCAAGTCTTAATTGAAAGTTGATGTTCTTCTAATCACCACTTAATTTCGTTCTGGTTCATTCATTCAGTAAGCATTTATGGAGCACCTAATGCATGTAAGTCCCTATGCTAGATAATGTGGGGGATACAAAGATGAATAATTTAATGCAACTAAACCAATAGAATCACATTCCTATTATTCTTTAAGTTTGACCACAGCTTTCCTCCCAACAACTGTGTGACAGAGGTAGTTACTTCTGTTATCCCCATGGCTCAGAGGAGGAAACGGAGGCCCTGAAAGAGTAAACACATTGCTTGACATGGCCTAGCTGTTAAGTGTGTGAGTCAAGATTTGAGCCTAGGGTTGCTGATTCCCAGTATTTAAGAACTTACTAGATGCAAGGCCTCGTCAGGAATGTGTATGATCAGAAAATTAGGTGGGCCACTAATAGAGAAAAAGCAAGACAACAGGCCAAACCCTACATCCCTAGCTACAAAATATTAAAGCAGACTAGTGGGAGACCTAAAGGGTCTTGGACCTATTGAAGAGAGATAGCATGATTCAATGAAAGACCATGGGATTTGGATTCAGAAGACCTGGGCATTTTTACCTGTGCATCCTTGGGGAACTGCCCTGGGCCTCAGTTTCCTCACCTGTAAAATAAGAAGGTTAGTTTAGATGACCTCAAAGAGTCAGCTCCAGATCTAGGATCCTAGGATTTTCAGAAATAAAATTAAGCAAGGATCATTGACATTTCTTACTGCCTCCTTCCCTCCTCCAAAATTTGATTTAAAATTCCTCAAAGCTCCTAAAGGTAGAGTTCATCATTTTCCATCGTCTTTTAGTTAGCTTCTTCTACCTGGAACTTAACCCAAAGTCATGGGTATAGTAGGCACTTAATAAATTTACCTGAATTGAAATAAACGTAATCTAATTGAACTGGACAACCCAGAAAGTGCTCTTAGTGGATGGCTAAACTAGGTCCTTAGGTGGGTTTTACTAATGAACTCAAAAGTACCTAGTAGAAAGGAAATGATAAGGCCAGATGATTTCATCAGCCCCTTCCTCACCCCAGTCAGAGCTCATCTAGATTACTGTGCTTAGTTTGGGGTACCGCATTTTAAGAAAGACATGAATAAGCTACTAGAGAATGTCCAGACTGGGACAATCAGGACAGTAAGGGCTTCAATATAAATCCAAATGATTTTTAAGGAACTAGAGCTGGTTGGTTTAGAGAAGAGAAGAGGGGGGGATGGGGGTGGGTTGGGGAATATTCAAGTGTTCAAGTAATTAAAGGATTGTCTCATAGAAGAGGAATTAAACTGCTTGGCCACAGAGGCCAGAACCAAAAGCCATGTGTAAAAATTACCAAGAGCCAAATTTAGATTTGATGTGAGGAAAAACATCCTAATAATTAAAGCTACACAAAAGTGGAATGAGTTGCCTCAGAAGGCAGTAGTTTGCCCCTCCTTGAAGTTCTTCAAGCAAGAAACTAATTGATTTGGATAGATTGTAGAGGGGATTCTTGTTACAATACACTTTCAACTAGATGGGTTCCATGATCCCTTCTACCCCTTGAGAATCTGTGTTGCTACCCGTCATGGGTGTTGCCCAAAGGTGGTAACTGCAATGTTCGATGGCTGCTGGGCCATCTGTGGTTATGTTGATGTAGACACACTCAGAGGCCTCAGCTACCACCTGACCAGGAGGCCCACAGCCCTGCAGCCAGAAAGGTCAAACCCACTTCTTCAGACAGTAGATTTCCTGCTAAAGAGGAACAAGAAAATTCAAAAGATTCCATCAGCCTCAGAAACTAGAAGTCTGGTTGGGAAAGAGACTTGCTGAAAGGCATATAGAAAGTCAGGAGCAGAGTGAATGCAGGACTAGAAGCTTCTGAGGACTGATACCAGCAACATACCATGTCTCCCCATCCCAGGAAAGCTTTGAGGAAAAAGGTGTTACTGGGAATATAAGACATGAAGATAGAGTCTCAGAAAAGGAGAAGCAACCATATGGGAGAGTTCAGTACATGGACTACTCTACTTGGTAGTAGAAAGCACTTAGCACAATGTTTGGCACACAGTAGGTGCTTAACAAATATTTATTGACTACTGATTAGAAGTCAGAAGCTGACAACATGGAACCACCAACAGAACATGGGACATGGAGAGGGCATTTGAGGATTGAGTCCCAGCTTCATAGCTGGCCATTCATATGGTCTTTAGCACATCATTTAAGTTCTCTGGACCTCATAACAACATAGATTTAGATCCAGAAAGGACCTGAGTGTGCCATCCTCTTTGAAATGAGGATAATAATAGCACAGAGACACTGTGGGAAAGTGCTACATAAGGGACTTTATAATATGGGCTGTTATTTTTATCATCATCATTGCTTCAACAAAATGAAAAGCACAGGATTCAGAGTTAGAAAACCTGAGTTCAAATCTTGCTTAGGTGGCCCATTATGGACCTCACTTTTCTTATCAGCAAGGGTGAATTAGACTCTCTAAAGCCCTTTACAAGCTCTAAATTGTGTGGTGTTATGATGCCCCTGAAAGAATGGTGAGAGGCATAATATGAGACAATAGAAAGACCTCCCAGGACTTAGAAGCAAGAGCTAATGGATGGTAAATTATCAATCAATAAATGCCTATTAAGCACCTACTATGTGCCAGGGACTGTGTTACATGTTAGGGATACAAATATACAAAAGATAGTCCCTGTCTCCAAGTTGCCTACAGTCTAATGAGGGAGACAATATGCAAGCAAATATATATAAAACAAGTTATATACAGGCATACCTTGGAGATATTGTAGGCTCAGTTCATGGTAAAGGGAATCTTGCAATAAAGTAAATCTTACAAATTTGTTGGTTTCCTAATGAATATATAAACTATGTTTATACTATACTGTAGTCTATTAAGTTTGCAGTAATATTATGTCTAAAAATGTACATACCTTAATTTAAAATAACCTATTGGGGTGACCAGGTGGTGCAGTGAATAGAGCACTGGCCCTGGAGTCAGGAGGCCCTGAGTTCAAAAATGCCCTCATAAATGGACGGTCTTGCCTCAATGCTGATGGCTGCTAACTGATCGGGACAGTGCTCACTGAAGGGTGAGGTGGCTGTGGCAATTTCTTAAAATATGATAACAGTGACATTTGCCCCATCAATTGACTCTTTCACTTGAACACTTAGAAACTGTTGTAGGGCTCTTAATTGGCCTAATTTTAATATTGTTGTATATCAGAAAATAGGAAGGTTCAAGGAGAAGAGAGAACAGAGGAACAGCCTGTTGGTAGAGAGACACACAACATTTAGCTATTAAATTTGGCCAGTCTTTTATAAGCATGATTCAGGGCACCCCAAAACAATCACAATAGTAATATCAAAGATCACTGAGCACAGATCACCATAAAAGATATAATTATATTGAAAAAGTTTGAAATATTGTGAGAATTACCAAAATGTAACATGGAGTTAGGATGTGAGCACATGTTGTCGAAAAAAATGGCGTCCATGGACGTCTCAGTGAAGGGTTGCCACAAACCTTCAGTTGGTTTTAAAAGGTTTTTTTTTTTTATTAATTTGTATTTTTAAAAATCTGCTATGCACAATAAAATGAAGCCCAGTAAAACAAAGTATACCTATACAAGATAAATGATAAATAATTAAAAGTTAAAATTAATTAAAAAATTAAAAGTACTGGAATTAAGTGGGGTTCAGGAAGAATTCCTGTCAAAGGAATTTTTACTTAAGACTTAAAGGAGGCCAAGAAGGTCAGTAGTCAGGATAAAGAAGGGAAAGTATTCCAGGCATGGGAGATACCAGCCAGAAAGAATGCTGCCTGCTAATAAGCATTTACTGTGTATTGGACCTTAGTTTGAATCCTGCCTTAGACACTGACTAGCCCATGTGACCATGGGCTCTGTGAACCTCAGCTTCCTAAACCATAAAAATGGGATGAGATTATGGTAGAGAGCAAATGAGATAAGGGATGTAAAATGCTCTGCAAACCTTAAAGTGTGTTAGAAATGGGAGTGATTTTTATGAGCTTTCTCTGCTTACTTATGGCTCTCTTGGCATGTTGGGGGGGGGGGTGCAGCTAACTGTCAGTCAAGTTGCAATGTCTGTGGCTCTCTATATTACAGAAGCTAGAAGAGTTACATAGATGAAGAAATGACAAGATAAATAAACCCATAGTGGAGGCTTTATGATAGCCCTAATGTAAGGCTTAACTGTTCATTTCTGGAAAATTCTCCCCAGTGTAATATATGGGTGGGCCTTCTGGGGGCCAGAACTGGGTCCTACTAGTGAGTTCCTCTTTTCTATGGGGTCAAGCTGGAATGGGGATTGTGTGTTTGTGTGTGTGTGTGTGTGTGTGTGTGTGCTCAGTGAGGCCATCCCTATGTCTCTTCTCTCCAAAGAACATGCTGTTTTCAACTTTCCCCTCTCATGTGACAGTGACAGCGTCTGTAGCTTCATCTCTAGCCTGGGAGGAGGGGGGGTATGAGGAGGTGGGTGAAGGGAGCCCTGTCTCCTGAAGAGTGACAAGAACACTTGTCTTCTGAGGTCAGGCATGAGCATGGAAGGAGGAGTCAGTCTGGGGGTAGAAGGGGCGGGAATGATGTGCCCTGCCTTGCTAACATACAAAAAGTTAACTGGTAAAGAGGACAGAATAGCACATGCCCCAAGTGGAACAAAGAGATCATAGCAGCACGGATTTAAAAAGGGGAGAGACCTTGGATGGCATTTGCCAGTTGAGGAAACTAAGGCCTAAATAGATCAGGTGAGTTTTCTAAGGTGACACAAATGGGTATTAGATGGGGGAGGCAGACCCAGGTCCTCTGAGCCTGAGTCCAATTCTCCTCCAGTGCACCCCCATGGCACAGGTCCAGCTTCCTCCCACCCCCATCAAGTGGTCTAGAACCCATAACAAACATTCAATAGCACGGAGGGACATCAGCACACATATGAGAGCATAGGTACCTTTTGTACTTTGAAAAATCACAGAATTAGAATTTTACTTGCTTTTTTTCTTGGAAGTGGAGGGTAGGGCAGTTGGGGTTAAATGACTTGCCCGAGGTCACATGGCCAGTGTGTGTGTGTGTGTGTGTGTGTGTGTGTGTGTGTGTGTGTGTGTGTGTGTAAAGTGTCTGAGGCCATATCTGAACCCAGGTCCTCCTGACTTCAGGGCCGGTGCTCTACTCACTGTATCACCTAGCCACCCAGAGAATTAGATTTTTAAAAAATACTTTAGCAGGGTGCCCCCACTATCCTTACTGGTCTGCACTGAATCACTTAGGAAATGAAATACAAGCCCCATGGGAAGATACATGAGGGCATTTTCACTAATTCAGACTAACTGGAAGGAAGGTTAATTTGACTTAGGGAAAGGGGAAATAGATGATCGAGTGACAGAACAGAGCTAAAAGGACTCTTGTAGGTCAAGACATGCACAGACCAGCAAAAAATACTCCAGGAGATAGGGGTTCAATAAAGGCCCATTGTGACTTAGTGGCAGAGTTTGAGTTAAGAACCAAGGTCACCAGATTGTTCTATCATCTAGTGATACTGCTGAATTAGAGGATAAAATAATTATAGCATGATGTGGTAGGAAGGGGAAGGGAAAGGGAAGGGGAAAGCATAGAGGGAAGGGAGGAAGAAAGGAGGGAAGGAAGAAGGGAAGGAAGGAAAGAAGAAAATAAGTAAGGAAGGGGGAGGGAGAAGGGAATGAGAGGCAGGAAAGAAAGGCAGGATGAAAGGAAGGAAGGAGGGAGATAACAAGGGAGGAAGGAAAGGAGGGAATAAAGGAACAAAGGAAGCAAATAAGCAAGCATTGATTAAATTTCTACGATGTGCCAGGATTGTGCTGAGCACTTTACAAATATATTATCTGATTTCTCACAACAACCTTGGGAGTTAGGTGTTATCATTAGCCTCATTTTATAGTTGAAACTGAAGCAGATAACAGTTAAGTGACTTGGCCAGGATCACACAGTTCATTAAGTGTCTGAGGCCAGATTTGAACCCCAGTGTTCTGTCCACTGAGCCACCTAACTGCCTTTGGTCATCTGGAAAAGAATAATGGATTGGGAATCAGAAGACGTGGGTTCGCTTTCACTACTTCTGTTTACTATCTGTGTGACCCAAGTCAAATCACTTGACCTCCCTAGGTCTCAATTTTCTCAATCTAGAATGTGAGGGTTAGACAGGACGGCCTCTGAAGCACCCTCCGACTATAGATCTCAGGTCTAAATACGTAATCCCTTAAGCTGATGAGACTCACTGAGACCTTAGATAACATTGAAATGTGGAGACATGGACTTAGGCTGAGTCAAGATCACCGTCCTCTTAGCTTTTGAAGAAAAAGAATGATTGATCCCAAAAAAAGTGGTTTCCTTCTGCCTGGGACATGATAGCAACAAAAGAATAAAGGTGGGACAGGGATTTGCTCAAGATAGCCTGCTGTCTCTATGGCTTTCTGAGGTCTACTCTGTCTCCTGAGATCCCATGAAAATCACAGCAAAAGATATCTTCAAGGCCAAAGAAATTCTGTTTTCTAAGAAATGTCACTATTTTTTCTGAAGCTACTTTCCAAGCATATTTTTCTCATTTTTTAGTCCCTCGATGGTTTGGAGTTGTCAGTTCACTATTGCTCTCAGGTTCGATCCACCTTTTATATTATTTGCAGAACAATCTCTATACTCAGAAATTTTCTGTGGCTCCCTATTGCTGTTAATGTGAATTTGGTCAAATCATTTCATCTCTCTTGGCCTCAGTTTACTCAACTGAAAAATAAAAGGATTAGACTAATCAACATTGAATATTCATCTTGGCTCTGAGGCCAAAGTTACTATTTCTTCTTTTAAAAAAATCAATAGTATTTTATTTGTCCAATTACACATAAAGATAGTTTTCAACATTCATTTTTGGAATGATTTTGAGTTCCAAATTTTTCTGCCTCCTCCTCCCCAAGACAGCAAGCAATCTGATTATAGATGTGCAATCACATAAAACATTTCCACATTTGACATGTTGAAAAAGGAAAAAAAAACAGAACAAAGGGGAAGAAACATGAAAAAAAGAAAAAAGTGAAAATAGTATGTTTTAATCTGTATTTAGACTCTATTAGTTTTTTCTTTGGATGTAGACAGCATTTCCCCCCACAAATCTTTTGGAATTATCTTGGATCGTTGAATTGCTGAGAAAAATTACATCTGTCATAGTTGGTTATCACACAATGTTGCTGCTACTGTGTACAATGTTCTCCTGGTTCTGCTCACTTCACTCAGCATCAGTTCATGTAAATCTTCCCAAGATTTTTCTGAAATCCACCTACTCATCATTTCTTATAGCACAATAGTATCCATTACATGCATATGCCACAACTTGTTCAGCCATTCCCCAATTGATAGGCACTCCCTCAATTTCTAATTCTTATTGCTTCTTAAATTCAAACTCATTCACCCCTTCTTCAAGGCCTCCGTAATCTAGTTCCAGCTTACCTTCTCAGTTCTATAATACTGTTCTCCATGATTTCTATGTGCTCCATCCAAAATAAACTATTCTCTACTCTCCAAACTTGCTCTATGCTGTGCCTTCCAGCTTCCATGTCTTTCCTACTCCGTAAAGTTCTTCCTCCTCTTCTTTACCTAGTGAATTTCTATCCTTTCTACCCCTACCCTTCTTTAGAAGGAATCAGCTACAACCTCCTGGAAACCTTTCCTGAATGTCTCTCCATCATCAATCACAACCTCTCTTTTGGGAACCTTACCAAATATTTTGTCTTTATTCTCGCTAATGTACTTAACATGTAATTGTGTGTTTTGTAGTTAGCTCTATTTCATCCACCTACTAGACTGTGAATGCCATGAGAACTGGGAATTTCTTATCTAAATTTTTGTCTCCCCTGATTTCAAATCCACAACAGTGGACATAGTAAACACTTAGTAAACATTTATTGAATAAATGGGTGAATTGAAGATTTCCAAGAGACCCCCACCAGGCCCACTGGGAATGGGGGGCAGAGGCAGGTTTGTGGAAGTATGTGTACACACACTGTTGCTTAATTATAGAGAGGAGAGCTGTTCAGAGGAGGTCCTTAGAGAGAGACCTAAAAGGCAATAAAAGTAGCTGTGGTCTAGTAGAAAGAGAACTTTGTGCAGGAATCCTAGGTTTGAGGTCCTGGCTTTGTATAAGCTGTGACCTTGGGTAAGTCTCTTAACTTTTCTACAAATTTTAAGAACTTCCCTGTAAAATGAGGGGACTTGGGACTAGGTGATGTCTGAGACTCTTATAGTGCTTACGATCTGTGACCTGTGGAACTGTAGGGAATCCTTCTTGTTTGAAGTGAAGGGGCAGGTTGAGAGGCTGTACCTGCCATGTATCATATCGGAAGAGGCAGTGAGGAGGGCTCTGTGGTCAGGACCAGGCTCAGAACTCCCCTCTCTCCCCTATCCCTTTCTTCACCAGCCTTAGAGCTACCAGACTTCCCTCCCCCATCCCTTCCCCATTCCCCCAGGCCACTTCACCCCTTCTGACACTGCAGGCTTCATATTATTCATCCTTCCTACCTCATCATGCTTTGGAGATTTCACAACCAAAACCCTAAAATGGCCATTCTTCCATTTCTAGGGCCATCTCCCTCTGATTCAAAATTTCCCCTTTTCTCCATCTCCTTCCTCCATTACACCACACATACACATAGATATGTATGTATGTAGGTAATATCCATAATGCATATGCATTATGTATGTGTATTATATACAAACTGTGTGTGTATTATATACAAACTCACACTCTTGTACACATTTGCACACGCTGGCTCATGCATAAACACACATTCTTACAGAAATACATACTGTTGAAGGCACGTGACTTCCTAGACTAACACAGAAACACAAATCTTTAGTACACAAAACATGTAGAAATTCCCACCCTCTCTCACACCCATGCATAAACTTACTCACTGTTAGATACTCATACACTTCTAAATACATTCACACACAAATTCATATGTTCACATGTTGTTCTTTTTTTTCTTTTGCTTTTTTTAAAGGGTAGAGAGCAGGGCAATTGGGGTTAAGTGACTTTCCCAAGGTCACACAGCTAGTAATCGTTAAATGTCTGAGGCTAAATTTGAACTCAGGTCCTTGACTCCAGGGCCAGTGCTCTATTCACTGTGTCACCTAGCTGCCCCAATTCACATGTTATTCTTACAGACACTTTCACACACATACTCTTACACATGGTTCTCATACATTGATCCTCATTTTCAAATATGTACAAAAATACATGCATAAACACATGTCTAAGCATACAGTTCTCATGCACACAAATATGCGTACACTCCAACTTATATAAACACATTTTCACACTCATATACTTCTCACATAGAGGCACACAGCCTCACACATTCATAGAAACATAGAAACTCACACTCATGCAGATATGATTTTTATATATACACATGCAAAATCTCTCTCTTACACACACACACACACACACACACACACACACACACACACACGGACCCACAATTCTTACATACAAAAACACTCACATACACTTATTTTCACACTCATCAATCTAGTTCACAACTTTGCTGGAATCCTTGAATGTTTCCTCTGGAGAGTTGCACAGTTAGAAAGTGAAGTGCTAGTCATCCTGTTAAAATTAGAAGGCAAGCCGTAGGTTGTCTTTGCAACCTGACTGTGTGGGAGCAGTGAAGCTCAGTATTGTTTATTTTCTGAAGTGTTCAAACATTCAAGTGAAATTATTATTTTGAAAAGAAGTGTCCATGGTTAAGAAAAGGGGGGATGAGAAGAGGGGAGGTGGAGAGCTCTTTGGAATGATTTCAAACCTCAGCAGGGTCCCACCAGCATCCTCCCCTTTCCTGGATCCCAGCATCCACTGCCAGCGCAACCTCCCCTCTGCAAACTCCTAGTGGGCCCATTCCCTACCCCTCAGTAATGATGGGAACCATATGGACATGCAGGTGGCCTCCCCACAAACACCAAATGAATTCAGAATGATCACCATTAACACAATTAATACCTGGCCCATCGACAACAGTGGAGCCATTAAATTAAGAGGGAGTGTATTTCCCGATCTTCTGGCCAATTTTCAATGGAACCAAACCAAAGGAGAAAAAAATATGCCTTTCACAGACTGGATCAACCCAGGAGATCACAGCTTTGGGGTCTCTGGGTTTTTTTTTTCCCTTGAAAGTTGGCCTAGTCATGGGGGATACCTCTGGTGACCATTTGTGTTAACCTAGGAAGGCCAGATTTTGTCAGGATCAACTTCAGGGATTATCTCTGGGTTTCACTAAAGGCTTGAAGCATACAGGATAACTGCATACAAACTTGGCTCAAGAGACAACATTTTATAGTAGACAGAGTGCTAAACTTGAAGTCAGCAAAATAGGGGCTTAAAGCCAGCCTCATTGACTTAATAGTTGTATGACCCTGAACAAATCATTCAACTTCTCCAAGCCTCAGTTTCTTAATCTGTAAAATAAGGGAGTTGAACTTAAGACTCTCTAAGGTCCTCCCCAGGTCTAAATTTGTAATCTAATGATGTTTTGGTCCCATTGTCTTCCTGGATCATTGCAACCCCCAGGATAAGATGATGGAACAAGCCCCAGAAACAGCCTGGAGCCCCAGCTTCAGAATCCCCACATCCTGTAGGAAGCTCTTGGGGATTAATTATGGTGAATAACAACATAGTGAACTTGACTGAAATATTGTAGTGAATCTACAAACTCAGTAATGGCAGCTGGAGATATTCACTCCAACGTACAGATCATAACTCATCCACCTCTATCCATCCCATCTAATTCTCATCCTTGTTTGTCCACAAATTTGCCAGAGAAGGCCCAGCCAGTGTGCTGGGAAATCCTGCTTGCTTTCTCTAGGCATCATGAAATTACCAGTGGAATGGATGACCAGCTCATCATCTGCATCAATCTCATATACCTTTAAAAATTCCAATTCCTTTACTACAGATTTTCTTAATTCCTTGTTTGCAATTTTTTACCTCTTACACTCACTACTCACCTCTCCACTGCCCTCTGTATGGCACTGATTCTCAGATCTTTGGACATGGTAGCATTCCATCACTCATAGTCATAGAATAATGCTAGTTGAATATGACTTTAAAAAGAAGGCCCTAGAGTAGGGAATATCTAAATAAATTGTGGCGCATGAATGTTAGGGAATATGACTTGTGATGATATGATGAATATGATAAATAAAGAGAAGCCTAGAAAGACTATATTAGTTGAATCCAAGTAAAGCAAGAAGAATCAGGAAAACCACCATATAGACAATGAACATAACAATGCAAATGGAAAAAATTATATTAAACAATCAAAAGTTAATACTGGAAATGATTATGAACAAGGTTGACCTCAAAGAAGAGAAACAAGGAGATAATCATCTTCTCCACTTCTTTGCCAATGTGGGGAACTATCAGTGGGGAATACTGTGTATTATGTCAGAAATTTTCTCAATATTCTTGTCAGTTTGGGTGACTTTCTTGTTCTTTTCTTTTTAAACATTCTCCATTAAAAGTGATAACTCTCTGGGGGCAACAGAAGGGACAACATAATGGAAATTGTAGATTACATTAAAATATATATAACAAAAGTGCATTTTAAGAAAAGATGGACCTTTGTCTCAAGTATAAGTTTGGGGTCCTCAAAATAACTTTGAGTGGTTCTTAGAGGGAGAAACCTGGTTCTGAGAAAAGAGGGCAAAACATCTGTAATGGTATGAAGTCTTTCCATGGAAGGATAGATAGTTTCACTTGACTTTTGAAAGTAGCTTCAGCAAAAAAGGGGAGGAAAAGCACAGATGCAGTAGCCAGCCTGCTTCAGTAATCAATCTTCTTTGGTCTCCAGCCATTCCATGTTGCCTAGGCAGGGTTGGTCTGGGCTCTGGTTTGTGCTGGGGTTGGCTTTGAAACTGACTGGCTGGGGTTGAACTCTCTGCTAGCTCTGGGTTGGGCTAATCTGGCCTTGACTTTGAATAGGGGTCAGGTTGTCTCTTAACTAGGATGGGCTGGAGTCTGAGTTGGACTGGACTCTGTACTGGGCTGACAGGGAAGTTGGAAGGAGGGGCCAGTAGCAAGGGAAAATTATATCATTTTCCTTTGTCCTATTTGAGAAGATTTGGTTTCTCTCCTAGGCATTGAGGAATTACTTTTTTGATGACATCTTTCCATTTGGTTCTTTTCCTTCCAGGGCCTTGCTTTTTATGAGTTTTATTTTGGACCCATTCTGGGATCTTTCCCAGTGTTCTCTACCAGTTGGGGAGTCATGACCCATCCCCTCCCCATTCCAGGAGATAACTACTGGCCTCCCCTCTAAACTTCTCAATTTGGGACAAGGACTGCTCAACCAACTTTTATTTATCTATAGTTTCCCTAATTGATTCCCTCTCTTACTCCCCACAGAAGTCATTCCAAACTTTTTCTTCCTTCCTCAAGCCTCCTACAACTTCTGCTCCCTTTCTCTTAGCTGAGGACTCTTCCTCTTACTATACTAAGAAAATTGAAGTCATTCAACATGAGCTCCTTTTCCCATTTTCTTTATCTCAATACTTTTTGCCATCATCTCATTCTTTTTTTTTTTAATCTTAGTCTTTGATAAGAAGGCTGTCCTCCTTGCCAAGGCCAATTCATTTACACATTCACTAGATCCCATTTTCTCAAGATTACATAGTCTCAATAATTCTCTCTCTCTCTCTCTCTCTCTCTCTCTCTCTCTCTCTCTCTCTCTCACACACACACACACACACACACACACACACACACACACACACACACACACACTTTCAACTCTACATATCTACTGGTTCTTTCCCTAGTAACTTCAAACATGCGCAAGTCTCCCCACTCTTAAATAAAAAGAACTTGAGTAGATCCTACCATTTCTCCTTCAAGCTATCATGATACAACTCTTCTTTTTCTCTCAGACAAATCTTTAAAAAATTCTATATGCATTGTCACCATTTGTCTTCTTTCTCTTCAACACATTTAATCTGACTTTTGACTTTATCACTCAACTGCAACCCCTCTTTAAAGTTATCGATGATTTCTTAATCGCCAAATAGAATGGCTTTTCCTCAATCATTTGCCTTAACCTCTCTGCTAACCCTTGACAGTATCAAGCACACATGCTTTCATCTCATATAGTCTCTTCTCTCGGGTTTTTGGGGTTGTTGTTGTTTTTTTTTTTTTATGAAGCTCCTCTTTCCTAGCTCTCTTCCTGCCTGTCTGGCCACTTATCCTGTTTCCTTTGTTGGTTTGTCATCCAAATCATCCTCTTTAACTGTGGGTATTCATCACAGTTCTATCCTAGGATCTCTTCCCTCTCTACACTCTTTGGTAACCCAATCAGCTACCATGGATTTATTTATCATAGCTAGCTACCTAGCTAGATAGACAGACAGCTAGAGATAGATACATAATATAATAAATATGCATTATATACACATATTTCTATGTGCATATCCATATATAGGTATTTATGTTTGTATACATGCACATGTTACACGAATATATGCATGTATACAAACATAGATACATGTATGGATCCATACACGGAACATATATACATACATATGGCAGTAGGATACACACATATGTTCTATTTGTATGTCCATGCTTGTATAAATGTATGCATACATATAACATGTGTGTCTTAGACTCTCCTGCTTCCTGGACATTTCAAACTGGATGTCCCAAAGACACATTCAACCTTTCCCTCAAATCCTTCCCCTCTTCCAAATTTCCTAATTTTTGTTAAAGATGCGACCATCTTTCCAGATTCCCAGGTTAAAAATCTCAGCATTATCCAAGACTCCCCAATTATCCTTCACCCCACATAGTCGATCCATTGCCAAATCCTGCCATTTCTACATTTCATATCATCTCTCAGATATAATCCATTCTGTCCACACACATATGCATGGCCTTAGTAGGGCCTTCCTCACCTCTCTCCTAGATCATGCCAATAGTTTCTTGGTTGGTCTTCCTGCCTCAAGGCTCTCATTACTCCAACTCAGCCTACACTCTGCTGCCAGAGTGGTTTTCCTTAAGCACAGATCTCCCCTATTCAGTCAACATCAGTGGCTTCCTATTGTTTCTAGGATAAACTCCTTTAGCTTTTTAAAATCTTTTACAGCTGATATTGAGTAAAAGGAGCTTTTCTACAGGCGTCAATATTGGGGCTGTGCTTCCTTCTCCCAGTAGTCACCATTCAATTAGCAGCCCTCTACTGGGTTCTGCCGAAGTGCAGTGCAATGAGCCCTTCATTGTGGTAACCCTCTCTCAGGGCCTGGATCACCCCCAAAAACACAAGAATGAAGATTGGATCACTTTCTCTTAGCACAATTTTACCTGCTGGCAGGCTCCCATCCCAATTGTTTTTTGAATAACTTTTTTATTGATATCTCTTGTTTTTACATCACTTTCATTTTCCAATACGTGCTTCCCCATGCTCCATACTTGAGAGATATTTCACATAAAGAAGAACAAAAAAAGAAGAGGGGATTAGTTCAGCAAGTCTAATCAAAATATGGAAAAAGTCTAATATATATGTGCAGTGTTCCATACCCATAGACCCCCACCTTTCCAATGCAATGAAGCAGGTGCTTTCTGAAATATCTTCTTTGGAGCCAAACTTGAGCATTAAAATTCATTGTTTTCCTGTTCTTGTAGTCATCATGTATATTGTTTCCTCATTCTGCCCGCTTCATTCTCCATCAATTCATATATTTCTTCACATACTTGCCTGTATTCATGATAATCATCATTTCATAGTCAATGGGCATCTACTATTCCCAATTCTTCATTCTTACAAAGATATGGATGGATTGTTTCTTTTTATCTCTGAGCCTATCATTTTATCATTTCTCTTTATCCTTAGTCACCCCAGATATTTTTTGCCATTGGTAAAAATACTACCAGCTATAGCTTTGCCAGTGGGAGCAAGAGACTAATCCTCAGCGGGATTTGGCTGGCAGATTTCACAACTCATGGGCACTGATCAATGGAATAGTCTGTTCCTGTAGACCCTCCATTGCAAGCTTTCAGGCCACAGGTTCCCCACCCCTGGACTCTGGCACATAACAGGCATTCCATAAATACGTGTACCCTTCCTTTCTCCCTTTGTCCTCAAGCACAGCTACTTCTTTCCTCCCCTCCCTTCCTTTTTTGCCCTTTCTTCCCCTCCCTACCTTCCCTATTCCAACCTTCCCAATCCTCCTCCACCTCCTCCCCTTCCCTTTCATTACCTCCACATTTGCCTCTCTAGGAAAAACGAGGCTTAGTCCTGTGAGTATGGCCATCAAGCTAGGTCCAGTTTGCTCTCAGCAAAGATGAGGAGAGAAAGCAGATGGTTGATAAATAAATGAAATTAATGTTATTAATGGCAATTAGAGTAATGGCCTTATTATCATTATCATCATTATCATAAACATACCAATCTGGGCCTCCGATGAGAATGTAGCCATTAACCACCCCTCACTATTTCTTTTCCCACCCCCTTGGTGATCTACACTAGCTTCAGTCTGGAGGCATCTCTATAGGCTTTTGACAGCCACAATGGCATGTTTTCTTGTACCTGAGTTTGGGCTTTTCTTGGGTCTGTATTCCTGCCTTCTTAAAAATAGTGACTAAATAAGTGCATTCCCTCTTCCTCTACCCAAGTTCTTCCTTCTACCTCTTCTTTTTTAGATAGCATTTTATTTATTTTATTTCTTCTGATTACATACAAAGATAATTTTAAACACTTTTTTTAAATTTTGAGTTCCAAATTTTCTCTCTCCTTCCTTTCCCCTCTCCTAAAGACAGCAAGCAATCTGATATAGATTATATGTCTGCAATCATGTAAAACATATTTCCATATTAGTCATGTTGTGAAAGAAGAAACAGGAAAAAACATTAAAAATAAAGGTAGTGAAAATAGTACACTTCAACCTATAGTTAGGCTCCATCAGTTCCTTCTCTGTAAGTGGATAGTGTTTTTCATCATGAGTCCTTTGGAATTGTCTTGGATCATTGTATTGTCGAGAAGAGCTAAGTCATTCCTAGTTGATCATTGCACCATGTTGCTATTACTGTGTACAATGTTCTCCTACTTCTGCTCACTTCACTTTGCATCAGTTTATGTAAGCCTTTCTAGGTTTTTCTGAAATCCATCTACTAATTTCTTATAGCACAATAGAATTCCATTGCATTCATATACCACAACTTGTTCAGCCATCCCCAGTTAATGAACATTCCCTCAGTTTCCAATTAAACCCTCACCTCTTCTCACCCACACTATTCTACAAGTCTCCTAACTGGCTTTCCTGCCTCCAGTCTATCCTTTCTCCAATGAATGGTCTACCCAGCTGAGGGAAATGTCACCCCCTCTATTCAAAAATCCATAGCAGATTCTCATGGATTCCTATTGAATAAAGTTCCACTTAGAGTTAATAAAGACAGCTTAGAGTTGTCTGAGACACTGAATGGTTTAAGTAGCAGAGGAAGGACCTCAACTCAAGTCTTTCTGAATTTCCTGTCATCTCCCTATTGATTATGTTGGATTTTTCTCTCCAATATTCAGTTTAAGAAAATAGCTTTCATCAGCTAAGAATCCATGGAAGTGAGAGTATCTAAATCAGATTTTAAAAGCAGGGAACACATTATAGATGGAGGTGAAAATAGAAACCATTATAGGCATAGAGGACAGTGAACTAAGGCTAGAGTCATTCCAGACTGGTTAGAATGTAAAATATATGAGGAGAGTAGAATGTAGGAGATGAGTCTGGACTGATAGGATAGGTTGGAGTCATATTACACACACACACACACACACACACACACCTGGACATTCACATACCTATACTTGTACACATATAAAGACAGACATCTACACATGTACATACATACATATATCTACATGTATAGATATATGTAGGTATATATACATATTCCATATACTGAGTTGAAGTTGCTTTCTTTTAACTCCCACCCATTGTTTATGGTAAAAACACCTGAGTTATAATACTGACTCCAAAACTTGCTAATTAGATGGCCAATCACTTAAGCCCTCTGATCCTTAGTTGTGTAATAAGTAAGAGAATACTATTTATACTTCCTGTTTTTGTGTTTCCAGCACTTAGACCAATATCTGGCACTAAGTAAATGTATATTAGTTGATTGAATGATTGGTATATTATTTCACAGGGCTATTGTTGGTAAATCACTTTATAAGCCTTGCTATGCTAAAGAAAAATAAACTATTATCATTATTGATAGGAAAGTCACACCTTTCCCTTTTCTCTCATATCACCCTCTCAAGCCTTTCAGTTCTTCTTTCTCTGTCCAGAATAATCCTAGCACCTCCCAAATGGGTCAATCAGTCACAGTTACCAGTCAAGGGTCAAAATTTCTAGATGTCTTTAAGGAAGATGTGGTACAGTGAAGGGAAGGAGCACTGGATTTGGGGACCCAGACCCTGGATGTTAGTCTGGTTCTGCCATTTATTACCTGTGTTAACTTGAGCATGCAACTTACGCTCTCTAGGCCTTTTGTTTCCAAATCTATGAAATGAAAGGGTTGGATCAGATGGCCTCTAGGTTTCTGTCCAGTTCTAAAACCTAGATTTGATGATCCTTATTCCTTCTACACACACCCATTGCTATGTGTTCTTTTAATGTACAAATTTGACATTATCCCTCTGCCCCAAAAAACTCCAGTTTCCACCGCCTAGTGGAAAAAGAACAAATTCCTAGTCTGTCACTCAAAGGCCTTCATCAGCCAACTCCAACCTGTCTTCCAATCATATTCCCTTTATGTCCCCAAGCTCTTAATAATAATAATGACAACAATAGCTAACATTAATATAGCACTTAAGGAAGGAGCTGGCTGGTACAATGGATAGGGTGCCAGGTCTGGAGTCAAATCCAGCTTCAGATACTTCCTAGTTGTGTGACCCTGGGCAAGTCACTTAACCCTGTTTGCCTTAGTTTCCTCATTTGTCAAATGAGCTGGAGAAGGAAATGGCAAACCACTCCAGGATCTTTGCCAAGAAAACCCATAAAGGGGTCATGAGGAGTCGGACATGACTGAAAAACAACTTCACAACAGTAACAATTTTAAGGTTTACAAAGCACTTTTCACATATCATCTCATTTGATCATTACAATAACCATGTTATTGTATAGGTGCTATTATGATCCACAAATTACGGATGAGGAACCTGAGATTGATAGCCATTAAGTGACTTGCCCAGAGTCACTCAGATAGTATCTGAGGGAGGATTTGAACTCAGGTCTGCCTAATTCTCTAATCTTCTATATCTTCTTACCAGTTGTTTATTCCATTCTTCTCTATATCTTTATACACCCTCTTCCCCTTGCCTGGAATAGTCTCTCCTTTCAAGGCCCACCCATCTTAGCAGTCACTAATTCACCAGCACCAGGTGATCTCCCCCTCCCTGAATTACTCCCACCTCCCAGAACCTCTCTATTTTTTGTTAGATACATAACATCTTAGTATAATTTATAGTGATTTATTTCATTCTTTGTATCACCAGCACCTAGTGTCAGTCAGTCAATAATCATTTATTAAGCAATGTGCTGGGAACTATGCTAAACACTGGGGATACAAAGCAAAACAAAACCATAGTCCCTGCCCTCAGAGAGCTCACATTCTAACGAGGAAGACAACTTGCAGATAACCAAGAACATATAAGATACAGACAGAATCGAAGAAAGACACTAGCAATTGGGGTGAGCAAAGGAACATATCAGGAAAGGCTCCTGCAGATGGGAGAATTTAAGCCTGGCATACAGTAGACAATTAATTAATGCTTACTGATTGACCTGTGGGCATCTGTTTTGTCTCCCCATTTGACTACAGGGTTTTTGAGAGCATAGGCTGGGACATTACCTGGCACAGCTACTCTGGACATAACAGTCACCTCCTCTGAGAAGCCTTTCCTGGGCATACCAGTGGTTAACATTCTCTTCCTCCTCAAAAGAGCTCATTTTTGGTTTCCTATGCTCTGGTTGCATCCCTACAGTAGCTGCAGTGGCATGTAAGGCCCTTCAGGGCAAAGGCTTTTCTTATTTTGTCTTGTTATCCTGAGAATCTAGCCTGGTGTATACAAGAAGCACTTAATAAGTGTTTGTAGGATGGAATGGACTGGAATAGAAGCTATAACCCTCAAACCTGAGTGGGTTCAACGCAATGTGCCAATGAATTGGTGATTCCCTCTGGGAGGTATGATATATTAATGCTCAGTCAAGAGACATTATTCTTGTACCTTCGAAAGCATTTTCCCACACTAAATACTTGGAGCTAATGGGAAGGAAGAATATTAAAGTTTCACCCATGATTGACACAATTTTAGGAGCTTAATTACTGCTAATAGACTGAGGTCCTTGAAGACAGAAACTGTTTTGTTGTTGTCTTTATACTTCTTGTATGAAGCTCAGTGTGTGGCACAGAGTAGGAGCTCAATAAATGCTTATTAAATTGGAGGGAAAAATTTACCCATGAAGACAAGTTATTTATGCCATCTGATTAAAAATACTTCAGTTGACAGTCATGTAGAGGCTACCGTGGTATCTCATACAATCCTTTCTCTTAATGATGCTGCTACCACCTCAAAATATGACCTACCATATTGGTCATTCCTCTTCCTCTGCCAACAGAATCATCCCATCCTCCCACTGTGCTCTAGGCATGACATGACTCTTGCAACTATTAAGCACTTACACTGCGTTTTCTGCCTTCAGGAGGTTTCAAAACATTAATTAGCCCACCTAACACCTTGCAAAGGAGGGAAGAGTAAATATCATTAGTGTAGGAGGCACAGAGTTAAGTGGAGGAGCCCTTAGGGAAGAGGGGAGTTGATGTTACCAGGGAGGAAGTCTGGTGGCTCCACACCTTCTCCCACCCCCAGGGCTTAGACCCTTCCCTTCTAGTCAGACCCGATCCTCCACCCTGAGACTGGCTACTCAGCTGGCAGGGATCAAGGAGAGGGGACCAGCCAGCCATGGCTTAGGAAGCCCCAGTGTGCCCAGCCGGCTAAGCTGGTGAGGATTGCTCAGCTAGCTCCCCTTTGGAGAATTTATGAGAGTTTCCTGTAAACAGAAAAGGCCTTTACTCCCTGACTATTTCTGTAATAAAAAAAAAAAAATTTGCCCTGGATGCATCTTTTTTTTTCCTACAGTGCTTCCTCTTTTTAATGGTAAAAACATATACTGGGGAGGCTGCTTGGCCTCATGCTGAGAGGCTAAGGTTTTTATTTTTCCTTTCTAACTTGAAATGTATTTTATTGGTATCTTTTGTTTTTAGATCATCTAAATTTCTCTTCCTTATCTTCCTCTCTTTTGCCTCCCAGAGAATCTATTATGAAATAGAGAATTTTTTTAAGAAGAGAAAAAACCAGCAAAACTAATCAATACTTTGAAAAAAATCTGACATCATATCCAATGCTTTTCACCCATGAACCTTCCATCTCTACAACGGAGTTGGGAGAAGAGGATCTTCTAATAACTCTTCTTTGGGTCCGAGTTTGTTCTTTATAATTTTGAAACATTTGTTATAATTTAACTCTTTTTTTTTCATTCAGATTATCATTCAGACAGCTGTACCATGCCCAGTGTTGTTTATGGAGTTAGGAGAAGGGCATAGTCTGAACCCTTTTTCTCTTTCTTAGAATTTCTTAAGTTAGAGTTCACTGACCCAAAGTGCCCCAGTGTTACTTCCCAGGCCACAATAGACACTTAGGGGAGAACTAGGTATGGTCTGATTGCGCTTCTCTCTCTCTCTCTCTCTCTCTCTCTCTCTCTCTCTCTCTCTCTCTCTCTCTCTCTCCCCCCACATCTTTCCTCCATCTAATCTGTTGCCAAGTCAATTTTGCCTTTGCAACATTTCTCATATATGCCTCCTTCTCTCCTCCGATACTGCTGCTATCACAGGGCAGGACCTCATCACCTGAATGTCTGCACTATTCTAATAGCCTGATGGCAGGTTTCCCTGACTCAAGTTTCTCCCCACTTCAGTCAGTTGTCAAACTGATTTTCCTAAAGTACAAGTCTGACCATTCCCCAAGTCCCCCTTTCAATCAACTCCAGTGGCTTCCAACAACCCCCAAGATCAAGTATCAAATCCACTGTTTAGCACCGCCCCCCCCCAACCTTACCAGCCTTCTTATACCTTCCTGGCCACCTCTCCCCACAAACTCTGAAATCCAGGGCTGTTAGCTCCTTGTTATTTCTCATAGAAGACACTCTATATCCTTACCTATTCCCTATGTCCAGAATTCTCTCCCTCTTTATATCTGCTTCCTCACTTCTCTGGCTTCCTTCAAATTCCAGCTAAAATCTTACCTTCTACACAAAGCCTTTCCCAATCTCCCAAATGCTAATACCTTCCCTCTATTGAATATACCCTCTTTATCCTTGTTTGAATATTGTTGCTCAAATACAGTTATCCAAATCATAGTCTGAATAAGGGGGGAAAGAGTTGAATTATATTCAGTATTATAAAGACCAAGCTTGGACCCAAAGAAGAGACATGAGAAGACCCCCACCCCAACTCCTTTGCAGATGTGGAAGGTCCATGGGTGAGAAGCAATGGAATTAATGTCAGATGTTCCTCTCAGTATATTGATCAATTTTGCTGAATTGTTTTCTCTTGTTAATTTTTTTTATTGTTTCTCCCCAGTTAGATTGTGAGTTCCTTGATAGCAGGAACTATTTAGTTTAGTTCAGTTTTTCTTTTGTCCTTTCTTTGTATACCCAATGCTTAGCAGTTAGGAGCTATTTAATGAATACTTATTGACTGATTGGTTGGGGTCCTCTGAGTCAATGTCACACCCTACAAGTACCTGGCACAGTAGCTCCTATAATATAATGAGAACTTGGCCATGTCTGTGATACTCAAAAGGAACGGTGATCTGAATTATCTAGGTTGGTTTTCTCCTTTGATTGAGTTACTCAGTCAAGTATCATTACTATGTGTTATATAGACTCATACTAAGTGACCAGAAGAGAGTTGTTCTTCTTGGCCTCATTAGGCTCCATATAAGGAAAAATTTCCTGAAAAGCCCTAAAGGGGAAAGGGCTGCCTCAGGAAAGAGTGGTATCCAAACAAAGATAGGAGGGTCACTTATTGGAGATGCTGCATTCCTGTGCAGACAGCAGGCAGACCAGGTAGCCCCTGAGTTCCTCCTCCAGCTCTGAGATTCTAATTCTATGAATATGAACTCATACCCCTACATAAGTACAGAATCTGAGCTGAAAGAGACTTCAGAGGATATCTAATCCAACCCTTACCTGAGCAAGAATTCCTCTGTTAACCTCTGGCCTCTTTGCCATTCCCCTTATAAAACATCTCATCTCCTACCTCCATGCCTTTGCCCAAGTTATCCTCCATGTTGGCAATGCTCCCCTTTCACCTCTCCCTTTTAGGTTCTTTCATATCTCAGCCAGGGTGCCACCTCCTACTCAAAACCTTTCTTCCTCCTGTCCCCCTTTAATGTACTCTTCCCCTGCCCCCACAGATTTTCCTTATATTTACTTGGGAGGTTTGTGTTTTGTTTTGTTTTGTTTTTTATTTACTTATCCATGTGCACATTTCCTGCTCCCACACCCACCCCTTTCAGGGTAGAGTCATTTTGTTTGTGTTTATTTTCCCAATAGCACAAAACTATGTACTGTAGGCACTTAATGATGATTGGATTGGGATAAAGTAAACAGAATGAATTGAAATGAATCGAATTGAATACCTAATAAGAAATAAACCAGCCTTTGCTTAACCATCACTTGTGAAGGAGAAGCCATTACTTTCCACAGGCCATTCCCATTAAAACTCATGGAATATGGGGTGGTGACACAGTGAGTAGAGCGTCAGCCCTGGAGACAGAAGGACCTGAGTTCGGATCCGGCTTCAGACACTTAACACACACACACACACACAAACAAACAAACAACAACAACAACAACAACAACAACAACAAAAAACCTAGCCGTGTGACCTTGGGCAAGTTACTTAAGCCCAATTGCCCTCCAAAAAGCCAAAAAAAAAAAAAAAATCTCATGGAATAACTCTGTCAGCTTTTTTTTCCTCTTATATCAAAGTTGAGTCTGTCTTTGAGGTCAATTGGAACCATCTTGATTCCTCCTTCATAAAAATAGTCTTTTAAGTATTTAAGCAGTGGTAATATCCCAGCCCAAGTCTTCAGTCTAAATATCCCCCATCCTTTCAGCTGGTCTTCGTACCTATAGCATGGTTTCTAGCCCCCTTCCCATCCTATTCCACCTCTTCTGCAGGGTCATTCATTGGTCAATATCCTTTCTGAAACATGGTATCTAGGGGATGCTGTGGTAAAGAAATATTCTTGTGCCAAAAGAAATGCAAGTATGAGGAGTTCAGGGAAATGTGAGTTGGTAACTTGGTAGAATGGAGGCTAAGAGAACCAGTAAGGAAGAACGGGTTAAATTCCCAACTTTGACACAAGCATAGTTACTTAACCTCTCAGTGTCCCTGGCCAACTCTCTCAAACTAGAAGTTCCAGAGAGGGTGCTGACCTACATTGCTAGAATCTCCTCCCCTGGGAATTTCCTATACCGATTAAATCCCAAATCCAGTCCCTGTCTTTATTCTAGAGAAATATGTGAAGATTTGCATTAAATGATACAATATGAAATTAGATGCACTAGAAGAACAACACACACAATGAGTACAATAATTTAAATGAAAAGGTCGCTTAAAGGAAGTCAAACAGTGACTAGAAAACCAACAGTGGTATGTTTCTTCAAAAAATTATCAAATCAAAATTATATCAAAAATAATTCGATAACTGTATATCAATGTTATTGATTTCCTTTGCAATTCTATATATTCTATTTTATGCATTAAAAATGCAATTCTAAGAATGTTTGCCTTTACTTTACCAGTCTGCCTAAGGACTCCAGGACACAAAACCATTTAAGAACTCATGGTCTCAGAGAGCAAAGACTGAAATGTGGCTCTTGCTCTTAACCAAGAGGTGGAGAGAATGAGGAGAGAATACTACATACTACAACTGTGAGTTTTAGTTACTATATTGATCAGTTTTGTCTGTTGTTTTGTGTGTGTCTGTGTCTGTATGTCTGTGTTTTACAAAGGAAAGATTTAGTGGGGAAGGTGATGGAGGAGAGATCTATTCAGAATTGAGAAGACATCAATAAAATTTATTTTTTTGATATACCTGATACTTGAAACTGAATGTAGTATTTTAGAGAGGATCTCACCAAGGCAGAGAGCTATCATGAGTTTTGCCCTAGACACTACCAATGCACCACCATCTCCCATTGCTGAGTGTTCAAGGATGCCTTCATTTCTTTCTGGATAGAATGAGTCACATCCCTCGGTAGCCATTTCTTCAGTCCACCAACTGACAAGCATCCATTGAGGGCTTATTATGTGTCAGGTACTAAGTGCTGAGGAGACAAAGAAAAAGCAAAAGTAGCCCTGTCCTTAACAAGTATACTCTCTAATAGAGAGACCACATATGCATAGATAAAAAACATTTAAAATATGGAAAGAGAATAGATGGAAAGTAGCCTTGGAGGAGAGGTACTAGTAGTTGGGAAAGACTTCTTACAGGAAATGATCCTTGAAGTGAGTCTTAAAAGAAGGAAGGAATTTTACTAGGTCAAGGAAGAGTATTCTTGGGTTCATAGAGTATTCTTGGGTTCATATTAGAAGACAGAATGCAGGGAAGTGAGAGATGACTACTTTAGGAAATCATCATCCAATGAACCTTAGGGAAGACTTCAATACTGGCCCTGGCAAGAGCTGGGATGGGGAGGTATAGGATGAGAAGGAAGGCAGTATTGGCAGCATAGGCCAGGGAGATGGGATTCAGTGATATGAGAAGCTGGGAAAGTTGGAAGTTTGGATAAGCCTCACCCAGAGGACTGGATGCTTATCCTGAGCTTACTACTGGTCCATCTCTTCAAAAGGTGGCTCCCAAGCCTGTACTTGCAATTAATCAAACATGCAATTACCAAATTGCTCACACAAATTGGGCGGTTAGGCAACTAACCGCCCAATTTGCGCTCTGCCCGATGCTTCTTGCATGACCAACCTGGTAAGTAGGTGAGCAGAAAGGCGAGTACAAAACCACAAATGTGGAGGAGAACTCTGGTCTACTCTGGCCTTGGCCCAGGCTGGTCTGGAGAAAGGGTTGGAAAGACTGACTAGACTGAGGTCAGCCTCACTCACAGATATCACCACTTTCAGTTTTGGTCCTGGTCAGATGGAAAACAGAAGTTTAGAAAGAAAAAAAAAACCTAGTATTTGAATGTACCAGAACCACAAAGAAGAGATGTTCCAAGTTGGTTCTCAAAGTGGACCAAGGTAATCTGTTGTCTTTTTCTCTATGTGGCTAATGAAAACTGACTTAAATATTGGTTGGACTTAAAGAAGGAATGCAGGAAGGCTTTGCGAATGGAAAGAATGATGTAAAGAACCTTTACAAGAATCCCCATTTCCACCACAACCTGGCATCTTCCAGCAATTGCTCATTAAATTCCCCAGCACATTCTTCCCATTTCCCATCATTTCTAAGCCTGAAAAAGATCTGGAACAAAGAACATACTCCCATTTCCATCCCCCATCTTACTATTGAGTGTGTGTAGCAGTGCTCAATTGCTGATTTCCTTGTTACATCTTTCTCTGTCTCTCTCTCTCTGTCTGTCTGTCTGTCTGTCTCTCTCTGTCTCATATATATATATATATATATATATATATATATATATGTATATATATATATATACACATATATATGTATATATATATATATATACATATGTGTGTGCATGTGTGTGTGTTTGTCTGTGTGTGAATGTGGTTTTTCCCCATAGAATGTAAGCTTATGAAGGTCAAAGATTGTTGTTTCATTTCCATCTTGTATCCTCAGCCTAGCACTGTGCTTTACACATAATAGATGGTTTGAAAATGCTTCATGAATAAATGAATGAGTAAATGAATGAATGAATGGAAAGAGCCCTGAACTTTAAGTCATATGATCTCATTCAAATCTTAATTCTGTTACTTATTATCAATGTGACCTTCAGAAACCTCTTTAGGACTCAGTTTTCTTGTGGTAAAATGAGGGGCTTGGACCAGATGACCTTGGAGGCCCCTTCCAGCCCCAGATCTAAGATAGTATAACATAGTATGAAACAGCAATCTTGGTGACCTCAGGCAAGTCCCTTAACCTCTCTGTGCCTCCATTTCTTCATATACAAAATGAGAGGCAGTAAAGATTCCTTCTTCTCTAGAGCTATTATCCTATGAAAATCCCACTGGGGCCAGTGCTGCTAAGTAAAGATCTGAGATACCAGAAGGCCCTTCGCAAAGATAGCTCCCAATTTTCCAAAATGTACAGATGAATAAGGGTGTGTACTTAAGTGACAGAAATACATAATATCAGGAAAAACTTCCACTATGCTAGGCATGGTCCAAAAGTTTGACTTCTGGAAGGTACTGAGTGTCCCATCAATGCAGGTCCCCCAGCTTCTATTGGAAAACCTCTTCCTGGGGGTGCTGTAGAAGGGAATATTGTTCAAATACAAGGTAGACTGAACAGTTTCTGAAGTACCTTTCACCTCTAAGGGTCTGTGATTCTACAATAAAAGAATCCACAGATACCCATACGCTACTTAATCCATCTTTGCCAAGTCTGGGGCACAGGGGCTAGGACTATCCTAGGAGCCCCAGACTTTAGGGTTTACCTAGACTGAAAATCCTCCTAATGAAACCAGGGGGAATATGAACAGAGGGTTTTTATAGCCCTTGAAGGCTCCATTAAGTTATTCTATATAAAAAACACCAATTTCACCTAAACCCTCTAAATTGAGTGGACACTGATGATAGACACCCATTTATTCAAACTACTTAAAAAATAAAATCACAGACTTAGAGATGGTGATCTTGGGAATTATCTAGTATTGCCCCAACACCCCTTATTTTAAAGAGGAAGAAACTGAGGTGTAGAAAGTTATAATAACTTAGAAGCAAATAGGATTTAGAGTTGAAAGGGAGCCAGGAGATCACTTAGTCTTTCTGTTGTTGTTATTGGGTCTTTTTCAATCCTGTATGACTCTTTGTGACCCAATTTGAGGTTTTCTTGGCAAAAATACTGGAGTGGTTTGCCATTTCCTTCTCTAGCTCAATTTGTAGTTGAAGAAACTGAAGCAAACAAGGTAAAGTGACTTGCTCAAGGTCACATAGCTAGTAAGTGCCTGAGGCCAAATTTGAACTCAGGTCCTCTGGACTCCAGGCCCAGAGCTCTATCCACTAAATCAACTCATCAGTCTTCACCTAGTCTAGCCCCTGTTCATTTTAGAGAAGAGGAAACTGAAACCTTGACAGATGAAATTATTCAAGGCTCTATCACTGAGATGTAGCAGACTTGGAATTCAAACTCAGGACCCTAAACCCTAATCCAGGGTTCTTTCTACGACAACTCATGGAGTTCTTCCAGGCTGAAGAAGGCATACAAGTCTTTTCCCTTTCTCCCCATAGGATAAATACTGCCCAAACATCCCATATATTACTAGTGACCTGGAGAACTATTTGCTTGGTAACTAACTGCATACTTAGGGGGGGAAAGAAGGAGATGATGAATGAAATATTGAGCTCAGTCTCTGAGTATACCATACTTAATACCGTGTAGCATTACATATGGCCTGTTTCTGATCTAATTATGTCACTGATCTGCTCAAGAAGCATCAATAATTCCCCACTGCATGCAGAATAAAATGTAAACTCCCCTATTTAAGCATTTAAAGCCCTTCTAAATCTGACTCCTACTTATCTTTTCAGGCTGATTACACATTATCCTCTTTTACATTCCAGGAAAACTGGTCTGCTTTTTGTTCCTCAAATACTACATGCCAGAACCCTCTCCAACCTCACTTCTGCCTCTTGGAACCCTAAGGTTCTTTCAAGACTTAACTCCTTAAAGAGACTTTTACTGGCTCCTGATCCTCTAATGTCCACCATCCAATCATTTTGTTTATATCATGAAGTTTTCTGTGAATGCATTACATCCTCCTCTTTGCCACCAGTGGCATATAAATTCCTTGAGCTCTGGGAGGATTTCACTTTTGTATATTTATGCCCATTGCCAAGCACATACTAAGTACTTAATGAATATTTGTTGACTGATTAATTGACCACCTTTCATGGGTCAGCTGATCAATGACTATAGCAAGACAAGTTAAAGACAAGTCCTCATCGATGGTGGTGAGATGGGTGGTTTGGTCCATGGATATTCTCTACAAGTGCCAGCCTGTACATGTGCCACTTAGGAACACAAGAGATTACTCAAGAAAAATCAACAGAACTCTTTTACAAGTGAGGTATTGGAGCCCTAGAAAGAAGAACAAGGCTTACCCAAGACCACTTGGTGAATTAGCGTATAGTCCTTGATTAGAACCCATGTATTCTGCTCTCTGGCCCACTATATTTCCTACTTTTCCCCATTTAACTCAATTTAACAAGCTTGAGTTAAATTCGCCATATGCAATGTCTGCCCTCAAGGGGCTTATAATCTAGTCGAAGCTCTAATACGTTGGTGCAAATAATAAAGTAACAAGTTCAGTCAGGTAATAAAAATTAGTTAAGTACCCACTATGTACCAGGCACTGTGCTAAATGCTGAAAAGACAAGAAGGAGGTGAAAGACAACCACCCCAAGGATCTCACAATCTAATGGGTGAGACAACATGCATACAACTATGTACAGGCTATATATAGGATGAATAGGCAGTAATCAACAGAGAGAAGGCACTAAGATTAAAGGGGATCAGGAGAGGATTCTAGCCAAAGGAGGGATTTTTAGAGTTTTGAGAACAGAAACAGGAAACATCAAGGAAGGCTTCATAGAGGAGGCATCTTAGCGCACTCCAAAGGCCAATATGATTTGTACAGACTGTAATGGGAAAGAGCACACTGGAGGTGATGCTAGAACAGGGATAATAAAAGCAAGGGGAAAGTATGGGATGGGGCTGGGGATGTAAAGAATAGAAAACTCCATTTTTGTCTGATGGAATTAAGATTTGGAGAAATAGGGGGCAGAACCAAGATGGCAGAGTAGAAACAGCATTTCCAATGTGCTCTGCCCCACACAAATTTCAAACAATGTGAAAGGGGATGCCGAACAACTTCTGGAGCCACAGCACCCACAGAACCGCACAGAGAAGCTAACCTCCTACTGAGGACAGCCCAGCAGCCCTGCAGGGAGCGGCCAGTGCAGTGCTCTGAGAGCAGGCAGCACAGCTCGCTGGGAACCGACAGTGCAGCCCACAGAGCCGAGCCCAGGTCCGATATTTTAGTCCCAGGGCGGCTGGGCTTTCAGCAAGCTGTAAGGACCCCAGAACACCAGCAATTGTGGAGATTCCAGAATTATCAGCACAGATATGCCTAGGACAAAGTGAGAGGTTAGTGCCCTATGGACTTTGGGACCAGTATTTGGGGAACACGTGGCTTCCTACCCTGGGGGTGAAAAGCTGCTGAAGAAACAGCTGCACAGAAGCCATTTTGCAGCTTCAGTAGTGGCTCTAGCTCCTGGTCTGAGAACTGTAGGGAGATCCAGCAATCAGCATGGGGGTTAATCTCTCTTGCTTTAAGCTGCCTGGATCTGTATTGTGGCCTGGGGGGAAAGTTTGGGGTGGGTATCCAATTTGCCAGAGTGGGTGGAGGCTTTACAGAGGCCACCCAACTGGCAGAAGTTGTGAAGATCCCACGTTTGGGTGGAAGCTGCCCTGTCTGGTGGCAGAGTCCTACTGTGGCAACAAGCCCCAAAATCAAGTAATTAAGTGGCAACATGCCTAGGCAAATGAAACAAAATAAAAAGAAAAGTTCAACACTGGACTCCTATTTTAGGGACAAAGAGGCTCAAAGCATGGAGGAAGACTGTGAGGTCAGAACTCCTGCACCAAAAGCCCCAAATGAAAATACAAGCTGGCTACACGCTATAGAGGACCTTAAGAAGCAGATAAGAGAAGTGGGGGGAAATTTGGGAAGAGAAATGAAAAAGATGCAAGAAAAGTATGAAATGACAGTCAACAGCCTGACTGAGGAAAATAACACCTTAAAAAATAGACTAACTCGGGGGGCGGAGCCAAGATGGCAGAGTAGAAACAGCTCTTCCAAGCCTCTCTGCCCCCAGATTTCCCACAAACTATGTAAAAAAAGGACTGTGAACAACTTCTGGAGCCCCAGCACCCACAGAACGACACAGAGAAGATAACCTCCCGCTGAGGACAGCCCAGCAGCCCTGCAGGAAGGACCAGCGCAGCGGTCTGGGAGCTGGCAGCGAGCAGAGCGCAGAGCGCAGGAGCCGAGCCGAGCCGAGCCAAGCCCAGGTCCGCGTGAGCCGAGGTTTTAGCTCCAGGGCGGCAGGGCCAGCAGCCAGCTGGAGGAACCCCAGAACACCAGGAGCTGTGGCGATTCCAGAATTATCAACATAGACATGCCTAGGACAAAGTAAGAGGTTAGTGTCCTATGGACTTTGGGGCCTGTATTTGAGGAATGCGTCAGCTCCCTCCCCTGGGGGCTAGAAGCCCCTGAGGAGACACGCCATTTTGTAGTTTTCAGAGGCAGGTCTGGCTCCCAGCCTACAAATCGTGGGGAGACCCAGCGATCAGTCTTGGGGGGTAATCGCTCTTGCTTTAACCTCCCTGGATCTGGATTGTGATCTAGGGTGGAAGTTGTGGGTGGGTTTACAGCTTGCCAGAAACGGAAGTTGCCCCCCACATGTTCCGGACGAAAATTCCTCTAGCTGGCCTTAAAGCCATAGTGTGGTAACAAGCCCAAAAGTTAAGCAATCAAGTGGCAACATGCCAAGGCAAAGGAAACAGAAAAATGCAACCCCAGACTCCTATTTTGGGGGCATAGAGTGGGAAAAGGACTGTGAGGTCAGAAGTCCTGCTCCAAAAGCCCCAGGGGAAAACATGAGCAGGTTGCAGGCCATAGAGGACCTTAAGAAGGACTTTAAAATCAAATAAGAGAAGTGGAGGAAAAATTGGGAAGAGAAATGAGAAGGATGCAGGAAAAGTATGAAATGAGGGTCAACATCCTGACTGAGGAAAACAACACCTTAAAAAATAGACTAGCTCAAATGGCAAAGGAGGCCCAAAAGGGCAATGAGGAGAAGAATGCCTTAAAAAGTCGAATTTGCCAGATGGGAAAAAGAATCTCAAAAGTTCACTGAGGAGATTCATTCCTTCAGAGTTAGACTGGAGCAAATGGAAGTTAGTGACTTTATGAGAAATCAAGATGCTGTTAAGCAGATCCAAACAAATGAAAGATTAGAAGGCAATGTGAAATATCTCATGGGAAAAACCACTGACCTGGAAAATAGATCCAGGAGAGACAATTTAAAAAATTATTGGACTACCTGAAAGCCATGATCAAGGAAAGAACCTAGAAATCACCCTTCAAGAAATTCTCAAGGAAAACTGCCCTGATGTTTTAGATCCAGAGGGCAAAATAGAGGTTGAAAGAATCCACCGATCACCTCCTGAAAAAAGATCCCAAAAAGAAAACTTCCAGAAATATTATAGCCAGGTTCCAGAATCCCCAGATCAAGGAGAAAATACTACAAGCGGCCAGGAAGAAACAATTTCAATATTGTGGAAACACAATCAGAATAGCCCAGGACCTGGCAGCTTCTACACTAAGGGATCGAAGGGCATGGAATATGATATTCCAGAGGGCAAAGAACTGGGAATGAACCCAAGGGTCACCTACCCAGCAAAACTGAGTATTTTGTTTCAGGGGGAAATATGGGCATTCAGTGGAATAGAGGACTTTCAAGCATTCTTGAGGAAAAAACCAGAGTTGAATAGAAAATTTGACATCCAGACACAAGAAGGAAGAGATGCCTGAGAAGGTAATCAGGGAAAAGAAATCACAAGGAACTTATCAAAGTTGAACTATTTACATTCCTATATGGAAAAGCAGTAACTGTGACTGATGATATCTTTCTCACTATGAAAATAATGGAAGAAGGGGTGTGGTCATATGAATACATATGTGAATGTGTGTGTATAAGGTTACAGTTATATATGGATAGAGGGCATAGGTTGAATTTGTTGGGAAGGGAGAATACTCAAGGGATGAAATTATGAGGTGAGAGAGAAAAGTGGCAAGAGGAGATGGGGAGAGACAGGATAGGGTAAACTATCCCATGTAGAAGAAGCAAGGGGAAGTGGTTGCAAAGGAGGGGGAGAATAAGGAAGGCTAAAAAGACAAAACCACATTCCCATTGAATTTGGTTCAGGGAGAAAATGACATACATACTAAATGGGATATCTAAACCTGCAGCAGGATAGGGGGAAGGGGGATGAGAGGAGGGAGGATGGATGGGAGGGCATCCTTGGGGTGATGGGGAGGTTGGAAGTACCCACTATAGAAGAGGGACAGGATTATGTAGGGAATGGACCAGGTGGGGGTGGGATGAGTGGGAGGGAATTATAAGCAGCCTTGTACAATATATCTACTATGATAATGTTTTGCATAGCTAGACATGTACAACATATACTGAATTGCTTATCTCTCAAGAAGGAATGGGTCACAAGGGAGGAAGGAAATGGATCTGAAATTCGAGGTCGTAACATTAAATGTTTCAAATATATATAAATACTATTAGTAATACTCTTTCGCTTGTAATAGGGAGATAAGATGTGCAGGCATTGGGACACAAAGATCCACCTTCCTCTAATGGAAAAGTCGATGGGGGTATGGGAGAAGGTATAGGAGAGAGCAGATTGGAGGAAGTGATATCTTGTGGGACTACTATTCTGGGAGGTTGGGTAGGGGAATAATGGGGAAATGATTGAAACTCAAAATCTGGTGGAAATGAATGATGTAAAACAGAAGTTAATAAAGCATTTGTTTAAAAAAAATAGACTAACTCAAATGGCAAAAGAGGCTCAGAAAGGCAATGAGGAGAAGAATGCCTTAAAAAGTCGAATTTGCCAGATGGAAAAAGAATCTCAAAAGCTCACTGAGAAGATCCATTCCTTCAGAGTTAGACTGGAGCAAATGGAAGCTAGTGATTTTATGAGAAATCAAGATACTATTAAACAGATCCAAACAAATGAAAGAATAGAAGGCAATGTGAAATATATCATGGGAAAAACCATTGACCTGGAAATAGATCCAGGAGAGATAATTTAAAACTTATTGGACTACCTGAAAGTCATGATCAAAGAAAGAACCTAGAAATCATCCTTCAAGAAACTCTCAAGGAAAATTGCCCTGATGTTTTAGACCTGGGGGCGAAATAGAGGTTGAATGAATCCACTGATCACCTCCTGAAAAAGATCCCAAAAAGAAAACTCCTAGGAATATTATAGCCAGGCTCCAGAACTCCCAGATCAGGGAGAAAATACTACAAGCAGCCAGGAAGAAACAATTTCAATATTGTGGAAACACAATCAGAATAGCCCAGGACCTGGCAGCTTCTACACTGAGGGATTGAAGAGCATGGAATATGATATTCCAGAAGGTAAAAGAGCTGGGATTGAAGCCAAGGCTCACCTACCCAGCAAAACTGAGTATCTTTTTTCAGGGGAAAATATGGGCATTCAGTGGAATAGAGGACTTTCAAGCATTCTTGAGAAAAAAAATCAGAGTTGAATAGAAAATTTGACATTCAGATGCAAGAAGCAAGAGATGCTTGAAAAGGTAATCAAGGAAAAGAAATCAAAAGGAACTTATCAAAGGTGGACTATTTACATTCCTACATGGAAAAACAATAACTGTGTTTGATGAAACCTTTCTCATTATGAAAATAATTGAAGAAGGGTACATGGCATATGTTCACAGGTATACATGGATAGAAGGTACAGGTTGAATTTGATGGGAAGGGATGATTCTTTTTTTTTGGGGGGGGGGGCAATTGGGGTTGGGTGACTTGGCCGGGGTCGAGCGGCTGGGTTTTTGTTTGTGTGTTGGGTGTCTGGGGCCGGATCCGGGCTCGGGTCCTTCTGGCTCCGGGGCCGGCGCTCTGCTCGCTGCGCCACCTAGCCGCCCCAAGGAAGGGATGATTCTTTTTTTTTTTTTTCAAATACCGAAAAAGATTTCAAATTGAATATTTTATTAACATGGTAGTTGTCTTTGTAACATGTGCACACACACTCGCACACTCTGAATGATCTGCCTGGAAAAAAGATGTCTAAATATGCCCAAGGGGAAAATTAAAAATAAAAAATTCCTTTAGGTTTTCATTATTGTAGGCAATTATGTCCACATCACTTACAAAGCTATTGCCAAATCTGTCCAAGGAAGCAGAATTTGGGAGGAGAAAAAAAACTTTGGGGGAAATTCAACAGTGGCATAGCAGAGCTCTCAATATGAGAAAGCTGACATAATGTGGACTTTTGCTGTGAAATTTGTCTTTGCAAAATATGGGGAGAAGTTTATCAATGGGCAGAAAATAAGAGAAGGCGGTGTGAAGTAGGCTTTTGCAGAGTCAATTTTCCTCTCAGTATTGTGCAGGGTCATCAAGAAAAATGCTTAGTCCTTCTCTGGAACCAGTTTCAGAACTTTTCCAATTGCAATGGTCTTCCCCTCATCTCTTAATGTAAAACGACCCATCTGAGGGAAATCTTTGAAGGTCTCAAGGCAGATGGTTCCTGCTGTCCTTAAACGGGCAATGCATACTTGATCTTGTTTGACAAAACGTGGTCGTGTCTTACTTTTTTCTCCTGATTTTTTGTCTACCAAGCAGATTAAGGCTGTTATCTCGACTTCTTCGATACAGGTATGAATGTGCAGCACCGCATTATAACCTGGGCAGATGATGGATTTGTGCTCAATAATCACTATCTGGGCATCAAACGTGCGTCCAGAATGACAAAGATTATTAGGATCACAAAGTATGAATCCTGGAAGAATTTCTTCTTCTTCAATTCCCTTCAGTCTAATCTTGAGGTTTTCACCTGGGGCTACAGAATCAGTTTCTACATCATCAGAAAGGATTCCAAGAACTTCCACATTGTGCTTGTTTGGCATCATCACAAGCTGCTGTCCTTTACAAATAGAGCCCGATTCCAGCTTTCCCAGGACCACAGTGCCCATATCCTTGTATTTATCCACAATTGGCAACCTGATTGGTCCATCAACTGATCTATTGAAGTTTGGCAAATTATCCAGATATGGAATAAATGGTAACCCAATGTACCAAGGGCAGAAATCGGATTGCTCTTTAAGGTTTGCACCAGTCAATCCTGAGCAGGGCATGAAGTGTATATCCTTTTTGGGATTGAAACCAACCTTTTTCAAAAATGGCACCAACTTCTCTTTACATTCTTCATATCTTTCATTGCTCCAATTTACTGTTGGGTCATCCATCTTATTAATAAGCACTATTGAGTGTTTTACACCTGCTGTTTTTGCCAACATGGCATGTTCTCTTGTCTGTCCTCCTTTTTCAAACCCAGTTTCAAATTCTCCTTTCCGGGCAGAGATTACCAGAACAGCCAGATCAGCTTGAGAAGCACCACCAATCATGTTTGGGACAAAACTCTTGTGCCCGGGGGCGTCTAGGATGGTGAAGTGCTTCTTTTCTGTCTCAAAGTAGGCTCGGCCCACTTCTACAGTTTTACCTTTGTCTCGTTCTTCCTGATTTGTATCTAAGGCCCATGACAAGTACCAAGTTTCTCTGTTTTTTTCTTTAGCTTCTCGTTCATATTTTTCAAGTGTTCTTTTGTCAACCATCCCAGTCAAATACATTATTTGTCCTCCAATAGTTGATTTACCAGCATCTACATGACCAATGAATACTACGTTGACGTGTTCTTTTTTAGGTGCACCTGGAGGTGCTACCACAGATTTAGGTTTTGGTAATTCTTCTTCCTCCTCCATCATCATTTCTGGCACACTTTCCTCTGAAGGCCCCCCGTCTCCCAAAGAGCCACCCCCCGGCTCTGCTTCACTAGGTTCTTCTTTGTGCTCCCATGATTCTTCTGGGGACATTTCTGTCTCTCCATTTTCAACAGGTTCTGAAACTTCCATGCTAACAGCTGAATTTGAACCTTCATATAACACTGACTGTTCTTCTTGAGAAGGTTCCACAGGTGCCTTGGGGCCGGCGGGGCCTCCTGCTCCGTCTCCCTGAGCGGCGGTGGTGCCTGCTGGGGGCGGCGGCGGGGGCGGCGGCTGCTGGACCGGGCCCCGCAGGAAGGACGGCACGAACTCAGCGGCGTGGACGTTGGGCACGAAGGGCTTGGCGTTGACGTTGAGCTGCCGGCTGAAGGCCGTGCTGAGGTTCTGGGCCTCGGCCACAGCTGCCGGAGTGGCGGCGGCGGCCGGGGGGGCGCCGCCGGGGCCTGGGGCTTCCATGTCCGCCTGGTCCCAGCAGTCGGGCGCCGAGTCGCTGCTGCTGCTGCCGCTGCTGCTCCCGCCGCCGCCGCCGCTGCCCGGATCCATGGTCGAGGAAACCGTGTGTCGAAAGGAGAGGGCGGGAAATGGGGGAGGGGGAGAGGGGACTGGGGGCGAGCGGGGCGCGCTGACTGGGGGGAAAGGGGACGAGGGGAGAGGGAAGAGGGGGAGAGAGACACAAACCCCGGTGGCGCCGCTACAGCTTCAAACCCGACTCTACCCTGGCGGCGGCAAAGGCGGCGGCGGCGGCTCACCCCCCCCCTCACTCCTCGTGTGTGCCGGAAGGGATGATTCTTAAGGGGTGAAGTCAAGAGGTGAGAGAGGAAAGTAGCAAGAGGAGATGGAGAGAGACAGGATAGGGTAACCTATCTCATGTAGAAGAGGCAAGGGGAAGTAGTTGCAGGGGAGGGGAAGAACAGGAAGGCAAAAAGGCAAAAGCATATTCTCATTGAAGTTGGCTCAAGGAGAGAATCACATACAGACTAAATGGATTATCTTACCCTCACTCACTCTCCTGAGTAGGGGAAAGGGGGATGAGGGGGGGATGATGGAGGGGAGGTTGGAAGTACCCACTATCAAAGAGGGACAGGATCAAAGTAGGGAATGGACCAGGTGGGAGGTGAGATGGGTGGGAGGGAAATATAAGCAGTCTTTTACAATATATCTACTATGGTAATGTTTTGCATAGCTATACATGTACAACACATACTGAATTGCTTTTCTTCTCAGAGGGAGTGGGTGACAAGGGAGGAAGGGAATGGATCTGAAAATCGAAGTTTTAAAATTAAATGTTTCATAAGATGTCCAGGCATTGGGGCTCAGAGATTCACCTTGCCCTAATGGCAAAGTCGAAGGGGGTATGGGAGAAGATATGGGAGAGAGCAGATTGGATGAGGGGATATCTAGTGGGACTGCTATTCTGGGGTGGTGGGTAGGGAAAAAAATGGGGGAAAAATGTAACTCATAATCTGGTGGAAATGAATGATGTAAACCAGAAGTTAATAAAGCATTTGTTTAATTAAAAAAAAAGATTTGGAGAAATAGAATGAGTTCAGTACAGGGAGGTCTTTAAATGACATTCTCATGAAGTGGAAGTCAACAAGCATGGATTAAGCTCGTGCTATGGGCTGGGTGTTGGTCCTAGTGCTGTGTGTAAGCAATAGGAAGGTACTGAAAGTTTTCCAGATGAGCAGTGACGCACAGTCAGAGTATAATGACTGGAAATGGGCTGCAGAGAGCATAGATCTGTGTAAGAAGACCAAGGTGGGGCTTCACTTCTCTTGGTAGCTTCCTTACCATTTGGCTCCAGGTCTTACCCCTAAGCACAGCAAAGACAGGGGCTATAGGAGGAGCCCCAAGTCTGACTTGGTTCTCCAGCATCTGGCAGACAGTGTGAATGGAAGGATAATGCACAGAGCTCTTTGCAGATTCATCATAGTCTTTAATGAATCAAATTGAGTCAGTCCCCTGTGTCAGAATAACACAGAGCACATGAACAATGTAGTGCTTCATTCCATCGGTCCTGGATCCTGCATGAAGGTAGGGTCCTGCACAGAGATGGAGGTGGAAGCTCTGAATCAGTATTCTTGGGAGTCTGTGAAATCATGACAGCCATACAGGGGGTAAGCATGGACTTCTTCACTAAATCCCAGAATAGTAGAACTAGGGGAACTAGCAAGTTCCCCCTTGAAGCCTGAAAGAGGTAGTTTTAAGGCAAATAAAAGGAAGTCTCCCCTTTGCATAACAGGGAGTCAACTTATGGAATTTGTTTCCCCAAGAAGTGGTATGGACTAAAAATGTGACCAGGTTCACAAAGAGGTCAAATAAGTTAATAGATGAGAGAGCTATAGAGGGCTATTAAACAAAAATAGAAGAGACTGTGCTATTAATGGAAAGAATAGTGAATTTGGAATAAGGGTTTGAATACTGACTCAGCCATTTTCTAGCTCAGTGGTCATGTCACCTGACCTTTATAGATCTCTGTTTCCTTCTCTGTAATATGAGGGGCTTGGCCTTGATGGTCTCTAAGGTCTCTTTTAGGTCTAGATGCCATGACTTTTAAATTTTGAAGGCAACAGCAAGAATGATGATTGCCTCCTGCCCAAATCATGGTTTAGAATCCCTATCAGAGAAAGGATTCTTCCAAGGACCTTGCTATCACAGTCATGGACATGGGCATGGCTCTTCTCCATGCAACATGAACCAGGAGGGCTCTGTGTATGCTACTAATCCTTCTCACACTCCCAGGATTCCTAGGTGCTATGTTCCAGGGGCACAGCAAAGACAGGGGCTGTGGGAGGAGCCCCAAGTCTTACCTGTTTTTTTTTTCCAGACACCTGTCTGCATCTGGCAGACAGTGTGAATGGAAGGAAAATGCACAGAGCTCTTTGCAGCATTGGAGAAGGTATTTCTAGGCTTTGAAAGTTACAGATTGAAATATGCCAAGCAAGTTAGGTAATAGAGTTCTCCAGACTCATATACAAATCCTCTTCTCTCGTTTTATTTAAGTATATGGAAATGCCAATATTATTTGATGTTTTAAAGTATAGGGTTTGGGAATTTGTGTGTGTATGTGTGTTTGAGTGAATGTGTGTGTGTGTGTGTGTGTGTGTGTGTGTGTGTGTGTGTGTGTGAGGCTAGGTCCCCCAGCTGACCCAGTCTGTATGTACAGTGGTCACTTGGGAGCCCAGTCTCACAACTGATCAGCTTGGAAGCTTAGGCCTTCTCCATTTCTGATCTGGACCTATTCCTGTCTCCTTAGGCAGCCTATCAACTCACCCCTGCTCTTGAGGATTCAGAAATTGGTGCCAGATTGGTGTAGACACCTAACCAGCATTCATTCAAAGAGGGAGGGAGGGAAGGAATCTCAAATCTATGAAACTTTGGAGTCCTTTCTATAGTATTGATTCATCATGAATCTAATAGAAAAAAGAAAATCCCACAGCACATGACCAAATACTAACTCTTCTAAGGAAGAGTAAATGTGCTATAGCAGAAGGACCCATGTCTCACCATCTGCCTTCTACTTTTGCCAACTCTGCAGAACCAAGCAGCCTAGAACCCTGAGGATGGGGTGGTGGGGCCCCTGGCTCTTGTCAATCTACATTTTAGATATATACAACAGTAATCAAGGAGCCCAGTGTTGCCTAAGCAACTTCCCTCTGAAGCATGTACAGTTCTGGGTGATCCATTCTAGGAAGAATATTGACAACCTGGAAGGTGTAAAGGATGACCAGGATGGTGAGGGGTCTGAAGACCGTGCAGTATAAGAACTGGTTAAAGGATCTGTTTGACTGTTTGACCTGGAAAAGAGAAGACTTATGAGTAGAGAGTATACGGGAATCATAGGATTATAGAAATAGAGTAGGAAGGGACCCTTAAGGCAATCTGGTCCACACCCCTCTTTTCACAGTTGAGGCAACTGAAACATAGAAAGCTTAAGTGATTTGCCTGGGGTTCCTAGATCACTGTCTTCAAGCAGTTGATAGATTGCCATGTCAAAGACATTTTAGAATTGTTTCATTTGATTCTAGAAGACAGAATGGGGAGCAGTGTGTAGTAGTGGAGTAAAAAATCACTGGCTCCAGAGAGAGGAGACCTGAGTTCCAGTCCCATCTCTGATCCTTAACACATAGGTAACCTTGGGTAAATCACTTAGCCCTCAACTTTCTCATCTATAAAATGAAGAAAGCTGGATACGATGGCCTCCGAGAACCTTTTTAACTCTAAATAGAAAATTGTGGTATTCTGAGTTAAAAAAAAAAAAGGGCAGATTTTGGTTTGATGAAAGGAAAAGCTGATAATAAGTATTTCCCCAAATGGTGAATGGGCTATCTTGGGTAGGTCTGAGGTCACCATTTCTTGAAGTATTCAAGTATAGGCAGAAAGACTGAAGGAATTAAGGGGATTAGAACAGCAAGTGACTAATTATGGGAACTGATCGAACCACACTGACTATCTTGTGACTCAATTCTGGAGCTAGCTCAGTTCTCTTTTTATTCAATTATGGGTCTAATTTTTGTCCTATAAATTTATTCAATTGTGGGAATTGTGAGAAAAACTATATTGCATTGTTTGAACCTAGCCCTTCACAACTGGGAAGCTGGACCACCTCTACCTGCTGCTTAGAGATCCTTAAACTAAGGACCCAGGTAATGCTGACCAGAAATTCAGTCAAGATCCAAATACTGATGCCAGGAATTTTCTCACGGTTTTAAATTTCAAGCAGCCCATGTGTCTTATCTTCAAACAGGCCACATACTGATCAGTTGTTGTTTCTATGTTCTTTTAATTGTGTACAGCCACTTAGGGGGAATGGGACATCCCTTTATCTTATTTTAGGGAATTATACCCGTTTGCTCTCCCCCTCCCAACTTGGACAGTCCCTAATCTTTCCTCCAATTAGAAATCAGATCCCTTAATTTTGTATCCAGTTAATTGTTTTCTTTAAATTATTTGATTGTTTTTAATGCATAAAAGTCTGCCCCCCCCCATCTGTACTTGAGGTACAGTGCCAAAGCTGAGAAAGGCTACTGGGTCCTGATTTGTTGGGCAATTGGCATACATTGCTTAATAAATCGATATACTCAAAAGCTCGAACTTTTGTTTCCTCAATGATTTTATCTTATATCTAAAACAAGACCACTGATCAGTGATATATTCAAAATGGATTTTCTGAGGTCTATTCCAGCCCTGAGGTTCACTGAGTCTGTGAAGAACTGAATCCTGTTCTAAGACTATCTTCTATGCTGAACCTGACCCGAAAGAAGGTCAAGCTATAGGCAAGTCTGGATTGACCTAAACTCTGAAAAGGAGACCTCCTGACCACAGAGCTGTCTCTCCTCAGCCGAAGGTAGATAGACATCATACATTGGTTATGGAGGTAGGTGTAGAGACAAGGGAGAGAGTTGTGTAGGGAATTGTATACTGGATGGTTGAGGTCTATGAACATATGAGCATCAGATTGTCCTGTGCCCAAGGTTACCAAAATAAAAAGATAAACAACACAAGTAGTCATAGCATATCAAAGAGATGCAATTGGCCTTGTTGTTAAAATATTGCCTAGGTTGCTGAGGGAAAATGCTACTATTTTGAGCTGGGAATTTGGGTAATCTTCAGAAACAACACAAAAATCTAATGTATGAACTCCTTATTTTATTCCTACCCTTTATTCAAGAGATCCCACCAGATACTAAGACTGTTCCATAAGGAGGAGATTGACAATGACTTATTTCTATAAAAATATTCCTGCTGCTATTATTTGTAATAGCAAAAAAACCTCTAAACTAAAAATAACCCATATTTTGTGTGAGACGTGGCTGAAGACACAGTAACATAAATATAGAGGAAGTGGTGAGTATAAAAAATATGAAGAAATATAGGAAGCTGTAGGAAAGCAAGCAGAATCAAATGAAGAATAGACACACTTTGCATATGTCCTTGTCACATGACAAGTACAAATAATAGCTAATAGAAACAAAATCTGGAACAGTATAAAAAGAGGGACCTCAGCCAATGAACATTTACTAAATCCCTACTATGGGCTGAACTCAACACTCAAATCATGTCTCATTTGATCCTCACAACAACCTAGGTGCTATATTATCCCCATTTCTAGCTGTAGAAATTGGGGCCAGTAGAGATTAAGTGACTTTTATAGTTGACACAACTGGAAAGTGAAGCCTGATTTTAACTCGACTTAACTGACTTGAGGCCCAGTGATCTGTTCATTGTGCCACTTAGCTGCCTTCTCTTCAAAGAAAGGTGAAAGACAGTCCCCGTTCTCAAGGGATTCACAGTTCCCTCATCTGTAAAGTGAAAGCTTCAGAAAGGGATATGCAATGAGACTGAGCAACTTCGCTATTGTCTTGCTGGTGTTTACATATTTTTAAAACAATCTACCCATAACCGAACGATAAGATTCTATGCACAATGGGTTGGAATTTGTAGTTGTTGGTATTGTTCTTTGTGCACTTAACTATCTGTGCCTGTTTGTGGTTGTTAATTTCATAATAGAAAAAAAAGCGATAAAAACAAAATGCTGGCCAAAATGGTGAAGGTAGGCCAATCAGGAACCCTAATGGTGACAATGATACATGCAAAGAGCTCATCACTTCCTGAATCACAATTCCCCTGGAAGTTCTTTTTAATTTTTTTTTTAATTTTTAACATTCAGTTTTTAAAATTTTGAGATCCAAATTCTCTACCTCTCTTCATCCCCTTTTTCCGTTGAAAAGACAAGCAATATTATACCCCTTATAAATGTAGAGTCATAGAAAACACATTTTCCTATTAGCTATGTTGTAAAAATAATTAAATGAAAATGTAAAAACAAGAAAAATTTTAAAACAGTGGGAAAAAGTGAAAAAAATGTGTTTCAATCTTCACTCAAATTTTGTCAGTTCTCTCCCTAGAAGTAGATAATATTTTTCATCACAAGTGTTTTAGAAGTGTCATGGATCATTGTATTGATTAGAGTAGCTAAGTCCTTCATGATTCATCATCATTACAACTTTACTATCACTGGGTACAATGTTCTCCTGGCTCTGCCCACTTTATTTTTCATTAGTTCATAAAAGTCTTCCCAAGTTTTTTTTTTGTTTGTTTTGTTTTGTTTTTTTCTGAAACCAATCTTGCTTGTCATTTCTTACGGCACAAAAGTATTCTAGCACAATCATATGCCACAATTTGTTCAGCCATTCCCCTATTAGTGGGCATCTTCTCAATTTCCACTTCTTTGCCACCACAAAAAAAAAACTGCAACATTTTTGTACAAATAGGTCTTTTTCTTTCTTTGAACTCTTTGGGATAGAAAGTGGTATTGCTAGGTCAAAGGGTATATGTAGTTTTATAGACCTTTGGGCATAGTTCCAAATTGTTCTCCAGAATGGTTGAACCAGTTCACAACTACCCCAACAATTCATTAGGGTCCATGTTTTTGCATATCCCCTCCAAAATTTGCCATTTTTCTTATTCCTTAGAAGTTCTGGGGGAGGCGGAGCCAAGATGGCGGAGTAGAAACAGCTAGTCCAAGCCTCTCTGCCCCCAGATTCTCCACAAACTATGTAAAAAAGGACTCTGAAAAACTTCTGGAGCCCCAGCACCCACAGAACGACACAGAGAAGCTAACCTCCCGCTGAGGACAGCCCAGCACCCTGCAGGAAGGACCAGCGCAGTGGTCTGGGAGCCGGCAGCGCGCAGAGCGCAGGAGCCCAGCCGAGCCGAGCCCAGGTCCACGTGAGCCGAGGTTTTAGCCCCAGGGCGGCAGGGCCAGCAGCCGGCTGGAGGAACCCCAGAACACCAGGAACTGTGGAGACGCCAGAATTATCAACATAGACTTGCCTAGGACAAAGTAAGAGGTTAGTGTCCTATGGACTTTGGGACCTGTATTTGGGGAATGCGTCAGCTCCCTCCCCTGGGGGCTAGAAGCTGCTGAGGAGACACGCCATTGTGTAGTTTTCAGAGGCATTTCCGGCTCCCAGCCTACAAATCGTGGGGAGATCCAGCGATCAGTCTTGGGGGGTAATCGCTCTTGCTTTAACCTCCCTGGATCTGGATTGTGATCTAGGGTGGAAGTTGTGGGTGGGTTTATAGCTTGCCAGAAACGGAAGTTGCCCCCCACACGTTCGGGACGAAAATTCCTCTATCTGGCCTTAAAGCCATAGTGTGGCAACAAGCCCAAAAGTCAAGCAATTAAGTGGCAACATGCCAAGGCAAAGGAAACAGAAAAATGCAACCCTAGACTCCTATTTTGGGGGCATAGAGCGGGAAAAGGACTGTGAGGTCAGAAGTCCTGCTCCAAAAGCCCCAGGGGAAAACATGAGTGGGTTGCAGGCCATAGAGGACCTTAAAGAGGACTTTAAAAATCAAATAAGAGAAGTGGAGGAAAAATTAGAAAGAGAAATGAGAAGGATGCAGGAAAAGTATGAAATGAGGTCAACAGCCTGACTGAGGAAAACAACACCTTAAAAAATAGACTAGCTCAAATGGCAAAGGAGGCCCAAAAGGGCAATGAGGAGAAGAATGCCTTAAAAAGTCGAATTTGCCAGATGGAAAAAGAATCTCAAAAGTTCACTGAGGAGATTCATTCCTTCAGAGTTAGACTGGAGCAAATGGAAGCTAGTGACTTTATGAGAAATCAAGATGCTGTTAAGCAGATCCAAACAAACGAAAGATTAGAAGGCAATGTGAAATATCTCATGGGAAAAACCACTGACCTGGAGAATAGATCCAGGAGAGACAATTTAAAAATTATTGGACTACCTGAAAGCCATGATCAAGGAAAGAACCTAGAAATCACCCTTCAAGAAATTCTCAAGGAAAACTGCCCTGATGTTTTAGATCCAGAGGGCAAAATAGAGGTTGAAAGAATCCACCGATCACCTCCTGAAAAAGATCCCAAAAAGAAAACTCCCAGGAATATTATAGCCAGGTTCCAGAATCCCCAGATCAAGGAGAAAATACTACAAGCAGCCAGGAAGAAACAATTTCAATATTGTGGAAACACAATCAGAATAGCCCAGGACCTGGCAGCTTCTACACTGAGGGATCGAAGGGCATGGAATATGATATTCCAGAGGGCAAAAGAACTGGGAATGAACCCAAGGGTCACCTACCCAGCAAAACTGAGTATTTTGTTTCAGGGGAAAATATGGTCATTCAGTGGAATAGAGGACTTTCAAGCATTCTTGAGGAAAAAACCAGAATTGAATAGAAAATTTGACATCCAGACACAAGAAGGAAGAGATGCCTGAGAAGGTAATCAGGGAAAAGAAATCAAAAAGGAACTTATCAAAGTTGAACTATTTACATTCCTATATGGAAAAGCAATAACTGTGACTGATGATATCTTTCTCACTATGAAAATAATGGAAGAGGGGGTGTGGTCATATGAATACATATGTGAATGTGTGTGTATATGGTTACAGTTATATATGGATAGAGGGCATAGGTTGATTTTGTTGGGAAGGGAGAGTACTCAAGGGATGAAATTATGAGGTGAGAGAGGAAAGTGGCAAGAGGAGATGGGGAGAGACATGGTAGGGTAAACTATCTCATGTAGGGGAAGTGGGTGCAAAGGAGGGGGAGAATAAGGAAGGCTAAAAAGGCAAAACCACATTCACATTGAATTTGGTTCAGGGAGAAAATGACATACATACTAAATGGGATATCTCAACCTGCAGCAGGATAGGGGGAAGGGGATGAGAGGAGGGATGATGGATGGGAGGGCATCCTTGGGGTGAGGGGAGGTTGGAAGTACCCACTATAGAAGAGGGACAGGATCATGTAGGAAATGGACCAGGTGGGGGGTGGGATGAGTGGGAGGGAATTATAAGCAGCCTTGTACAATATATCTACTATGATAATGTTTTGCATAGCTAGACATGTACAACATATACTGAATTACTTATATCCCAAGAAGGAATGGGTGACAAGGGAGGAAGGAAATGGATCTGAAATTCGAGGTCGTAACATTAAATGTTTCAAATATATATAAATACTATTATTAATACTCTTTTGCTTGTAATAGGGAGATAAGATGTGCAGGCATTGGGACACAAAGATTCACCTTCCTCTAATGGAAAAGTCGATGGGGGTATGGGAGAAGGTATGGGAGAGAGCAGATTGGAGGAAGCGATATCTTGTGGGACTGCTATTCTGGGAGGTTGGGTAGGGGAATAATGGGGGGAAAATGATTGTAACTCAAAATCTGGCGGAAATGAATGATGTAAAACAGAAGTTAATAAAGTATTTGTTTAAAAAAAAAAAAAAGAAGTTCTGAAAGAAGAATGCTTGTGTAGGAAAGGAGGCCTTGAATCCCTTTCCTGAGTTCCCAGTACTATTAAGCTTTATTCTCCACTATCATTATACAGTCGCATCTTACTCTTAGTGACCCCATTTGGGGTTTTCTTAGCAAATATACTGGAGTGATTTGCCATTTCCTTCTCCAGTTCATTTTACAGATGAAAAAACTGAGGCAAACAGGATTAAGAGAGAGGGTCATGCAGCTACCAGGTATCTAAGACCAGAGTTGAACTCAGGAAGATGAGTCTTCCTGACTTCAATGCTGGTACTGCATTTACTGTGACCCTTAGCTGCCCCCCTACTGTAGCAGCAACCACACTGGCATACCCAGGATGGTTGCTAACACAGGTTCTTAGATTTTCATTACTAGGAAAGGGGTCAACAATCTTTTTTAATTACATTCAATGGTTCAGGGAGAAAATCAGCACCCTGAACTTCAGAGAAATTCAAACAAAGAAAATAGAGAAAATACAAGCAGAGAAATAAAGACCAACAGAGAGAGCTTCTAACAGTGTGAGAAATTAGCACAGACCAACAGACAAATCCAACTGTCTGACCAAGGCAATACATACATAATTATCAGAGAGAGAAGCACCAACAGCTCAGTTTTTTGAAGTGGGGCAGTGCTCCTTCACAGCCCAGAGTCTCATCTGGTCAAATCACAGGAACCCTCTTCCAGTGAGTGAGCCCCAAAGCAAAATTCTAACCTCAGAGTATATACACACACACTTCTTCAGGGTCAGAGGGCATCACAACCCTCTTGACCCACTACCTAATTACAAAGTAACAAAAGGTGTGAAAGCCTTCCTACAAGCAAGCCTCCCCTAATCAAGCTTTCCTATATGGGCTCCACATGAGGTCTATTAGTGGGCCAGGAAGATCTTATATCCATTAACATTACAACTACCCAGGGGTGGGTAGGTGGTGCAGTGAATAGAGCAACAGCCCTCGAGTCAGGAGGAACTGAGTTCAAATCTGGCCTCAGATATTTAATACTTCCTAGTCATGTGACCTTGGGCAAGTCATTTAACCCAAATTGCCCTGCCTTCCACTCTTAAAAAAAAGAGGGTAAAACACATTGCAACTACCCAACTCTATATTCCATGAGGGCAGGGACCGTACTAAACTTAAATTTTTTTTATCTCCCCCAGCAACTAATACAATGCTCTGCACCCTATGCATGCTTGATTAAATACATGATGATTCCTTATGCTACACATGGCTTCCTCACATCTTTATCCCTGAGTTTGCCAAAAATACATTATGCTCATTCCTGCCTATGCTTTTGAGATCCCTTTCTAATAGTTTATGATTCCCATGCCCTTCTCTCTCTTCTACTCTCCCCAGTCCCAATCTGGTTCACCTCCATATTCTTATCTGCCTTTCCAAACCCTATTAAAGGATCTAAGCCCCCACCAAGTCTCCTCTCCTACAGTAAGGCTTCCTTGGTGAGTCTTGTGCTCATAGAGGTTTCTCTCAACCTCTATGGCATTTGCAGAGAGAAGCATACAGTTTGGTTTATTTTATAGCATAATCAATTCAGGATTGTGCCCCACCCTTACACCATCCTGGAAATAATCCCTCCCTTAAAAAAAAAAATGAAGAAGAAAAAAAGAAAAATAATTAAGCAAAACCAGCACAGTGACTCTATCTGGCCACTTACAAAACTTATTTTGTTTCCCATTAAAATGCAAGCCCCTTGAGAGCAGGGATTGTTTCATTCTTTGCGTCCATGGCCTCCATGACCATCGGGGTGCTTTGTGTTTAAAATGCTTGTAGACTCGTAAATTGAAACCACCAAGGTTTTGGAAAGCCAAGCTTCCCAGGGGCTGGCAGGGAAATTGGAAATGAGTAGGATTTCACCACTCTCTTACTAACTAGAGCCCTAAGGATAAGTTTGAACACTGGCCTGACTTTAGGAAAACATATATTGGGTTCAGATGGTTTAGAGGACATCCTGTCTAATCCCTAGGTTTTCCAGAGAAGAAACCAAGACCTAGTGAGATTATGTAACTTGCCCAAGGCTACCCAGTAAGTAAGTGACTGACAGAGAATCTAAACCCTTATTCTCCAAACTTAGAATTCAAATTGGGTCCAATATATTTTCTATATTCCACTGTGCCTCCCCAGAGAGGGGTCCTTGATTTTTAATGAATATAAGATAAATAGCAAGAAGAATCCCACCTTCTGTTAATCCTAGCAAAGGCAGGACTATCATCTACCACTGGGGCATATGCTGGTCTGAATCGAAGCTTCTCCCCACTTTCAGGTGGGTCCATGCTGGGCCCACCCCCATTCATCTGTAAAAACCTTCTTCCGCTTGTGAATTCATATCTATGGTATGGCAGAAAGGAGTTTGGATTTCTTGCCTCACACAACTTCCCCTCCCTAGTAATTCATTCAGAAAAAGAGTTAATACTACTTGTAGTATCTCCCCCACAGGGTTGTAATGGGGATCAATTAAGATAATGTATTTAAAGTGCTTTGCAAATTCTAAAGTATTATGTAAATTCCAGCTATTACTATTATGAAGAATTCATCCACTCATTCAGTTTATTCAACATTTATGAAGCTTCTCTCATGTATAATTAACAATTTGCTATGTTTCCTCATTTTATTCTATCCCCATTATTTTCTCACCTTTTTTAGATATTGATATTGTTGGATTGATAGGCAGCTGGGTGGTACAGTGGATAGACCACTGGACCTGAAATCAGGGAGACCTATCTTCCTAAATTCAAATCCAGCCAAAGATTCTTCTTAGCTGTGTGTGTGGCAAGTCACCTAACTCTGTTTGCCTCAGTTTTCTCATCTGCAAAATGAGCCAGAGAAGGAAATGGCAAACCACTCCAGTATCTTTGCCAAGAAAACCCTGAATGGGGTCAAAAAGAGTCAGTTGTTGGGTGGGAAGCTGACAGCCTAGTCTATTGGAAAGAATAATGGTTTGGGGGCTAGAGGAACCAGGTTCAGTCCTGACTTTTCTACTTGTTTAGACTTGGAGATATCACTCTAATCTTGTGGGATCTCAATTTCTCCATCTGGAAAATGATAGGAGTCCATTAGATGATCCCCAAGCTTTTTTCTGACTCTAAATTCTTTGGACCTAAGTTCACAGCAATCCAAGCACTCTAACCCTCTGCCTCTCAGCTGGTGTTTTGTCTTTGTGTATCCCCAGATTAGCACAGCCCTTGACTCATAGCAGGTGCTTAATAAACACTAATTGACTGAAAATTTGACTATAAAATGGGGCTAATATTACTTGTACTACCAACCCCACAGGTAAGTGCTTCAGAAATGTAAGTTATTATTATATGAAATGCAGCATACTTGGTGCCAGGATATAAACATAAATAAGATACCATCTCTGTACTCAAAGAAGTTATTATTTCATCCATTCTGGTCCTTCTCTAACTATTTCCATCCATTCTCCTTCCCCTCAAGGTCCCTAGGGCTACTCAGCCCTACTTTGCCCTTTCCTGAGGGAAGTTCCTTTCCATTTCTGAGGTCCTCTGGAGATATGTGGAGGTTAAAGGAAGGCCCTCCAACCCCGGTGGACAGTTCCAGGGCCTGGAACCTTCTCTTATGCTGAACTCAGAAGCATAGGAAGGAACATTAAAGATTACCCACTCAAACCACTCACTTTACAGATGAGGAAACTGAGTCCCAGAGAAGATAAGTGACTTGTCCAAAGTTACCCAGTCCCCAGAGGCCTAGCTACAGGGCACAGCTCTAAGTGGAGACAAGGTTCATGAGGCACAGGATGGTGAAATGACAGGGAATACCAGAGGCTAGCAATGTGTGGCCCATTGATGCCTGGGTGAAGGTGCCACAAACCTCAACCTCCTCCCCTCCCAGCAGTGTGTGGGAGTGTGGGCTGCTGCCAAGGCAGGTGAGGACGCCTCAGCTCAGGTGTCCTTACATGCCCTGCCCTACTGTGCAAAGGTGGCTTCTCCAAAGCTGTGTTCGAGGGCCAAAGTCGAGCCTGTGAACAGCCTAGAGTTTCTACTCTATTCTGTTGGTCCAGAACCAGAAAGTTGGTTTTACTTGAGGCCCAGGGAAGGAAGCATCTAATAAGTTTTGAGTCAGTGGGCCTGTTCTGGCTCAGCCTAAGATCTCCTGAACTGAAGGCATATATTTTCGAGCAAAAAGGTTGATACAGGCAAATAGCTGCTTTAGGAAATGATATTGGGGCTTCCCCCTTTAAAAAAATCTGTATTTCCCCTAGCATTTAGAGTATTAAAAATGACTATGGCATTTGGTTGTTTTGTTTTTGTTTTTTTGCCTAATTAAACAATGCAATCAATCAATAAGCATTTGCTAAGCACCTACTATATGCCAAGTAGGGCAGCTTAGAGGCTAGAAGACTATGCCTGGAGTTAGGAATATCTGAGCTCAAATTCTGCCTCAGACACTTACTAGCTGCATGACCCTAGGGAAGTCACTTAACCCTATTTGCCTCAGTTTCCTCATCTGTAAAATGAACTGGAGAAGGAACTGGCAAACCACTCCAGTATCTTTGATGGAGCCAGTTAGACTCTACTGAAATGACTGAACAACAACAAAAAACAGTACTATGTATTATGCTAAGTATTGGGATAGAAATCAATCGACAAGCATTTATGAAGCACTTTTTGTGGGCTAAGCCCCTTGTTAGATACTGGAGAGAGATACAAAGAAAATTAAAATAGTCTCTTCCCTCAAGGAACTAGCATCTTATCCCTATCTAGCCAGGCATTCAAGGCTTTTTACAATCTGTCCTAACCTACCTCTCCAAGCTGATTGTCCACCTGTTCCTTACATGAACCCTCTTCATAGGCAAGACAGGACCCTCACTGATTTATCAATGCACCAGGTTCATTCTCACCACCAAGTCCTTGCTGATGTGCTTTCTTTCCACCTCTGTGTACTAGGAGATAAGGACCCAGCACCATGTTGGCATTGTGCATTGTTCTATACTCTTGGATAACTTTACATAGGTACCTGTGCCCCTCCTTTAACTACCTAGACTACAAATCCCTTGAGGGCAGAGAACACCTGAGGTCTCGATCTCCATCTACTTCCTGACAGGTTTCACTATAGTGCCCATCAGAAGGCACCGAGGAATGCCTGTTGAGGGCTTTAATGGACATTTCCAGTGCATTCTGGGAATGGTATGTAAGCCTGGTGTGGAAAGCTTGTGCTATTGGCCAGTTTGGCAACTGATTACTCTGTTGTTTTTTGTTTTAAGGAGAAATCTGTGGGAAACGAACACAGGTTCTGTAAAATTCTAAGAAAAGGACATGTCCCTACCTGCCCTTTCCAGCTCTGAAAGCCAGGTTAGGGAAGGTCACTTCTGGTCAACAATTTAACTCTCCTGTGGCCAGAGGAAGAAGGCAAGAAGGTATAGGAGAAAAACCACTAGATTTTGAGTCTGAAGACCTGGGTTTGAATACTGACACTACCACCTAGCTAAGAGATGTCAGGTAAGTCCCTTCCCCTGAAGGCCTTTGTTTTCCTCAGTTTCTTCACCTGTAAAATGAGGGGGCTTGACTCAATGATCTCAGAGGCATCCCTTACAACTCTTACTTCCCCAATCCTCAGTCCCCTATTGTTAAGCAAGTTTTTACTTTTTACTTCAACAAAACTAAGAATCCAAAGTGTTCAAACAGCTTCGTATTCATATCAAATTCATGGGATCACAGATTTAGACCTAGAAGGGACCTTTGAGATCATGAGTTCAAATTCCTCCCATTGTAAAGATGAGAGTACTGACATTTAAGAATGTCAAGTGACTTGCCCAAGGTCATGCAGTTAGGAAGTATCTGAGGCAGAATTCACACCCACATCTTCCTGACTTCAAGTCCAGTTCTAAATTAATTACATAGCCTGGCCTTTCACTGCCCCGGCTCCATGGATCTCATTTTGTAGTCAGTAAAAATGAGGCAGTCGTACCATGAGATGACATATGTAATGCACTCTGTAAACTTTAAGGAACTCTGTGACTGCTAGCTACTGTTCTTGTTGTTGTTCTTTTAGTATGGGAATGCATAGGATCTAGGTCCGAGGGAATAAAGGGATGAAGAAGCCTGATGAGGTGTTTAATATTTTCCAAGCTGTGCTGAGCATTTTGCTAAGGGGCACATAGGAAAGGAAGAGGGCCCCTCCTCTCCAACCCCCCACACACACACATCTTTAATCCACACCCTTCTCCCCTTCTTTTTAAAGTTCAGGGACTCAGGATTTGCCCTCACATAAACTAGAGTAGCTCTCAGCTGGCCAACTATCTTGCTACCAGAAGGGAAAATAAAATGCTACAGAGTGTGATAGAAATCGAACTTTATGTGAGTCCGAGGACCTGAGTTTGAATCTTGTCTGGCAAAGCAGATAGAGTGCTGGGTCTGTAGTCAGGAAGATTAGGGTTCAAATCCAGCCACAGACACTTAGGAGCTTGGTGAGTCTGGGAAAGTCACTTAACCATGGTTTGCCTCAGTTTTCTCTCAAATGTAAAATAGTGTTTATAATAACACCTACCTCACTGGGTTATTGTGAAGATCAAATGCTATAACATTTGTAAAGCACTTAGCCCATTGCCTGGCACATAGTAGGTACTACAGAAATGCATGTTCCTTACCCCCCTCCCTCTCTACCTAATCAACTTTGTGAGTCTAGGTAAGTCATTTCACCTTCATGCCTCTG